>OZ010787.1:555138659-556353659 GCA_963932465.1 Maratus speciosus | reverse complement strand
GGTCGAAAGGTTTCGTAGCAAACGCGTTCTCGGGTTTTCCGCGAGACCGTTTTGTAGAGCAAACGAAAAAAAAAAAAAAAAAAAAAAAAAAAAAAAAAAAAAAAAAAAAAAAAAAAATTATATATATATATATATATTTTTTTTTTTTTTTTTTTTTTTTTTTTTTTTTTTTTTTTTTTTTTATGCATGGTTCCTATGACTAGAAAATTTTTACAAGTTCAGAACGCGAAACAAGATTGAAATATTTTACAAGTCCAGAACGCGAAACAAGATTGAAATATTTTACAAGTCCAGAACGCGAAACAAGATTGAATTTTTTTACAAGTCCAGAACGCGAAACAAGATTGAAATATTTTACAAGTCCAGAACGCTACGATAAATTTAACTAAGATTGAAAAGCGTAAAAGATACAAACCTCCATCCTTAAAAAAAAAAAAAAAAAAAAAAATTATATATATATATATATATATTTTTTTTTTTTTTTTTTTTTTTTTTTTTTTTTTTTATGCATGGTTCCTATGACTAGAAAATTTTTACAAGTTCAGAACGCGAAACAAGATTGAAATATTTTACAAGTCCAGAACGCGAAACAAGATTGAAATATTTTACAAGTCCAGAACGCGAAACAAGATTGAATTTTTTTACAAGTCCAGAACGCGAAACAAGATTGAATTTTTTTACAAGTCCAGAACGCTACGATAAATTTTACTAAGATTGAAAAGCGTAAAAAAAAAAAAAAAAAAAAAAAAAAAAAAAAAAAAAAAAATTATATATATATATATATATTTTTTTTTTTTTTTTTTTTTTTTTTTTTTTTTTTTTTTTTTTTTTTATGCATGGTTCCTATGACTAGAAAATTTTTACAAGTTCAGAACGCGAAACAAGATTGAAATATTTTACAAGTCCAGAACGCGAAACAAGATTGAAATATTTTACAAGTCCAGAACGCGAAACAAGATTGAAATATTTTACAAGTCCAGAACGCGAAACAAGATTGAAATATTTTACAAGTCCAGAACGCGAAACAAGATTGAATTTTTTTACAAGTCCAGAACGCGAAACAAGATTGAATTTTTTTACAAGTCCAGAACGCTACGATAAATTTTACTAAGATTGAAAAGCGTAAAAAAAAAAAAAAAAAAAAAAAAAAAAAAAAAAAAAATTTTTTTTTTTTTTTTTTTTTTTTTTTTTTTTTTTTTTTTTTTTTTTTTTAGTAATGAGAAAATATCAATCCTGCAAATTTAGTGGAAACACTCGTAAATAAAAAATTAATATAAAATCGTATATCGTAAAAATCAATTATTTAATTATCACGCTACAAACGTCGAGAGTCGAATGCATCGAACGAATCTATCGCGGGATATCTTTACTATCGATTTCCCGTTCGTGGAAATCATACCGAGTACCGTGGAAACCTACTTTCCGTGTTTGAAAAAGTGCGAGAATCCAGCTGGGAAAGAGATATTTACCCTTTCGAACGGAAAGAAAATATCCAAGAGAATCGGTTTCCGAGAATTTTATCGACTGTCGCGTGCAAAAAACAACACGGTTTATGAAAAAGCTGAAAAAAGTTATAATCGTCGCTTCTTTTCGATACTTGCAGAATTTCGTCGAGTCGTTTCAAATTTCATGAAAAATCGAACGTATGGGTTTTACGCTCGAGGAATTCCGTCACGTTATTTCACACGAGTCGGGTAACGAAAAAAGTTGGGATTTTTTAATACCGAATACGGTTTTTTGCGACGATCCGTTTCGAAACGTACAAGTTTTATTTTAAGATATTTTCAATATTGGCGACCTGTCTGTTTTTAAAAAAAGGCCGAACGAGGTGTGTGTGGACAAAGACATAAAGTCTTTCCTTACACACACCTCGTTCGACTTTTTTTTTTTTTTTTTTTTTTTTTTTTTTTTTTTTTTTTTTTTTTTTTTCATAAAACATTTTTTTACAGAAATCAGTTCAATCGGTACTCGAAGACTTCGTCCCCGAAATGTACCAATACTTTTCTCGGCGGCTCGGGAAGTCTGAGGATTTCCAGGCTCGAGTTGTACGAGTGTATTTCGATCCTTTTGAACATGTATTCTCGGGCCAGGTCTTCGTACAGGAGAAACGTCTTCGTCTTGAACTCGTTCAGGAAATCCTGAAAAGTCATAGAATTCGAATACTCGGCGACCAGGAACTTGACGCGCATGGCCCTTTTCTGCATGGTGGCGGCCCTGATGGTGTCCAGGGGCAAGACTCGACAGGTATCCGACATTTCGAAGACGCAACGCAAGTAGAGGGCCGATCTCCGCCTGCACGGCTTGAGAAGTTCGACGGCTTCTTCGGCAGAAAAAATTTTCATGTCCAGCACCTGGCGGGGCAGCTCCATTCTCTTATACACGATGTCCCGGATCCTGAGACTGGCGTACATCGAGGAAAATCGGTGCGTGTTTCTGTATTCCAGGATCCGGGCCACGTCCGCGGCCCTCAGGAAAGGCAGCCCGTCGGCGGACAGGACGACCAGCACGGGGGCGGGCAGGCGATCGTGGCACAGGTAGAAAAACATGATGAAACTCGGCAGGCGAAAGACTGGAAAACACTCGGCGGGCAAAAGTCAGAGAAACTCGGCAGACGAAAGACTGGAAAACACTCGGCGGGCAAAAGTCAGAGAAACTCGGCAGGCAAAAGTCAGAGAAAAAAACTCGTCGGGAACACGGAGCTGTCCACACGCAGCGATTCTCTGAGGCAGAATGATTTTCCTTTCGCCCACGGACCCGTATTTATACCGTCTCTCGAGGTCGAGAGATTGTTCCAGAACATCCTGTTTCGCCGGAAGAAAAACACGCGATCACGTGACTTCCTTTCCACGACTCGTGGAAATCGAAGCCGAAACGAAAATAATCTCGCGCGGCGTAAACATCCTGTTTCGCCGGAAACGGATCGCGTGGCGGCCTTCGACCCGTTTATTTCGGTCTTTTCTCGGAACGACGCGAGCGCGGGCGGAAGCCGATAAGAAAACTCGCTGTAATTTCTTATCGGCCCGCGCGACCTTTCGACCTTCCGGACGAAAAAAGCCGACGCGTCCTGTTTCCCGCGCGACGGGCTTCCGATAACGATCCCGCCTTGTTTTCGCTGTTTCGGGAAAAAAGTGTGGAATCTGACTGAATCTGAAGTTTGGAGAAAATTCGTGCATTAGTTTTCGAGATAGAGCTATAGCGAAAATCGTGAAAATTACTGCATAGCAGCGCCCCCTATTGGGTGATTAACACCAAAAACTAATCAGCATCAAATTGTATCGGGGACTGACAGAATATAAATTTTTATTAAATTCCGTGCATTAGTTCTTGAGATAGAGCGCCCACAAAATTTGTGTCACGTACACACAGACAGACAGACTCACAGAGTCACAGACAGACATTTTGTAAAAACATGTTTTTCGGGTTCTCTGACCCCTAAAACGTGTAAATCCGTCGAAAATTTTCATGAATCCAATACTTTCTTCTGGTAAAGATAGAAGAAAATAAAAAATGTCTTTTCCCCACCCGATGTCGAAAACTGGGCTTTCCCCCACCCGATAACGAAAACTGGGCTTTTCGTTTACGCGATGTTTTCTCTCTCGCGAAGAAAAGAACGAGATGTAAAGAAAAAATTAAATATAAAGAAATGGAATGGAAAGACGTGTTCTGGGGGATCTGTGCTGTGTTCGAACTCGCGTTCGCCGCGATCACGTTGTTCTTTGCTTGTTCCGTGGTGTGATCGACCGCCGATGTCTTTTTCGACACCGGATTCGATTCGCGGACGCTGCGCTCCGAACGACTGTTCGAAAAGAATACGATTCGGGGTTTCGGCTCGTGAATACGACGACGAAGAACTTAAAAAAGCCACCGAAAATTTCGCGTGGACGCTTCGAGAAGTACGGAGCTCGTGAATACGACGACGAAGAACTTTTAAAAGCCACTGGAAAATTCGCATGGACGCTTCGAAATGAATACGGCTCGTGGTATCGGCTCGTAAATACGACGACGAAGAACTTAAAAAAGCCACTGAAAAATTCGCGTGGATGCCGGAAATGTTTCTCGAACGCTCGGAGATGGAAAAATTTCCGAGAAAAAGCATAGCGCTCTAGCCATTATCGTTTATCGCGACTCGTCTCGGTCTGTAATTGTTTTTCGACCGTTCGAAACGAGTTGGAAATTGCTCTTCGAACGTGGCAAATGAGGTGCGTTCGTACTATAACTAGTTTTATAATTATTTTTTGCATCCCGTATCGTACTGAATGTATATTTTTTTGCACTTCATGAGTGCGTAGTCTGTAACATCATTGAAATGCACTCGCGATAATTTTTTCCCGTTCCCCGTAATGTAACGTAAAACTTTTGGCTGTCTCTGTAATTAAACTATACACCGATTTTCATAAAATTTGAAATGACTCGACAAAATTTTACGACAATTACATATTTAAAATTTCAGACCATTCGGAAGGCTGTGACATCATTGAAATACACACATCCGTTGTTGGTGTTTTGTTTCTCGCCTCCCCACACACACACGCGAATTATTTTTCCCGATCCGTGATTCGACTGTCGGGTGCCGTGTGTCGAGAGTTTAATTTTTACCCCGTTCCCCGTGCGATCGACCTCGAACCCTTCGTCGTTGTCTTTTCCTTCCCCGTTCTCGCTTCTTTTTCGGATTCGGAAAAAACCCGCGGGGGTCAGAGTGCTCGAAGATTAAATCGTCCGACTGTACCACGAACATAGAATAGGGAGGGTTCATGAATCCCACTTTGAAATTTTCACATTTGCGAAAGAGTGAGCTTGTTCAGCAACCACGACCACGCCAACCGGGCGCGAAGGAGACAGAGGCATATGGAGTGGGATATATTTTAAACATATAGTTACGATGAACTTGGGAGCTAAATACTCAGCAGCTTTGTGTTACCCTCAGAGTAAAGATAATAAGAGATTATATGATAAGTCTGTGGTATTACCCAACATTTTCATTAGATAAAAATAAGGCAGTGTTCCGCAGAGTGTTTTTAAAAGAGAATAGCAACATATGCAGAGAACGAATGTTCAGTTCCAAAGCTTTTGTCCGATCTATGGCAGCCTGGCAGAGCTTATAGTGATAGTCTAGTCTTTTCCTTCGCTTGAAAAATAGTGCTTTTTTACTTTCATTTTGATGCATTTTCTGATAGAAATTTTAATGAGTACTTTGTAATTGTTGAATATTTGCTAAATAAATTATGTCCTTTTGGCAGTAAACTGCATATTAAAGCATATATTTTTCTTTTTCACTGTATTTAAAGATAAAACTTTTTTATTTATGATTTTACGTTGTGATATAACGTTATGATAACGTTGGAAATTATTTTTTAAATCTATGTGTGGCACATTATTTTTTTTAAAACTTGTTTACACTTGAGAAAAAAAGTCAGTCAACCTACCAAAACGAGTGAAAACATAAACAAAAAAAGCCCAAGCACGTGATCATAACGACCACAGATTTTTTGTGGGTCAAGTGAACGAAGACCGGGCGTAAAATTTGCTGCTGATCGGATTTATATCAGATCACGTGATACTTTTCATGTATGTTTTGGATTTTGTCTGAGTGCATACAGACATGTATTCCTATTACGAAAGAGATTGTTTGGAAAGATAAGAAGATTTAATCACTGGTTTCACCTGTTTTGAACCATAAAATTACAAAATAATTAAATTATTTCAAAATTTCTTACTTTTTTAAGGCCCACTCCATGAGGTATATCTCCCCGCGCCCAGTCGGTCCGATCTGTGTCGCTGAACAAGCTCGGTGTTGATCGAGATGTTGATGCTGGATGTCAAGAGCTTGGAATGCAGTGTGAAGTCACTAGAGGGAGGCGTTGCTAGCTTCGACGCATTCTGATTGATGCATGAACATAAAATAGGGAAGGACTTCACACGAAATAGCCTTTGGAAGAAGAAAACCGTTCCGCGGAAAATGTTTCAAATAGGTGGCGCCTATGTAGAACGGTTGTACAGTTCGTCTGCTCCTTCTAAATCGTCGGCTTGATAGTTGCACTGACAATCTCGAAGATAATCATACGAATTTTATTGTTATTTTAATTTAATTTTAATATATGTATATATATATTTTTAAACTAGAAATGAGTGGAAACACATATTGTAGATTCCAGGATGTAGGGGCAACAAAAAAAAAAGCTAAAACTGAAGGAAGAAATATTTCATTGTTTACACCGCCAAGCGTAAGTGTATAAAATCTTTCTCAATCTTCTATTTTTTAACAATTAATATCAGAATATATATTTTCCTTGATTTAAAATTTTATTATATTCATATAATTAACATGGGGAAATTAAAATTACGAACTGTGCTGATAAGAACATTGTGAAAATGCATTATGTGATTTTTTTTGTGTAACGTAACCTTTTTATATATATTTCCACCATTTGCATTATCAGATTTCATGATTCATTTTTCTTATCTTTAATTTTAATAAGTGAGAAACATAAAATCTCAAGAATATCCGAAATAATTTGAGAGATTATTTATTGGTCCACAAAATGAAAATTCACACTTGTTTTGTTTTGCTTACGCCATACCTGTTAATCTGAAAAGTTAATACTAGTGTGTTTCCTAGTAATATTTTTTTGAAAAATTTCTTTTTGTGAAACATTAAAATTCCAACTAAGCGATCATCTTTAATGTTATTATTAACAAAAATGTTACTTTTTGAAATAGATATTTATGTAATACTATATTATTGTTTCAGCAATATTATATTCTAGTACAAGTATTTTATTATTATTATTTTGAAATTACTATGCTAGTTTATTTTTTAATATATTGAAGTAATTTTATGTATGCATTTTGAATAATCCTATTAAATATATCTTTGTATTAGTAGAAAAAATTTGCTTCCTATTATTTTTGCTTTTCCATATTTACTACAAACAAAGTATTTATCTTATGTAAATCTACCTTCTCTTGTAATAAATTTATCTCTTCTGAAATATTATAAATTGTGTTGAATAAACACTTTACCCAGATTGAATTAAAGTTATTTCAATATGTAGCTCAGATTTAAATCAATAGCACTGATATAATATTGAAAATGTATTTCTAGGCAAGTAGCTCTCAATGTATATATGAAACTAAAAGAGTTTTTACAGCAAAAATAAATATTATTCATAATGCTATTCATAACTTTTTTTAATAAGTGAAATATTATGCTACTCATTACGATTACTAATACATTTTAAATTAGTAGTTATCAATGACTCTGTTTTATTTTGGAATACTTAACGAGTTTCTAATAGATGAAACTTTTCAGACACTGGCATAAAATGAAATTATTTACTGAAAAATAAAGAATGTTTTAATATGGTTGTTATCTAAAAATGTATAGTAAATATAACTTTCCTAATCTCAAATGAACTTCAATATCAAAATATTAATTTAAAATGTATAACATACTACAGTTATCACTGAAGATATGAGTTGACTTTTGGAAGACAATGGACTGATTATGAAGGATGGAAGAAAGATATAGTGCAGAATTTTTATGACAGCTGGCTACACTTGGAGGCAGGAGTTTATTTCGATATTCTGTCTTTGAGTGTAGCTTGCTAGTTTTGTAGATAATATGATCTTCCCAACCACCAATATAGTATTTTGAGCTTGCTGTTGGCCTAGATGTCATCTACACCACTCTTGCTGTTTCCCTGGTTTCATTTATCCTACACATTTTATGTGCCACCAATGGATCTACATTCACAATAAATTAATATTATTAAGTTCATTTGGGATTTGCAAAATTATTTTTCTTGTACATTTTTTGAATAACAACTCTATTAAAAAGTTTAAAATTTTCATCTAGTGTATTTTTAGTTTATACCTTTATCCGAAAAGTGTTGTTCGTTAGGAATTCTAAAATTAGTAAGAGTTATTTGTAGCAATTAAATTCAAGTTATTCATATGAGTTTAATATTTTCATTGTTTAATAAATAAAGTCCAATGTGTGCATATTACAAGAAAGTATTTTTGTAGTTTTATCTTTTCTAACTCACTGTATCGCTAAATAGCAAATTTTATGCATCAAACTAGTCTCCTTATATTAAAATCTTTGAGATTTTTTTCCCTTTTAAGTCTTCTGAGACTGATTTTATATTAAAGAAGTAAATACTTCAATTTTTACTATTCATATACTTTTTTAAAGTAAAGTTTGTTTTAAGTAAGTAATCTTAGCTCTAATTTTATGTTGTCTACATAAGTGCATATTGATTAGTTATGTTTACATATATATTCAAAGTATAGTTGTATTTATTCAATCTTTCATTACTTTAAGATAAGGGAACATCCATTTGTTACTCTTGTGATAATTAGAGCAAATTTTCATATATAATTCCAATTATTTTATTACAAAATATAAGTAAGATAAAAATTTATATAACCAGCTAAATACAACTCTGTTCCACACACAAACATATATTTAATTTATTAAAAAAAAAAAAAAAATTATGTATATATTAAATGGCTCTTGTGACACTCTGGTCACAAGAGTAACAAAAGTTTGATTGATTATATAGACAAGGGAAATGCTTTTTGTTACAAATTAGATATATATTAAAAGAGTGGAGCACAATAGTATTTTACTGGTTATATCACTTTTTATCTTAATTATATTTTATAGTAAAATAATTGCAAGTATTTGTAAAAAACTGTACGAATGGTCACAAGAGTAACAGTGGACGTTCCCATAAATTCAATGCATTTAAAATATAAATATATACTTTTTCAAAAAAAAAAAAACAGAAGAAGAAAGTTGTTCACATGTGATGGTGTTCTCATGAGTTATAGAATTTCTAATAAAGATATCATCTTGTGCTTACATTTATTATTTTTGTTAATCCCATAATTAAAAGAATTTTTGGTACTTTTTTGTTAGCCGGATGCCAATACATGTATGTGTTGTGAAGATACTGGCTGTGCCCCTCTTATTACTCATTAAAGAACAATGTCATTGCTTTACATGATTAAAAATCGTATTTCAGTAAATACATGACTTGTGAAAACCAACATAATGAAAAGACCAAGCAGCTCAAATAAATTTAGTGTGTCCAGCTGTTTCAAAGCTTTATAAAAAGGAGACCAATCTTTTATCATCAGGCAAAATAAAAGAGTGAGAAACAGCATTTATATTTCTAGTATATAATAACAACTGCAGCAACACTATTTATTGCCTTTTGCAATTTTTTTTTCATTTTTATCGATCTTCAGAGCTTTGGTAATGATATCCGATATCACAGATTCAGGGTGGTGTGGGCACTGCTCACACCTCGCTTTCATTGGCTTTGTATAAAAATCTGGTACTTTTATGTTAGTCGGGTACAAATCTTGCCAATAGCATGTTCTTTTCTCTCGCCAATAGTAGTAGCTTTTAGTTTTCATATGTGAAGGTGTTATATTCTCATTTGTGGTGCTATTTCTTTCTTGTATTTTAAATAAAGTTAGTGAAAGCATATATTTTAAAGAAAAGTTGTGTGTTTTACATAAAATGAGAGAAAGGTTTATATTTTAATTAAAATGAATGCAGTACGAATAATGATGGTGGTAATAATACTTGACTATTTAAAACTGCATCAATTCCTTTTTCTCGAAAATAATATAATTTAAATAAGATAGTAGTTTTCCTTTTTTTTTTTTTAATATAAGAGTGTTCATAGGCAATTTGCATGTAAAGTAGGTATCTTATTTAACATATTAGAGATACCCATTATTAATGTTTCGTTAAAATACATTTATTAGAGATTTTGGTATTTTGTTAAAGCAGCCCCCACTATTATAATTATGCCAAGGTCACAGTTAAAGTTTCGACAATCTCCTACATACGGCGTTATATGCCACATCAGTGTTGAATTCAGACACTTTCTCTGAGAGGAATGTCTATGGGTCCGGGTGAAAGGGGGGGGGGGTATTATAGAGTTCCGGAGGAGGGGGGATCTCATTGCTCTTGTGGGAGTGCCCCCGAGGCCACCTCCTGAATTCAACAATGTGCCATTATAATACTTGACGATTCACCCTTAGGAATTGCTATATGAAGAAAGTACCTATATTTCTGTGGTAACAAAAGTTGGTTGGAATTATTAATTCTGGGTAACTCTGATATTAAAATAAGTAAGTGAAGTCCTGAAATTTCTAGAAAATATGCCTCAGATCAAATTAACCACTTCACTGGCGACAGGTATGAGGAAACAGTGCTTTTACCCCCGACTTATCTCGGGGCAGCCGGTGAAGTGTTTAACATGGATTGAATTAGAAATTTTACTTAATAAATGAAAGCAAATATATACAACACAGATAGAAGTTATATTTAATTAAATAAAATTTGTTGTTCTAAATATGTTTATTTGATCAGTGGATTATGCACCATAAGGTACAGTGATCTTAGTTATATGCAAATGAAATTGCATAACCCCCATAACAACACATTTGCAAATACTCATGCTTTTGTAATACTTGGAAGACAGCATGTTGATTGATAAACCAAGAAACCTTATATTAAGTTCTAAAGGCATTTAAACCAAAGCTAACATTGTTTTTATTTATTTACAATCTTGCGTTTAGCTCAGCACTTTGAAATTCTTGCTTGCTTAGTTATGTTTTTAGCTACAATTTCATGGAGAAAATTATTTTTACTATCACACTGTTTAGATATTTTTATTAAACCATTGTTACAACATATCTTTTTTTTTTTCATATACACTTACAAATACAGTAGACGCTCGATTTTACGAACTCGATGGGACTCATATAATGTGTTCGTAAAATCGAAAGTTCGTAAATAGGAGTAACATTAGTTCGATGGGATGCTGGTCGGGACCAGTACATCAGTTCGTAAAAACGAATAATTCATAAAAAAGAGGTTTGTAAAATTGAGCGTCTATTGTATACATTTTTTGTGCATACACATTCATTTTACTTTTGATTCTCATTTAACTACTACCATGAATATTTCTATATTATCTTTTTTTTTTTTTTTTGGTATTTAGAAAAGTTTTATTCTAATACAAAATTTGATGCAAAATAAATAAATATATTTTTTTAATTATTGCTAGTAAAGCTTTCTAAAAAAAAAAAAGAAAAAACCCAGAAAAAGTACATGTACTTTTTTATGCCAAAATTTTAAATTAAAATAATTAACAAATAATAAAAGTCAAAATTTGCTAGAAAGTCTTTACGGGCAGGTTTAGGGCTCACACTCGTATGTATGTATCAAATATTTGAAAATTCATTTGATATTAAGAAAGTTTTGAAATGGCAATGACGACTCTGTTTTAATGATGAGCAAATTAGAGGTCTGCACGGGCCCATAACCGGTCCGGTAAAATAAAGACAAATTTTCAAACAGGTCATGCCAGCAGAATTAGGAAATCTTTTCAATGGGCCAGGCCGATAAAAAATTTAAATGGGCCTATAAGCCCAATATAAAAATTTAAACAAAGTCGATAAAATATGGGTCATTTTTAATGAACATGACTTTCACGAGAATAAATATAGATTTGCGTCATGAGCCGATTCTAGTTTGACAACATCAATACAGAAATGTAACATGTCCAGCGTAGAGATTGCCATCAGACAATTACAAGGTGTCTGAAGCCGAGCTTAATTTTTTGAGCAGACTCGTGCCAAGCAAATATCAGATTTTCATTTTTTTTTCTATATAGTCGAGCCGGGCCGAAACTGGACTTCATTTTCAAAGGATGTGCAGGGCGGGCACCATGTATTGTAAAAAAAAAAAAAAAAAAAGAATTGCGATAATGAACTTCTCTTAACAGAATCTTTGAAAATATACCTTAAGGTTTCTCCCAAATTCGCTGCTCAACAACACAAAGCTTTCTGAAACATTTTTAACTGTAAAGGCATAAAATTGACAGGCCTGATTATTGAAGGGATTTGGAACCGAATAGCATTTTCCATTTTTGATAAATAAAATACTTATCGAGATACAGTAGACTCCCTAAAATCCACGTATTTTTTTATATGTAAACAATGAAATTTACAGTTAAGTTGCAGGAACAAAATTCAAGATGGTGCCGAAATCAGCGACTACCGCAATGCTTTTTTACTAAATTTTTTGTTAATCATTCTCTTTTAGCTATTACAGCTGATTTATTACTAAATAATAATAAATTTACATTACATTTGATTTTGATATAAATTAGCATATCTGTATAAAAAAATTCCAGGGTTTGAAATGGAAAAATCCATGAACCGGAATGCTATTTTAAAATTACTGTTTGCAGAATTTTTTTTTTTTAATTATAGACAAATTTATTTCTAAACATACAAAGCATTCAAGACTCTAAATAACAATGAAAAAAGTTACAGTGAGTGCAATAAGCTATATATACTGATAATAGCATTAACACTGTTCTCCTTGCTATCACTAGATGGCAGCATAGGACTTTTGGAATCGAATTGAATTGATTTCATTCGTAATAATTTAATATTTTCTAAATTTTTATTTTACATAATTATTTTAATAACTTACTTTTAAACTAATAAATTATTTTAATATTTTACTTATTTTAATCTTTCACTTTATTGTAAGCATTCATTATAATTTCCCTTGCTTAACTACCAATCAAATTAATGTTTCAAAAATGTAAACAAATCAATGACCAGAAATCCGCAAAATTCTAAAATCTGCACAACCTCTGGTCCCAAGCTGTGCGGATTTGAGGGAGTCTACTGTATAAGATTCTTGTCACGTGACTGCAGGTTTTCCCCTTTAATGAGAAATCGCTTCTGGAAATTTGATTTAAAGCACTTACTTTGCCAGTACTTTCTCAAAGATGCATTGCCTTTATCAAAAAATGAATAACACCCTTCAATTACATAGTTTCTGAATAAGAACACCTGCTAATCTTATGTGTTTCTGAAAAGAAATGAATTCAGAAAGTAGCCCTTTTATATTTGAGGAAAGTCTTAATAAATGACAGAGAAATATTTTCACAACTGCTTTTTATTATACAGCTTTCAAAGTTATGGTGTTTTTAACCCTCCTTTTATTATAAACAAAATTAATTTTTTAATGAATTCTTATTTGAATGTTGAAATTTCTAAGAATCGAAGTAATTATTTATGTTGCTATTGTGTATTTTCTGTCTTGCGAACACATAGTAATTTTAAAATTTACTGTAAAATTATTTCATATATATGTATCAAAAATAGGAACCAAGATATTATATCTCAATTAAAAACACGATTTACTTTCAATTATTCAATGTTATTTATTGTCCTGATATTCTTCAAGGACTAAGACAGAATATGATATTATATATATAATGATATTAAAACTGCAATAAGCAAATATTTTTTTTTGTTATTTGTTTTTTACTGACCTTTCAAGTTTGAGGTTTTGATATATTTTAAATGTTATAACTAATAGATAAGAATATTTATTTATTTATTTAAATATATTATTACAGACTAGTCCTTTAATATACACAATGAATAACAGATATAATGAAATGAATTTAAAAAGATGCATGTAAACAAAAATTATTTATTGCAGCAATACATGCATGATGCATTTACTAAAAGTTGTTGAATTTCAGTTGAAAAAAGAAATCCTTATTTCAAATGTCACGTTATGGCTAAGAAAGCATCCCAGATGTAGATTTAGTTTCAAATTAAAAGAAAACATCTATTAAATCATACTGCAGGGGACAAGTTTATCTGTGGTATAAGAAAAATCCTGACTGTACTAGATGAAAATCACAAGTGCAATACCAACAACATTTTCATTTTTGAAATTCGATAATAACAGCATGCTCAAATGTGCAAAAAAAAACAATGAATCACAAAACTCCTCAACGGAACGTCATAGATGATAATTTCCTGCAATTTGCAATCCTATCTTGATAAATTTGGCAATCCACTTTCCTTTAATTATTTCATTTTAAAAAACACTATACTAACTCCATCATGATAATCTTAATCATGAATTTAGCCACATAGCATTAAATCCGGTGTGTAAATTGTAAATAAAACACTATGTTTATTTCAGAAAATCAATGAACGTCTCAGACCTATTTGTTTAATGTTTTGCTGTCTTGTCAAGTAACACTACCCACAGCCAATCTTCATAATGATCATCTTATGAAGATCCGCTGTGCACCACCCCATGCCATTCAGCAATGAAATCACCCTGAAGAACCCTGGTTTCCACTCGGAAAAAAGGGCTGTAGCACCTTATGTGACAGGGCGGCACTGAATGTGCCATACATAAAGTATGTATTAATGCCACCTCAGAAATTCATGTGTTTTGTTTTGTTTGTATTGAAGTAACATATTTAAAATACGCCACAAAAAATTTTCTCCACATATCATAATATACACGAGAACTCAAAAGGATTCAGTTATATGTACTGAAAGTGCTACACATAACATATTCTGTAGTAACCATCTTCTATTGCACTTCAATGTTGTGTATAAATTTCATCGAAGTAAATATTATATTTTTTCGTCTAATGTAGTGTGAGATGATAATTTTGAAAAAGTCAATATTTAAAATTATGAAAAACTAAAAAGTAAGGATCATGGTTGGAAAATGCAATAATACATAATAATTTCAATTTATCAAATACAAGGCATGATATTTTTCTGTGTTCCATTAAAGGAAATCAATTTTAAACATCAAAAGCGTACAAGAATATAAAAATAGAGGAAAAAAAAAACGTAAACTCTACCAAAGATACAGAAAATCATAAAAGTTTTCAAAATTAGTAGCTGTTAGAAAAAGAATTTGTAGTCGAAAGTCTAATAATAATCATTAAATAAAAATGAAGAACGTTTAAAACAAAGGAAATATGCACCACTTAATAATAAACGTGAAGAATACTTATGATTTAAAGATATATATATAATCTAAAGTAGATTCAACATATTGAAAATAACGAATTTCAATATAAGTTTTAAAAAATTAAATCATTTTAATTTTCGAACCCGCAACGAACCAATTACTTTATTTTTCCGAATTATTATTTTCTAAACGTTTAGAATTTCTTGATGGTATTACGAAAAGTATTTTTAAAAATTTAATTTATGAAATATTCGCTACACAACGAGACGCCTTTGGTAAAAAAGTTTCGGATTGTTTGTTTATAGGTGGCGTTAGTTTAGCACGGTTGTTCCACGGCTGTTGCCATCAAGTCATTTAATTCCAAAATCGCGCTTCAATATTAACACGCTCGTGAGAAGTCCTTCCCTATTTTATGTTCATGGATTGATGTATTGATTGAGTACCTCTCAGTATTTTGACGTTTATGAGCTTGTTCAGCGACGCAAATCGGGCCGACTGGACGCAGGGAGATATACCTCATGGAGTGGTCTTAAAAAAGTAAGGAATTTCGAAATAATTTAATTATTTTGTAATTTTATGGTTCGAAACAGGTGAAACCAATGATTAAATCTTCTTATCTTTCCAAACAATGTCTCTCGTAATAGGAATACATGTCTATACGCACACAGACAAAATCAAAACATTCACGAAAAGTATCACGTGATCTGATATAAATCCGATCAGCAGCAAATTTTACGCCCGGTCTTCGCTCGCCTAGCCCACAAAAATCTGTGGTCGTTATGATCACGTGCTTGGGCTTTTTTTGTTTATGTTTTCACTCGTTTTGGTGGGTTGACTGATTCGCTTGAACCGCTCGACAAAAAAACAAACTACATCATAAAAAAAAACAGTGATGGGATTCAAATAACTTAACAAGCAGACAAGCAGTTGTACTCCCTAAAGGCTTTTTTCTCAAGTTTCAAGAAAAATAATGTGCCACACATAGATTTAAAAAATAATTTCCAACGTTATAAAATAATGAATAAAAAATTTTTATATTTAAATGCAGTGAAAAAGAAAAATATGTGCTTTAATATGCTGTTTACTACCAAAAGGACGTAATTTATTTAGCAAATATTCAACAATTACAAAGTACTCATCAAAATTTCTATCAGAAAATGCATCAAATTGAAAGTTATAATTGTAAAAAAAGCAGTATTTTTCAAGCGAAGGAAAAGACTAGGCTTACACCAAACTCTGCCAGGCTGCCATAGACTGGACAAAAACTTTGGAACTGAACATTCGTTCTGTGCATATATTGCTATTCTCTTTTAAAAACATTCTGCGGAACACTGCCTTATTTTTTATCTAATAAAAACGTTAGGTAATACCACAGACTTATCATATAATCTCTTATTATCTTTACTCTGAGGGTAACACAAAGCTGCTGAGTATTTAGCTCCCAAGTTCACCGTAACTATAAGCTTAAAATATATACCTCTCCATATGCATCTGTCTCCTTCGCGCCCGGGCGAAGTGGTCGTGGTTGCTGAACAAGCTCTATGTTTAAAACACCACAGATGTGTAAAACACCAAAACACAAAACAACAAATTTGTTTATATTCCGTAGCATGCATTACCCCAAGCAGCCGTAGAGCAATTTTATGCTTACTACTTTGTTAATGTGTCTCAATTTTTATTATGTTCCTAAAGTTTGTCTGGATATTTTAATTTACAGTTTCTTTTATTATTGTTTTTGCAAAAGTCAATGTAAAAAATCATAATATGGACAAAATTGATGACGGTGTTATTAGTATGTTTTATTCTTATTTTCTTATATTTTAAGTTAAAAATTCCAGATGCGGTTAAATACATATTTCGATCTCGTTTTCTTATATTTTTTGATTAATATTGTCAACGATTTCCTTTTTTTATTTCTGTCTTCCATGATGGGCGTTCTCTAGTGATTTTTTTCTTCACATTTTTTCTTTCAGCTCCTTTGCTATTATGTCACTCAAAGATGTGACGAATATCTGTATGATTGGTTAAACGAAACGCAAAACAGCAAATAAGTTAATTTATTTTCCTGTTAACGTAGGTATGATGTAGGAAATAATCGGTAAACAGATTTTTAGGGGGCGGATATGCTGTTACATTCGTAAGAGTTTTATACTTAATTGAGATTTATTACGCATCGATATTTTGCTGTTTTCTCGAAAACAATTATTTTCCAGTAAAGAGCAATAATATTTTATGAGTATACCTTGATTTGTATTTATTATAATTATATATTTTGTACAAAATCATGTTTGCCACAACAACTTTATTATTTCTTTTAACAGCGATATTTTTTTTCTTCTGTATATTTGTTGCATTTTTGCTTGTTATATAGTTTATTCAGATTAATATTTATAAATTTACTTTCTAATTAGTCTTTTGTACATCACAGAGTACTTTATTTTACTTGAAAAAACAAAGAAAAGAACCTACAACTTATGGCTCATTTAAAGCTTATATTAAAGCATTAATTTTTGAAATATAAATGGACTATTAGAACACCCTATAGAGGAGACTTTGGCACAGTGGATCAATGCAGTTTACATATTTCTTTCCCTCTTTAATAGAAAGTCTGATCTGCCTGAAAATATTTTTGATTATTCCTCAAACATTTTTATATTCCTAAGAATTTTTTCAGAACTTAATTAAAAAAAAAAAAAAAAAAAAAAACTCATTTGTACATTCATAAAGTGGACCAGACTGTCCCAGAAGTGGGGCACAGAGACCCACTATTAAGTATTATTTGAAAAACAATGTAAATCTATTTTTTGATAGTCTAATTCCTTTTTATGTCCCCTTTACTTCCAAATTAACATAATGCAAATTTGCAAGTAACATTTTCAAACAAAATAGAAAAGTTATATTTTTTAAATAACAGATTAAGATACAGGAGCAATTGCAAATAAGGTGAAGTTATTAAGTAAAATAGAGTGATTGCACGTTAAATTTTGCAAATGAAGCTCCAAAATACTTATGGTGCCTGAAATATTCCTGAAATACTTTTGGGTCTGAGGGCAACATTGCGGTAACACTGATATAAACAACAGATTAATAACCATAAAGTTTTGATTACAAATTTGTTTTCTGTTACATCTAAAATGAGTAATAAAATTTCAGAATCTGTCAGAAATTCTTCTAGTAATAAGACTATAGTCAGTAGGCTACTTATATATTTTTCAAAAGCAGTAGGTAAATATTTCTGACTATGTTAAATAAATTGCTATTTTCCTTTGTTTACTTTATTTTACAAATAAATAATTACTTAAACATTTCTTTATAGAGAATAAGAAATTATTAAATATTTTGAAAATTCTACATTACAGGGGCAGAGTTGATTTTGGCCTCTGTGGACAATGTTGAAGTTCAATACATTCTCATAAAAATATTATTTAAAGCTTTCTTTTAAGCATATTAACTTTAAAATTAAATAAAAACAGATATCTTACCTTTACAAAAATGCTGTTTTATCTTATTTATCTATAACCTTTAATTACTAAATTAAAAAAAAGTATGATGATCAAAAATTTTACTTTTAGAAGCTCAAAACAACCAGTTGGGATAAAATGGTTCATTCTGAGCTAACTGTGTGTTCTGAAGGCTATAAGTAATCAATCCAGTGCTGCAATCAATTAGCCTAAAAGAAAAGCTTAAAAAAAATATATATATATATATTAGGTGTGGTCCACTGTACCCCCACTCTCCCCTATATGCAAACATGTATCTGTATATGGGTGATTCCATGGACATGAGTGGGACAATTAGACTAAATTTTCATGAAAACTTTTTCTGATATGAAATTTAAGGTTAAACTGCTTATAATTTGCTGACCCAGTGGAAGTTTTATAAACAAAAAAAAATTTCATTTACCTTTTTAAATAAAGATTTTTTTAAAATAAAATATACCTGTCACATGTAGGACAAAATTTTGGACAGAACTTTACAAATGTCTTGCTTCTAGCAAGAAATCCTCTGAATCTACTGTGTTTATACAACTGTAATTTTTTTTTTTTTTTTAATATATAGGGGAGATTTGGGAGACTTGATCCCTTTTTCAGTTTTTAATTTTTATTTTGGTAAAAACAAAACTCTTAAAAAATGTTTCCAGTTATTATTAAAGGCTTATGTGTCTTTCTTGTTGTAGTATTTTTTTTATTTTTGAAAAACCATTTTTAAAATAAAAATAAATTGTTTTCCAAAAAAAAACAAAAACAGGATCAAGTCTCCCCAGTTGAAAGGAGACTTGATCCCTGAAACAGATGCATTGAAATGATTCAAATTAAGTAGTAGAAATCAAATTTATTGTTGACTAACATGTAAAAAAAAAGGGGGGGGGGCACGATTAATGTTCAAAAAACATTTTCAAAGCTTGAAAAATCAAATATAAATATTGAAATTATTGCAGTTTGAAGAATTCCATAAAGTTGGGTAGTTTTTTGACAATGTCGTCATTGTCCACAACACTATTGTCTACATTTTCTGGATAAATAAATTGGTTGAAATTAAGTCCTCGTTTTCCTAGAAAATTGATTTCAAATTCAGATGATAAAATCTTTTAAATTTTTCCAACGAAATGACTAATTTTCTTTTTAATGTTTTTACTTTTTTTCTTGAGATGAAATGATAGCTCTAGACAGCTTGAGTTTTTCCCGATTTTTGTTTCTTAGTCGACAATCTTGTATTTCTTCTTCATTCTGTCTTTTAGTTGGTGTGCTTGTCAAAATTTTTGAAGACCCTTTTTCCATTTCTTTAGATTTTCCCATTTTTGGTAATGAAACTTTAGGGAAAACTTGTATGTCTTCTGGTGTGACTATGTTTGGTTTAACTGTAATTTTTTTACTGCTTGTTGGAGTTAATGGTTAATTTGAGAAGAAAGATGATAAAAAATCATCTTCAGAAATTCCTATTTAAGGGATATATTCCAGTGATTTTAAATCCATTTATTATGTTAGTTGTCACCATGGCTTTAGGATAGGCAATTCCATTATCAGTTCTGCAATTTGATAAATCTTTGTCATTTAAGCAGGATAATTAGTCATCCAGTCTTGAGCAGGCACATTAAACTATCTTTTAAGTGGTCCATATACAGTACGATCCAGAGGCTGTAATTTGTGAGAAGCATGCAGTGATATTTTTTCCATTTTATTTGGCATAATTCAAACTCTCAATGCTTATATGGTTATCATGATTATTTATTATGATTAACACATTACTGTTTTGATTATAATATTTTACATTCTTTACGAAGTGCTGTAAAAATTTTGCCAAGTTAGACGTATGTCTCACATGTGCATTCATCCATCATATGCAGCCACATATTAACTTTCTATCTTTGTCAACCATCTAAAATCAAGGCAACCATATTCTAATATTGATATTATCTAAATGTCACAATGAGAAGTAGAGTGTTAATAAAATTTAACATTAATTTATTTTAACTTTGGGGACACTTGATCCCCAGGATCAATCTCCCCATACAACAGGGATCAAGTGTCCCTAATGTGCATGTTTTGGGGAAAAAATTGCTAAATAAAAAATAAAGAAGCTGCATTGGATTTAAATAACAACATTTAAGCAGTAAGGAATGTATATATGTATGTAAGGAATGTATATTATATCAATAAAATTAAGTAATTTAGTTATATTTAGCAAAAAATATGAAACACAAACTACCTACTCAAAAAGAAGTTTGATGGTAAGAAAACAGAGATTCCTTTCTTACAACAAAAATAAAAATGGCTGAATGAAATTATGTTGCTAGACCTATTGATAAGGAATCATTTTATTAATGTTTCCAGGTTCAGAAACTTAATTGCATTTTTTTTCTCTGGTTTTAGACCTAGGGATCAACTTTCCCAAGTCTCCCCTACTCTGATTCCTTACTAACCATTCATTATGCTTGAAAAAGTAAAATTTAGTACAAATAATACTTTTTTTAATTGATGTCACATGCAGGACATTTGTATCACGCTTGGGATATTTGTGAACTTCTAATTTTAAGGAAAAGAAATTAATTGAAAAAAAAATCACATTTATTTAAGAAAATGTCCACCTTAATATGAAGGAATAGCGGCACAATCCTGGAACAAGCAAGACACCCAATTTTGGCGTGTTTTTGACATGCACCAACTGAGAATTCGAAATTCTTTCCCTAATCATAATGCATGCCTTTCAGCAAACAACGCTCTACTTATGCAGTTCCAACAAGAATTTTTGTCATAAAGTAAACATTCCACACAATAAACTTGAAGCAATTTACATATTTTTAGCTTTTTTTGTCTCCACATTTTTATGATTTATACAAGTTTTTAGCTTTTTTTGTCTCCACATTTTTATGATTTATACAAGTTTTTAGCTTTTTTTCTTCTAGATTTTTACAACTTTTTAATAATTGGCCGTATATCCCCGCGGCCAACATCTTGGATGTTTTTAGATTTCTTGGTGATCTTTATCGATATGGCAACCCCGACAAGTGAGATGTGAAAATCGAAGATAGCAGCCAGGGGAATATATGGCATCTGTTCCTAATAATATTTCACTCTGAATTTTTGGATTTTTACAAATATTTCACTCCCTAATTATTTGATTTTTTTATTTTTACAAATATTTCGCTCTGGATTTTTTTATTTTTACAAATTTTTAACAGTTTTTTTATGCTGTACTACCAATTAATTCTATGTGCTACTTATTCTCTGCACTCATTAACTGAATAAAAAAACCTACTCAATATACAAAACTCACACCAATTTCTAAAACGCACAAAATACAATAGGGTAGTTCTACGCAAATAGGCCATTTTCATCATAGTGATGAAGAAAAAATAAATCATGTCAGAAGTTTCTCATTTTTTGTAACAAGGCACTAGAAAAGATACTTATTGGCAAAAAAATAGCCGTCAGGCTTAATATTAAGAAATTCTATAATTATTAGATTTTTAACACTAGAAGCGCCGGAAATTTCACTCAAGTTTTATATTTTAAAAAATGTATACCGGAATTTTTATTTAAAGCTTTTTAAATTATCTATTTAACTTATTTTTGCGCAATATATACATTTAATTCTTTTTTAAAGAAATTTCTGGTTCACATCGAATTATACATATTTGAAATTCTTTTTAGTTTCCTTACCGACTTTTCTTTACCTTTTACATAATAAATAATATATTATACACCGATTTGCTTAAAAATATGCTTTTATTTTCATCAAAAGAATTAATTTTCAATAAACATATCTTTTCTACAAGTTTTTAAAAGTTATAGAACAATTCTCTACCATAAGAATCATTCCCTCACATGAGGGAATGACTAGTGAGGGAATGATAAAATGTACATTTTTAACTTTTAAAATTTGTACGCATAAAACAAAAGAAAAAAACAATATATGTTCTCAAACTATCCCTTCAGGGAAAACTAAAACACCCATTAATACATTTTTAGAAAATAAATTATTTTTACAAATTTAAATGATGGAATGATAACATCATCTTAACATTTGCCCAATCTGCATATTAAATTATTCCTTACACACTAAATTATTTCTCCAGGATGGCTGAAAATATTTTTACAGACAAGTAAGATTCATGTGCTCAGCAAATGAACAATGTTTTCTGTCTACAGTAGTACCACCTATCTCAAATATCCAGAATTACTAATGAGTGAGGGAATGATCTGAAATATAAGTTGCAAACATTTTTGACAAATAAAAATTGCATGTGCAGACCAAACAAATAATGTAATACATAGAAATAATACTTTATGTGTTCATATTAAAAGACAGAAGTCAGACAAAATAAATATAAATATTTCAGTAAGAAATGATATTTTTTATATGTTTGGGTGGTAGTAGTTGCATGTGAGGGAATGATATTTTATAGGTTTAAAAATTTATTTAAAATATATATTTTAATTAATGCTTCAATTTTATGAGCTAATATGATAAAACCATGTCTAAACTACCTGATAAAAAAAAATCATTAGGTTTTTCTGTTGAAAAAAAATTTAAATATCCTCCGGTTTCACCATTATGGCCTATTTGCGTAGAATCACCCAATACTTATCAAATAAAAACACTTACCTTTATTTTTTATACTTTGTTTTTTTATGATTTATGACTGATGGCATTCCTGTTATAACCTTCTAAAAATTTTACAAAAATGACCCCTAAAATAGAACTGCTCACTTCAGAGGACAAAAGCTAAACTTACCGCTAAAGAATCTTATTCATAAAATACTCCTAAACAAATTACAAAAATAACATCCATTTGCAAAAACGAGTCTCAAAAAAAAAAAAAAAAAAACAACCTACATACCTTCAATGAATATTCATTCACAACTTTCACATTCCACCTCAAATGCGATAACCAAATCAAACCATCACTTCACAAAACACACAAATAAAAAGACAAATCAAAACTCACGTTACAAGCACATTTGAAGAAACCCAACCAATCCAACCACTCAAATCTAATTCCCTGATAAACCAATCCAAATTCCAGATCAAACCACAGTAGGCATGGAAAGATTGTAAGAAACAAACTGGTAACAACAAAAACTCATTTATCTCCTTGCCAAATTCAATGTTGCCTTTTCTTGTTCTAGTATTCAGCTGAAACAGTTGTAAAATATAAAAAATGTACTATTTTAAACCAAATTTTCATGTGTAGAAATTGTTTTAAAAACAACAATTTCAACAAAATGATAAAAGTTATTAATGACAAAAAAAAAAAAAAGTTTCATTTTATAAATTTGAATACATAGTTCTATATATTTTTTTATTTATAAGAGCCTTTAATGTTAGCAAAAATTGGTGCAAAAGTAACTTTAACTGTTCCTTTATCTTTGTATGCAATTTGATCTGTATGTTTGGGCTATTGGAAATAGCCATCAATTTTTTTTACTCTTCCATTACATTTAAAAGTTTTATCTTATTAGTGAAGTCTCTCTGATAGAGATTGCCCTCATAATTCAGAATAACATATTTTCCACATTCTAGATCTTCATCGGGAATTAAGGTTATTGAATTGTTTGATTCAAATGTAAAAAAAAAAAAAAAAAAAAAAAAAAAAATCGACATTCAGCGGTATTGACAAACTATGTTTCTTCCCTTGGTTTGAATGGTATAAATGCTTTATATTCCTTTGATTTAGTCACATATTTCCAGAACTGTCATTACACACTCTTTCTTCAATCTCCCTTTTTTAAATGTAGAATGTTTTAGTGCTTTGTGAAAGCTAGCTTTCTAAGTCAGCAAAATCTTTGGCAGATTAAACTGTGTACATTTCGCTATTACTTATCTTTTGACACAAAAGTCTCTTTATGTTACTGTCCACCCTGTCAACTACTTCTTTCTATGAGAAATAGCAAAGTATTTCTGTGTGAAATCTTTTCCTTCATACTTTTCTGTGTGCATGCAAAGCTTTTTTGACATGTAATTATTTTTAAATTCAGAGGATGGTCCATCACTCTATATATCTTCTTCCTCTGTATGTTTTTTGTGTAACAGAAAAATAATTTCTTCCTCTGGATTTTTTTTTGTCTTTGTAACAAAAAATTTCATAATAAAGAAAATTGATAAAAACAAAAGTACAGTACAGGACCCATTATCCGGAATTCCAAAATCCAGAAAAAAAATTTTGAAAATTTTCAAAATTTGTAAATTTTTACTAAAATTTTAACTTCCCAGTTTTCTAATTCTTTTTTCAGTCCTTTGTGTTTCAGTGTGTAACCACTAAAATATGTTACTTCAGCGGCGGAGGAGCACGAAGCCCTACACCCCCCGAAATTGGGAAAAAATAATTTTTCTCTCAAATTTTAATATAAAATTAATTTACATTATGATTCGTTAAAAAAAAAAAAAAAAAAAGTCAATTGTTCGTGGTAAAAATCACTAATTTTGCCAAAGGATTTCGGATAAAACGCTAATTTCGTCATAAGAACGTGAAAAAATGCTAATTTCGCCGAAGGATCGTGAAAAAAAAACGCCAATTTTGTCAATGAATTCCAGAAAAAAAACGCTAATTTTGTCAAAAAATTGTGAAAAAATGCCACTTTCGTCAAAGAATCGCGGAAAAAAATGCAAATTTTTTTCAAAAAATCGTGAAAGAATGCAAATTTCATCAAAGGATCGTGAAAAAACACAAATTTCTTCAAAGGATTGCGAAAAAACGCAAATTTTGTCAAAGGATCATGAAAAATAAATGCTAATTTCGTCAAAGAATTGCAGAAAAAAACGTTAATTTCGTCAAAGAATCGCAAAAAAATGCGAATTTATTTCAAAGAATTGCGAGAAAAATGCGAATTTCGTCAAAGGATAAAAAAAACGCAAAATTCTTCAAAGGATTGCAAAAAAGCGCAAATGTTTTCAAAGAATCGAGAAAAAAAAATGCGAATTTCGTCAAATTATCGCGAACAAAAACGTTAATTTCGTCAAAGGATCTGAAAAATAAACGCTAATTTCGTCAAAGAATTGCAGAAAGAAACGTTAATTTCATCAAAGAATCGTGAAAAAATGCAAATTTATTTCAAAGAATTGCGAAAAAATGCGAATTTCGTCAAAGGATCGAAAAAAAATGCAAAATTCTTCAAAGGATTGTAAAAAAGTGCAAATGTTTTCAAAGAATCTCGAAAAAAACGCAAATTTCGTCAAATGATTGCGAAAAAAACGTTAATTTCATCAAAGGATCTCAAAAAATAAACACTAATTTCATCAAAGGATCGCGGAAAAAACACGAAATTCGGGAGGACCCAAAATCCGGAAAGCCTTCGGTCCCGAGGATTCCAGATAATAGGTCCTGTACTGTAGTAGGTATCTTTGTCTTTATTTGTGGCATTTAAATATATGAAGCTAAGTCTCACATTTACCATAGAAAAAAAAAAAAAAAAGCTGCAGCAGTTAACAAAAGCAAACTTGTCTGCGACCATAAAGCACTTTGTACTTCATTCTGATACTCACAGGAAAATGACAATGCAAAGTCAAATTATAAAATTTGTATGAGGTATCTCTTTTTTATCTTTTTGAAATTTCATATGTTGGGTTCTTTTAATATTTACATGGTTCAATATTTTAGTAGTATTATCAATAATTGTTTCAAGTACATTGATAAGTTGAGGTTCTTTAGTATGCAGTTGAGTTTTGCCATCTTTATTTTTCCTGTTTTCTACAAAGCAAGTTAATCTGGATCACTAGGAATTCTAAATATTTTCCATTACAAGATTTGTCACACAATAAATAGGTACTCTATTTACTAACCATAGGAACATTTTGAAAAGATATACTAATAACATTCATGATTACTAGGGTAATCATTATAGTTTTCCTGTAAGGTTTAAATTAACTTCTGCTACCCCTAATTTTATCATTTTTAGTTTCAGTAGATTCAGAAATAGATGGGGGGGAAACATATTTTTGCATTATATTTTTGACGATATCTCTGAAAATATATCTAAAATTAAAAGAAATGTATTTTTGAATTTGACATTACAAAAACTTTCACATAATATACAAAGAAAGGATTATTTTTTTAAGTAACTTAATTACCTTCTATACATTTTTCCTAAATATATTTGTGAATGGTTAATAATCTATAAATATGTGGGTCAATAGCCTTTATTACTTCAGCCAATTTGAACTTTCCATGTTCCATAGTTTATGAGTAAAATGGCTGTGACAGACACAGGAACAGGAGTGATCTTATAATGGTTTCGTTTTTACTTTTTAAGTACAGAGCCCTAACAAATACATTTTTTGTCGTCCAAAGCCTGTTTGTAATTTTCATGCTAATATATTTATATTAAGTTATAAAAAGCAGTGTTTTCTTCTGATGGATAGAATACATGGCAAAATTTTTGAAATTGGAACTCATTATTTTCCTGCTATATGTTATATTTTCTGAACTATGTTTCTGATGTTGTGTATACCGTAATCTTGGTAAGAAGAGCCATGACACATATATGTTTAAAAGTTAAAAATATCCTAAGTGTGTTGCTTCTGCTGTGACAGCGGATACAGGGATTTCATTTTTTCTGCAACGATATATATTGGTAGTTTTCCTGTTTGATATTTTTCAAAGGATGCCATGCTCTGCCATTTTTGTTTTAAGTGCCAATGCATACTGCTCTTTTTAGACGAATTTTCGCCGAAAACGAATGTTCAGTGAAATGCAGATTTTGGGCCAAAAACCAAAACTAAACTGAATATTCAGTCGATTTCTAACTATTATAATGATAAGTTAGAAAGGCCTTTATTTGAAACATTTGCCTTTTGTCAATTTCTGTACAAGTGATTATTTTAATTGGTAGAATCTGAATCTCTATAAGAAATAAATTCTTAGAAATGGGGAATATTAGAACATTTATATGACTTTTCATTGTAAAATGATGTTCATACAAGTTGTTTTCTCATCTTTTCCCAGCTAAAAATTTTAATTGTTTTCCAGTTAATTTGAACTGTGTGTAATTTAATTTCAGAAATTGTAGGTGAAGTTCAACTTCGAAAATTTGGAAAATTCCTCGAAGAATATGGTTCCTTGCTCAGGGACATAGAACATGCTTTGGATGAGACTTTATGTGATGTCTGGAATGTTGAATTAGATCCAATTTCTCTACAAGTAAATAGTTTTGTTTTTCTTTTAAAACCATTTGTTTTGTTTTAAATTGTAAAAATATATAGAAAAACTGAGTAGTAAGGTATTTTTTGGTCTTTTGCTTTTAATGATAGGTAGCATTTTTATCATAATTTGTACCTTTCCTCCATAACAATTATAGCAATTTTGGTCATTTCTTTCAGGTAGATTTCGTAATAAATACTACCTATTACATTCTCCTCTATGTAGGAATTTTGGAAATTTTTTTACAGATCTATGCCGATCATGATCCCTAGAACCCAAAACCACCCCCAGTTCAAAACTTTATCTATATAATCACTTTTTTATGGACACGATAACTTCCATAATTCTGTGCAAATCTCTTCTATAATAAATGGCTTGAATTTCTTTTTATAACTTCTTTTTATAACAATTTAGTAATTATAATGTGTTATAATTATGGATTATTTAATTAAAAATATAGTTAAATGTACTAAATTAGCCTAAGTACATTTTTTAGAATTTTTAGTTGTTCCTTTTTTTAACATCTTTCATGTTTTTAAAACTTTATGAATAACAATAACAGCTTTGCCCTTCTAATGGAAAGTAAGTTAATTTTTATAACTGACATATATTACTATTATGTATGCTATGGAGAACCAAACAGTGAAAAAAATTATTTTAACCACATTGGTACCATTGTTGACTTTAGTCAAGGGCCATCAATGCACGCAGCCAATTATCGACTTTAGTCAACACACATCTACTTTATTTTAATGTTCAATCTGACTGTGTTTATATTTGACACTATTCTTCTGAGATTAAGATTAATTTTGACTTGAAAAATTGCCTAGTATAATATAATTCAAGCTTTCAAAGGTATATTGTGCCACAGTTGCTTTCAACTATGAGTAACACTATGCAGATGATGGTCATATTAGTTAATTTTTTTTTTTTCAGAGTAGTACACTCAAATAACATCATTTTAACAAGATTTTCTTTGAATAATGAAAGGAAAGCTGTAGAAAGTAGTTCAACTAGTGTCAGAAATTGAAACTCTAAAGCTTGGCAAGTGTTTCATTATGATACCTGAATTTAATTTTTTTGGCATCTAAAGGAAAACATAATTGTCATATTTAATAATACAAGCCAATATAATATTATAAAAAAAATCCATTATGGTGGCTCCAAAAAATTACTTGGACTTAATATATATATATATTTAAAAAAAATTGTTTTCAGTGAGGGTGAACTGGTGAAAGTCTGAATTTAAAATGTATTTATATTCTGAGGGGCATTGTAGTGGGAGAGGTGCTAGTCATACTGAAGTTAAATTTTTAAAAATTCAAACTGTACATTTTTTATTTTTCAAAGAATAAAGGACTTTTTTATTGGTAACATTTTCACAGATAATGGGTTTTTTAACAGTGCATATCATTCTAGTACTATAGACTTCATTGTCAATTTGTCATATTTTTGTGGTTTGTGCTAATTATATGTAAAAGATAATAATCGTGCTATATTAATTACTAAGAAAACAGTATTTTATTATATTTTAGATACATTATTTTTAATATTTTTAGAATTTCATTTTCCATTGAGAACCTCTGATAATATGGTTTATTCATAATGAATTTATATAAATTTATGCAGTTTTTGTTCTAAACAGTATATTAAACTGCTGTATGTGTGAATCATTTTGTGTAATCATTATACTTATGCACATTTTAAAGGTAATGCATGAATTGCAAAAGAAGAAGCTTTCTGCAGGAGCAGAAGATTCTAGTTTTGCGAAAATTATGGGCAGTTAAGTGCAGTATTTCATTTAGTAGGTTTCGAATTGTTTTAGATTAGATTCAAATGGAAGCTTGTCTTCTACATCTGAAATAGATTTCATATTATTACATCTCATTTGTGGTAATGTCTGATGCTGAGCCTACAGTCAATTAATATTTAAATATGAGCCTATATGTCAAGAGCTCATCATCTTTGTTTAAGGGTTTTCATCCAGTTGAAAGAACATTTTATTCCTATCTATTGTAACTAAATCTGTAATCCTGAATTATAAAATATTCTTTATGGCAATTTTACTTTTGAAAATTATTCTAAATCACTAACTTTGATGATGTTAGATTAGGATTTTTCTGTTTTTTTACTTTTAGTATAATTTGTCTGTGACTTTATAGTTAATTAAATGCAGTTACAAGTCTTTTAAAAATCATTGCTGTATAAAAAAGAAATTATTATGATTCTTTTCTGTTTAAAACCATATCATATATTTCAGTGTCATATTGCCAGGAATGAAGCTGTTTTTCCTCCCTTTTTTTTTTTTTTGTTTTGCTTTTTTTTAATTCCTTTTCAACAATGCAAGAAATATGAAATAAATATAAAGAAAAGATACTGCCAGAATTCTATTAAAGAAAGTTTTATTCTCTGAATTCTTCTGTTTTATGAACTTTCATTCGAGACCAACAATATTTTAAGTTTTTTCCTGTAAAATAACTTCCAAATCGTGAAACACATTTTCTATTTAGCAAACTTTTTCTTTTGAAACAAAATTGTTCCACCATATTTCTCAATATTTCTGGACATTTTAAAGTTATTCTTTCTGATTATGCATTTTATGATACATAGAAGTATAATAAAATTATAAATTATGATAAAGAATTTGAAGATATAGACTATGATGATGCTGAAATCAACAAGCTTTTGTATGGTGAAATGCATTTGCAAAATTCGAGATGGATTGCAGTTTGAAGAAAATACACCTGAAGTTATTTTAGTGTATTCCAAAGATGTGAGGTGTAATATGAGAAAAAAACTTTTTCAAACAAAAGGCACGGGTAAAATTAACAGATTTTTACAGTAATTAAATTGGAGGATAAATTTCTTCAATGAAGTGCATGTGGCACCACATGAATTTAATTAAACGAAAATCTAAATGTTTATGAGTGTTGTATGATTTTGACATTTATTGTAATATTTTCCATTACCCAGCAAGTACTCAGCAGTCAAAGAAATGACAGATAAGTATGATTTACTGTGAAATAGTCATGTCTGGCAGCTTGGAAATTTGAAAATTTATATCCACTCCAGCAATCGTAAACTGTATTTGTTCCATAAAAGACATTCTTCTTCATTTCACCATTAAATTTTGTGCAAAATGATCAAGAACAGCAACAAGTAAAAAATTTTGGATACTTTTCGGTTAGCCGGGCGCCAGTATTATAGGTATATATGTATATATATATATATACACATACATGTATATACCGTAATTTCCAGCCTATAATCTGCGGATTATCTGTTAAAAAACCTCAAAAGTTTTAAGTGCAGATTATCTACCGGTGTGGATTATTTGCTGAAATTTTTTTAAGCAGAAGTTCAGGGCAGACATCCAGTTTTTACAGGCAGTCATAAAATAAAAATGTAAACAGTTGTCAAACAATTGTCTGCTATCGACTGTTCATGGAGTTGCTTGTGATTGGTTCACATATGACATGACCTTGCTAGTGGGAGTGGCTTCTGATTATTATTTTATTTTTTTGTAGCCTTTTGGCAACATGTTTCTATGAAGAACAAAACGTTTCTCAACTCATCCCTTTCAAAAATTGCAATCTCAATCATTTATGAAATAGCTCCTTCCAAAATTACGGCAATTTTTCAGATTACGATTATTGATATTAATGTAACCAATGGGAATCCATCACACATTAATCGAATGAATCATTATCGTATCGTAGTTTCATAATTTTACTGCTGCCCTCTATGGATAGGATAATAAAATACAATTATGCCCTTGTAATTTATATTAAAAACCAAAATGTATTTGATGGTATAACACGTTTAAAGTTATAATAATGTCTAAGAGAAAGCCTGTTTAACACTGCAGAATTTAAACAGAACGTTATTTAAAAAGCAGAAGATGATTTAAAAACAGCAATTATTACAGAATTATCTGTATTCACAAGACATTCAACGTTTTAGATATAAGATTTAATGAAAAAAATTATTTGTATTTTTTAACTTGTAATTATTTTATTATTATTATTTTTCAGTTATTTTATTACAATTATCATTTAAATAGAGCAACTAAATAAATAGGGAGGTAGTTTTTTAGTACTACTTTGGAATGTTGAAATCGCTGAGTAATTCTCGTATAATCCGCGGATTATACGCCGATGCGGATTATCTGCTGAAATTTTTTTATAAGGGCTAAAAATTGTGGCTGCGGATTATAGGCCGGAAATTACGGTATATACACATATATGTATGTATATATAGTTATATGTATATATATGTATGTATATATAACATTGGCACCTGGCTAACCGAAAAGTACCAAATTTCGCTTTTCCAACACAATTCTCAAAACAGCCATTGTGATAGAAGAATATGACGTTATTTTTTTCTATTTTGAATACCGTATATACACGCATATAAGCCGACCCCACCACCCTATTTTGAATAACAAAATATTGGTGAAATTCTTGACCTGCATATAAGCCGATCTTAAAAACTTTTAATATGTTTTCTCACAAAAATCTAATTTTTAATGAAATACTGAACAAGCAAAATTAATTATAAAAATTTAAGAAATCTCAAATGAATACTTCAAATTAGAATCACTATCTGAGTCTACAAAAAGTTCAATGAAATCTCGTTCCATTACTTCCTTGTCCTAAGAATTGGATTCAGGATCTGAAGAATTTTCTACGTCACTATCGTAAATGAAATCGATCTCAACACCATACATAGCATTGGTAATATAGCACTTTTTAAATGATTTCATAATCATCTCCCATGGAATTGACGTTCACGCTTGTTTAAACAAGATGGGAAACATCGATTCCCACTTTCTTCAAATTGCTGCCTTTTGCTTTCTACACATCTACTCTATCCAAATTTTTTGCAATCTACCTTTAAATGATTTGCTGGTGTAAACATCAATTCACCTACATCAGTTGTAAAGCTCTGAAGCTTATAAGGAAGGTCTCCATACGGACATATTCAGAAAAATCTGAAAAAAATTACAGAGTGTTCTTCTCATGTGGATATATATGTTCATAAATTTTTTTTTGGCAGAACCCCAATAGAACGTTCGTAAAAAAATAATGAAAATTTCGTTTATTTGGCGATTTATCATTGGTTGGCGATGAAATGAAATTTCATAAAATACTTTTTTATGTCAAATACTCTTTAAGATAAAAATGTTTCATATTGAAATTGTTTAAATAAATTTAATTTAAATAACTTTAGTTTCTCCGTTTTAGTTTGATTTAACTATAGTTTTGTCATATATATATATATATATATATATATTTATAACGAAAGTTAAATATCAAATTTTATGAATTAAAACAAAATTAAAATAAATTAAAATTGTTTCAATATCTCAAAATTAAATACAATTGAGCACTGTTGATTCAATTTTGTTGCTATAGAAACGATGAATTCTTTGATATTGAAATGAACAACTGGTAAATGAATTTTGCCCTTATTTTGGAATACGCTGAAATAGATGAAAGTATTTTTTATATATGAAATTGTTTTTAAAGTAATAAAATTAAATAACAAGCAACATGAAAACATGTATTAAACTGTCTCTTTGTTTGTGTTTAAATTCATTAAATTCTTCTTACACGCATTCTAAAAATCAATTAACAAACAATTTTCAGGTGCATTAAAATCATTTGCTTTTGGCGAGGAAAAATACCACTCACCAAATCGTGTGATGTTTTCGTTTTTTCGTGCCAAATACTCAAAAGTATTTTATTTTTTTTAGAGCCTTCTACTGTAATTCCGCCGCTAAATTTGACTGATCCTTTATTACATACATAAGTAGTTTCATTGGTATTTTTTTTTTCAAAATATTCAGAATATGCCCAGTAAGGAGACCTTTCTTGTTTGAACTTTTCTCTCAAAATGTGACCCGCCTATAAGCCGACTCCCCCTTTTTAAAAGACAATTTTAAGTCAAAAATTTTTGGCTTATATGCAAGTATATATGGTAAGCTTGCCTCAATATCCACAATTCTGTTGCATTTACTGATTTTAATATTCCCAGTAGTTAGGCAAATTATGAGTATAAAAATCGTTATTGTAAGTAAAAACAAAACTAGTGATAACTGGCACTTCTGAAATACATCAAATTAAATAAGTACCAAATGGTATTGCTTTAATCAGAGTCATCCCTGGTGACTATTTTTTTTATTATCTTTCCTACCACTATTTCCAAACAAAAATAATCTACCTTGAAGATTAGCAGAAATCTACCATAATGATTATTGTCAGGAAATAGTGGTGGACAAAAATGATAAAAAAAAATTCTGCTAGTGGCAGCCTGTTTTTAATGGGACAGAAAAGTACCATTATTACATTATTTTGACATGTAAATGAATTATCTTTGGTAATGTAATTGGTACTTTCCCATTATTCCATTGACCATTTTCCATTAAAAAAAAAAAAAAAATATTGCCAAACTATAGGATTTAAGGTAAAAAATACATGGTCGTGGTGTCACATTCACTTGACGCTAGATGTGTTACACATGTTTGTTCTGTCATCAGGTGATTTTTTAATCAAATGTTTATATATATTTTTAGTGATGTTTGACTACTTTATTAGCTATTTCATTAATTAAAATAACAATTACATCCTTAAAGGGTGATGCCATGATATTGAAAGAAAAAAGCATTGAAAAAATATATTGCAGTGCATAGTTATGTATAATAGACCAATTTCAACTGATGTCAGAAACATTCACCAGCTGAGAGGGATAATTAAGCGAAATAATGTAAATACTAGGTTGAGCAAAAAGTTCTGGGAAATTTGTGAATGTTGTGTTGTATGAAATTTGCATTAAAAATTTCCCAGAACTTTTTGCTCAACCTAATAAATACATACCGAAGATTTTTCTTTCCTGTTTTCATTAATATATTGTAAAATTTATTGTTTAAAGTTACTGATAGCTGACACTTTAATGAGGGGTTTTTTTCTGAATTTCTTTTTTTGAGATTCCAATGGCAACATTCTTTCATTTGTTTATTAGACGTTACAGTCTGACGAATAGTTTGGCAATAGTTTTCTTTTATGAAAAGTGATCAACATAATAATTGAGAGGTACCATATAATTTTTTTTATGCAGCTTTCTTTGCGATAAAGAACTCTAATATTTTGATTTTTATTCCATGATATGTAACATTTATGGAAATGCTTTTTTATACATTAATGGTTATTAGTGAGCAATGCTCATTGTAGATTTTTAACTATTAATGTGCTGATAGTTATCATTAGATCAATCAACTCTCATTTTTCTTCATTTCTTAGCTTTTGCCTTGTGAACGAACTACAGTTTTAGACTTAATTTCTACTGATAACAAAGTTTTAAACAAAGTAATTTCTGTCCTTGCTGTATTATGTTCTGAGATTGATGAGCTAAACTATGAAGCAAAAACTGTATTTTTTCCTGCTCTTTTATTCTATGGAGAAGGAGGTAAGTAAAATAAATCTTTAAGATGTATAGCTTGTTTGGTTATACTGTGTCATTACTTTTGTTTGAGCTTGTTATAAAAGAACATTTTAATTACATATTTAAAATTCAAAAAGTGCTTATTTGTTTTTTGTGTGTGTAAATGAAAACTATGAAAAATTTTTAAAAAAATTGTATTTATTGACTAATGACTAATTAAAATATATTATAAATTAAGCTTTTTTAATTCTGTTTTTGTTTGTTTTATTTAGGAGATATTTTAATTTTGACAGTAAAAATAATATAGCCTGTGAATATATATTAAATTTGTATATTGAATCTCATTTCTTAAAATTTTATGCTTCATAAAGATGTATTACTGAAAGTATCTGGTTTAAAAAAAAAAAAAAATTATTTTAAAAGCTATTCTTAATTAAATAAAATATAGTTAATTAATTCTTGGCAGTAAAATTTCTAATTCAATTTTATCTCTTGTGTAATTATTTCAGACTTTTCAATTTACTGATCGAAAATTACTAAGATATGTAAATAAAATTTTTATCCAGCTATTTTATTTCCTTTGTGTTTTTTCTTTTATCTCATAAATATGAAAGGTAATACGGTGCACTCTCATTAACCTTTTCATGATGGAATGCTGCTTAACGGAATGTCTTTACACGACGGCTGTGTCTTATATGCATCAGTTCTAAATGTCACTAGTAGCCGGGTGATGCACTGCTGAATCACTGTTTAGGTTGATCTACTAGACGGGTATACCATATTTACATTTTCAATTATACACATTAAATTAGTATTTTTTAAAAATCAAAACATGGAGTTTCATGTCCACTACAGTTAACTTAATCAAACCTTTAGGTTGTTGACCTTGTGTCTGCAGAATGCTTCCCGATTCTTGTAGTTTATTCTGATGCAAGAGATGAGAGACTTAATATAAACAAAACTCAGCTGTGTCCCCACGTGATGTAAACATCGGAAGGTTTCAGATTCTTCAAAATATTCTTTTATTTTCTTTGGGGCCAATAAGGTTTGCTGCAATTGCTTTAGAACTTCCAGTTTTTATTTATTTTGCATCTTCCTTAGCTAGTTGATGAAAGTTTTTTGTGCTGGTTAAGAGAATTTAGCTAAGATTGTGATGACTAAGAAAAAGAAATTTTTAACAGAAGAAGAGTACACTCGAATCATAAATAAGTATATGAATGATTATTCTGATAGCGAATGCTAATTGAGAGTAGTGAATCTGGTTTAATATATTATAAGTATGGTATAAGAAATTATTCTTGGTTTAATGGATATCACTTTGTTGAATGCCAATGTTCTCAATTATAAAAAATATGGGACTAAAACTCCATTTCTTTAATTTAAAATGAAAGATGTAGAACAAATATTTGAAAATTATGAAGTTCCAGGATAGCAAATCAATTCACAGCTAAATTAACATCCACACGTTTATGGCTTTCTGAGAGGTATTTTCCTTCACTAAATGTCAGTAAAAGAAGAAAAAAAGCAGAAGGTGTGTAATTTGCTAACAGATTGTAAGAACTCAACGGAAAGTAAGACAGACCTTTTACTCTTGTGAGCTATGCAACATGGTCTTTGTGTTTATCCTTTCTTTAAAGACTATCACACACTGCCTCCTTTCTGAATTATTTCTACCCTATATATGTAAAATCGTAATGAATCGAATTGAAACGAATTTATATAACGATTCTATGAAACAACTGATTACGTTTCACGGCGATTTCTCCTAAAATATGGAATAGTTTGCGATGAAATTAACACCAAAAATCAATATTGATCCGCAGGTTTCAAAACTGGTATTAGAATTTTTAAATTCGAATTAGTTTTCGAAATATTAATTTTTTTCTAATTTTATATACATTTTTCTAATGATGGCACCTCAAATTTTAATCAAACAGATATTTTTTTTCTTCAGATTTTAGAAAAGGTTACTATTTTAAACTAATTTGGCGAGAAGTTTGGCCTCCCTTAAATGTATGCTAAGAAATGTATCATGTTACTTTTGTCCATAATTCAATTTGTATTTCATTATCATTTTATTTAATACAAACTGAAACATTTAAAATAAATGGCTTTCACTTCTTTATTTTTTTAATTAAATGAAATGAAAAGAAAAATATTGGGCACAGATATCATATATGCACCAGGGTACCTAATTGGTGCCAAAATGGCGTTATTTTGGTTGACATGGTAACCCGGCTATTGTTGTTTATTTAATAATAAATGTTTATTTACTTTTTTTAAATTACATAAATTGTTTTGTTCTATAGTTAATTATTTTTTTGGTTATTTTCTTTTAAAAATAAAAAAATAATCGAAAATAATTAAAAAATACGGTGCTACTTAGTTATTCCATCGACCCATTTCGCCAAACCACTCGCCAAATTATACAAATTGACATAATTTTTATTTTAAATAACGAAAGACCAAAGAAAATAGTATAACATTAATAAATATACAAATAAAACGTCGAAATAAAAATCACTTGATGACGTAAAGACGTGTAACTTGCTTAAAGTCAAGTGAATGTGACATTTACGATCAACCATTATTGTCATTTAATCTTATAGTTTGGTGATAGATTTTTGGTCGACGGGATAACTAAGTAGTATCAAAAATACATATGTAAGTGGTATTCGAAAACGAGGTTTTTGTCAAATTTTCGTAAAAAAATCACGCCAAACCCGGTGCTTATATGGCATCTGGCCAAAGATTAAATGATGTAACAAACAATGACATTTACTTTCAACTTCAAAGCAATGTTTTAATTTACCACTCAAAAAAAAAAAAAAAAAAAATGCTAACTTGCGAGTTGAAAAATAGCTCTTGGCGATTTGCACCCGGCTAGCGTAACAGTACCAAGAATTCTTTGTGACCATTGAAACTTTTATGTAGTTTTATTCGAAAAAGAAATTTGATTTTTTAATCAAAAGGGAAAACTTTCGGCACAGATGTCATATACGGACCCATATTGGCACGATTTTTTTCTGACGCCAATGTCATATACGCAACAGGTACTTAACTGGCACCATAATATCGTTATTTGCTTGATTTGGTAAGCCGGATGTTGTTGTTTTCCCCAAATTAGTGTCGGAAAAAAATTGTGCCAATATGGGTACGTATATGATATCTGAGCCAAACTTTCATATGAAAAGCGAAGGGATCAGAGTGTATTTATTTATGGCAGTTACATGACTTGGACTATTATAATATAAATGAAATGATGGCGATAGAATAATATTTGACGACTTATCACCTGTACCTGGCTAACATTAAAGTACCAAACTGGCACCAAGAATATAAAAAGCGAAGTGGTTCGCCCGGAACTGTTGATGATAGTCACATGACTTAGGCTATTGTTATAGAAATTGTTTTAAAATACCGGGAGACAAAGACTCTGTACATTTAATTCATTTTAACTTCTTTTCAAATGTTTAACTGATCCTCTTTAATCAAACACGAAAACAACCATTGGATGTCTTAACAGCAACTGATAAAGCCTTAAATTTTTTAAATCAAAGGAAATTGAATGGAAACCTGTTTACCGGGAGATCTGCACAGCTTTTTTTCAGTATAATTCAATCTTCTGTAATATTTTTAAAACCGATCAGATTAGCGTGTTTTTAGATTTTGCAGTGTGTGAATGGGGGTTGGCGAGCGTAGCTTGCAGGGTGCAGAGCACCCTAGTATGTATATAATATCTACAGCATATGTTTTATCCTTTTTTGGATTTCTTTAAGTGTAGATATATGTAAAGCTTTGATTCTATATAAATATTTTTTATAATATTTCATTAAGGCAAGTCAAATATTTTATTTTTTGCATATAGAAGATTTTAGTGAAAATATTTTCAGAATGTTTTGATATTTTGTATTTATGATTACATTATTTTGTTACAGTTTCACAAATAATGAATTCAATCAGCAAAAAAAAAAAAAAAAAAAACTCTTTAGGATTTTTTTTAAAGGTTAGGCATAGCAACACAAAATGCCCCATCCTCAGAGATAGATACCCTGTAACAGCGCACTGTTCCAAAGAGAGTTGCGTTGGGCGATGTACCATCGTGAAAAGAGATTTTGGGACTGGTGCATATGACACACCCATCACAAAAGGGTTAATGTGTTTCTGGCTTAAGGCATTTCTCCAGTTAATAAGGACAATTTTGGTTTGTTTAAATCCTAATTTTTAGTTTTCAATTTCAGGATAGGATCATCATTATTAAATTTTAATGCAGTTGAATCTTGATTTAGCAATTGCAAAATCATCGTTAAATTGAGAAACACATTAGATAAATCAAAATTACATAAATATTTGGTTATTAAATTTTATAAAAATTACCAGTACTATTCATTTTCCTGTATTAAATAGAAACTTTCTATTTTGAAAAAAAAGTTATTTTATTAATAATTGCTTTGTTTTCCCCTTAAAGATAGTCTGTGATATGTCTCTTTCAGTATTTTCAAAAGCATTACCTAAATGTTCATCCATATCAAATCTCATTAAGTATTTTATTGCTGCATGTAATCCAGCATTTGTTTCATTTTTTTAATGCTCCACACCTGCCTAATGCATATTGTGGGAGATCAAAAGATTTTGTTACAGAATTTATTTTATTTGAAGATTATACCAAATCTTAAGGGAACTAATTTTGTTTATATGGATATTTTCCTAAAAGCTGTCTGAAAATAAATTTTCTTATTATAATAAAATCTTACATTTACTTCATAAATCATTTTGTTAGCTTTATTAAACTAATTTTTAAACAGTGCTTAAAGGGACTGCTCAATATTCAAAATACTCAATTTTTATGTACATTATGTAATTTAAATCTATTTCACAAAGAAAAAAACTTGTATTTATTTTTTAAACATTGTGCCTGAATTTAAAAATATTATTCTAGAGTCTCCTGACGCTCTACAAGAAGGTGTGGCTCATGTATATATTGGACGCATGCTCCCTTTTATGCAAGTAAGTACCCATAACTGAATTTTATTTTGTTTGTTATAACCTAATGTGCACTTCAGATATTTTCTTTCATTTGCTATTTACTTATTGCAGTTTAATTGTCAGTAGTACTTATTATAGTGTTCACTCTAGGAAAAAAAAGGGCAGGGTGCTAGCCACAAAAAGGGCACAGTTGAAGCTGAAAGAGGGCACTTTTTCCAGCGAAAAAGGGCATTGTTTCTTCAGAAAATGTAGGGCCGAAACTAGCCTTTTTTGCACCCGGGGCAAACATGGATTTTGGTGCCCCCCCCTCCTCCGCAAAGTATATTTACAAAGAAAATTTTATTAATTTTCTAATAGCCAACATATTTTAAAATTTAAATTATGTAATCATAAAATATGTAATACTGAATTACTTTAATCTACTTTGTCAAATATTGATTCATTAAAATCTTGAAAACGGAATTGAAAAAAATTCCGCTTTATACAGCATCCTTATGCCATATCCTTAGATTATTCTGTGCTTTGGCATACCCCAGACAGGACGATTTTAACAAAATAGTGCTAAACATGGATGTGAGAAAAATCAACAACTGGCGCCTGGGGTACATGCCTCCTCTGCCCCCCCTTCCCCCCCCCCCCCCCCCAGTTTCGACCCTGAGAAAATATAGATCTTCGAAACTGATATAAGAATTATACATTACTACAAACTCATCATTGTTTATGCGCACATTTAGTAACAGATTATATATATATATATATTTTTTCTTAAATTGATATTTCAAAGATCTAGGTAAGTAATTTTGTTTCAAATAAAAAAACTAAAAAATTATTAGTCCCATAAACTAGCAGTTTTAAGGGTAAAGCAGAGATTTTAAGGGGTAGTAAAATTTAGATGGGAGACCAATTAATTATTATTACAATAAATCACCAAATATAACTTAAAGATCATAAGGTTTGTGAGCTGTGAAGGTGGGGGCAAAGAGACAAAAGCTATTTTTTTTGGGGGGGGGGGGGGGAGGGAGGAGGTTGATTATATAATGAATTATTTATCATTAGTAAAATTTTAACAATTAGGACAGAAAAAATAAAAGCCTTTAAATTTGGTATGTTTGATAAGAAAGAGAAGCAGAATTTAGATGATTGGTTATTTATTGTCACAATGAAGTGACAGAGTTGCAAATAAAAAAAATTAGAGTTTTAAATATTTTAACCTTCGAAGAAGGAGGGAGGCGGGGGAAGAAGAGGTAGATTAGATTGGATGATTGATTATTTATACTTTACATTTATTACAATACTTTATATTTATACTTTATTTATAATTTTTTTTTTTACTTTATACTTAAAATTTACAATTAGAATAGAAAAAATTATAATATTCTAAGAGTTCAAATTCTTTTATAATAAAATAACAAACAAAACAGAAAAAGTAATAAAGTAAATAATTTTAAATATTTAACTGAACTGTGGGGCTGATTAACCCTTTATGCACCAATGGTACTTTAAAGTACCATTAAAATAACTTGTTGTAAAATTAATGCAATAAATCGATTAATAGTAATACCGCAGTAAGAAGTGGGGGGGGGGGGGAGATTTTTCACTGGTCTACATACTGAATACATTATTAAAGTACACTGAAATCATGCTGTAGTTTTAAGAATCTCATTTAAAAAAAACTAAATCCCATTTTATGAATGTTCTACCGATAAGTTTGGTTTGCACATCTTTTTTGGTGCATTGGAGGCTTTGACTAAATTCACCTTTTTTCCGCGATCCTTTGACGAAATTCACGTTTTTCCGCAATCCTTTGACGAAATTCGCTATTTTTCACGAACCTGTTATGAAAATCGTGTTTTTTATGCGATACTTTGACGAAATGTGATCTTTTTTTCGAGATCCTTTGACAAAATTCGGCTTTATTCCGCGATTCTTTGACAAAATTCACAAATTTTTCGCAATCTTTTGTCGAAATACGCTATTTTTTCGCGTCCCTTTTACGAAAATCTCGTTTTTTCTGTGATATTTTTATGAAATTTGCGCTTTTTTCGCGATCCTTCGACAAAAATTGGCTTTTTTCCCGTGATTTTTTGATGAAATTCGCTATTTTTTCGCGATCCTTTGACGAAATACGCTATTTTTCGCGATTCAGTTGTTTTAGAGCCAAAAAGATCATTAGGCTTGGCAGGTGGCAGGTAGACGACACGCCTCTTCTTCAGAATTTGGAAAAAGCAAAAGCAACGCCATTTTGTTGCTTTATATACTTTCTCTACGACTTAGGTTTTGTCAACGAAAATAGCTCATTTACAGAATGATCGATTACTCCTCTGAAAAGCACGCGATTTCTCTATAGGTCGTTTACTTTTTTCATTAAAGGGACGGCCCCTCAAGACAACTTGTCAACATCTGGAAACCATATGTTGACAAAGGTTTTACGTTCAGTTTAAGGCGATTCTGAAAAAAATACTTTTCCCCGTTCAACAACTCGAAACTTTTTGGAACTTTTTTTGTTTCATTTTTAAGTGTAAAAGCGATTTAAATGTAATTTGAATTATTGAAGTGATTTGTCATCGAATAGTTTTTTTCACAATTTTCAGAAGCATAATTTTAGTTATGAATAATAAGCATATTTTTAAAGTGGTTCCCAAAAAAGTATATTTTTTCCCCGCTCAATGATGTAAAATTTTGCTTTTTTAAGTTAAAAAAAAGTAACAACTTTATGTAATTTTTGTAATATTTGAAAAACTTTGATGCTAATTAATAAAACAAGTCTTCTATTAAATTAAAATTACTAATAGAATAATTTTATCTGTATAGAAATGTAATAATGTAATTCATACACATTTTAACTAAAATAGGAACCCATTATACGTACTTTATAAATTTAGTTTGCTTTTACATCAAGATGGTATGTTATTTCCATTAAAATATAAAGAATATTTTTCATTTCTACTATCCATTCATATTTTAATCCTTTCTTACAATCAAATTTTCTTTCCCACATAATCAATGAGCTGTCTCCTAAAATACGCATCGTCAAATAAAATTTGTTGCAGGGAGTTAGTGTGTTAAAAAATCACTCTCAATTTAAAACAAGAAATGCGGTATGTATACTCATATTATGCGTTTTATCAATTAAAGTTACAATGCCTCTTTAAATACGTAATGCAAAACTGGAAAAAAAAAAAACTTATGTAACATGATTATTTGCACTTATTTCATACTTAATCAAACTAACAATGCGACTTATATACGATTTAAAATTGAAGTAGTATTAAGAAATTACTTAATATACTAAATTATTATTCTGCAACATTTTGAATTAAATATACTATATTTAAGGCTGTTTTTTTTTTTCTTTTTAACTAATAATAATACAGCTGAACAGTGTGAATCTTCTTGGAACATTAACAAAGTATTTTTTTATAAGTTCATGAAATGCACACACTGTTCGTAATCGTATTAAAATTCTTTAGAATTGCACAGTATTTTTTATTTTATTGTAAATGTATTTCATCTGTAATCAGTTGTTTACCAATACTTTTGTTTTTCACATCATTCAGAATCTACAACTTTGGCACCATTTTCTAAAACTTTCTTAGCCTTTAATGGAAACAGATAAAGGCTATTCGACTTCTTATTACATAAACAAATATACCTGCAAATGCTTTGCATTTAATCATCATTTGAATGCATCAAAAAATATCAAGTTTTGATCTGAGATTAAAAAAAAAAAAAAAGAAAAGAAAAGAAAAGAAAAAGCTGTAAATTCAAGATCCAAAAATCTTTAATCACAAATCCATTTGGTTAAACATCCAAAGTATCCAGCAAACCGAATATTAGTCAAAAGGGCCAAATATCGAATCGTGGTCAAATATTCGTAGAATCACCTGTCAAAAATGTCAGTTTTGGAGGTTTATGGCAGTATTTTTCATTATTTTTTAATTTTAGGGGTAGCGATATTACTTGTAATGATCAAATTAAATGGATCAAATTTTTTTTCCAGTTTTTCAAACTATTACATAAAAACATATGCTCCCTTCATTATACATAATTGTGTTGGTCTTTTATAATTCATTTATATCTGGGCCTTTTTTTAAATTTGCAGTTTTCTTAGCCCATTCTTTCGCCTTCCAGAAAAATGACTAGTATAAAAAGGAAAACTTTGTGTGTAGCATGTATAATAAAACACTCTTTTTTATCAATTGTTATGAACTTTTTTTAACCCTATTTATATTTATTGATATGTAGTAAAACTTCTGAAAAACGAACATGTTTATAGCTAATTCTGAAGTATCACATTTTACTAAACGGGTATTCGGACACCATATACATATATATATATATATATATAGTTTTCTCTCGAACAGTTTCAGCAGTGTGCTACACGCTGACTGCCTTTTGGTTTACAAAATAGCACTCTTCTTGCCCTTCAGTAATAGAAAAAAAAAATCCCTTTCTTTTTATATATTAAACAATTTGCTTGCGTAGTAAAAACTGATTCTATGTTGTCTTGAAAAGAGAGCCCTGAGTTTTAAATATTAAAAGGGGCTTTAAAAGAAATGCCAGAATCTGAAAAGTGCATTTGTGAATCTGAAAAGTATCCTTAAGAATCCGAAACGCGTCCTTAAGAATAAAAAATTCCATTTCTCACAAGCAACACCCTCCCCCCCCCCCTTTTTTTAAAAAAAATATGTGAGATATCCTGTCTCTCTCGGTGTGTGTTGAAATATATAACATACATATATATACATTTGCAATACACCATCGAAACTCGTTAAGATGAACATAGAATATATTCATATAAGTATTAAGCTTAACGCAAAATACTTTTAACATATAAACTGTGTCCATATCCCCTGTCAAAATTACACAAGGATTTAATTACTGATAATGTGAACTACTTACATCATAAACAAAATATTAATCTGCCCGCCAGATTCACGTTAACGAGATTCGGCTATATTTGTATATAAAAAACAAAACTTGCTAAAATTAAATCGGAAATGAATGAAAAGGATTCCTTTTAGAAGGACTTCCGTCTTAGCAGATAAACGTATTCCATCTTTTATAGAATAAAAATTGTTATGGCGGAATCACTATAGGTATTCAAATAATTTTTATTTTACCAGATATAATTGTTACCTATTATGTTCAAGGTTGGAAATAGCACAATTGAGGTTTACTCTAACAGAGCAAAAAATGTCCAGACCAGTACACAAACCTGGATACCTTAGCTTATTGTACTAATGCTCAACCTATTGAGCTATCCGGACAAAACCTGGTTGATATTTTTCACTCTTATTTGTTGGACATGAAAAATTCCTTCATTATATTAGGTATTATTTCGTCTTTATCATGAAATATTTCTATTTAAGGCAGTTTTCACTGTATAATTCACTGTATAACGAACGGTGTCCCTGCTAAGACGTAAAAGAGTTTGAAAAGCATTTTTTCTTATCCCTTGTGATTTTGTTCTAGCGAGTTACACTCCACTCGGATGAAAATGCTATACTTTTAGCATACACGTATGTGAAACTTTTATGTATATATATATATATATATATATTAATTTTATAAATTATTGGTATTTAAATTCAAAAAATTACAAATCACAGTATTTGTGTTTGATTTCTTTGTAATAATCCGTGGAAAGATTTATAACGAAACTATGTAAAGGGTATTTATTATAAAGGACTGAAAAAAATTGAAATATTTATAATTCTGAAACCGCTCGGCAAAGGAAATCAGAATTTGCTGTCTAAAGCAACTTTTGCCTTAGAATGCATTATATTTTATTAAAATTCCCAAATGCAAACTACCTACTTTCTGACACATTTTTTATTTTGTTTTTGCTTTGAAATGGATGATTATTATGCAGGTGTTATTCTTATTCAGGAAGTATGTAATCAAACCGTTTTCCTTTTTCATAAAGGTAGACGACTTTCAGTAAATTTTGTCAAAGTTGGCTATTTGATTCGGACGCGACAGTAGAAGAAAGTAAAAAAATCTATCGCTGCAGGTGATTTACCGATTCTAGTTGGTCAAAATTATTTTTGGCATCATGCATCTCCATGAAATTGAAAAATGGTATAGATATTCATAACGGCATGTTTGGTATTGCAAAATGAACGAGTAGCAGTCATATTTGTTACAGGAACATTCATAAGAATTTCATTACATTACCGCCTATAAGGGAAAATCGTTTGCGGTGGTTTTTAATGATGTTTCATAATTTCAAACACACTGAAATTTATATACATATTTATGAAGTGCACTACAAAATGCTTGCTATAGAATATTGTATGGATAGCATTTATCGATCATTTACAGGGACACTAAAAAGAATTACGGTTACATTATGGTCTATGGAGAAAAATCGTTTGTAGTGTATTTTGTTTATGTTACACTATTTCAAACATATTTAAATTGATATATATCTCCAAGGTGCTCTGTAAAATGCTTACTATTGAATTTGACATGCATAGCATTCATCTTTCATATACAGGGGTCAAAAAATAAATCAGTTAGATTTCTCTCTAAGAACAATAATTGCTGGAAGTACGTTTTCAGTTGCGGAATGTGTTTTTAAATTTTTTAAAAAATTGCATACTATTGTGTATATATTCAATAAATCATATACAGGGATCCACAAAAAATTTGAAGTACATTTCCGTTTATTAACGGAAATTGCTGAAAAAGAATTTTCAACTGTGCTATGCGTTCTCTAACTGGTCTAAGTTTTAGCATATTATGCATTATATGATATACATCTATACAGGGATAAATTCATATACACGTCTGTACAAAATTTTCAGTTATTTTTCGACTTAATCTGAAATTATGTTTTCAAACGTGTTATGCGTTTTAATAATTATTAATATGCATCGTTTTTCACGTTATTAAACTATAAGGTTTTATTGTAGTAGCCTGAATACGCTGAAAAATGTTTCATAATCTGCTTAATGCATGATTTTACGTTCTTGTTGATAATTTTAATGATACTTTCTTAACGATATAGAAGCTAAAGTCTAATTCCATGAAAACTTGTCATGTATGTCACACAGCTGAAAATCGCTATGCTTGTTGTCCACCGTTATTTTCGAAAAGTTTGCGTCGCGTTATTTAATTGATGAGATATATCCGATGAAATAAGTCACATTTTTCCGTTCTAAAAACTGGTAGCCAAAAATCGTAGTATGTGACAGACATGATAAGTTTTCATGGAATTAGCCTGAAGTGATAAAACTATTTTTGTATTAATTATAATAGCAAATCATAAAATTTATTTATTTTTTCTAAAATTCTATTAAAATTTGAGATACGAGACAAACATTCGATACGTAGGCGTAACTTAGGCTCTATGGCTAGAGAGGGCGGGGAGTTTTGAGGCCCTTTTCTACAAATCTATAACCCCTCCTCCTCCCACTACCACCACCACCACCTTACCAGGGATCTGTCCAGACTTTTCTCTCAGAGTCCTGTTTTTGTGAAATTGTGAAGAGCTTTTTTACATTTGTGAAAAATCTAGTCCTAATTCTGTGAATTTGAAACGAACGTTATACTCAAGGTTCTTTTTTATATATTTTTAAGAAGATATATGTATGTAAAATACATATTTTTTTTTATACAGTGATACCCCGACTTACGCCCCCCGACTTACATCACCCCGCATTTACGTCGTCTAGACTGGAAAAGCAATTTTCTTGTGCTTGGAACTTTTCTGAAGATTTTTGGAAGAAATTTAAAATCACAGATGCAGTCATAGTCATAGGGGATTCATGAGGAGAAGTTCAGCAAAAAACAATGAGAGATGCTTGAAAAGACTGTGCCCCTTTTCCTTCGCACAGAGACTAAGAAAACATTTGAAAATCGTGATTCTGTATCTCTTAACTGATGAAATCATTGAAAATGGAAGAGAATTCAACTTAGACTTTGGACGCTGTTGTTGAACTCATAAATTCCTTTGATCCGAAATTAACCATCGGCAAATTTATCGAATTAAAGAAACAAAGTACTAATGAAAAAATAGATAAATATTTTGAGTCTAGGGGGCTTCTAAGAGAAAATAGAAAAAATTGTCGGTTCAAACTTCATTTCAAGATTATTTTTCACATACTCAAAGACTCGAACGGGGCAGCTAGAAGAACAATAAATTGTAAGTTAAAAACTTATTGATTTATTCCAAATTCTTGTATTGTTAACGCACTTTTTTTAATAATGTTCTATGTATGTAACATAATACCTAAATGCAATAGAATATGATCATTAGATTTTGTGGAAATTTTTATTACTTATAATTTTTTGCTCATCTAATGTACCTCGACTTACGTCGTTTTCGACTTACCTCGCTAGTCTTAAAACGTATTGCTGACGTAAGTCGAGGTATTACTGTATAAGTAAAAGTGACAGGTTAGATTTTACTTTTAAATGATTAAATTTGTGAAAGATTCAGTTTAGAACTGGAAATTTTTTTGTAAAAATCCTATTTTTAAGACCAAAGAATTTTGTGAAAGGTCCTTTTTAAGATGAAAAGTTTTGTGAAGGGTCCTGTTTTGAGATGAAAAAATTTATGAAGGTCCTGTTTTGAAATGAAAAATTTTGTGAAGGGTCCCATTTTGAAATGAAAAATTTTGTGAAGTATTCTTTAAAGGACCCAATTTCTTCTTAAACAGATCCATGCTTACCCATTACACACACCTAAATTAAATACTTAAAAACTTTATTATTTAAACAATAAAATTCAAATGTTCAACGAAAACGTAGAGTAAGATCATAAATTAAACATTTTATTTATTTAAAGCATAAAATGTTTTTAATTTTACACTTTTTCAAAATGAACTTCCCTTAAAGATCTAAATAATAATATTCAGTTTTATTTTATCCTAACTAGCCCGGGGAGTCTTGCCGGGTCCATAAAAAATAGCATGAACACGAGAAAACTCTAAAAATTGCAAAAAATAGCTGCACGAATTTCATACCATTTCATATAACATTTATTGAAAAGATAACAAAATGCACTATATTGCACTAGAAGATTGAAACCTGATTAATCTCACTGATGTGATAAAACGCAGCAAATTATGAAAAAATTCTAACATTTAAAAAAATCGCAGAGGAAAAAAAATACCATTGGGCTAAAATATTAAAACAGAATTTCTTTTATGAATGTGAAAAAAAAATTGCAGTATAACACGAAATATCTGTGAAATAGCATAAAAATTTTCAAAAATGTCTGTACGAATTACGAACAAATGTTATTCAAAACAAGACAGTATTTATTATATTGGACTGAAAGATTAAATCCGGATTGCTTTTACTAATGTGAAAAAATAGCCGCAAATTGTCAGTAAAACCAGAAAATAATCGCATAAAAAATCTGTAAGAATTCAAAAATCGCAAATAGCAAAATTTTCTGCTGTAAGCTAAAACAGTGTAAATCGAAATTCGTACACGAATGTCAAAATATCATCGAGAAACGCAAAAAAGCTATAAAAAAACGTATTAAAAATCATGGAGGACAAAATTTGCTATGTAAGGCTAAAAGTTTGAAACCAAATTCATTTTCAAATGTCAAAAGAAAAAAAAAATACACAAGAAAAGAAAAAAAAGATGCAATGAATTTTATTAAAAATCGCTAAATATTCAAAAAGAGCGAAGAATAATTAGTGTATTAGGCTAAAAGCTTTAAATCAAATTCTTCTTAAGAATGTCAAATATCACTACGGAACGCAAAAAAAAAAAAAAAAAAAAAAATGCTAAAAAATCAAAAATCACACAGGACAAAATTTACTATATTAGGCTAAAACTTTAAAACAAAAATTCCATTAAGAAAATTTTTTAAAAATCACTGTGGGGCGCGATAAAATGCTAAATATCGCATTGAAAATAGCACTGAAATTTGGTAAAAATTCAAAAATCGTGGAGGACAAAGCAGACTTTATAAGGCTAAAAGTTCGAAACCGAATTCTTTTTCGAAATGTCAAAAAATCGCGTGAAATGCGAACAAATGCTAAAAGTAGCTAAAAAATGCATTTAAAGCAGCATTAAAAATCACGGAAAATAATATCTTATATTAGGCTGAAAGTTTAAAACGTAATTCCTTTCCCTTATGTCAAAAAATCATCAAGGAGCGCGAACAAATGCTAAAAACTGCATTAAAAACACACACACACAAAAAAAAGCAATTTAACAAATTACAACGACCATTTGGAAAATTATTTTTTCAAAGACTAAAATTTAAGACATAAAAAATCGCACGGAGTTGATCATACATTACGTACGCCATGAATTAAACATTAATAGTGTTATTACACGTAAAAATTGTAAGCGACAAAAATCGCCGGCGACTTGTCAGATTTCCTGAAACTTACGTATTATCCACCTGAAACTTACGTATTATCCAAGCATTTCATTGGCTGTTCGGGAAAAGGCTTTTCCATGTACTTTTAAATGCAATTTGTTTGAAAGTTGTATCTCAATTTGTTTCTGAGTTATTAATTATTTTTTATTTTTTTGTAGTTTCTATTACTTTTTTGTCATAGTGGCAACAGAAGTATCCATCTCTGTTGAAAGTAATGGGAAATACAGATTACTGTATAGACCCATCAGAAAACGAATAAAATGTGGATTCCATTCAACTAATAAAAAGCTTCAGATATGTTTTTGATTTCCTACCCTGACGAGGACAATAACCATTTTTCCAAGTGGTTAAAAAAGAAAAAGGAGGACTAAACATTTATTCAAATGAAGTGGCAGAAAATTTCGGTCAAGTTCGTTAATGCGCAAAATCGGACCACAGGGATGGAAATAGGGAGAGGTTTTGTGAAAACCGAAAAAACCCCCCATAACGTCTTAATTATAATATATATCAAATCAGTTTAAAGTTATTATTATTTCTAAGAAAAGGGCCATAAATTTATGTATCACAGATTTTTGATAAAATTTAAAATGTGTCAAGGGGCGCAAAAAATAGGGTTTTAGGGAGAAAAATATTCATAACTTCGTCAATTCTCAAGATATCAAATTCACTTAAATATATTATAGATCTTAATACTACCTATAACTTTTATACTGATGACTTTTGATAGGACCAACTCTTACCAGAAAAAAAAGGGGGGGGGAGGTTTAAGAAGAAAAAAATTCATTACTTCATCCATTCACAAGATATCCAATCCGCTTAAATTTATTTACACCGCCTTAATATTATCTACCACTTTTATAGTGACATGTTTTTGATAGAACCAACTCTTACAGCAAAAAGAAATTAAACAAAAATAGGGGTTGACGAAAAAATTATCGTATTAAGGTTGTACTCAAATCCAAACTCCTTATTTTCTGACTCATTTTTAAATTCATTTTTCTCTCAAACGCTCTCCAATGGGCAGGTTCTCTTATTCAGAAATTATAAATGGGCCATAATGACCGATTTTAGGATAAAAGGTAGAATATATTTCGAAAAATGCTGTCAAAATGGGCATTTTAAACCGAATATTCCTAAGCGATAGTGCTGAAAACGGGGAAAAAAAAAAAAATGGTCGTACTGAGAAAATAATTGTTTCTAAATCAAGTTCTAATAATTTGAATGAAAAATAAAATAAAGGTCGCTTATCAAAAAATCACGTCCGCAAGTTTCATGTTTTTACTTTTAAAAATTAACCTAAAAATATGTCAGAAAATTTCGAGCTGTGGAGCGTGGAAAAATATTTTTTTTATACCACGTTAACATAATTCTGATAAAATCAGCTCTTACATAAAAAGGAAACTAAAAACTTTCAAAAGTGGCCAGATAAAATTATTAAACTAGGTTTATTTTTCATCTTGATTTTACTTTTGTTGGTGAAATTAGTACTTAACTTCGAAATCTACCCCACCTGTAGGCCGAGACGGCAGGGATTTTTTTTTTTTTTTTTCAGTATAATCAGTTTTCCAATCAAAGTTCGGCTCAAGGGGATAGGTGGGAAGTAAGTTGTTGACAGTTAGTCCAGTGGTCACCGTATATTTAAGTCATTGGTTAATTGAATCAGTATTTTTAATGAATGCAATCATGACCTCACCTCGTCTCAACAAATTAAGTTTCCCACTTATCTACCCTTTGCACTGTTATTTAAAAGAAAATCATTGTCGCTAAAACCTATCAGGAACTTTCCCACCCCCACTCCTCCTCAAAAATATATCCTGTCTATGAAGTAGAATTTTTAACAGTCATTTGAAACAATCTAATTCTTTATGTAGCTTAAGGTTATTTGCAACAATGCCACCGCTGTCCATTTTTGAAACTGTTGAACAATTTTCACTTAACTACTATGTGTTTCTTCATTTTTAAATATAACAATAGCCGTTTAAAGGAAATATTTTTGTTAAATGGAATATGATTCAAGAAAGTGGTAAATTTCGATTAATCTAAAAACACTAACACTAGATTTTGATTCATAAAAGTGGCTAATACGATTAATTAGTGATTAAAAAAAACAGCCATTACTGAATTTTTTAGGTCTGGGACGGGTTTAAAACCCGACCCCCCCCACACACACACACCATTCGCCTCACTACTGATTAAATACGAAATTTAATGAGTAATTTTTACGAGATGTTCTCAAATCCATTTTCTGATACAATTTTTAAAATCATTTTTGTTCGGAAATGTATGAAATTAGCAAGCTTGTAATAATTGCTAAGAAACTTTATAATACAACGGTTTTTCTCGTTTTTTGGTAAAAAAAATTTTTTTTTCGAGAAGTGCTGTCAAAATTGGCATTTTATACGAATTTCCGGACACGACAGGGCAGGAAAGGGAAATAACCGCTGTTCTGAAACAATAGTCGCTTATAACCCAAGAACGCAATTAATTTATTGAAGAATGAAAATATTGAATTACAAATCACTTCAGTAATCATGCCTGCAAGTATCACTTTATGTTTAAAAAACTTATCAATGTTTCGCGTTCTTCAACAGAGAAAAATATTTTTTTTTAAACCTCTTTCTAATAAATTTTTCTAAAACTTCCTAACACTAAAAATTTGACTTTCTACATGTAAAAACTAGTACTTTAATTTTAAACATTTTATTCATTCGTCCTTAAATTACTTAAAATTGCATAGTTGGAAATTAACGTACATAGTAAATCAGATTGTCAGGTTCTGAGAAATATCTGCTATTAGAACTGGTGTTCTATATTATTTTTGTCTTGATATATTATATATTGTATGGGCTGTGTACTGGAATTTCAAAATAACAGTCTTTCCTTATCTAAAACTGAATCTAAGCCGGTGAAAATGTATAGATGGTATGAAGGGGGAAAATGATAGTTGGAGAGGGGTGTGCTCAACCTTTTGAGATGTCTGTGGAAGATGGGAAGACAAAAGCATTCCACGAACGAAGAAAAGAGTTTGAAATGGGAGCCAGGTAGAAAACTCCGGAGGGGTTACGTTGAGAAGGAGCAAGGGGTTGCTGGAAAGCAGTCTCTGATGCTGAGATAGTCAGTTTGGAGCGTAAGTGGACGGGTGTCCCGGGGGAGAGCTCTTAGAGATAGAGCATAGGCTTAGAGCACATAGGTGTTGGGAGATCGAGATTGATCTCCGGAAAGCTAATTTAACGTGTGTAGAGTGAGAGTGGTTTAACGTAGTTTAACAGTACACAGCCAGCACTTACTGTATTCAATTTAATGTTGAACCGGATCATCTATATCCGAGTTTGTAAGTGCAAATAGTCTTTTGTTGTTGTGTAAATAGTGTGTAAATAAACTGTTAATTTAGTTAATTGAAAGCGTTGGTTTTCATTTAAACAATCTTCTCAGTGCGTGACCGATATCACGTAAACATATCGGTGGTGGCAGCATATAAATAATAAGGATTTTCTTCGAAGTTGTGCGGACTAAGAGGAAACTCCGACACAGATATTTAATCAAATATTATACATTTATTTACGAAGGAAAAAAAAAGAGAGAGCCGATTATAATCATAAGATCAGAGCACTCATTATACATAGCACTTTGGCATTAAAGTGAACTTTATCACAAAAACCCAGATTTTCATTCTATGCTGAACATAAAATTATTATGAAGCTAATTTCAATAAGTTCAAATATGTTGCATCAGAATATGCTCGGAATTATACATACATATATATACATATACACTATATGGCCATTAATGACCGGCAACGGCAACTTTCAATTTTAGACATTTTGTCGAATATTTAGAAATATACTTGCCAGATTCTTCTGGAATTTCAGGATTAAAAAGAATAGGTATGACCTCATATTTAGCAATGTCGATTTGTTAAGGGGGGCAATTAGGGGGCCAACAAAAAATCAAAGAAGAAAAATAATACTTGGGATCACCCTGTAAAATAAAATGCACGAAATGATCTATCGTTACCGAATATAAATAAACAGACATTGTGTAATATGTGTATTATTTTGTGTAAGAATAGCACATATATTAACAGAGATATAGCGATTTATTTAAAATAATTAAAAAGTTCTTGCATGTTTTTTGCTTATTACATGCAGGGTTTTCAACCAAATTTAACGCCGATTTCTGAAAAATTGACAAAATATAGTAGAAACAATATAGTGCGATTGGAATATAAATATATTAAATATTTTAGGAAATATGAGCAGTTGTATGAAATAATTTTTATTTGCGCATGCGCGAACAATAACAAGGATCATTTTACATAATTTAATAGTCAACTCTATAAAGCAACTTATTAAAAATCTAGTCAAATATCGTAAAAATTCAGAAAGATATCGGCATTAAAGTGTGCAAATTTTTAATTCTTCTATAAAAGCAGCTGAATGATAAGGGATGGGATTTTATACAAATTATTATTTTTTATTCACTGACTTTCTGAAAAAAGTTAGTATTTAGTGAGTATTAACGAGTAGATTTGGAAAAAATGCTTCGATTTTGATACTTCTTTTGATCATGGTACAGGCTCGTTCTGGTGGTTATCCAAGAAGAACTAAAGCATCAATAAAAAATGAAAAATAAAAAAAAATAAAAATGACAATTTTTGGAAATTCCCTTATCTTTCAGCTGCTTTTAGAGAACAACTAAAAATTTGCTCACTCTAACGCCTATATCTTTCTGAATTTTTACGATATTTCACTAGATTTTTTAAAATAAATTGCTCCATTAGAGTTGACTATTAAATTATTTTTGTTTTAAACAAAACAAAAATAATATTTTTTTTTTCATTTCGGATAGCATTATTTTCCTCTTTCCCTCCACAAAAATGAAGTATTTTACTTGTATTTCTGAGAAACTCAGTTAAAAGTTATAATGGCAAAATGTAGTTAATATTTTAGACACTATTTAAAATTTTAAAGTCCTGAGAGTCATTAAGACATTCCCGGATTCATGCGAATAATTGGTGTTAATTTCATCGCGCTGCTTTTCATATTCTCTAGGAATTGTGAAACAAACAAACAGGCAAATTTTTATATAAAAGGGTATAAAAAATAGTTTTTAGAAATGTTTCTATAAATGCTGAAATACTAAATGAAATTCATAAAGCATACTTATCATTAACGAAAACGTGAAATTTGTTACAATTTTATACTTTTTAAACATTATTTTATTTAAGCTCTCCAATAATAAGATAAATAACTCTATTTAGAAATTATCTTGGGTCTATCTTAAGATGACTAATATCTGTTTAATAGTTTAATAAATATTAATTTTAAAGAAAAATAACCATACTATAACCGTATTATGGCATACAGGTATGCACCAAATGTTACACGATGAAATGCTAAAAATATTCACTTTTTTTTAATGTCTAGCATCTTGTTCTGAACAATCTTTAAACATAGGATAAGGAAGGTATGCGACCATGGTCAGGGGGTATATATCAAGTTACCTTTCGATGTGCCGAAAATCTCAATTAGCAGAAGTCCTAATGGTTTTTTTCACGGTGGGGAATGACTCGTATTTGGAGGGAGAAATTTTGCTCCTTCCATCCGATAACGACGTACTTTTTTGGTCTGGTTTTTCGCGTTTATTTTGCCGTACGATCATTCATCAACAGTGTGAGTAATTAGGAATGATATATGTCTTTTGGCTCTAAAGGGAATACCTGATTTTTCGCGGCCCTTTTACGACAATCGCGTTTTTTTCGCGATATTTTGATGAAACTTGTGCTTTTTTGCGATCCTTTGACGAAAATCGACATTTTTCCGCAATTTTTTGACGAAATTCGCTATCTTTTAGCGATCCTTTGATGAAATACGCTATTTTTTCGCAGCCCTTTTACGAAAATGGCGTTTTTTCCGCGATATTTTGATGAAATTTGCGCTTTTTTGCGATCCTTCGACAAAAATCGGCCTTTTTACCTGCGATTTTTTGATGAAATTCGCTATTTTTTCGCGACCCTTTGAAGAAATACGCTATTTTTTCGTGGCCCTTTTACGAGAATCGCGTTTTTTCCGCAATATTTTGATGAAATTTGCACTTTTTTTTTGCGATCCTTTGACGAAAATCAGCTTTTTTCCGTGATTTTTTGACGAAATTACGCGTCCCGCGGACACGTAATTGATAACAATATATACCTGTTCTTGTCACCGTACATGCCTATCTCCATTGACAAATCTATTTATCTTTATTTCACTATTTCCTTTATTAAAGTACTTTTTATTTATAGTAAGATAGAATGCATTATAATAAATTAACTTACTTTATTTCCTTTCACTTTCTCTTCTTAAATAACGTTGTTTTATTTCTTAACTTACGTATCGTTACTTCGTTATTTACTTCTGTCATGTTTCAATAATTCCATGGAGTACTTGATGACGTAATCCTGACAGCTATCACGTTACGATGTACAAATCATGTCGTCATCTTTGCACGTGTTTGAAGCTGTCAGTTGCATTGCGTAATGACCTAGTTTTTGTTTCTCCGGATCGTATAAAGTGCCGGCCAGTAGATTCTTATCTCGCCTTTCGTACCTTGACCTACTAACCTCTGATATGGTGTTTAACGATCGACAGGAAGGTGGCGGCGTGAGTGATGGAGTTTCGTAATGTCTTGTTTTCTTTAAGTGGATTCATGGATGAAGTGTTTTTATAGTGAAATGAATATGACAGCTTTGAATAGTTGTGATCCAGTTATCTATTGTAGATTGTTTGTGAATCAACACCGTTGCTTTTTCTACAGTTCATTTTACTGATGTCCGGATCAACTTATCGACTTATGGAATTGGAGTTTTTAATTACGTGCTGTTCATCTTGAGTTGTTTCGACGATAGAATGTTAGCTTGCTCTGGAGTGTCGATTACATATGCTCTTTTTAAATTGAAAGTATTCTTTCATATTTCTTGTTATGAAGCTCCCTGATATAATTAACGAAGTAAAGCAATATATTTTTCTGTTAAAGTTTATTTCTGTTAAAGCTAGTTTACTTAAATGATTAATCTGTTTTTATATATATCTTTTTGTTTTTAATAAACATTTCGTGTATTTTAAACTTCTTTGGTATTTATTTAATTACACAGTCTTGCCTTTATTTTTTATAGATATGCTTTTGACTTTCCAGACTTTGATTTATTTTATGAATAGGTTTTGGGGTTGTTCAGCTAATAAACGTTTCTTCTGCCTTTTTAACTTAAACTCTGCTTAAACTTATATAGTTATATAATTTAATTACATCAGTAATAACTATTTTTTGCGTCCCGTCTCCGATTTTACGCGCTATAGTGCGTCTGCGGCATCGCTTAAAGCGATCGCTGAGAACGACTCCGGGCACATTTGACTATTTTTGAAATATGAAGGGCGCAGTTTGCCGATTTAAAAAATGGCAGGGCGCGTTTTACCGATTTTAAAAGGGGCAGGGCGCTGCGCCCTTCAAAAATGGCCTAGCGGGAGCACTACTTATTAAATTTGCATAAAATTATCTACTAGATGACATGTTCGGTATTGTCCTAACTCATAATAATAACCTTAAATATACCTAAAATCAATGTTGAATGATTTTATATATTTAAACAAAAAGTTTTCCAATCAAATTTTTAAATGAAAATCAATCCAAACAATCCTAGAGTTGGAGGCCCACTGCCTTTGGCAGCATACACTGGGTGTACTATGCATGCTTCAGTCTGTTTTGATTTTATATTTTTAAATAAAAGCCATGATAATAGTCTTAAACACACCTAAAATTAGAGATGAATGAATTTATGCATTTAAACAAAAATCCTTCCAGATGAACCTAAGGGTTCATAAGAAGTGTTTTCTTTTTTTTTCCAACATCAGGTCATTTAATATTAAAAGCAAAATAGTTCTTATCATCCAAAATCTTTAAAATTTTTATGAGTTACAATTTTTCCATAGCCTGTGTATAATTTTTGTGCTAAAATATTGATGTTTAGTTGTGAAAAGCAATGTTTTTCTTCCCTTTTTTTTTAGATTAAAATTCTATGTAATTTTTTTCTTTTTCACACTGATTTTTTTTACCACTAAATCTTGTTACTTCAAAATCAAAACATTACTTGAACAACAGCTAAATGTTTAGTTTAAGGTATTAAAATTTTAGAGCAATAGCACAAAAATGAGTTTAAATAAGATTGTGCATTATTAACCAACCCTATGAAAATTTCTTTTATTTTCACATTTATTATTTCCTCCCTAAATCTCATAATTTCTTAACCAAATTTATATTTGGATCATTAGCTAAAAGGTTAGCATATTGTATTAAAATTTCAAAGTGATTGTAAAAAATTGTGTATTTTTTAATCAAAATATGCCCAATGTTAATTTTATGGGCAAATGTATGGAAAAAGTAAAGTTCACCAAATGGAAATTTTGGAAATTTTTTTTTTTAATTATTAATGCTCGTATTTGTTTAAACAGAATGCAATCACTGGCAAGAGAAATGAACGTACATGTGGTTTGGTGCTTTCTTTTTTGCATATTGTGATTTCTCAAGCTGATGCATAATTTTGAAGTATGCCGAAAAAAAGCGAGGAAGTTCGATTGCTGTGTACATTAGATGCTTAAAACAGATAGCCGTTATTGTTCAAACTGTGCAAAATTTTTATTAGTTAAAAATATGTTTTTGTAACCTGTATAAAAAATTTGTTAAAAATATTGATATTTAGTCACAAAAGCACTGTTAAGAAGACTTTTTATTTTCACTTTGGCTTATTTAATAGATTTTTTTTAAAAAGTTCTTATTGTCTAAACTCTTTAAAATTTTATTGGTATAACAATTTCGCCACCTGTGTAAAAACTTCTTAAATATTAATACATAGTTGTAAAAGAAGTATGTTTTTTGAGTTGGGTCCTTTAACATTAAAAAAAATGTTCTTATTGTCCAAATTCTTTGAAATTTGTATCAGTTATAAATATAACAGCTTCAAAGCATGCATACACATTTTGTAAAAAAAATATAGATAAATATAACAGCTTCAAAGCATGCATACAAATTTTGTAAAAAAAAATATAGATATTTAGTCATAAAAACATGAGCCAAAGCCACCCACATGTTCATGATCTGAGTGAAATTTTCACAATTTTATTTAAAAAAAAAAACTTCTAGTCACCCAAATGTTTTGATTTTTATTGGTGATGTAAATCTAATGTACTAAGAATGTGTGAAAAATTTTTGTCAAAAAACTGATGTTTAATTACTTTTAGCATTAAAAAAAGGATGTCTCTGAGAGGCAAAAAGTGACCTGTGGCCATGAATATTTTCAAAAGTGTTAAAATGTATATTTTTGAAAAGAAATTACACCATTGTAGCAAAGAAGGTTTCTGCTTTTAGTGGGTACTTTTTGTTAATTGGTATCTCTGAAATTGAGCTTGATGCAAGGTTTGAAATTAAAGAAATCAAACTTTAATGAAAATTATTCTTTTGAAAGGGTTAATGTTTTTGCAAATAGATTGCAGCATTTTAAATGTAAAAAATGAAATTTAAGAATGTCTAGTATTTTTCTGTATTTCAGTTTTGTTGATGTATACTTCGACAAAATGCCGCTTCAACAAAGCTGTATTATATGGCTAGTCAATGAAAGCAGTTTCCTTTAAAATAAAATTGGTATAGCTAGATTTATTTAGCAATGTGCGGGGAAAATGCTTAAAGTTGATTTTTACGTGTGAGATATTTGTTTCTAAGAAGTATGGATAAATCAGATTTAAAAAATCCATATGTTGATATAAATCAAGAGTCTATCATCAGTGTCACAAATTGACATTTCTTAGCCCAATATATCAATATTTTACTGCCATCCCTATACAGGAAATACGATCATAGTTACAGGTTATTTATTTCTCCATTATTCTGCAATCTGAGCAGTTTGCTGCTGTTTCAGCTTTGAGAGAAAAATAAGGTTATTGCCACACTCAGGGTTCAGAAATAGCCTACTAGAAGCAGCAAAACTACAGAAGTTGCCACTTTTTACAGTATTTTGTAGTTTAACATGCTGCATTTTAAACAATATGGTGTAATGAGTAGCAAAATATAAAAAAATCAGTTGTTTGTTGCGAGAACTGATGCCACTTTTAATTCTACTGCAGGCGGAGGGAGAGGTGGGGGGGGGGGATATTCTATTCTGCAGATTACATGTCTGTAACTTGCTTCTTTTGTGCAAAATTTGTTCTGCTTAACAGTTTGTGAATATCATTGGCCAATCTCAGCTACAGTGTATAGCAATAAATTGCAGAAGTCACAGATATTTTCCATTGGCACTTAGTGCTAAAATGAAGTACTAACTAACCAAAACTTGCTGGCAACACTTGTCTATTTACCCATTATTAGATTGAGTTTCTTATTATTTGGCATTGCTTTATTTACAGATTTATTTATTGTTTGCATTTAGAGTTTTTCTGTAATTTTCCACATTATAAAATTAGATGATATAATTAACTCCCAACAGAACTCTATATAATTAATGCAACAGTGTATTGAAGAGTTAAGGTGACATTTTATTCTTTTCGATCGAAAAAATCTATTATTTTATTTATTTATTTTACATTATTTTATTCCCTATACCCTGTAAAACAGTTTGGCCAGATTCAAAGTTCTTTTGTAGTTATTTAGTGCTTTAGCATAACACATCCATAGACTTAAACTGTTTTAGAGCACTAAAAATGTGTTTTATGCAAAATGACTGTTTTCAAATTGAGTGGAATCAAGATGAAAAAACTATTAAGCCAAACTTGCTGAGTTTTTTGTTAATTAAAGGTAATATAATTTATTTTAGCTTGGACCACTCTGTCATTTTTATATAAAATTAAACATATTTAGAAGCACGCCAAAGTACGAAAAAAGGAGTCAGATATACAGACCTGCCAACTGCTACGAAAAAATCATAGTTGCTACAATTTGGATCAATAAACTACGATGTTACGAAAATCGATCTTAAACTGCGATTCTTTGCAAAAAACACAAATGCATTTTTTGTTTCTAGTTACGATTTTTATCCCGCGTAGCATATTTTTCAGGAGTGATTCTGTTCCGAAATATACAAAATTTCAAAGTATTCATTTCCATAAGTTTTTAAAAATTGGTCATTAGTCAAAATTCAGACATTAAAAAATGCTCATGGGGGAAAAAAAAAAATCTGGGCTGCAAAACAAACTTCTTAACATAAAACCCTCTTTACGTATATTAACCACAAATTAATCGTGGTTCTGTAAATATTTATACAGGAATTCTCTTCCTTAGAAACAGGGGTGCTGTTTTAAGAATTTCTGGAGGGGGGTAGGTGGTTCTTTGAGGGGCAAGGTTTGAAATAGTGTGCAAAATTACACGATTTGCACACAGAAAAGGAAAGTCTTGCATAATAAAAAAGGCCCTGCAGTATTTCCCTCTACAAATCCTTCCACAGACCTATGATTCTTTTGCGAGTATATTTTGAAATTTCTTGGTATTCCATGTATTTTTTTTCTTTTATGGAATTTCCCCAAATTAATGTGTGAATCGATTGCGGAAAAATTTGAGAATTTCTTCAAATGATCGTGTAAAAATATCGAGTATTTCATCAAAGATCCCAGAAACAAATAGTGATTATCTTCAGTTAGTCGCTGAATAAAATGGCTAATTTTGTGGTCGCTAAATAAAATAGATAATTTCATTCAGAGTTAGAAATTGCAAATTTCATCAAAAGATTGTGCAAAAAATCACGAATTTTGATAAACTGTCGAGGGAAAAATATTGCAAATTTTGTTAAAAGGTTGCGGAAATGAGTAGTGAATTTTGCTAATTTGTCGCGAAAAGATATCGAAATTTTTGCCGATCGGTTGCGATAAATCATCGCGAATTTCGACAGATGGCTGTGTAAAAAAAAAAAAAATCAATTTCGTCAGTTGGTCGCAGAAGAAAATAAATTTCGCCAAAGGATCTTGGTAAAAGCATGAATCTTGTCAAAATATTGCAGAAAGAAAACTCTGATTTCGTCAAAAGATCAGTAAGAAAACGCAAACTTCACCGAAAGATCGCAGAAAGAAAACACTAATTTCGTCAAAGGATCATGGTAAAAACTGCAAAATTCGTCAAAGGATCGCGGTAAAAAATGCTCATTTCATCAAAAATTTGTGGTAAAAAGTGCGAATTTCAACAAAGAATGATAGAAAAATGTATTACGATTGTGGGGAAAAAAATTGTGAATATCTTGAATGATCATGGGGAAAAAAAAAATAATAATTTCATTAATTTACTGCACTGGGATAAAAAATTGGAACCAGGATCCTTTTACAAATATAAAAAAAAATATGCTTCGAAACGAGAAGAATCTCTAAAAATCTTAGAAAAATTTTCAGAAGAACAAATTTACTATATTGAGCTGAAAGACTAAAATCTTATTCCTTTTACGAATGCCAAAAGATGGCTGCAAAACACAAAAAAACAACCAACCAACCTTCAGATTAATTTAAATTTTGTGTGCTACGATTTCTTATTTTCAAAGGTTGGCAGGTCTGGATATAGTCCTTTTTTTCAAATAGCTGCCACTTTGTACATTTTCACCATTTTGCCCTTAAAGTGCTTGAAGCTCCGGACAATATTATCTACTTTCATAATCCTTAACAAAAATTGATTGCAAACAACTCTAGTGATTTATCGAATCCCGTCCATTTGGAAGTTGTTGGCATTTTTAACTAAAAGAAAAATGCCAGATAAATCTAGAACTGTCTAAAACAAACCAGATTCATATCACAGTACTGAAGTGTTAAACTAGGTATGCTAATTCCAACAGGAGTACAAGTTAAATATGAAATTGGTTGAGTAAGAGCTAAAAAGGAACTGTTGACTAATTGCAGAATATATGTGTGTGCAGTAGTAAAAGAGTAAAAATTCAATAAATACAAAGTTGTTAAAACATTAAATAACTTTATTAAAAAAATAAAAAAAAACACATCTAGCAAAAATAGAATATGGCTCAGTAATAAAGCACCAGCTTAACACATGTAGGATATGGGGATTCAATTTGTTACTTAAACATAACCTCTTTACTGCAAACTTTGTCAAACTAAGAAGCATGATAATTCTGTAGAACACTGCAACCCAATGGGTATTTAATAAACTGGCTTTCTTGTAAATATATAGAACAGTTAAAGTAACTTAAGATAACTTCAATTGCTCAAAAAGAAATATTTATATCTTTTGACTTTGAACTATTAATCTATAATGTAAGATTTACTTTCAATAACTTAAATATAACAATATTTAAACTTTCCAAAATATGAGATTACAGACTTTTACTATTACCTTTTATAAGTTTGTATATATGAGGTGTAGCTATTAAATAATGAGACTAATGTTGTAAAATATTTATTTTAGATTTATACTTATTTAGTTATTATCCGCTTCAATATACAGCCCTCTTTTATTCCTACAATGCTCCATGCAAATTTTTCATTGTTTGAAACAGTGCTGGAGGTTTTCTGTGAGCTCTTTCATGATGCGTACTGCTTTTTTTTTCACAACTTCAACTGTCTGAAATCTGGTTCCTTTTAATGCAGATTTGAGCTTGGAGAATAGATTAAAGTTACATGGTGCCAGGTAAGGCAAATAAGGCAGATGGTCCAACACTGAGATGTTATACTTGACAGACAATGTATTGTGAGCCGGTGCGTTGTCCTGATGAAGTACCCATGACTTGCTCTTCCTCAATTTGAGTCATTTTTTTTTTTTGTATTTTTTCAGAGTTGAGCAAGGACCTCAAGGTAGTAACGTTGATTAATAGTTTGACCATCAGGAACCTAGTAAAGGTGCACAATCACATGAATATCGAAAATTTTCCTTATTTTTGACATGGAAGGTCAATCTGGGTGAACATCATCTTCAATATCTCATTGGCCATCTTAGAAATGCTTAAACCACTCAAAAACCCATACAAATGATAAACATTCATTGCCATATATTTTTCTTAACAAATGATGAATTTCAGTAGCAGATTTTCCAAGTGTAAGAAATTTCACAGGAAAAAAGGAAAAGAAATTTCACATTAATTTGGTGCTCTTTTAAAACACTCAACATTTTCCCGGAAAAACGCTAAAACATGGTCCAGAACAAATGAAGGTCACAGCTAGACTAATTGGACTGTACAGCCAATTAAGAGGCAGTAATTGATACAAGAGGCTTTGCACTACATAACTATTGATTATGAATTTTGCACATGTGCAGTTCTTCTGTAGAAGCATTAGTCTCGTTATTAAATAGCCTAACCTTGTATACACCCTTTTGTTACTTAGCTTTAACTCAATAAGTTAGTTACTTTAATGTACCTTAACATTATGTCTTATGCTAATTGATGAAACATTTAAAAACCTAATAAAGTAAAAATATTTCCAGTAAACTATGTTTCATTTACTTTAAATATTAAGGACTTTGCTTAAAAGATAAATAAGATTAAAATGTCAAAAGAAAAATAAAGCCCTTCCAGCCAAATGCCTGAACTACATATTCTATACATGCTATAATTAATATTTATATGAATGGAATAAAACTTTATCTAATACAAAAAACACCAGTTGCGTTAATGACCTGAAGAATGATACTTATTACAATACAGGGATTAACTCTACCTGATAATAATCCATCCTTCACAATTAATCTGGTCAATAAGCCTCTGCAACAACTGCATTCATGCAAATAAAAGCATTTCCCAAAAAGAAACTCATGTAAATACATCACTGTGCCAAGTAAAATATGTCAAGAAGAAATAACTATCCAATCCCATCCAGTCCACATCAACATTTTTAAAAATAGCTGTTACAACCTATATGTCTACAAAGTAGACATTTAAATTTTTAGTTTTGCTTCCATTTAACAGATGTATATGATAAAACTTTTATCGCAAATGACCAGACTTTGGCCATGCCTAACATGTTGCAATCTAAGGAACAAGATGCAGATATCTCTCACACATCCATTCTTAAAACATTCAGCAACTGACAACTGCTGGTAACGAGTAATGGGTGACCTTAAATACGTTCCCCTCTTCATTCAAAAGGCAAGCCATGCAGAAACAACTTCTGCTTTCCAGCTCTCTCATGACTTATGAAGAGCTGACGCTCGACCATGCCATCTATTGCCAAGTTAGGGCGTCGTGGCAAAAGAAATGGGAAAATCAGAGGAATTGTAAACAGAAATGTTACTTCTCAAGTTTCAAGAAAAACGAATATGCGGTGGATGATTTTCAATTGTTGCATCTCCTCAGTCTCTCATGTAGGTAGTGTGTTATTCTTTTTTTTTTTTTAAAGATGGATCATCATCACCAATATCAAGTACTTTTTTTAAGTTTAAATCTGTGTTGCTCAAGTCATTTTCAGAAACAGCTTTTGCACGTTTCATCACATTTATTTATAATGTCTGCTTAAAGCTCTGAACAATGTTGACAATAGTAAGAATATTGTGTTTTTATGCTTCTTGAAAAATTGGTGAGAGATAACAGCAATCTCCAAGAACCTTTTCAAATAAATTAGAATATGCCTTATAAGAACTTTTCTTCAGCCTTCTTGTAAATTGAAGCTACTTTTGAATAATTTAGCATCATGTTTTGTGCATAAGGTTTAACTAGTGCATATGGTGACTAGTTAAATTACATACTTAACTAGTAATGTTATGTATATAGTATAATGTACTATAATGAGACAGACTAGTATAATGAGACAGCTGAAATGTATTTCAGCTGTCTCATTTTAACTGCATTTATAAAATGATGTTACATGTATATGATTATGTTTTTATCTCTTAATTTCGCTAAGAAATTTAAAATATGTGTATAAACTAACATTTTGAAGACAAATACAAAACATCTTCTTGTATGTTATCTTTCTTAAATTTGATGCCCTGGGTTTTATTGAACTTATTTAATTGTATCCCAGATTGATGTTATAGATGTAATTTTGTGCATTGGTGGGTCTTGGAACATAGACAGAAGGAAGTTATTGAATTTTCCCCACTCTCATCGTGTGAGTTAAATTGTATTTTGGAATTTCAGAGCTGTAGAGATGGAAGTTGTATATGATGACATTTCTTAGAACATAAGCAAGGTATAGCAAGGAATTTTTCAAAATTTACTCTCATCTCTGACGCTCTTGGAGGCAGAAAATATATCACAGAATATCAGAGCTTTAGAGATGATTTCTTTCATCATGATGGGACATAAAAAAATAAACTAAGAATTTTTTTTTAAATTCATCACTGTTTCAGGGGTAGGGAATGAGATGCAAGTCAATATCTTTAAGTGCTTTGAAGGCCTTAATGAAGGCTAATGGCTCTCGGGGTATAAGAAAACTTCTGTGTGGTAGAAACATACTTCCAGTTACAAAAATTGTACAAACCAAGTATAACCTTTACATATGGTATTTGTTTTGCAAGTTGTTGCATACATACTAAAATTAAATTTAAATTTTTATATGGTCTCTGTGTCCTATAAGTTATATTTAGAAAAAAATTCTCCATACTCTGACAAGTTAAACAGTAAAAATTTTGCAAATCTATGGTCAAACTTACTGAGTTATGATACTTTGAATTTTATTAAATTTCAGAACTTTCTGACACTAAAAATTGATCTTTTTTAGCATTTTCAAGGGCCATACACATTAAAATATCTGTGCCCCTTGAAAAGACATGTTAAAATCCTTTTTAAAACACAGCATACACTTGCCACTTGTTGGGAGATATACACCCAAACCTAATCAACACTAATTTATGTCTAACAGGCTATGAATTTTGATAAAATTCTGTGCTTTAGTTCTAGAGATAGAGCATTTGCAAAATTTGTGCTACATAGACAGACATTTTCTGAAACTAATCAAATACTGTTTAGGACGTGCTGTATACAGACAGACATTTTCCAAAAACTAATCAAATTCTGCATTGCAAAATCATCTAAAAAGATTGGGTAGGGGGAAGTGTCATCTAATGAATTATATCTATACTGGTATTATACATTTAGTTTACATATGGATAGGATGAACTTCTGTATATAGTTAAAAAAATAAAACTGAAAGATTCTCTATCTCAATAATGTACCATTAGATTTAATGCTAGAATTATACTTTTCTGATCTGTTGTAATGCATGTCTAAAAATGCTGCATCTGTATGCCACTATGTGAATAATTATTATGAATAACCATTATATATATATTGTTTTAGGAGCTGTCATGTTTTGTTAAACGTTGTTACTTTGTTGTAAGAAATGTGATTCAACAGTTGTCTGCATTATATACTAATGGAAAAAATGGAATTGCTGTAATTGATGTTACTGATGTACATTTTCAGGTAAATTCATTAATGAGTAATGTAACTTATTGAATACTACTGTATATTCATTTTGAATGAATGTGTTATTTCTGTATCTAATTTTTCTATTTTTTGTAATATTTATATATAATACAATAAGGATCCCACTGATCTTCCTTTTGAATATCACATTTTCCAAACAATAATCTTTGAGGTATATATATATTTGTAAATTGTATAGAAATCTGCCATGAAGGATAAAATTTGGAATTAGTGGTATTAAAAAAATTGGACTACTGGACTCCTGTATAATTTTTTTAGTAGAAGATTATCTGAAACAATTGAATGCAGTTCAATAAATATTATTAGACAACTTAATCTTTTTTGCTGAACTTAAGTAGTATTTATTTTAAATTTTGCTTTCTGTTAAATTTATGAAGTTTTTATAGCATTCAATAGTGTATTATAAAATAATTGTTACTAAAATATGATCTACATATCCAATACAGTTGGGAAAAAATCCATGTGATGACTAAAACTCCAGCTTTAATTAATACAAGAATGAAAGAAAACTACCATTTTAATTTTTAAAAAGTTCTTTATAATTGCATATAGATTATTTTATCATAAGGTGTCTTCTAAATGAAATTGAAACTTTTTTTAAAAAGTTCAATAGCAACATTATGTTTTTATTAACTATTTAAATTCAATATACAAAAAAAAAAAAAAAAAATGTGAATAATTAGTAAGATATAAATTACCAATAAATGAACCAATCATCGTTAAAGAGAAAGGATAGATATTTATATATCATTATTATTTATATCAGTTACATTGTAACTCAAATAATAATTTATATATTTTATTATTTTTAGGGTTCCGTACTTAAAAGTAAAAACGGAACCATTATAAGATCACTCCTGTGTCTGTCTGTCTGTCTGTCTGTCAGTCACAGCCATTTTACTCGTAAACTATGGAACGTGTAAAGTTCAAATTCGGGGAAGTAATAAAGACCATTGACCCACATATTTTCAGATTAATAAACATTCATAAATATATTTAGTAAAAGTGTAGGGGGGCAAATTATGCTACTTGAAAAAAAAAAATTTCTTTGTATATCATGTGGGGTATCCTGTGAAAGCTTTCGTAATGCTGAACTCAAAAATACATTCCATTTAATTTTAGGTATTATATTTTAAAAAATATTGTCAAAAATGTAACGCAAAAATATGTCCCCCCCCATCTAATTCCGAAACTACTGAAACTAAAATTAAGAAAAAATTAGAGGTAGTAGATGTTAATATAAACCTTGCCGGAAAATTATAGTGATTATCCTAGGTCACATAGTTTTTGAGAAATTAGCATTTTTCTGTTATACACAAATTTCGATTTATGGGCATTCAGAAAAATTGTTGAGCATCGCTAGATATACCTATCATTGCAGAAGTATAAAAGAATTGTTGATAATGATTTTCGAAAAAAATCATCAGTAATTAGCTAAGATATTAACCCTTAAAGATAGGCCAGTTTGGACATACATAAGGACAGGGGCGGCGTACTCTATGCCTAGTTAACAACTTTTAATGATATATATGTGTGATGTAATGTCCAGTAACAGTATAAAAGCAATAAACGTCAAATTGTTAAAAACATACTAAGTCTCAGTCAGGGGTCTCAGGACTGTAAAAAGTGGAAAAAATGAAAAAACGAACCTTTTCAACATTTGATGTCTTGAAATGTATATGATTTTAAAACACAATTTTAATTGGGATGAAAGATATATGTATGTTTTTTCATTTCATGTATTTAAAAAATTGCAAGATACAGAATTAGTATTTAAAGGGGGCTCAAAACTGTTAGACTTTTGTCGAACAAAAGATTGGGATAACAGTTTACGTGCCGGATGACAAAATAAATATTGCAACTAGAATGAAAATTTTGGTGCTTACTTATACTTCAGATTGTAATAATTTCCCTGAACTTAAATAAATTTGTATTTAAAGCATTTTTATGTTTTTAATGCAATGTTGCATTTAGCTAATACAAAATTTTGAAAATATCAACAGTAAAATCACCTAAAAAAATATTTCTTTGAACAATAAAAAGGAAATTTTAGGTTCAGTTTATACACACTAACATGAAATACATGTTTTGACAATTTCATGAAAAAATATTCAGAAGTTTTTGAGGTATCCTGCGCGTTATGCCCAAAAAACACCATTTGGAGAAAAATGACTTCAAAGTTTCAGAATCACCGTTTCAGCTATTGGGCGGGTATAATTCTAAAAGCCATAACTTCTGTTCTAACGGGAGTTTTAACCCTTAAATGCCTGGTGTTGCTTTTCGGCAACATACCCAATTTAGGCTCTAAAATGCTATTAGAATAATATTTAAGCTATAATGCCTAATGTTGCCAATAAAATAAATTCTGAAGATATTATTAAATCGATTTTCAACAAGTAGATGGCAACATTTGTGCTGTTTAAGAATAAAAATAGATTTATTTTTTCAATTGTTGCTACTTCCTCATTTTGTTTTGTTTGGAAGCTTGCGAAATACCCTATTTTGACCTGCAGTGAGCAAGTAAAATTTATTTCTTATTATAGTTCCTAAAATTCTTGTGTGTTTAATATTATAGAATTTTATCAAGGGAAATTATTTTTTCAATTAAACACCAGTATGGCCAATTAGTATCAAACTGTTTTTTAGCCGTAAACTATACTTAAAACAAAATATGATTTTTTAAAATATTTTTCCCATGATTTATTTAAAAAATGAAAGCCGAAAAACATTATTACAATGATTTTTGAAAAATCAGGCATTTAAGGGTTAAGCAAACAATTGTATCAAAATATTCAGAAAAGATAGGAGTTTAACATCTAAAAAAATTAAAATTTCTTAAATTTTGAAGTTTTAAGACTCCTGCGACCACTTAACCCTTTCTGGCGCGGAGTAATTCTATTTATAAACTTATGAAATAATGAACTGACACCAGAATTTATAAACGAATTTATTAGAAAATGCGAACTTGCTTATTTTCACGTACATGATAAAAGGAAAATTTTAATTAAATATTCTTGGTACCGATTGTCTGTTTTGGAATGAAAATTAGGTGTCCTTTTTTTAAGGGCACCGCCCTCGAAAGGTTTAATTTGAATGAATCACATAAATACTGTGGGATTTGCAATAGTTTGCATTCAGTGTATCTCTCAATACGCCTCGAGTGACTTTAAAAGTTAATTAAACACCTATCTGGAAAAGCGTGGCACTGACCAAGGCGGCGTTACAACTTTGAGACCTCCTTTCAAAGCACGCTTAGCACAATGCCAAATTTAAACTTTGAACAAAGTTTTTGTTTTAGCTACACTGTAGAAATAAGGTTATTACTATGCTGAATTTAGTTTTATGAAATGCCAAATGAAGTTTAACTATGCACTGCTTTTATTGTCAGTACCGAATTAAGTTCATCATAAACAGATTAGGATAATATTAATAAAAGCAATTACAAATAGCTATATTTGATATTATTTAGGTTCCATATCTCTTTGAACTTTCATGATATACCCATTTACACTTTTCTAATATATACAGTTATACCCAACCCTACATTGTTTTTTACAAAATCTTAGTATTCTTTTAGCAACGGTTTTTTTATAATACCATTACAAATTAATATATTTATTCTATGGAACCCTCTGTGCATGAGTAATACTCGCACTTGACCGTTTATTTTATATAATACTCTATAAAAGCTTAATCATAATGTGCATGCATATTTTAGATTAAACTTTTTGAAATATTATTAAATAATAATATTAAAATATCATAAATAGAAGCGTGTACTTTTATAATTACTATTAACATATGCTTGGTCAAAAACCTCCCAAAATACATTCTCTATAACTTTTGACCATTTTGCAAAATAAATCTTTTTCTTATCTTGTATAACACATTTAAACAATCTTTAAAAAAATCAATCCGATTAGCAGTAAATATGCATCCTAAATTACGTTAAAACAATAAAAATATCTTAGAAAAAGCAAAAAGTTTGGTCCTATAAGGAGAAAGAGAGGGACAAAATTTATTGCTTATCTATCTATTTCCTTTAATCACTCTATTAGTCAGTCATCAAAATACACTCAAGAACATTGAAAATAGTACACCAAGAAGAGAGCATTGGATTGAAATGAAATTTAATACACATAATGGTACAGATGAGAGATTCACTTGATCCCAAAATCAAGACGAATAAACAAATACAGTGTGTACAATTAGACAAATACAGTACAACTTCAGTAGTGCGTCAGACTGCTGCGCTTGCTGTAATACATGATGCAGTGCAGTCCGGCATTGAGTTGATTATATGTCTGATGTTGTCCTGAGGCAGATGGGCTCAAACATCATGTACAGAGTGACATGGCAGCATCTGGCATTTCAGCTGGTCCTACATATGCTCTATAAGAGGACAAGTCCGGGAAGCAGGCAGGCCATGGAAGAGTCTGAACATGAGGTAGGAAGTTTTGACCAACTGGAGCTGTATGCAGACGATTGTTATCTTACTGGAAAATTGTCACTGGAAGACCATTTAGGAAAGGTCCCATGTGGGGTCAAAGAATGTCATCAACATAGTGCTGGCTCGTTAAAATTCCACGTACCACAATTAGAGGAGACCTGCTACCATAGGCTGTAGACACCAGACCATTATGCCTGCTGTGTGGGCAGTATAGAGGTCTGCACAGGTCAGAATTTCCAGGCTGGGCTTGGTGTAAAAATTAAAAGTTCAGCCCGGCCCGGTCCGACTCAATTTCTACAAAAAATTACATTTTTTCTCGACATACAATTAAAATTCTTTTAATCAATACTACATACATATTTATGGGAACATTTTACAGTATATTTTAGATTACTATGTGTTCGCAAAACAGAAAACACATAATAGTAAACATTAACGATTACTTACAGTGTTTTAGTCATTGTCTCTACAGATGTTTCAAAATTCAAATAAGCATAGATGCCAATATCTCCAGAAATTCCGGAGTTTCTCTGGAAATGTAAGATAAAATATGGAAGTACGGTAATAAGGTAGAAAATACGGAAATTCGAGGCAAAAAAATTGTGAATTTCTTCGATCGATCGCGGCAAAAAATCACAAATTTCGACAATCAGTTGTTGAAGTATATCGCGAGAATTGTCTATTAGTCGATAAAACCATGAATATATACTATCGCTCGCGGCAGAAAATCGCAAATTTCGCCAACCGATCGTTGAAAAAGTTTCAACTTTTGTCAATCAGTCGCTGCAAATAATCGTGAAAATTCATCAATAGGTCGTTGATAAAAATCGCAAATTTTTTCATTCTGCAAAAAACTCTAATTTCGGGTGTCAGCCGCGGCAAAATATCGCGAATTTCGTTAATCAGTTTAGGAAAAAATATCCTGAAATCCGGTAATCGGCCAATGATAAAAATCGCGAATTTTGTCAATCACTCGCTGCACTGCAAAAAAAATCATGAATTCCGTTAGTCATTCACGGCAAAAAATGGCTGTTTTCGTCAATGAGTCGCGGCAAAAAATTGCTGTTTTTGTCAATCAGTCGCAGCAAAAAATTGCTGTTTTCGTCAGTCAGTCGCGGCAAAAAATCGCGGTTTTCGTTCGTCAGTCGCGGCAAAACATCGCGATTTTCGTCTACAATTCACGACAAAACATCGCGATTTTCGTCTGCAATTCGCGACAAAACATTGCGATTTTTGTCCGTCAGTCGCGGCAAAAAATCGCGGTTTTCGTCCGTCAGTCGCGGCAAAACATCGCGATTTTCGTCTGCAATTCGCGACAAAACATCGCGATTTTTGTCCGTCAGTCACGGCAAAACATCGCGATTTTCGTCCCTCAGTTGCGGCAAAACATCACGGGTTTCGTCAATCAGTCGCGGCGAAAAATCGCGAATTTTGTTAATTGGTTGTGGAAAAAGTCACTTTATTTTTTTGTAAGGGAAAAATAGTCATGCAATTTCACACAGTTATATCAATCGCAGATTTTTTGCTCTGTAGGAATAAAAAAAATATTCCATTTTTATAAATTTATTATAAAAAATTATTAATAGAGTAAAAGTAAATTAAGTAACCTTTATTTAAATTATGTTTGTGTTGGTAAATGCAAAAGCTGCAAGAAGACTGAGAATATTTTGTAAAAAATATAGCTCGTAAAAAACTATGTGCAACTCCTGAAATGACTCCTGATACATGGACATTTTACTCCTGAAGAGTGTCCAAAACTCCTGAAATTTAACTGGTTTACTCCTGATACAGTCTTTACTATGTTGGCGTCTATGAATAAGGATGCATTAAGAAATTAATGTAGTTTGGAATAAAGGGTTAAACACATGATAACTTTTGAAGCTGTATAATAAAAAGTAGATTTGTGAAAATATCTCTCTCATTTTTTAAAGGCTTTTCTCATATTCAAAGGAGCTACATTGTGACACATTTCTGAATTCATTTCTTTTTGGAAACACGTAAGATTGGCAGGTATTCTTATTCAGAAACTATGTAAATGCCGTTTTTTTTTCTTAGATAAAAGCAATATATATCTCAGAAAATACTGTCAAAGTTAGCATTTTGAATCGAGTTTCCGGAAGCAATAGCACAGGAAAGGAGAAAAACGTACAGTTACATGACAAGAATCTCTGTTATCTCTAAGTAATTTATCAAAAATGGAAAAAACTATTCGATTCTAAATGCATTCAATAGTCAGGTCTGTCAATTTTATGCCTTTATAGTTAAAAATGTGTCTGAAAATTTCGCATTGTTGAGCAGTGAATATGAGAACTACCTTAAGGCATATTTCCAAAGATACTGTTAACAGAAGTTCATTATCACTATTAATACTTTTACAAAACATAATGCCTGCCCTACACATCCTGAGAACTATTAAGACCAGTTCTGTCCCGGCACGAGTCTGCTGAAAAAATTAAACCTGGGATCAGACATCATGTAACTGTACGATGCCGATCACTACGATGGACATGTTACATTTCCGTATTGATGTTGTCAAACTCTCATCGGCTTGTGACGCACATTTATACTTCTCGAGAAAGTCATATTCATTAAAAATGGCTCGTACTTTATCTACTTCGCTTAAATTCTTATATCAGTTATATGTGAGTATTTTTTTTATCGACCCGGCCCTGCAGGCCTGTTCATTTCTTTTGCCAGCCTGGCCCATTTGAAAATTTGCCTACATCTCGCCGGACGTTGGGCCAAGCCCAGGCCTGTGCAGACCTCTAGGGCAATGCACAGTGCAACACCATTAGTAAACTTGTATTGTTGATCAGGGCGCCTCCATACCCATACATGGTTACCATTTGTCCCAAAAATGACCACTGATTGGCAAAATGTGGTGTTTAGTGATGAATACCAGTTCATTTTGGGGACAGATAATAACCATGTACGGGTGAGGAGGCACCCTGTTGAATGGTACAAGTCTGTTAACATTGTCATGCCACACACTGCCCGTACAGCAGGTGTAATGGTCTGGGGGCCATAGTCTATGATAGCCGGTATGATAGTGTATTAAATTTAATTTCAATCCGATGTTCCCTTCTTGGCGTGCTATTTTCAATGTTCCTGAGTATACATTTTTTTTTTTTTTGTTGCCTACTGTAATATGAAACTTCTTAGTTGACTTATGGAGGTAAGTCAACTAACAAGGGGGACTCTGAGGTCAGAAACAGAGAGTACAGTGAACCTTTGAATATCTATAAAGTATAATGAGTAGATAAACCAGATATGGAAACCAGAAAAATGCAATAACCAGAAAATTTTCAAAAAACATGCCTCAAAATGTACATAACAGTTTATAATTGGATAAATTATTCTGATGGCAGTGCACAGATTTCTGAGTTTTTCTGTCTCTATGTCTATTTGAGTCATGAATAAGGCTGGATTATTTATCAATATATCGGCAGCTATTGATATTTTTTAAATATTACAATAACAGTATCTAAACTTTGACTCTGTTCACATATCCCAATAAAATAACAATGTTTAGAGCTCATTGCAATTTCAAACACAAGCCTGAAAAAACAGTGCCAAATATCTCAAAATCCAATAAAATAATAATGTTTTGCTTTCACCATCAGAGCTCTGAAAAACAAAGCTAAATATTCTATTCCAATGTCTTCAACCTCCTGCATCATCCAAAACAGAAAATCTACCTCGATAATCTTTCTTTCTGCTGATTATCTCTGTTAGAAATATCCCAATTATTGCAATACATTCTTTCACTTAGGGTTCCTACGTGACTGGAAAACAGGAAAATGACAAATGGGCAAAATGTCAGGGAAAATTGCAATTTTTTTCTAAAACCTGGAAAAGTCAGGGATTTCTTTTTTTTTTTTTTTAATGTGCTATCCATGTTTTAAGATTCTCCAGAGTTCTGAGGTCCGTCGACAAAAAAAAGTTCTGATTTTTCACTTGCAAGTAGAATTTTCAGCAAATTAACCTTTTTAACATAAAGATGTTTTAGCTATACAAATTTGTTGCTAAATAGGCGATACTTCTGTGAAAGAAATGTTGAACCATTTTAATGTGACTAGGATGAGATTGCAGGAATAGTTAAATAAGAAAAGAAAGAAAATTATGAAGCAAGAAAAAAGGAAACAGAAAAAAGAAAGGCTGCAGCTGAAATTAAAAAGTGTAAAGGCAAAAAATTGAAACTTACGCAACAGACTGCTTCTGAAACAACACAAATAAATGACATGTTTGTTTTTAATTTGTGATTTTTTTACATTTTAAATATAAAATGGTATGAAATTTTAGTTTCAATTTTATAGGTTATTTTCATTTTCAGAGGCAAGTTTACATTTTATTCTTATTAATGCATCAATGTATTCTCTTTTGCTGTATGTCTAATCATTAAGATCTAGGATTGTAATTCGTATTTCTAAAAATCTCGTGAATTGTGGTTAGGGAATTGTAGGAAATATGGTCTGGGAAACCTCGAAAAGTCCGGGAATTTTGTTATTCAAATAAAGTATTAAACCTGTACACTGTAAACCTAGTATTTGTTCAACTGACTGGCTGTATAATACTGAATAACGCTTATTGTTCTTTCTTCTCTCGTCACTGTGATTGGTCTACACACATTGTGATAGCTCGATATGTCATGAATGATCACATGAGCACTGGTTATTGTCGAGTTCGAGTCAATACAGAAAATAGCTGGTTATCATTGAATCTATAGCTCAACAGCTGGAATACTGAATAACGCTTATCGTTCTTTCTTCTCTCGTCACTGTGATTGGTCTACACACATTGTGATAGCTCGATATGTCATGAATGATCACATGAGCACTGGTCATTGTCGAGTTCGAGTCAATACAGAAAATAGCTGGTTATCATTGAATCTATAGCTCAACAGCTGGAATACTCGGCTCTCGAGCAACCGATCAAAGTCTGCTAATGGTAAAACTTCACCTTTTCTTTCTAATGCTTGGTGAAACTTGGTGAAAAGCCCAAAGTTGAAGCAGTTATTCATTGTAATGATTGGTTGCTTTTAAGAAGAGCTTCCAGTCAGTAATGCTTATTCATATTGTATAGTCTTTCTTCTTTTTCGTATTTTCATTAGAGCATAGTTTTCTCGCGTTAATGTAATATATCCCGTCTTGATATATTTGAGCTTAAAATGAATATTTATCAAAAAACTAAATTTAAATTAGTATAAAACTATTCCCAAATGTGATTTGAATATTTATATATTTTTTAAAGGTTTCGGTGTTGTTTTCTTGTAGTAAATAGGTAGGAAGATATAAATACAGTGAATTTGTTCTATTAAAAATGCATTGATTCCTTAGAGAAAGATTGAAAAGCAACATTTCTGTTGCATTTATCATCTACTGAAACTTATTTAATTACAAGCATATTAGCATGACATGTTGCATTAAATTAATTTTAGTTTTTCTTGTGCTTTTACTTATTTTAATTTATAATAAAATTGCTAACATCCTAAATTTAAGAATATTTTATTTTAGTTTGTATTTTGTAATAGTCAGTTATATGTGAAGTATCTAAATAGTTAAAATGTTATTAATAAATAATGCATAAAGTAGGAAGAGTAGGAAACATACTATTTTTGAAGAAAAATACTATGCAACAAATGGTATAAGTGCAAACAGATATCAAGCATTAATTTATTTTTTTTTATTTATTATTTTTTTGTATGAATATATATACATATTTTAATGATACTGTGTGAACATGTAGGAATAAAACATTGATTTGTTGCTTTCTACATTTGTTTTTACTTAAATTGCTGCTACTATACCATTTATGTTTCAAAATTAGCAATATTTCTATTGCACAGTTTAAGGTAATTATCGCAGTATATCACCAATTTCGATAATAACTTATTGATATATTTTGATAGTAAATTTTTGATATCGTCCAGCCCTCATCATGAGCAATATGCTATTTTTTGTGATGAAATTATTCATCAATTATTTTCAAGTCACAATTAAAAAAATATGTACAAATGTTTAAAGGGTCTAACCGAATAAGCATAGCGAAATTTCCCCCACGGCCGATGTTTGAAATTACACGTGTAGTAATAAGGCTCACTATGAAAATACAATATAGTGTTTTTAGCCACAGACATTGAACTGTCTTTGAGATAATCGGGGAAGTATGTGCCAGCGCTACTATTTTTCAAATACGCTTTTCTCAAAAAGTACAAAAGTTAAAAAAATGAAACCAATGCCAATTATTCAAGAATATATTAGTTCACATTATAAATTTTTTTCACATTTTTACGCAAATTTTAACATAGAAAAATAAACAAAAATATTTTTCAAAAAAATTATTAATGTAGTAATTTTACATTTACACCAACCAAAAAATTACAGAATAATGCTGAAAGTATGTACTTTTAAGAAAAAAAAATTCATTAAAATTGAAGATGCGCTTTTTGAGTTATAAAAAAAATAATGCTAGAAACTTGCTAAAATATTCATAACTTTCCCCATTAGCATTTGCAGAAATATGCTACTATCAATGCATTTGTTGATTCATGACGTTTTCACTCAGGTAGAATGCGCAGTGCGCCAAAGTAAGAGAGTGTTTCCGTATGTACCACTTCCCTATAGATTTGTTCGTGTTTCTAAATATTCTGTTATTTTGGCATACTGCGCATCCTTCTAGCATAATAGTATCAAGAACTGATAAACAAAATCCTAACATTTGCCTACGATGATTTTTACATAGAAGAAGGCTATGTCGCTGTACAGTGAGCATACATATATAATGTATCACTTTATGGGGGGGAGTGTGTGTGAGGGATCTGAGGGGTCTTGTCATTTGATATCATTATCATTCTTTATGAAACCAAAATTTACATTTTTGGTATCTATTTCTTTTCATCTGTTATCTTTATTTTTACATCTGTTTTCTTCTTTTTATGAAAATACAAAATTATTATTAAAACAATTGAATGATTATAAAACATTTAATTTTAAAATATGGAATAGCCCAACGTTCGCCATTAATATTCTCCTGCCATATACATATACAACTCATTGTTAGAGAAATTAGATTCAAAATAATACTTGTTATTTTTGCTAGTAAAAGATGGAAAAAAATGCTGTCCACCTGTTTCATTTACAAGAAGTTCTGTTAAGTCCCGTGCAAGAAGACAATTTTACTGTTCAATGCATTATGTAACAAAGAGCTATTATTAAAAAACTTTTAAACAATAAATATTTCTTAAAAATTTATTTCATATAAAGCTATTTCTTATAAAATAGTGATATTTTATGAATTTCTTCTCTTCATTCAGTAAAATATGTGAATAAAAAATGTATATCCTTATCTGTATATCATTGTAAACGTATAAAAAGAGAAAAAAGGAAAAAATTGTAAAAATAAAAAGAATTTTTAGACACTGATAACAATATAATAATATTATTAGGGGAAGGGGGATTTGAAGAATGATAACATGTGATATCGGAAAGTTATTTTATTTATTTATTTTTTTTTTTTGAGGGGGGGGGGGGGGGTCGAAATTGCCAAAAAGTTGATAACCTTATATATTTACAATCCCTATTTAGCTTCACCTGTACAATCAACTAGACCATCAACTTGGTATTATTATTACGCGAGAAGGATGCACTGTACACCAAAATAACAGAATGTTTACAAACACAAAATAAACTTATAGGGAAGTGTGTATGGAAACATTCTCTTATTTTGGTGCAATGCAATAATAGTGTATTTCTGCAAATGCTAACGGGGAAAGTTACGAATATTTTAGCAAGTTGCTAGCATTACTTTTTTTTATAACTCAAAAAGCGCATCTTCGATTTTAAGGAAATTTTTTTTCTTAAAAATACATACTTTGGGAATTATTCTGTAATTTTTTAGTTGGTGTAAATATAAAAATTACTACATTAATGTTTTAGAAAAATTTTAAAAAATATTTTTTTATGTTAAAGTTTGTGTAAAAATGTGAAAAAAATATATAATGTGAACTAATATATTCTTCAATAATTGGCGTTGGTTTAATTTTTTTAGCTTTTGTACTTTTTGAGAAAAACGTATCTGAAAAATAGTAGCGCCGGTGCATACTTTCCCGATTATCTCAAAGACAGTTCAAGGTCAGTGGCTAAAAACACTCTATATTGTATTCTCATGGTGAGCCTTATTACCACACATGTTATTTCAAACATCGGCCGTGGGGGCCATTTCGCTTATCCGGTATCGATATGCTTATCCGGCTAGACCCTTTATAAAAAATATAAATTAAATATGTCTTTTACACACATATATAAAGTTTTCACTATGAAATTTTGTATTTGTGTAGATTTAATGAAAAGTAAAATCACAATGCAGATAGCAATATTCTCTGCCAGGATTGTGCATAAAACATCCCATATTTTGGCCTAAGAATGAGAAATCTCAATGGTAGATCCCAGCTCATAAATATGTGGATATATTCTTACCCTTTTTCATTTCAAACCATGAGGTATTTCAAAATTAACCATTCATGAACTATTCAAAAAATTTGAAAAAAAAAAAAAAAAACAACAACATTGTCTCTTCTGTATTTCAACAGCTCTTTTTTGTTTGCTGCTTGCTCTAACTAACTACATTTGTTATGTAGATATGTACACAGATGGTTTAAAAATAAGTGACAATGTGGGTTGCAGTGTTGTAAGTAATGGTATAAGCTTTATCTATCAATTGCTATCTTCTTTACTCAGCTGAACTTTTTGCTATTGAAAAAGTAATGGAGTTTGTATCAAATCACCCTTTTATTGTATACACAGAATCCAGAAGTGTATTACCTCATCTGTACTCTTTTAAGAGTATTCATTGTTTCATACGTGTTATTTCGAGGCACTACAAAGAACTAATAAATTGAGGGTTTGACATTTGCTTCTGGTGGGTGCACATAGCTGCCAACTTTTATGCTTTTTTGATACCATTAAAATTGAATAGAAATTTTTGCAGATTTCAGCAGTTTAAACAAATCAAAATTTTCTATTAAATTTTGGTGGTAATAAAAAAATGTAAACATTGGCAGTTGGCAAAAAGAATTAGGCATAGCGAAAGAGGCTATGAATCTGCTTAACAGCAAGATTCCCCCATGTCATGCTAAAAACTCATAAACTCACCATGTATAATTGGCAAAGCTACTTGAATATTCGTTTAAATTATGAACTGCACTGTTTTAAAACTAATTTTATCTATCTGGCCTACTGATTCTCTACGTACCTGCATTGATGTGTCCTTATTCTTACTTCTCCCAATGATTCATTATATTTTAACTGACTGCTATGCACTTCGCCACTTCATATAGACATTGTGAAATATCATTACCATATTTGACAAGCCTTTTAGGAGTAAATACCTTACAATGCACTTTTTATATGTTATTAAAAAAGCATATTGGTTTTATCTCATTTAAGTTTTACTTCTTACATGTTTTTGAAGTTAGACATTTTTTTTATATTTTGTTTTAGATTTATGTTTCTTATCACCAATATTATAATTTCATTTTCATAATTGTTTATATTATTTGGCACAAAATTTCATTTATTTTATGGCTGAGTTATGTCAAGTCCCTTACAAACAAGAAATTCTGTATTTTCTCATATAAAATGTGATAAAGAGTTGGTTAATTATATATGTTTTTATTTATTGGGAGGGAAATGTTTTGCTTAATTAAGGCATTTGTAACCATATATTTTCTAACCATCGCTTCAGCATTTATCTTTCTTTTAATGATATGTCAATGAAGTCACAGGTAACAGCTAGTCTTTTATATACTTCATATTCATTTTATTCATTTTACTATTTTACCTTTTACACTTTCAAGCTAGCATTTACTTGGCTCTTTAAAGTCTTACTTTGTTTTAGCATAGCATGTCAGCTTGTGGACTTTGTGTTATAAAACCTAAATTGACCAACCATGAAAGTAAAAATTTTAAAAAGTATGTAATTTGTATCTCTATAGAATATAAAATGTTGCTGCTTTTTAAAATTAGAGACTTCTGACTTTTTTTTCGGGTGCCCCACATCCCCAACCATAATAGAATGGAAGCACTAACAAGAATTCGAAATATGGCAGTAGATTTTAAAAATTATTTGCAGTTATTTACATTAATAAAGCTCTATTTTGAGAGTGAAATATATAGCATGTTACATTGAATTAAAACCAGCTATTTTATTTTTTTTTTCCATTTGAAATTTTTCTATAACCCTTGAAAAAAAAAAAAAAACTTTTTTATTTTTAATATCGTGGATTCTTGTGTTTGCAGTTAGAATAATTGCCTATATTGTCAATAAAAATAGTGATAAATAGTTCTGTAAAGATTTTAAATTGCTAAAAATACTTACTGCATAGATAGTAGTTAAAACTGCAAAATCAAAATGCCAAAATTAAAAAAAAAAAGTCATATTCAAATTTAAAGTCTTTTTTTTTAATTATTTGGATAATGGAAAAAAAATGTTAAAATTTCAGTTTTTAGTTTTACACAATGTATTATAATTTATTTTGAGGTGAAAAATAGTTGTTTATTCATAGAAATAACTTAAAAGAAAATCAAAATTTTGTGATCAATAGAAATAGATATTGAGTTCTTTTATTTCTTTTTATTTGATCTATAAATATTTAAATTAACTACATAATTAAAACCATATATTTATATATGTGTGTGTGTGTGTGTGTGTGCAAAATCATATATTTTATTAATATTTTTCTTGAGTTTAAATAATTATACATTTCTTTTTAACTGGAAAATAAATTATCAATAGTTTCACTGTAAAAAATAGGAGATTGTCTGGGATTTCCCACACAGAAGAAAAATTTCGAAAACCAGCATGCTGCTGGGCTGGCTACCAAAGAGAGTAATTTATCCTATTATAAACACTTATGTAAATTTTTAGGCTTGTTTTTTCTTTTCTTTAGTCTTCTGTATGGTTTTCTACTGGCTACTCTATCAATGTACAAAGATTCACTACATTCTCTGTTTCCTACCTTGTAACTTCCTGTTGTGAGACGTTTCAAAGTACTAGACATGCACATTCAAATATTTATTTCTGAAGTTGTATTTAACATAGTTTCGGACTTTATTAACATTTTTTTAATATTTTGCTTTCTATTTACTTAAAAAAATTCATACATACTACTTGTTACATACTGTTTCGCTAATGCAAATATTTAGGAAAAATATGACATTATTTACTGATAAAAAAATTTTTTTTTTCTGTTTCATCCAACATTAATCCTCCCCCTCCCCCCCCCCTTTTTTTAAAAAAAAGAATCTTTGACTATACAGCAACACTACAATTATCCCAACTGCAGCCATTCATATCCCCAAATATCTGGATCAATATCAGTGGGGGAGGGGGGGCTTACATTTTCAAAAGTGTGGAAATGAAATTTTTATTTAAACTAATGTCCAAATTTATGCTTGATTAGAATTTTCAAAGTCAATATATAAGTTGGTATTTCACTAATTTGAGAAATACTATATTTATCTATCCATGTATTCAAGAAAATCTGAAGAACTCCCTTGTATTTTATGAATTGTAACTGGACATTTTAATGAAAAGCTGGTTGTCATGTATACTGTTACCTAATCTGGTAGGAGTGAGTAAGGAAAATAGGTCAGATTTCACATTGCTTTTATTCTAAGAAATGTGTATTCATTTTCTTTCTGTCAAATGTCAACTGGACCAGGCTACATCCAGACAAGTATTGATGGCATAACAGTTATCTTTGTGTGCATGTTCAACTAACATCTCTAAATATATGTAAATATTTTTTAAAAACATTTTTTTAAATAGTTTGTATTTAAGTGTTCTTATTTTCAATATACTTTAGATACCTTTTTATTTAAACAAAAGTGATTTAAGAGAAATTGTATTTCACAACATATCCTTTTTATGTATGCCCTAGTAATTTGGATTTCTGCATATCAAATTATGCTCAGAACATGTTAGTCTGGATAATTGGAATGGAATTTCACTGTATTACCTCAAAGGTTATATGTGATATGGTTTATAGTACTGTGTAAAAACTGTTATGCTTTAATAATGTCACAATTAAAAAATGAGGGAGCTCTCTGCTGTAATTGATTATTAACTCTAAAATTACGTTTTGAGTTCTTTAAACACTTCATGCAATTATTTCTGTATAATGTATCTATTTGCTGTAATAATAAAAAATATGACTTTTAAGTACATTTGATTGATATTTAATTTATATACTGTCTGTTTCTCCTCCCAGATTGTCTACAAATATTTAGGCTCACTGTTGACTACCCTTATTACTCTAGATGAGATTGTCGATGGTCAAGAAACTTTGCGACAGCATTGGACTCAGTACAAACGACTACTAGTCTCTATACACCATAATCCATCAAAGTTAGGACTGTCAATAGAAAAATTAAAACCTATTGAGAAACTCATTGGCAGATTAGAAAGTCAACTTCTTGAAGGGAGCATATTTTTGGTAAAATCTCACATGCATATTAACTATTTTATAGTAATGTAATTTTTGAAGATAATGATACAGAATGCTTATTCAAGAAAAAATGTAAGTTTTTCCCGTTTGTATAAGTATAATTTATCTTTAAATAATTCTGAATATTGTAGAGTGTTGACTTGTTGAGTTGTTAAAAATAATCCTTTTATAAATTTTTAATATAATTTACTTATTTAGTAATGTACAGTTGAATGTCACACATACAGTGGCAATCAAAAGTTTCTGGCCAGCATAAAAGTTTTGGTTAATTTGTAAGTATACCCATATGAAGAGGAATCTCAAAGTGATACTTATACACTTTATTGACATAACAGTTAAGAACTTATTTATGGAATAAAAATTAAATATTAATAAATTTAATTGACAAAATTAATTGCAAAAGAAAATGCATGTTCTTAAAAGTTTCCGGCCACCTTCGCAAGTTTGGAAAAAGATGGTTTTGTAAAAGAAAATAACAGTGATCAACAACATTTACAATTAGTATTTTGTATTCATGCATTTAGCAATAAGTACTGTGGCGCAGCAACGCGGCATCGATTCATGAACAGTTGTAGATCATCAATGTTAAATTTTGTCCACGGTTCTTGCAATTTTTGTGAAAATGCTGCTAAATTGGATTATTTATAATTCCACACACGTTTTCAAGTTAGTTTCAATAATTTTCTATTGTATTCAGATCGGATGATTGAGCTGTCCATTTCAAAAGCGAAGTTTTTTGTGCAAAAGCCACTGCTTGACGAACTTGCATGTATGCTTTTTGTCGTTATCATAGTGAAACAAATAGTTGTGACCACAATTTTTCCTCTAATAAGGCAGCAAATGATCTTGCAAGATATCCTTATGTATTGCACTATTCATCTTGCTGCGGATTTCAAATAACAGACAGGTGCATTTTCCAGAAAATGCTCCCCACAGCATAACGTGTCCTCTGCCGTGCTTCATTGTAGGAATAATATATCTCGCACCTTATCTTTTGTTTTTAGGTCGTTGGTTGTAATGTTTTTTATCACTCACAAAAAGATTGAACATCGATTCATCTGAAAATAGTACTTTTTTCCAGTTTTCACTTGTCCAGTCTTTGTATTCCTTGGCAAATGCCAGTCGGGCGCTCTGAATTTTTTTACTTATGAAAGGTTTTTAACACCGACTGTTCCATAAAGTTCTACATCACACAAGCGTCTTGACACTGTAGATAGACTTGTTTCAGCAATAACCATAACACCATAAATGGCGTGGAATTGCAGCGGCATTTTTCGCGGGTCATCAACTGCTTTTCTTCTGGTAATTATGTACACAAGAATAGTCATTTTCCGGGGTCCCCCAGACCGTGGCAAGTTCCGAAGGCCATGACCATCTTTATATATTTTTAAAATTTCGTTTATAGTGAATTTTCCGATTGACAACTTTGCAACAATCTCACGAAAGGATTGTCCCTTTAGCGACCAACAAATCACACATTTAGGAACAATAAATTGTTAAACTTTTCATTTTTGAATTTCAAATACATTATTCACCTTGATTAATTAACAAACATGGCCAAAAAAACACTTTAGCGATAGCAAAAACTAATGAATGACGAATGGCCGGAAACTTTTGCCGCGCGAATTTTGAATTCCTCCCCTTTGCATCAAGTATCTTAAGTAACCAATCAAAATGATCACGTGGTCAGAGGTAATGTGATTATTCCTAACTTTTGGAGCAACTGAACTTCTTCTTTGCTAAAACGTTCTGTCAAACAAATAAAAAAAACTAACTGGCCGGAAACTTTTGACCGCCACTGTACATAAACTTTAAAGCTCATAATCGTAGTGTACAAAACTTTTTACTAAATTGTAGCAGCATCAATTTAAAGAAACTAAAGTGTAATTAAAATTAAGTAAAATGAGCTATATAAAATGACATTAAGAAGGTTTATGAGATTAAACATTTATTCATCCACCATCCTAATAAGTATTACATAATCATTTTATTTTCTAGGCATGTGTCGAACAGAATTTCGATGATGACAAGAACTTTGTATCAAAGAATAGTATATTTGCAGATGAATTTGGATTGAATATCAGAAATCAGTTTATTGTTGTTGAATCAAAATTAGGTAAGTACATGCACATTTTAATCTTAATTATTTATGCGTCTGTATAAATATTTACTTTTTATCTCCACATGTCTTATTTTATAGGCGATATTAATGAATTTGATACCCGTCTAAGAATAGCAGATATATGTAGCTTGTTTGTTCTCCATTTTTATATATTTCGTACTGTTGATAAGAAGTTCTTTAAATCTTTGTGGGACACATACCGAAAGGTAATTATATTAATCACTCTTTATCATCTTTAATAAGCACATATTTTAGTACTTTTCCAATATATGGGCTTTGGAAGGATAGAGAAAATGGCCTTGGCCAGAGAAGGAAATTTGGCAACATTTTCTGGTAACCTATTCACTGTTTCATATGCACAAGCATTTTTTTTCAGTATTTGTACAATTTATTTATTATAAAGAAGTCTTTTATCTATTTTAATATACAAACAGAAAATTGCACATAAAAAAGGATAATATACATAAAAATAAAATGTTGTATATATACTATATATATACACGGTAGATCGCAAAAGTTTTGAGATGTTTTTCTGTCCTAGCTTTTTCTGTAAGCAAAATTTTTTAATGATGTAAATTAGTAATTTGTATCTTTTTTAAAACTCAATAAAATGCAACATTAGAACAATTGAGACATAGGCATGGATTAAAAATAATTCGCAAAATTAATTAAGTAAAAGTTTTGAGATGGTTCAGTTTTCCAAAACTTTTATTGAAATTAAGCGTCTTAATGTAATGAAATAATGCAATGTCTAACATTTAATTGAATATCCTTTTGCCTTGAGAACTGCTGCACATCGTCTGGGTGTGGAATTAACAAGGCTTTTTAAGATGGACTTAGGGATTTTCACCCATTCCAGTTGGTGATCCTGAAGGAGTTCTGCCTTTGAAGAAGGCTTCTGTGTCCCGACTTTTCTTCTTGTGTGTTTCCAATGATTTTCAATTAGATTGAGGTCAGGTGACTGACTGAGCTAGTCCAAAACTTTTATTTTCTTAACTGTAAACCAATTTGTCACCATTTTAGAGGTGTGCTTTTGATAATTATCATGCTGAAACATCCATCCATGAGACATCTTTTTATGAGCATAAGGCAGCAAGTGATCCTCTAAAATGTTTTTATAAACATTTTGATCCATAATCCGATCAATGTGTATGAGGGGGACGCCGCCATCATGATGGAAAGCTTTCCAGACCATTACTTATTTGTTTCTGTGCCTCAATCTTGGTCATTGGTACCAGGGATCCATTCTGGTACCTTTTGGATGATGAATATAATGTCGGCCATCACTTCCAAACAAATTGAATTTGGATTCATTGCTCCAAAGGATCTTTTCCAACAATCTTTGGTTGTCCACGTTTTGCACTCCTTAAAGGTTTTCAATCGGATATTCCTATTCTTTGCCCGTATGTGAGGTTTTTTTGCAGGGACCCATGCGCTCAATCAAGTGGCATCCAGACAATGTCTTAAGGTGGCCTTACTCGCTGTAAGTCCATGGTCAGTGGCTATCTCCTTGTTAGGAATAACAAGCCCTCCATGTCTTATCACCATACTACCTTAGTTCTTATAACATATTTGCATTTTAGCTGAAACAGCCATTCTTTATTTACAGTATATATACAGATACTACTTACCTCTTATCCTAGTTTTCAGTAGTTATTTCTCCATGAAGTTCCTTTATTTGATTTACTTTTATCTTTAGTTACAGAATAGCTTTAATCGTACTTGTTAATGCTGGTCACTTGTTTTTCAAAACATTACTGTTCTTGGAGATCATTTTCCCACATATGACAAATGAGCAGTACTCCTGATCGCCACAAGATGGCGTTAGATGTCTGGTAGAGTGCATTGTAGGTCTCCGATCATTCTGGAAGCCGCAATGCTGATTCATGATGAATTTTGCATATGCTGAAAGTTGGTATGCATGTCCAACCATATAAATATATTTTGGCCGGCTTGTTCTTTGGCAGATGGGTTTTTCCCTTTTTAACATGTGGTGAGTGTTCTAAAGTCTCATGACGTTATACCGGCAATGGCAATGAAGTTCCTTTGGATCTGAAATCACACAGTGAACATGAATAAGTTTTTTTTCTTAGTCATGCCGTTTAAGTATTGACTGGACTTTGCTTTCGTCTCGTCATTAAGGATAATGAAATTTGTACTTTGTGACTTGTAGTTTTTAAAAGCCTTTGACGTTTAGTCTGAAAAGAAGTAATGCTATGTCATGGTAATAGTTGGTGCTTTCAAGTTCTTTGGCGAACTTTGAAACTTAGTGTCTTCATATTTTTTATGTCAATCGGCTTTTAAGAAGATATAACGTCTGTTTATTTTTATGTTACTATTTTATTTTATTGGAGATGCTGCATCAGTTCAAATGAAGATGTGTTTTAGTTTACTTATCAGTAATAAATTGTTTCAAGCTCTGAGACATTGAAAAGAAATAAAGTTGTTCATTTCTTCAGTCAGAAATATTTTGCAATTGTTTGTCATGGAGTATAACTCAGTATTGTTTATATTATATATATACATAGTTAATGCTATCTAAAGAAAAATTAATGAGGTATGTTTTATACATTTTATTTTTCAGTTAATTTGTTTCTTTTTCTGTTTGATTAAATTTAAAATGTTTGTTTCTTTTAAATTTGTTTGCTATTATTTACATCGTTTAGTTGTTTGTCTTTTTTTTATCTTATATTTCAGCAAGTTAATTTCATTAAACCTGCTAACAGTTTAATTATATTTAAAGACTTATTCACAATTGATTAATTAATTTAACTTAACTTTTATTTGACATAAAGCATATATGCTTCTCATTGCTTATGTAACTCTGCTAACTTAATTTACTTAATGATATTACTTACTAGTAAATATCTAACACTCCTTACATATTTCAGCAGTGTTCTTGTTTGGGTCAGTGACCAATTTCCTTCAGATCAGCATGTCTTGATGTTGAGTTATTTGTCTTGGGGCTCCTAATCTTGAAAGGTCGCGCTCACCTTTACCATCCTTCTACTTCTTTATTCTCCTCTACTTATGTTGCCAACAGTTGATTTTGAAATTCCCAACTTGCTGGTGATAGCAGAATATGACTTTTTTTTCTCACTTCATTAATAATTAAAAGACGAATGACCAAAGGTGTATTTTTCCCTGTCTTCATACTGAAACTGATACATATACTAACATTAAGATTTTCACATATGAAATAGAATTCTAATGCTTTAAGGATTAAGCCAGTGAGTTTCACATACAATAACCTGGCTGAGGTGCCAGGTTGTTTCATGCCTTATATATGGAGCATCGCATATTCTAGGATGTTCTGGGAATATGACTACTACTAATTTGTATATCTGCGCAAAGTTATCAAAATTATAAAGTCATTTGCATACAGCTTGTATAGAAAGAAAATAAAGAAAATGTAATTTAAAAGTCAAGGACAGGATTCAAACCCACATCTTCTGTGTGAAATTCTTCTGCTCTAGCCACACAGCTAGTGGAACCCTTTTGTGTGTGACAGTATCACATGTATTAGTCAAGTATTAAAATCTTGAATTTTATCAGATTGTCTCAAAATTTCTGCTTTCAGTTTTTCAAATTCACATTTGGTATTTTTTTAAATTAACAATTTTCATACATATCATTAGTTGGACACCATGTAGAATGACTAAAGCTACAAATTACTAATTTACATCATAAAAAAAAAACTTGCTTACAGAAAAAGTTTGGACAGAAAAAATTTCATCTCAAAACTTTTGCCAGCTACTGTATATATAAAAATTGTTCATATATATACATATACAAACAAGTATGAAATTTTGTCAGGTTTGTTTTCACAGCTGTTTATATCATTTGCAAGAAATCATACTTTCTGAAGCCCGAATTGTATCAAGCTTTAAAAATCTGCCAAGGCCCTTATATTGAAAAAATATCCATTTTTTTTATATTATAAGCTTTATCTATTAAAGAATTATTATTTTAAAGAGTTAAGATTTTTAGAATGAAATCTATTTGGAATATTTAACCAAGCATTCGGAATCAAACTGGATCAAATCCATGTAATTTGTTAAATGAAATTTAAGATTAATTGTTGTTCTACAGACAATAATTTATTTGGTGCCATAACAAGCCTAGGTTTAAAATGTGTAACAAATGGCGTTATAATATCCTATGATTCTCTAGAGCGTGTATGAGTGCCTGTTAATTCCACATATGTTAATATTTGAATCCCTATGAAAAAAAGGCGTGAGTAAGTTAGATAAAATTGGGACTTACCCGTTCTTCAGGATACCTATCTATTTCGGTGTAAATCCACACTTTGTGTAATCCAATATGTGTTAGTTGTCATAGTTTTAATCAACCACTCTTTATAACCTCCTTTGACAAAAGAAATTGTAGACTATTATATCAAATAAATAAGCAGTGGTAACACTTTAAGCTATTTAATTAACATTGTTTAAATTGTGAAAAAGAGAGAGCATTTTCATGCCTCTTCTCTGGAATGACTACATTTTCAGAATGAAAAAATATTTACATTATAAGATAATAAATCGGTAATAATAATTGTAATAGCAATATCATAATAATAATAATAAATCAGTTTAATGTCTATGAGTCACTCAACAAGTCATTATCTTTATCAAAGTTTTCAAGGTTAATTTCTTTTGAATAGATTTATGGCTGAGTTGAAACGACGCATTATTTATGTAACTGAGGAAATTATCTTTATCACAGTTAAATAGCTTGATTTATGTCCATCAACTCCTCCTTAATTTCTGAAGTTTCATTCTCACACAAATTTAAGTTCCTTCTATGGGTTTGAAAAACAGGTTTGGGAACTGGTTTCGTAAACAGGTCTGCTATCATCAATTTGGTTGGGCTGTACTTTAGGTTGATAGTCCCTTCTTGCTTTAGTTGTTTTATCAGGTGGAACCTAATTTCAATATGTTTAGTCCAGTGGCATATGCAGGATTTTATTTCGGGGGGGGGGCTGACTTAAATTTCCATAATGTTCTACATCTTACGAAACACGTTGAATTGTGTTATAACCAGAAATCATTTTTGCCAATAAGGCCGTGGCCAGGGGGAGGCAGGGGGCACTTTGTTCCGAATTTTCCGAAAATTTGAAAAATTTGGTCCAGTCCGAAATTTCGGACTTAAAAAAATCGCGATTTTTGACATGGTCGCCGAAAAAAATCAATTTCATCAGTCGTTCGCAGAAAAAAAAATCTCCAATTTCTTTAAAGGATCAAGGAAAAAACCGTAATTTTGTCATAAGGCCGCGGATAAAATGCGAAGTTTGTCAAAGGATTGCAAAAAAAAGGTCAAATTTCGTAAAATGATCTCAGAGAAAACGCGAATTACGTCAAATACTTGTGGAGGAAACGCTAATTTCGTCAAATGAGGACAGAAAAAAACCCGAATTTCGTCATAAGGCTGCAGAAAAAATGCGAATTTCATCAAAAGTTTGCAGGAAAAATACGAATTTCGAAAAAAGATTGCTAAAAACACGCATTCCGTCAAAGCAGCTAATTGCGTAAAGGAATGTAAAAAAAGCCAATTTTGTCAAAGGCACATGGAAAAGCGTGAATTTCGTCAGAAGGGCGCAGAAAAGCGCAAATTTTGTCGAAAAGCCGCAGAAAAACGCAAATTTCGAGGATAGCGAAAAAACGCGAATTTGGTAAATGGTCACCGAAAAAGTACGAATTTCGTCAAATGACCACAGAAAATACGCGAATTTCGTCAAAGGGCCACAGAAAAAACACAAATTTTGACAGAGGATCACTAAAAAAACACGCATTCCGTCAAAGGGAAGCAGAAAAAAACACGAATTTCGTCAAAGGGACACAGAAAAAACGTGAATTTCACAAAAGACCGCAGAAAAAAACGCGAATTTCGTCAAAGGGCCGCAGAAAAAACGCGAATTTCGACAAATGATCGCTAAAAAAACACGCATTCCGTCAAAGGGAAGCGGGAAAAACGCGAATTTCGTTAAAGGATCGCAAAAAAAAAGAAAAAGTAGGGTCACAAAGAAGGGCCACAGAAAAACGTGATCGACAAAAGGCTGCAGAAAAAAGCGAATTTAGTCAAAAAGCCGCGGGAAAAAAGCAAATTTCGACAAAGGATCTCAAAAATCCGCAAATTTCGTCAAAGGGCCGCAGAAAAAACGCAAATTTAATCAAAAAGTCGCGGGAAAAACGCGAATTTCGAAAAAAATATCGCTTAAAAAACGCGAATTTCATCAAAAAGACGAGAAAAAAACACAAATTTCGTCAAAATTTTGCTGAAAAAACACAAATTTTGACGAAGGATTGCGTAAAAAAAACGAATTTTGGCAAATGACCTCGGGGAAAAACGCAAATTTCGACAAAGCATCAATAAAAAAACATGCATTCCGTCAAAGGGAAGCGGAAAAACGCGAATTTCGTTAAAGATCGCAAAAAAAGAAAATCATGGTCACAAAGAAGGGCCACAGGAAAACGTGAATTTCGTTAAAAGACTGCGGAAAAAAAGCGAATTTCGTCAAACAGCCGCTAAAAAACGCTACTTTCGTCAAAGGAAACGCAAATCTCGTCAAAGAGCCGCAGAAAAAAAGCGAATTTCGTCAAAAAAGCCGCGTAAAAAAGCAAAATTCGACGAAGGATTTCGTAAAAAAAAAAACGCGAATTTCGGCAAAAATCCGAGGAAGAAACTTGAATTTCATCAAAAACCCGCCTGAAAACCACGAAAAAAACACAAATTTCAACAGGATCATGAAAAAAACCCGCAACTTTCGTCACAGATCCGCGGAAAAAACGCAAATTTCGACGAAGGAGTGCGTAAAAAAAAAAACGCGAATTTCGGTAAAAAGCCGCAGAAAAAGTGAATTTCTTCAAAGGGCTGAGGAGAAAATGCAAATTTCGTCAAAAAAAAACGTGGAAAAAACACAAATTTTTGGCATGAAGATGCGACTGAAAAATGAAAGTTAATAAGCTACTATTACAATCAACTCTTCCGCACTGGACTTCCTATTTAGCCGAAATCGACTTGTGATTAGCTGTAGTGCTACTGTGCATTAACGTACTTCCGCATTGACAATCTTGGCGCCCGCCGACTGTGAGAGAAATTAAAAAACTCCTTAAATTAAACTACTTTTAGATTTGTCGAATTTACTTGTAGGTGTCTTGAACTGACCATATACGTTTTCATTTATCCAATAACATTTATCTATTTTTTTATCTAGCTATTTTTCAGTCATTTGAAAATTGATTTTGTGGTTTCAAGTGAATTTGGTCGCAGGACTGAGGAGGATATTGGATTAACAAGAAAAACAAATTCTAGGCATGCCAGAAAATAAAACAAATTTATCTGAAAAAGAAGGAATATCAACCCTTTTTTCATTTCACTGCGATCTCTTCGGAGGTGGAATGGAGCTGTAACCTCATAACCCCCATCGCCATCGACTTCTTTGGGTGTATGCTGGGGCTTCACTGTGCACTAGTATATGGGACTAACCAGAATAGCTGCGTCACAAAAAAAAATTAATTTTATCTCAAAAGAAAGAAAAAAAACATTAGTTTTTTTTTCATTTTTGACTACTTCGAAAGGGGGCCCTATAACCCCATCAGCCCCCTTCCCCTCATTGGGTATACTGTGGCGTAACTGCGCGCTGATATGAGACTAGCCAGAAAGTCTAGTTCATTGTATTGCAGAAAACATTACAAATTTATCTTAAACAAAAAGAAAAAAAATCAGCACTTTTTTCATTTCATTTTCAACTATTTTGGGAGAGGTCTGTAACCCCATCACCCCCTTTCTACTACTTTGGGTATAATGTGGTGTCACTGTGCACTAATATGGAACTAAACAGAAGAGTGTGGCTAGTCTGTTGAATGATAGGAGGGGGAAAAATGCAAATTTATCTCAAACAGAAAGAAAAAAGCAATATTTTTTTTTTACTATTTCGGTAGGAGGGGTCTGTAAGTCCATCAGCCGCCTCCCCTTCTTTCGGTATGCTGTGATGCCAATGTGGACTAATATGGATTTAACAAGAATGGCTATTTCGCTGTATGGCAGAAGAAAAATTACAAATTTATCTCAAAGAAGAAGAAAAAAATCAGCCTTTTTTTTTCATTTGATTCTCGACTATTTAGGAAGGGGGCACCCCATTAGGCCCTTTCACCTCTTTGGGTATAATGTGGTGCCACTGTGTACTAGTATGGAACTAAAGAGAAGAGAGCGGCTAGTCTGTTGAATGATAGGGGGGGGGGATACAAATTTATCTCAAACAAAAAGAAAAATATCAGCACTTTTTCATTTCATGTTCGACTTTTTGGGGAGGGATGTAACCCCATTAGCCCCCTTCTAGCTTTTTGGGTATAACGTGGTGTCACTGTACACTAATATGGAACTACAGCGAAGGGAGCGGCTAGTCTGTTGAATGATAGGGAAGAAAATGCAAATTTATCTTAAACAGGGAGAAAAAATTTAGCACTATTTTTTCATTTCATTTTCTACGATTTCGAGAGGGGGGGGGGGGTTGTAATTGCAACAGCCCCCAGCCCATCATTGGGTATGCTGTGATGTTGGTGTGGACTAATATGGAGTTAACGAGAATGGCTATTTTGCTGTATGTCAGAAGAAAAAATTACTGATTTATCTTTAAAAAATAAGGAAAAACACTTTTTTCATTTAATTTTTCGACTATTTCTGGTTTGGGGGGTGGGTGTAACCCCGTCAGCCCCCTTTCTCTTCTTTGGTGTCAATATGGACTACTATGGAACTAAAGAGAAAGAAGCGCATAGTCTGTTGAACGATAGGGGAAAAAATGCAAATTTATCTTAAACAGGGAGAAAAAATTCAGCACTATTTTATCATTTCATTTTCGACCATTTCGAGAAGAGGGGGCTGAAATTCCATCAGCGCCCTCCCCATCTTTGGGTGTGCTGTGATGCCAATGTGGACTCATATGGTGTTAACGAGAATGTCTATTTTGCTATATGACAGAAGAAAAAATTACAGATTTATCTTAAAAAAAGTAAGGAAAAATTACTTTTTCATTTAATTTTTCGACTATTTCGGGAGGAGAGGGGGGGGATGGGCTGTAACCTCGTCTGACCCCTTTCTCTTCTTTGTTGTCAATGTGGACTAATATGGGGCTAATGAGAATGGCTAGTCTGCTGTATCATTGAAAAAAAATTAAATTTTTTCCAAAAAAGAAAGACGAAAAAGCAGCACTTTTTCATATCACTTTCGAAAATTTCGGGAGAGGCTGTAGCCCCATCAGCCCCCCCCTTGGGTACGCCCATGGTTTAGTCTTACTTGAGTGCTTTTCTAATTCTATCATCTTGATCGTGGACTGGTTGTCTTCATATAGGTCTATAGGTAAGGTTTGCTTTAGGTTTAATTCTTCCAGTAGATTGACTAGCCACTTTATTTCAATTGCTGCATTTGCTGCTGACACATACTCGGCCTCTGCCGATGATAATGCAATGCAGGATTGTTTCTTGGTCGACCATTGTATGTGATTTCTTCCTAACATGTATAGGTTCCCACTCGTTGATTTTCGTGAATCTACATCTCCTCCCCAATCTGCATCCGCATAAACTTCAAGTATCGGTTTCTTTTCTCCGCTCAGAACTAGACTATAATTTTTTGTAGTCTTTAAATATCTTATCACTCTTTTTACTGCATTCCAGTCTTTCATTCTTGGTGATTCATTTCTTCTGCTAAGAATGTTTACTGCTGCACAGATGTCAGGTCTGCTTATAGTTGCTAGATATAGAAGTGCTCCTATGGCTTGTCTGTAATATGTGTTGTTTGGTAAAATGTTATCCTCATCATTAAAGCGTGTGTAATTTGTTTCCATCGGTGTGCTACACGGTTTTGCGTCTTGCAAATTAAATTTATTGATTAATTCTTCTATTTTCTGAGTTTGATTTATCATGTAGCTTTTATTTACTTTTTTAATGTTTATATATAGGTAGTTACTGATGTCATCTAAATCTTTTAGCTCGTATTCTTTATTTAAGCTCGTGATTACTTCCTCTATTATTTCGTCTTTTCCAGCAATTAAAATGTCGTCTACGTATGTTATTATGTATGTTGTGTTATCGCCCCTTTTTCGCGTAAAAAGGCATGAGTCAAATTTGCTCTGACTGAAATTCATCTTTTTTAGTGTTTCTGTGATTTTATTATGCCACGCTCTCGCGGCTTGTTTAAGTGCGTATATGGCTTTGTTTAGCCTACATACTTTATTTTCCTCATTTGGTTTAGCGAAACCTTCTGGTTGTGACATATATATCTCCTCCTCAAGCTCTCCATGTAAGAACGCGGTGTTAATATCAATATGTTTTACATTTTTAGTTTGTAGGTCCATTTGCAACCTATTATTCTCCTATTTGGTGGAGGTTCTATAATTGACCAAGTTTTGTTTTTCATAAGGGAGTTCATTTCGCTTTCATTGCATCTATCCAATTTTGTTTATCCTTAAAATTTTCCATGTTTTCGATTTCCTCATAATTTTTTGGTTCAGTAGCGTTTTTGTTCTTAACCATGTATATTAACCTATCAGGAGGTACACCTTTATTAATTCTTTCTGATCGTCTAAGTTCTGCTGCTGGTTGATTGGAAGTGGATGGTGTCTCATTGCTATTTGAAATTTCTATTTCTACAAAGTTTTCGTTAACCCGATTTTCATCTTGTTTTGCTTTGTTTTCTACTTTCTCGTTTCTATATTTAAATTTGTTTTCGAGAAATTTAACGGTTCTCGCGATCTTTATTTCATTTCCTCCTACATATATTCTATATCCTTTGGATTCATTATCATATCCGATGAAAATTCCCTCTATAGCTTTATCGTCTAATTTTTGTCTTCTGGCTTTACTGATATATGCGAAAGCTTTGCAGCCAAATACCCTAACGTAACTTAAGTTTGGCTGTCTGTTTGTCCATAACTCGTATGGTGTCTTTTCATTTGCTTTTGTCGGTAGTCTGTTTTGCAAATGATTTGCTGTGCAAATTGCTTCCCCCCAGAACTTTAATGGTAAATTTGATTCACTTAACATTGTCCTTGCCATTTCAACTAACGATCTATTTTTCCTCTCTGCCGCACCGTTCTGGCTTGCGCAATATGGAACTGTGTGTTGATGTTTTATCCCATTAGCCCTGAGGTAATTTTCTATTTCATCTGATGTGAATTCCCCTCTGTTATCTGTTCTAATTGCTTTCGGTTTTTCTCCAAATTTGTTGCTAATTAACGCAATGAATTCTTTAAGTTTTTCGTAAACTTCACTTTTTCTAGACAATAGGTATATGATCGTAAATCCTGAGTAGTCATCAATAAAAGTCAAAAAGTATGATTTCCCCCTTATTGTCGGTGTTTGAAAAGATCCGCACACGTTAGAGTGAATGAGCTGGAGTCATTTAGTTGCTCTATACTCTGCAATTTTTGGATAGGGTTCATCAGTTAATTTTGCCTTAATGCATGGTTCGCAATCTATGTTATGCTTACAGTTGTTTATTTGGATTCCTCTAGCTAATTCCTTTTGCGTAATTTCTTTAATTGATGTTAGATTTCTATGTCCTAACCTACGATACCATAATTCTAGGCAATTTTTGTTGTTGCAGCTTTGTGCTATGTTTGCATGGTTTTGGAATGCCAACTGAACTTCGTATAGGTTATTTACTTTTCGCGCTTCTAAGCATATTTCTCCATTAAGTTTGAACATACATTTGTCATTTCTGAATATAATTTCACATCCATTTTGCGTCGCTTTGCTAACCGATAATAAATTTGTTTCGATTTCAGGTACTAGTAATACATCTTTAAGTGTTATTTCATGAACTTTGTTGTCTGATGTTCGCGTGTTTATATTTACGTCACCTGACCCGTAACTGATAAGTTTTTTTCCGTTTGCGATGGTTACATTTGTTTTTTCACGTGATTTTATTTCTGTAAACATTGATGCTGAACACACAATATGGCTTGAGCTGCCACTGTCTACTATAAATGTTTTGTTTTCTATTCCTTGTGTTATAAAGGCATAATTTTTATTTTCGCTCGCCCTCCATGTATTGTTTTCATTTTCAGAGTGACTGTACCTACAGTTTGATTCTGGTGTTTGTTCACTTCTAAAATTGTTTTCACTCTTTTGAAAAACTAGTGATGTAGAGTAATGTTTTTTGTTTGGTCTAATGTGTTGATTTTGTGGTGTATTTTGTGTTTTGGCTTTATTATGCCAACATTCCTGGGTATAATGGTTTCTCATCCGACAATTGGAGCAGTATTTATTACTTGTTTTGTTGTTGTAATTTTTCTGTGCTTTAAATGCTCTGGCAGGATTTTCTGTTCTCTCATTACTATCATATCGTCGCTTATATTCGTCAATAAGTTTAGACTTAATAAATGATGGTGTGAGTTGATTTTCTTCTCTCGATTCAAGGGCAGTAATAAGAGTATCATAAGATTGGGGTAGGGAGCATAATAATAGTGCAGAAATGTGGTTATCATTTATAACTTCTCCTATGGCCGCTAATTTATCTACTAATTCCATTATTTTTGTAATATGATTAACAACGTTGCCACCTTCCGCTAATTTAATCCCGTAAAGTTTTCTTAAGAGGTAAAGTTTGCTAGACAAATTATGTCGCTCATGGATTTCACGCAAAGCTTGCCAAGTTTGTCTGCCTGTCTATAAATTTTTAACATGAGTAATCTGACTATCATCAATTGTTAGATTAATTAGAGCACGGGCTTTCTTATCACTTTTAGACCAAGCGTCCGTAATTGGATTAGGCGGTTCTTCCGTAATTACATGAAATAAGTCTTCTTTAGTTAACATCCTTTCGGCCTTGAATTTCCAAATCGAGTAGTTCGTAGCTGTAAGTTTTTCAATTGCTAAATTATCTTTAGAAGCTGCCATTTTCTTAACTTTTGATTACTTACGTGTTACTGTAAAAAGTTCTTCCAACTTTTCTTTTTGAAAGTTTAAAAGTTTATTTATCAAATATCTGATATTTCAGATTTCAGTGGAGGCTATTTAATTTATTTATTTTTATTCAGTGATCAGTAATCATAATCTTGTTAATATTTGAATCCCAATGAAAAAAAGGCGTGAGTAAGTTAGATAAAATTGGGACTTACCTGTTCTTCAGGATACCTATCTATTTCGGTGTAAATCCACACTTTGTGTAATCCAATATGTGTTAGTTGTCATAGTTTTAATCAACCACTCTTTATAACCTCCTTTGACAAAAGAAATTGTAGACTATTATATCAAATAAATAAGCAGTGGTAACACTTTAAGCTATTTAATTAACATTGTTTAAATTGTGAAAAAGAGAGAGCATTTTCATGCTTCTTCTCTGGAATGACTACATTTTCAGAATGAAAAAATATTTACATTATAAGATAATAAATCGGTAATAATAATTGTAATAGCAATATCATAATAATAATAATAAATCAGTTTAATGTCTATGAGTCACTCAACAAGTCATTATCTTTATCAAAGTTTTCAAGGTTAATTTCTTTTGAATAGATTTATGGCTGAGTTGAAACGACGCATTATTTATGTAACTGAGGAAATTATCTTTATCACAGTTAAATAGCTTGATTTATGTCCATCAACATATGGGGAATGAATGGGACATTTTCACAAAAATAATATTTTTTAGTTTTTTATTTAAAATATTATCAATATTATATATCACATTTCATACATTAGGTATTTGACAACATATATGAACAATATTTATTCTAGATTATAATTTATTCACAAAAATATTATGAAATCAAAAAAATGTTCCTCCCTGTCCCAATCATCCCCACAGCAGGGATGAATGGGACACTAATAGAGATGGATGGGACGCAAAGATTTTCCTCCCTGTATTCAATTTTACCAAATTAAAATTTATAATTATAACCTTATATGTAATTATATTTGTAATATATGATTTTACAGAATGAATCGATGTTTTTTTCAATAACTTCTTTTATTGCAGTTTTAACTTTCGGCTAACAATCTGTTCTTTTTTTCCCACTTATGAGGCATTTTAGATTTGAAATGAAACTGCAAAATGTCTTTTAAATATGGCATAGCTAATAATTTTCAATCATAACTTATTAATTAAATGTATCTTAGAAACAGGCAGAACGGAAATTATTGGGTCAAACAGAAAGTCGTGTCGTGTTGGGAAAGTCAATTCGTACCGGAAGATTCTACCCGGTAATTATTAGACATTAAATATTGGAATCAATGTCTAATAATTAAATAATAGAATTTTCCGTTATGAATTGATTTTCCTAACACGACACGACTTTCTGATCGACCAAATATGTTTGGGGTGGGGATTTATTTGTGCAACATTTCAAAATTCAATATAATTTCTCCCATTTGATCAATAAAAATATACTATTTTTAATAATTTTATCTATTTTGATTAAGTTTTAATACCAATTTTTTGATAATCCATTAATATTTATTACAATACAATACTATTTAGTTAATAAATAAAATTTTCAACATCTGTAGGGATGAATGAGAATGCCCCATTCATCCCCATTTGAAATATCCCAATCATCCCCATGATGCATATATTCCCTTCTCAGCCATTTTGCTTCAAAAATTATTTTGTCACAATGGTAACTATTCATTCATTTTAATTATCGATATTGAACCTTAAAATAAATAACTACAACATAGCTTAATTTTTTATATTATATGAGATATTTCACATCTTCAAATGTAAAAAAAAACTTACTTTTAAGCAGAGATTTCAGAAAATGCAACTTTGAAGAAAAATGAAAACAATAATGTGGTCCTACTTTTAGCTCTGAAGCACACTGTGGTAGACCCTTATATGGGGACAGGAATCAATTTAAAATAAATGTTTATTGCCTGAAATATTGAGAATGCCCCATCCATCCCTTGTCCCATTCATCTTCTAGCTCCCCTAACTTGATAATTTTTATGGGTTTGATCCACTTTGATTCTAAATATCCCATTATTTTATTATTCTTAGATGCTCTATTTTCCAATTTACTCCTTAAAGTGTTTTAATTTGGACTTCATATGTTTTTTTTATAGTACTTTCTGTAAAATGTTTATCATTTTTCTAGTCTTCTTTTAACATTTACTTTTTTGGAGAGATAATTTAATTTTTAGCTTTATGCATTGAATTGGAAACACTGTAGTATTGTGCATCTGTCACCAACCATCTGTATTTCTGATACGGTAGATGTATATTTTCAGATCATATTCATTGTTTCAAGATTTTTGAACTCATTTTGAAATTTACCAAATGCTTATATTGCCAGTATTATCACCTTTGTTTATGATGTGGTTTACTTTTCTTGATTTACAATTTTGAAAGTTTGCCATTTGAAATATGGAAAAGAAATTTAAAAACAAGAATAGATTTTTTTTCTACATGTTATTAGCAAATGAACTACATGTCCAGTTTACAAATTATCAAAAATCTAGTAAATTCTAGCCCCACCAGTGCCCGAGAGGTTCTGCTCTCGAAGCTGGTAGACGGGAAGTGCTGGGTTCGAACCCAATCGCGCCGTCGGCCTAATCATTCGGAATTTTCGTGGGTTTCTTCGAACCTTGGATTTCCAAGCATTAATACTGGTTAGGTTCCCTTAGAAAGACCCCCACGAAGGACACTCCCCCCCCCCCCCTTAGGGCCTATATCCCTCATGTTGATAATTGGCTGTCATAAACACAACCAATTAGTAAATTCTAGAAGCTTTATTTTATTTTTTTTATAAAGAAAATCAAAAGTAAAAATCTTTTTCACAAAATGTTTTATATTTCTTTAATTCAATTTGAAATAAAGACAAAGAAAAATCATGCATCAAGCATAAATTATGAAACACTTTCCAACATACCCAGAATGCCATCACAAAACTTCACCATTTAATAATGTGAAAGATGATCTCAAAGTAAACAATATAGAAACACATCAAAACACAATTTCATCAATTACCATTTATAGTAAGAAAAGTAACTGAATTTTTTATTCAGCCCTGCATATAATCTTGTGTTATTACTTAGTATGCCCAAATGTAGCTCATTTAAGAAATGTATGACACATTTGAAAATTCCCGCTCAGCAATTTCTGTCATTAAATGGAAAAATACTAAAAAATTTTTGTGTCATCTAGAGAATTTATACAGACTAAGTATTATGCAAAAAATTAGTCAATTTAAAAATGCCCCCTACAATTGAAAACACATTTCCAGCAATTGTTGCTGATAGACAGTTCTGTAACAGAGTTCTTTTGTACATCTCTGTAAATGAAAAATAAATGCTATGCACACCCTATTCTAAGCATTCTTGTTGCCCACATCCATCCCATATATTAATTATAAAATGTTTGAAGTAGTTTAACATTATTAAAATATACTGCAAATGATTTTTCCCCCTTAGACCATAATGTAACGACATTCTTTTACATGCCCCTGTAAGCAAACTATAAATGCTACACACTCACAATTAATGATGAAAAAAAGCTTGTGTGACAGTAAGGTGAAAAAGAACTTCTTAAAACATCATAAAAATATAAAAATGCGTGAGGCCTTTCTTTCGAAAGAACATGCAAAAAATATGTGCTTCTTCTTTGAAAGCACATAGTTTTTGCATCAATACCGAACGTGCTATGGTAAGTGTCAGTAACATATATAAATTTTTTGGCAATCTGGCTATATTTACATGAGTTAGAGCCTAGACAAGTGGCCAGACAGACTGAATTCATAAACATTTTTCAATTAAGTTGGAAAGCATTAAAAATTGCAAAATGTATAATTACTAAATGAAGCATATGAATGTAGCCTTCAATAAATAGGCAGTGTCAATTAAAATGCTAATGCAAATATGCTTAACTATATAATATTGAAAGATAACTTATTTTATGTTAAACATAAAAAAGCTTAAGAACTAATTAGTTCACAGAGATCAAATATTCTCCCATTTGTTACAGTAGAAAATAATTTTATTTAAAGAACCAAATTTTAACTCTCTATTATTATTACTTGTTATGTGTTTTCTTAACTGCATTTCCAACATAAAATAACACGTAGTTTTAAAAAAAAAAATTACTTGAAAAGTCTGTAAAAAATTAATTTCATGAAAAATAATTTAATTTTAGAAAAAAATCAGTAAGTAGATCTAATTATTCTCATTATTTCAACTGTGAAAATGTACTTGAAAATTCTACCTTATGAAATTTGGAAATTTACAAATTTATTTATTTTTAAATTTTAAATTCTTATGATAATGCAAAAAAACTTGTGTATAGTAGTAGTAGTAGTAGTAGTAGAAGAATGTAATATATAAATGTGATAAAGAAGGAAATTTAATGATTTTATCACATTATATTACTAATTATATCATTTTATCACAGATACCAGCTGTGCCTTTGATTGGTAATATACTACTGTTTCCTGATTTATTTTTGCTGACACGTCTTCCTGTGATGGCTAGAAGCATAGAAAGAAAAGCTCAAGAAACTGTGAAGGCTTCTAGGCAATCATATTTACAACAGAAAACTGCAAATTTATCAAAGTATGTATTTTTAGTCAAATAAAAAACACAAGTTTATTTTTTTATTCTAATTAATATAACCTTTACAATATTTTTACTTTTTTGTGAGATTTTTTAAAATATAGACATTTCATAAATTCTTCACATGTTTTTTAACTGATAAAAATGCAATATGACTTTATATGCATTTCATATAAATAAGTATATTATAAAAACAACAACAAAAAAAAGGTCCAATATATTATATGATTTACAGTTATAATCCAGAAGGCTCATAAAGCTATCATTACTATATTACAATTTCACAAATTGTGCCAAAATTAAAATTCATTTTTTACTACTGTTTGCTATCTATAATTGCTCTTTTAGCAAAGCTGTTTTTTACTAATAAGAAATATCTTGCATTTATATTAGCCTAACTACTGTGTGTAAAAAATACAAAACTCAAGCAAAAATTTTAAAACATGAAAAGGTTAAATAGACTGTTTGCTAACTCTCAGTTAAATTTTAAAGATTCATATAATTTAGATAGATATCCAAAACGTCTGAATAAAAAAGCAACACATGCCTTCCTTATTTTTTGCATTCCCATTGGCCAGTATGCTACATGCAGGAGAAGTCTCAAAATTGCTTAAAGCCTTCATAAATTGAAGTTTGTTATTTTTTTATATATACTTTGAGCTTTAAGGAAGATGTAAACATTTCTTAACTGTTACTTTTAAAAAGCACTTTTCATTAATAAACTACATAGCTGCCAACTTGTACGGATTGGCCGTACAATGTACGGATTTTATTCTAATTGTATGGTTGTACGGATGAACAGTACGATTGTACGGTTTTGCGCGCGGCAAAAACAATCGCTGAAAAATGCGAATTTTGTCAAAGATCGCGTGGAAAAACGCTACTTTCATCAAAGATTGCTTGAAAAAACGCTAATTTCATCAAAGATCCGTTCAAAAACACTACTTTTGTCAAAGGATCGCGAAAAAATGCCAATTTTCTCAAAGAATCTTGAAAAAAGCCCTAATTTTCGAAAAAAAACCCCGCTAATTTCGTCAAAGATCGCGGGAAAAAACACTAATTTCGACAAGGGATAGTGAAAACTACGCGAATTTCGTCAAAAATTGTGGGGATAAAATGCGAGTTTGTTCAAAGAATCGGGAAATGAACGCGAATTTCATCAAAGTTCGCGAGAAAAAGCGCGAATATCGTCAAAGATCGCGGGGATAAAAAGAATTTTATCAAAGATATTTGAAAAAAAGCAAATTTTGTCAAAGAATCGCGAAAAAACGCGTATTTCGTTAAAAATCGCACAGAAAAACACTATTTTTGTCGAAAGATCGCAAAAAAAAAACACATATTTCGTTAAAAAATGCGCAGAAAAACACTATTTTTGTCGAAAGATCGTGAAAAGAACGCGAATTTTGTCAAAAATCGCAGGAGAAACACTAATTTCGGCAAAGAATCATGAAAAGAACGCGAATTTCGTCAAAGATCGCGGGGAAAGAACACTAATTTCGTCAAGGGATCGTGAAAAAAACGCGAATTTTGTCAGAAAACGCGTAAAAACGCTAATTTCGATCAAAAATCTTTGAAACAAAGCTAATTTTGTCAAAGATCGCGGGAAATAACGTGAATTTCATCAAAGATCTCGTAAAAAAACGCGAATATTGTCAAGGTTCACGTAAAAAACACGTGAATTTGTCAAAGATCTCATAAAAAAATGCGAATTTCGTCAAAAGATCGCGAGAAAAATGTGAATTTCGTCAAAAGATTGCGAGAAAAATGTTTATTTCGTCAAAGATAGCAGAAAAAACACTTTTATCAAAAAATTGCAAAAAAAAACGCTAATTTTAACAAAAGATCGCGGAAAAAATGCAAATTTCGTCAAAAGATCGCGAAAAAACGCAAATTTCGTCAAAAGATCGTGAAAATAACACAAATTTCGTCAAAAGATCGCGAAAAAACGGCGAATTTCGTCAAAAGATCATGAAAAAAAACGCAAATTTCGGTAAAAGATCGTGAAAAAAAGGCAGACTTCATCAAAAGATCGCGAAAAAAAAACTAATTTCGTCAAAGGATCGTGAAAAAAACGTGAATTTTTCACAGGATCATGGAAAAAGCATGAATTTCATCAAAGGGCCTCAAAAAAACTCATAATTAGACCGGAAGGGAATCCCCCCCCTTTCCTCCCCAATCCTTTGGCTGTGTAACCTTTCAGAAAATTTGCTGTGAATTTCAGAATTTTTTTTTTTAGAATTTCCCATGCAAAAAAATTTTCTTTTGATATCTCACGTTTTTATTTTGGAAAAAAAAGACCATAGCATTTTCTATGCTATATTCATGTATAAAGTATTACTTTTTTCATTGCATGTGCATATGTTATGCATTTTTAAGCACCCAAGAATACGTCATAAAAATTGTAAGGATTTCAAAATTGACATGTTGGCAGGTATGAAACTAGTAGAGCTGTGTCTGCTAGATACCATGAGGTTGTTTTGGCCTTAGATTCTTTCTTATCAGCTCAAGGCCAAACTTGTTATTCAAACTGAAAAAATAAAGAATAATTTGTTAAATGGCTTTTACTGTAAAATTTGCCTATCACCTGCTGTGGAATTCTTAATCTAAAATAGGTAAGAACAATAGCTTCATTTCATATAGAATCATTATAAATTAAGCTCTTACCTTGCATGTTCGGTGTGGGATGCATTGCGTGGTTCTTAAAATTCTTTTCATCTTCTCGAATCAATAAATAACTCATAAAAAAACTCAGATAGAAAACTCGTACACATAAAACGAATTATATTATTTACATGTGTTAAAGATGTTGCATGTTAACCTGTTCATTCCGGCTGGATCACCATTTGTACCCAATATATTTTTGACCAAAGCATGGCTAGGGTGCAACTCATGTACCCTAGCTCTTTTTCCCCTTCCTGAAAGCCAGTGTTATCAATCACTTGACATTTACGGAGCGTAGGTCACTGAAACACCCACCCACTTAGGGGAAGATGCGAACTTTTCTCCTTTGGCGATAGGAAGAGGTAACTGTTTACTTGTTGGTGATTTATTGAGTCTTTCTTTTAAGTGTCAGTGTTCGATTTTCTTTCTCTTTCTCATTTCCTTTTTGTTTTGAGTAGCGTTCGACAGCAATTTTTTTTACTATGGTTCCCAAATTTAAGGGTCTTTCTCAGAGTGAGATTGAAAAACTCATGAATGATTTTGATTCTGAAAATTATGCTGATAGCGATTCAGACTGCGAAAATGATATATCATTGAATTATTCTATTGATGAGAGCAGTAATGCAGTTACAATCGAGGATGCCTCTCCCAGAATATTTGAATGGAAAGTTCCCGAAGAGCAAGATTCGATAAGAATTCTAGATTTCACAGCAAAGCACAGAATAAAAGTAGATATGGACGGACAAAGTCCGTATGACTATTTTAAACTTTTATTTTCCAACGAAATCTTGGAATTAATCTGCGAAGAAACGAACAGATATGCAGAAAATGTATTAGAACTGCGACCCGACGATTCCGGAAAAAGGAAGCACTCACCTGAGTGGATAAAAACAACTCCTAATGAGATTGAGAAGTTACTAGGGACGATTTTGTTGATGGGACATATAGATAGAGTCCAGGATTATTGGTCCACAAATGAACTGATCGAAATGCCAGTCTTTCGAAAAATAATGCCTTGAGACAGATTTTTTGCAATTTTGAAGTTTTTGCATTTTTCAAACAATCATGAAAAACCTTCTAAAGATTCCGCAGAATACGACAGACTTTGGAAGATAAGGAAGTTGTTTGAAATATTAAATGAGACATATAAGAAAGTATATGACCCAGTAGAGCACCTTTCCCTGGATGAGGTTATTATAAAATTTAAGGGTCGCGTTGCTTTTAGGCAATATATACCTAAAAAAAGAAAGCAATGGGGAATAAAACTTTACAAAATTACTGACAAAACTGGATATACATATGACATGCGGGTATATTTGGGAAAAGACAAAAAAGAAAATTGTTCAGCATCGTACAATGTAGTAAATACGATGACAGAATGCGTAAAGGGCAAGGGCCATAAATTGTATATGGACAATTTTTTTTCTTCCCCTGATTTGTTTTTTTATCTTTTAAATAAAAAACAGATTAATTCATGTGGAACTGTTCGGTGCAATAGAAAAAATTTTCCCAAAGATATCTGTCAGGTCAAGATAAGGCGAGGAGAGATTTGCACACGATATGGACAAGGCCTGACTGCGCTGCGCTGGAAGGATAAGAGAGATGTATATATGTTAAGTAGTATGCATCATCCTACAAAACAAGAAAATTGCAGTGATTCTAATGACATGAAAAAACCTCCAATCATAGCTGATTACAACGAGAACATGGGATATGGTGTGACCGGACTAAGTGACCGGATGACAACGAGTTACTCTTTCCAAAGAAAGACTGTCAAGTGGACGAAAAAACTATTTTTTCATTTATTTGACATGTCAGTGCTAAACGCATACATACTATCGAAACACACTGAAAGCCAGAGGCAATTTCGATTAACTTTAATCCGAAGCCTCATTAAAAAAACTGAAGTTGAAAATCCAAAGGCTATTCCATCAACATCAACTGATGAACACTGGCCACTAAAAGAAAAAAAGAGGAGGAGATGCGTCATTTGCTACAAAAATGGCTTACAAAGGCGATCAACAGTCGTTTGTAAAACATGTGATGTTGCTCTATGCATTGATAAAAATTGCTTTTCAGAGTATCATACATCACCAGTTTATAAAAAAACAAAAGTCGTTTAAGAAATGTAATAACATTACTGCTCTCATCAAACATTTCACAAATCATTCATGAAAAACAACAGCTCTTTTCAGAGCTAAAAAACAGCTCTTTTCAGAGCTCAAAAGCTCCCTCGGGAGCTTTAATTTTTATAAAAAAAGAAACCACATAAAAACAATCATGACACGCACAAAAGAACTCACACATTTAAACATGTGGCCATAAAATGAAACTCCATATGTTTCACTAACATATAAATATAAATTCTGAAAATATTTTCCATAGAAAAAGTAACAGGATAGAAATTCATAAAAATCAGAGATTTTCTCCATCCATCTTCTTTAATCATTTAGCGTATGGCATTTTTTTGCTCCTTTAAGATTATAAGGCACGACAGCGGGAAAGAATAATCAGTTTCAAACCCCATATTAAACAATGTTGTTTGAAAAATACTTTGCCTTTATTAGAAAAAAGGAAACGCTATTCGATTCCTTAGCATGAGAATAAAAATTTCTGCAAATTGAATGCAGTCACGAAAGAAACTCACTTCTTAAATGTAGAAAAAGTTGAGTTAGAATTTCAGAAAAAATAAAGAGATGACCAACCTCCCCCCCCCCCCCCCCCCCCACAATTCCCCTTCATCAATCATCTAGCGTTTTTCATTTTCCTGCTCCTATATGACGACCTCTACTCGACGGCGAACATCATAAATCGGCTCTGTTGTTTGAAAGATACTTTGCCTTTATTAGTATCAGAATAAAAATTTCTGGAAATTGAACGCAGATACGAAAGAAACTCACTTCATAAATGTGTAAAAACTTAAGATAGAATTTCAGAAAAAATAAAGAGATGAGCAAACCCCCCCCCCCCCCCTTCCTTTATCAAACGTATAGCGTTATTCATTTTCCTGCTCCTACTTGGCGACCTCTTCCTGCCACCGAGCATCATAAATCGGCTTCAAACGCCATATTCGGCAATATTGTTTGAAATACACTTTGCCTTTATTGGAAGAAAGGAAAAGGTATTCGATTCCTTAGTATCAGAATAAAAATTTCTGGAAATTGAACGCAGATACGAAAGAAACTCACTTCATAAATGTGTAAAAACTTAAGATAGAATTTCAGAAAAAATAAAGAGATGAGCAAACCCCCCCCCCCCCTCCCACACACACACACTTCCCCTTCATGAATCATATAGCGTTTTTCAATTTTCTGCTCCTATATGATGACCCCTACCCGACGGCGAGCATCATAAATCGGCTTCAAACGCCATATTCAACAATATTGTTTGAAAGACACTTTACCTTTATTGGAAGAAAGGAAAAGGTATTCGATTCCTTAGTATCAGAATAAAAATTTGTGGAAATTGAACGCAGATACGAAAGAAACTCACTTCATAAATGTGTAAAAACTTAAGATAGAATTTCAGAAAAAATAAAGAGATGAGCAAGCCCCCCCCCCCCCCCTTCTCCTTCATAAATCGTCTAGCGTTTTTCATTTTCCTGTACCTATATGGCGTCCCCTACCCGGCGGCGAGCATTATAAATCTGCTTCAAATGCAATATTCGACAATATTGTTTGAAAGACACTTTGCCTTTATTGGAAGAAAGGAAAAGGTATTTGATTCCTTAGTATCAGAATAAAAATTTGTGGAAATTGAACACAGATACGAAAGAAACTCACTTCTTAAATGACTAACCTCACCCCCCGTAACCCTTCATCAATTGTATAGCATTATTCATTTTCTTCTCCTACATGGCGAACTCTTCCCGCCGCCGAGCATTAAAAATCGGCTCCAAACGCCATTTTCGACAATATTGTTTGAAAGACACTTTGTCTTTATTGGAAGAAAGGAAAAGGTATTCGATTCCTTAATATCAGAATAAAAATTTGTGTAAATTGAACGCAGATACGAAAGAAACTGACTTCATAAATGTGTAAAAACTTAAGATAGAATTTCAGAAAAAATAAAGAGATGAGCAAGATCCCCCCCCCCCCCCTTCTCCTTCATCAATCGTCTAGCGTTATTCATTTTCCTGCTCCTACTTGGCGACCTCTTCCTGCCACCGAGCATCATAAATCGGCTTCAAACGCCATATTTGGCAATATTGTTTGAAAGACACTTTGCCTTTATTGGAAGAAAGGAAAAGGTATTCGATTCCTTAGTATTAGAATAAAAATTTCTGCAAATTGAACGCAGATACGAAAGAAACTCACTTCATAAATGTGTAAAAACTTAAGATAGAAATTTTAAAAAAATAAAGAAATGAGAAAGCTCCCCCCCCCCCCTTCTCCTTCATCAATCGTCTAGCGTTTTTCATTTTCCTGCTCCTATATGGCGTCCCCTAACCGGCGGCGAGCATTATAAATCCACTTCAAATGCAATATTCGACAATATTGTTTGCAGGACACTTTGACTTTAATGGAAGAAAGGAAAAGGTATTCAATTCCTTAGTATCAGAATAAAAATTTGTGGAAATTGAACGCAGATACGAAAGAAACTCACTTCATAAATGTGTAAAAACTTAAGATAGAAATTAAAAAAAAAAATAAAGAGATGAGCAAGCTCCCCCCCCCCCACTTCCCCTTCATCAATCGTCTAGCGTTTTTCATTTTTCTGCTCCTATATGGCGTCCCGTACCTGGCGGCGAGCATTATAAATCGGCTTCAAATGCAATATTCGACAATATTGTTTGAAAGACAATTTGCCTTTATTGGAAGAAAGGAAAACATATTCGATTCCTTAGTATTAGAATAAAAATTTCTGAAAATTGAACGCAGATACGAAATAAACTCACTTCATAAATGTGAAAAAACGTAAGATAGAGTTTCAGAAAAAATAAAGAGATGAGCAAGCTCCCCCCCCCCCCCCCCCCACAATTCCCCTTCATCAATCATCTAGCGTTTTTCATTTTCCTGCTCCTATATGACGACCTCTACTCGACGGCGAACATCATAAATCGGCTCTGTTGTTTGAAAGATACTTTGCCTTTATTAGAAGAAAGGAAACGGTATTCGATGCATTAGTATCAGAATGTAAATTTCTGCAAATTGAACACTGTTACAAAAGGAATGCACTTCGTAAATATGTAAAAAATTAATGAGGCAGAATTTCATAAAGATAAATATATGAGCAACCTCCCACCCCTCCCCTTCATCAAACGTATAGCGTTTTTTATTTTTCTGCCCATATATTACGACTTCTCGCCATTGAACATCATAATTTGGCTTCAAACGCCATATTCGACAATATTGTTTGAAGGGTACTTTGATTTTATTGGAAAAAAAGGAAACGCTATCAGATTTCTTGGTACCAGAATAAAAACTCTTACAAATTGAATGCAATTATGAAAGAAACACGCTTCGTAAATGTGTAAAACTTTTGACAAAATAAAGAGAGGAGCAACCTCCCCCCCCCCTCCCCCCATTCCCCTTCATCAATAGAATAGTATCTTTAATTTTCTTGCGCCTGCATCACTCACTACGAAATTCGCTATGTAAATATTTAAAAATTAACGAGACAGCATTTTAGAAAAAAATAGAGAGATGAGTACCCTCCCCCCTCCCCACAGAAGTTTTTTTCGAAATGTTGACTATTCTATCTTATGACGATTTTCGGAAATCAGCTTAAAGCGTCGTATTTGACAAAATTGTTTGAAAGATACTCTGCCTTTTTCGAAAAATGGAAATGTTATTTGATTTCTTGATATCTGAAGAAGAATACTTGCTAATTGAACATATTTGCAAATGAAAATGTCTTTATGAATGAGCAGAAATTACATTGAATGGATTTTGTATTAGACTGACGAGATTCATCTGCAATTTTTCCATCTCTAAAAGTTATAAGACCCATTTCCAAATCAAGTGCTAGGACTTAAATATGTTATATTATTATTTCAAGGATTGCTAAATAGTAACAAACTTCATTCATTATAATTATATTTTATATCACATATAAAAAAGAAAGAAAAACCTTTTTAAGCTTATTTTACTTTTATGAATCATTTTAATTTTCTTTTTATTCAAATTTTCATTTTTTTTTTCTAAATATCAATATAAACAATTTTATTTATTTATTTATTTTACATATACAGTTTGACACATAGTATGCATCAGAAAAGTTTCTCATATAATGAAATTTTACATTTTCCTAATTATCCATATACATACGTATCTCTTAAAATATAGCAAGCTATTTTATTTTAAATTTTCGAATCTTACTTTTAAAAAATCTTATACGTTGGAGTTTCTGGAAAATTATACAAAACAAAATACCTGGAAAATAGTATACCTACCAACTGAGAAGAAAATAAGAATTGCAGTGAAATTTTATAAAAAGAGGAAACATTTATTAAGAAATAAATTTTTGTCTTAATTAATGGCAATTTATAAGATATTTAAAATAAAAAGTAAATGAATTGTTATTTTGGTTTTTCAATCAAGCCAAAAACAGATGAAGCTCCGAAACTGGTTTTTACGACAACCCTATTCCCTCCGAATTCCCAGAATCTCAAGAACGACTGCGCCTTTCAATACGAATCAGATCCCCGCGAAAATACTCTCTTTGAGAGAGGGGGAGAAAAAATTGGAAAAACTGCCGTATTGTGGGCTAAAATGTATTTTGAATAGTGCCGAAAAGTAAAGGTTAATTTGACGGTTTCATTTCTACAACTACTCAGAAACTGCAAAATAAGAAACAAAGAAAAATTAGCCAACCAATCATAGCTCACATAAATCATTCATAAAAATGAAAGAGTTCAAGGTTAAATGTAGATGTATTGCGGTTTCAATAAAATGTTTGAATGATTAATGTTCCAATAATATCGTTTTTAATTATGATTAATGTTTATTTTCCACACCTGTGGTCAGGTGTTATAGAAATTTTCTACAGTTATTATTATTAAATAATAAAGTTATAAATTTAATAAATGTTTTATGGACATTTCATAGAAATCAAGTTGTTTTGCATTTTTAGGTATTTTTCAAAAATTTTGTTTTAAATATTAAGATTTAAGTATGAGTGATAAAAGATATTTAGAAGGTATATGGTAAAACAGAGATTAGTTTGTTTAGGAGAATATTGCAGTTTTGTGTGTTCTTTGTTTGCTGAAACTTGAATTTTAATAAAGTAGACCTAATTTTGTTTAGTACCTTGTGTTACATTTTACATTTATTTCAACTTCATTTATCGATAAATGCACCAAATGATTATAAGTGTAAATTATTACTCTATACATGATCTTCCCCTAAACAATCTTCCAGATATTGCATCAAAATTACAAATAGTGAAATCGCTGTTTAGTAAATTTCCATCAAATACATTTTACTAAATAGCAGTTTTTTCCCTCTATGCAGATATTTGTCACACAGATGTAAAACAATGAAAAGGTTTTACCATAAAAATTTCAGGTAGACATATGGAAATATTTAATTTTTAACCAAAAAACATAAATTATATTTAAAATCTTCAAGTTTTGAGTAAATTTTTTAAAACTTTTTTTGATAAACTTGCTGATTATTTATAGATTTTTAAAGGAAAAAGCATTTTTAATGTTCAGTGAAAATTTACAAAGTTATTAAATGTTTGTCGAATTTTGAGTTCTTAAAGAAAAAGTTATAAAATCCATTTAATCTTTTAAGTATATCTTTTTAAATTACATAATTCAAGCGAGAAAATTCTGAACTAGCAAATGGACACTAAGATACTGAATAGAACAATTACAAACAGATACAGGTCCGTTTGAAAATCTTTGCTGTAAATACTTAATAATAAAAATAAAAAAATTCTTCATTCTGAAAGGCTATTATGATCTTATTAAATTGATTTTTAGAAAGCTGTTATTTTTTATGTGAGAAACATTAGTGTTTTTCTGATCTGTACTGGAAAATTGTCACCTGTGACAACAAGCTTGTCACATAGTTGAATACATCACTTTATACTTTCTATATTTGTTTTGTATTTTAAATTTTAAAGTTTCAGACCAACTCCAGTTTTCCATGATTTATATATTGAAGATGTTAACTGTTAATTGAGGATATTTTTTGTTTACTTCTGCTAAAAGCTTTTATTCCTGTCTGTTTGCATTATGACACTTAAATTGACATTATTTTCCCATACTTCATGAATGTTGCATAGAAATCCGATTGTCTTATAAACACATTTTAGCTGTGTTTTTGAAGATTATGTTTTAAATCCTAAGCTTTAAGTGTAAGTGATGAAAGATTTTTAGAAGCTGTATAGTAAAACTGTTAGTTTCATTAGGAGAATATTGTGCTTTTGTAGGCTCTTTGTTTATTGAAACATCTTCAGTAAACTAGACCTAATTTTGTTTAGTACTTTGTGTTATATTTTCTATATAGTTCATTTATTAATAAATGTACATGATTATATGACTAAAATACTGCTCCATATATTATCCTTCCCTAAACAATCTTCAGGATTTGCTCAAAGTAATGGTAAGATAGGAGTTTTTAACTTGTTTTACTGATCAACCCTAAGTGGACAATGATTAACCTTCCCACTTTTGTCCACACCTATCAGAATGTGTGTATGCAATCCTTGAAATTGCAAATCGCTGAAAGTACAAAGTCTGTCATTCTGGTACTGTGGATAACAATGGGAAGTTTTTTTCATTTTTAGCTATGATTATATTCAAAGGTGGCCAAATATATATTTATTTATTGATACAACAGAAATGAGAAATTCTAAAAGAAGTTCACCATTGTTTCAAGAAAAAGGTGACTGCTTTTAAGTTTGGAATTTCCCGTAGCAGTTTTTTGCAATCATATAAAACAGAGTTGACATTTAAAGCACATGTTCAAATCTAATTTCTAGACACTATAATTTTTTTGGAATATTAGTTTTATGAATAAAAAATAAAATATATTGCAAGAAATGTTTGCAGACATTTCCCTTGTAGTCATATTTATGAATAATTGTATTTAACAAATCTTCTGTATAGCACATTGTTTTACAAGATCTTGAGAATTCATTATATGGAGGCTCATTTGTTACATTTTGATATGTATATTTTTAGTGACTAAGAAAAATTTTATTGTAGTACATTTGTTTTATGCTTTTAAAATGTTTTATTGTTTTATAATTTCGTAACATTTGAATAAAAATATCAATAAGTTTTCAAAGTTATTGAATGGGATATTTGATTTCATTTCTTGGTTTATTGTTTATCTAAACTCAGCAGTTAACTTTAATTACTAAATTCTTTTTTGATTACTATTTATTTTGAAATGTAGGGATGCTCAAAATTACTACATACAAGTATTATCATGGATGGTTCAAATGGATTCTTCCTTGACTGATTCTGGGAAGCTTGCAGATGATCTGACTCGAAAATGTTCCCTTTTGGTTCAAGGCATAAGATTAGCATGGAATATTAGTCATCATGTGAAGACAGTGATGAATCTTCACGTTGCTCTTTCTAGGCCCATGACTAAGACATCTGTTCTAGCACTTTGTAAGATGATTGAAATGTTAAAAGTAAGTTAAATATTAAATTAATAGATTTTATGTTTCCTAAATTTTTAAAAATATATTTTTTTAATGTAAGAAGAGCCTAACTGAATTGTTGGTTAAAGCAGAACCTGTTTTTGGGGAAATAATAAACTGTAAATAAATGGATTACCTCTTGTCTAATCACAGTCTCTAAAATGGCTTTTAATGATAACTTAATTTAATGCAGGGTATTACATCATTATTTTTGAATGCTTTTGTTTTATTGATTAAACTCAAATATCACATATTTCCACCTGAATTTATAACATAAATGTTAATATTTATTTGGATCTCCTTCTTGATCAAGCTTTGGTGGACTTTCTCTCTTGTTTTTTTTTTTTTTTTTTTTTTTAAATTAACCAATTCTCCCTTTCTAAATAGTAGGATTGTTTATGACTGAAAATATCTTACAAAATTAAAACATTAAATCTTTGTCATATCTATGACTCTAGCAGAAATCTTACTTAAAGCAGCTGAAATAAAGTGTTATAGTTTTTATTGTAAATTTTCGTACTAAGCGATTATTTATTAGTACACTTATAGTATTTTGCTAAACTGTATGTGTTATAACAATTTTTATCCCAGCATCTACTTATCGAATTTGTGTTTTTGTTTGTTTGCTGATTTTTATGAGCTCAACTTATAACTGTCAATAAAAACCTGTTGAATATCTAATTGTTTAAAAATAAAAATTTAATTTAAAAGAAATCTTATTTAAGCAGATCAAATAAACATTATTTTTTATAGTTAGTTTTTTTCTATTCAGCCATTCATGATTAAGCTTTTATGATAATTGTACAGTAGCTTTGGGATTTCTGTACATTTGTATTGAATTTTCCGGATGGCTGTCGGTGATGATAATCATGGGAAGCAATTTTAATAGAACGAATTAATCCATATTGTAGATAGAGACAAGCCGAATACTAGAACTAATTCTTTATTGACCAAATTGGACACCAGGTTCTGTATATTATTCTTAAGGCGAGCCCTCGGCCGGAGCCGGGCGTTGGAGAGAGAGTCTCGTTACCTTTTTTTTATGCTCACAGCATACCAGTTAAGAAGGAAGTTGTACAATTACATTTTCTCGAAATGCTCGAGTATTGGCAGGAGTACATACACAATTTCACCAAATACATATGCTATATGGCGAGATTACAGAGAGGAAGGCATGTGGTCAAAGTACGATAATTGAAATTGAATGGGGGAAATAAAACAGTAATAAGAAATATTTAACGCCAAATGATTACTTAGGAATTATAGCACATAAACTGCAAAAGAACATTGTATAGTGGTTTGCCACAGTTCTCATGGGATTGAAGTGGTGGAAAGTGCATGTTAATAAACTAAAGTAAAATAAAAACAGGGTTAATAACTGAAATGACTAATATATCTTACATCTGGACCAACGGTTAAAAATGTAGAAGTATAACTGACTCATTTCTGCACGTCATCCAAAGTAAGGCAGAAAGATCAAAATTTAGAATGCTGTTGCTATGCGAGAAAAGGAAATTATTTCTTTTCTTTTAAATGCAGTGCGCTGCGGTTAAAATATTAAAGAGACAGAAAAAATGATTGTTTAATTTATGAAGGGAAAAGAGCGCTAGAAAAAGAATTGAATCCAAATGCAGACAGATAATTAAATTTAAGAATTTTAAAAAAAATGTAATTTTAAAGAGGGAAAGGAGAAAGGTATTAATATTAATATGTGAATGTAGGCGCCTTCACATATATCTTCCCAACAGCCAAAAAAGAACGAAGTGAACTGCGAGAGGAAAAAAATTGACCCCATGTCTTATCTCAAATACATTACACATAAAGAAATATGTAAAAATGTAATATTTTGTAGTGTGAACCCGGTGACCAACAGTTTATAAACATCTACAGAACTACTAAATATGTAAAGAACAAATAAATCATGTCTCATATAAAAAGCATGCCTGACAAAGCAAGTTGGTACCAAAGACTTGCAAAAAAAATATATTGAAATTTTTTTGAACTGCAGTTTAAAACTTCTGGACAGCTGTTTTCTTATAAATTTTTTTTTTTTAAGGTGTGCACACATTTATTTTTTATATAAGTTCCAGAAGATTTTAATATAAAATTGCTTGAACTTTCACTCCAAGCATGAACAAAAGTTGGTCATACTCCAACTTATAAAATTATTTTGAGACGTGAACTGTATATAAAGACAAAACATTACATGATATAGTAAATATACAAAAAAGTACATTTTCAACACTATTTGTGACATCTCAAGTTTTTTAAAAGTGATGTAACTGGTAAAAGGAGAGGAAGATGGGGTTAAATTATTTGTTAAAAGTAGAAAGTTGCCATCGTTTTATCTTATAACCAAAGACTGAATGTGTTTTATTTAGAACCTAATTTAAATAAAGTGTATTTTAAAACACATTGCACTCCTATAAGGTATAAACAAGAGGTAGTAAGAACTTTCCAGTGAAAGTACCCTTTAAAATAAATGAGAAAAATGTACATTAAATTTAATGAAATTTAATATGAATTGTACAATAGGTGACACAAAAGTATGTATGTGTGTGTGAATGCAGTCATAAATAACACCATTTGGTGTTACGACTGCTATATATCAGCATTAAACCACATGTGTCAATGAACATGACAAAACAAGACAAAAAAAAAAAAAAATGTAATGCACATCTGTGTAGTGAGTGATTAGAAATTTGTGAATAAGAAAACTACCTTATCACGTGAATTACCTTGAATAGCCAAGGAAGATACTGAATGAAAAAAAATTAAATAAAAAGTAAAGTGTAATCCTGTAAAGTTGCCAACAACGAACCCCCTTTTTTCATTACCGATTAAATTAAAATAACCCTTAAGTAAAAGGTAAACAGATTTTATTTGTATGTAACCTTTGTAGAAACCTTTGTATAGAGTACCTGCCTGTAAAATTGCACAAAAGAAAAACTGAAAGAATATTCACTAATGTTCAACAAGAAAAACTTTTAAGTTTAATACCATTGTAAATTATAAACATCAGTAAAATACCTAACAGGTGCAACAAACGTTTTTTTTTTTAAAAGAAATAAAAGTGTGTGTGACGCTGACAGTGTAAAAAAGTGTGTAAATAAACGTGAAAAGAAGGTTAAATAATCTTGCTTGAATGTGAAAACATATTGTTGTAAACACAAAAAAAAAAAAAAGAAAGAACAAACGTGTGCAATTATTCCAAAGAACAAAAGAAGTGCACTACAGTGATCTCAAGGGTAAAATTATAACAATGAACAAAAGAAGTGTATTAATGAAGCAAAAAGTCTAAGGTTTTTTTTATGAACATTTGTAAAAAAAAATTGTGACAATTAGTCCCTGATGCACGCAAAGAATTGACAAAGCAATGAACTAGTGTAAGGGTTTTTTCTATGAACTAACATAAACTATGAACTACTGTGTGTGTTAACTATAAACAAAAATTCTCTACATGCACCAAGCACTAAACAGCAAAATGTAACTGAAGAGAAAAAAAGTACCGTATATATATAAAAAAAAGTTATCAAAGGGTTAAATTTTATTTTTAACTGTAAATTTCATAAAATATTGCTGCATTCGTTGAAAAAGTATGTGCTCAAAATGACTAAGTGTAAAATTGACATGATCCATAGCTTAAAATCTAGGAGCGATGCACTAAAGATAAACTGTCTCTTGCAAAAAATAGAAAACAAAGTGTTGTTTACCAAGAAAAAAAAAAAAAATTATGAGATATGAGTGTGAAAAATTCCTCACTTGTCAACCAGTGAGAATCAAACTCGGTAAAGGAAATTTGCCACAAAAAAAAAAAAAAAAATGACAATGTAAAGGTTTTAGTTATTGATGGATTTTTATGTATAGACCATCTGTGTATTTATTAAAATTTAACACCTGGCAAAAATATTAAAAACATTTACTAAGAAATTGCATATAATTTAATATAGTGTAACAAGATACCTTACTCGATCTGCCACCTTCAAGAAGAAGTATCAAATGAAAATGTTAAAAAAAATGTTACATGTTAAAAGTAAACAGATTTGAAATGTATGTGTAGTTTAACATGTCATGTGACTCCTTGAATCCTTAAAATCTTTGTACATAGACAAAGTGATGGTGTCATTGATATGTTATAACATTGTGTAAACACATTAAAAAGGAAACACAACCTTGTTAAAATTAAAAAATATAAAAAAAAAAGAACTGATGAAATATTTTTAATATTGAAAAATGATGTAAAGTTTAAAAGATGGAAAAGTAAGTAACAGGAAAAAAAAAACTGTATGTGTGTGAAGGGAGGGGAAAAAGAAACCCCAAACACATGAACTACATGAAATAAAACACATGAACAAGTGTGTACCCAAGCATACACAACGTGTAAGTAAACACATGAACAAATTGTATAATTTCACATGAACTACCTGTAAAATGTCTCAATGAACTAACATTTTTTATGCATTTGCTAACAAAATATATGGACAGTATGTGTGTAATAACCCAAAACACTAACATACGAGTGAGATTCAATTACATAATTAATGAGTTAATCACCAAAATGTAATGATTAAGGGTTAATAAAGTCAATGAACTACGTGTAATGTGTGAAAACTCTGGTTAAACTCTAAACCAGCCAGTGTGTATTACTCAATGAACTACTTGTGAGAAAAAAAAGGAATACTGTCAAATAGATCATAAGCAAAGTACAATGTGTAAAAGCAAATGAACAAAATATCTAAATCAACTCATGAACTAGTGTAATGTATGTATATGAATGAACAAAATTGTATTCTAAATGAGCAAATTTTGTGTAACATAAATAAATATCCAACACATGAACTACTTGTGAAAAGAAAAAAAATTGCATAAATGGCTAACTAAGGGTTACAATTAAAATAAATTTGTATCTGCCAGAGTTATAACTGTATCAAGTTAAAAAGAAGTGTGCATAAAATGTACGAGTGCATGACAGATTGCATAACTCTATGCTAAAATGTAGCAGTTATGCCAAGCCGAACATGTTCCAAGTAAAGGGATGGAAAAGAGAAAAAAAACGAATTGCAAAATACCAAGCTTTATACTTTATGATATATGAGTGTGTATATCCGTCACAAGACACCTGTGAGACTATAACTCACTAATTAAATTTTTTTTTTTAACTGTAAAAAATTGCCAAAGGTTTAGTTTAATGACTATATGTGAATAGCCTATTTTAAAAAAAGTAAAGTGTGCATAACAGCTCACATTATGCATTTGAATAAATTGTATAAAAAACAACCCCTAAAGATATCAAATATCATGTCAGTTATAATAAAATACCTTATGTTATAAATAAAATAGCAACGAGTCACCAGCTACGCGTAAACAATGAAATCAAACAGTATATTAACTGTATGTGTAAAACTGTACACCCAATGAATTATCTTTTGCATAAAATTTTGAGATGTATGTGCAAACACTGTACAATAGTTAAATTATGTCATAACTTCTGGAAAAATTTCAAACATAGCAACCAAAAACATCTTACACTAAAATAAATCTATCTAAAAACAAATACGAAGTTGTAAGTGCAGTGAAGAAAAATGCAATTTTACACTAAATACAAATGCTGATAAAGAAGCCAAGAAAATGCACAGAATAGTCATGCGTGTATTTAACCACGGTGAGTGTTAATTGTTATAAAACTACGTCAGCTTAACTGAACGAGTAAATGTGTGTGTGTGTATGAAGTACCAGGTTAAACATGACATCACAACAACCATGTGCTTGAGAGAAAAAAAAGTATGATTAATACCTAACAATGCCATCTGCCCATAGCAAGTTAGTGGTTAAAAAAAAAAAAAAACATGTACAGAGTATCAAATAGTATGAGAGATACATCATTATGCATTTAAAAAAAATAAAAGAGAGCGCGAACGCTTTGTAAATTAATGTGAGGTATTGAACATTTGTATCATGTAAGTAACATATTCCATTTTTAAGAAAGTGAACGGCCGATCCACTTAGCCAAAAGTGAAACATACACCTTTAATCATTGGGCTATTTCCAGATCATAGCGCAATGAAAAAAAAACACTTACAGAACACAGGAAACAATAATTAAAAATTAACCTCAAGAAATATAATCACATGTAAAATGTAGTATGCATGTAAATTGTGTGTGTATGCAGTAACAAACATACTGATATCTAACACATGCATAAGATGTTTACGACTCATGTTATGAAATTTTTATAAAGTAGAAATGGAAATCAAGAGGAAAAAGAGACTTTTTTTTCTTATGAAAAAAAAATTTAAAATATGATGACTCGAGCTATATTTTAAAACGAAGGAGCTTAATTTATGCTATAGAAATAAATTAATGAAACATGAATAAAAATGTATAAAATCCGTGCAAACTGGAATATGAGAGATCTATATAAACAGAACAGTGTACTGTATAGATCGCAAATGGAATTTTCTCAAATTAGTAGCAACCAACTGAAAAAGATTAACTACTGAGCAAATTTAAATGCCATTACTGATCTCTTCCTCTCTCTCTCTTTTTTTTTATGTCACTAGTGCCTATCTTTAAGTAGTATAGTTAGGACGATTAATTACCATAAATAATAAAATATAAAAAAATCCTCATGACTGGATTATATTGCTCTTTTAATATATATCTATATATGTTAGTTTTGATGGCTTCTTACTAAAAATTAAGCATTTATTTTTATTAGTAACAAGCTAAGATTTTGTATGTCTAGGGATGCACTTCATATCCAGTTCAGTTTCAATGTTTTTTTAATTTATATAAAAGATTGTCCAAAATATTTTTCTTTTCTTTTCACATTTCAGACTCTTATTTAACACATAATATATATCTTGCAGTGTGACACAATATTGCAATTCTGAGATGAGATGCTGTTTTTCTTATCTCGTTTGGCCTAGGGTTGCAGATATGGTTGCTCTCGTGTACTTTCGTACATCTTGGCGCTGGTCTCATATTTTTTTTTAAGTTGCAAGACCTAAATTTATAGTAATCTAGAGTATTAAAAGTTTCATATCTTATTGATATGGATTACTGACACAACATATAATATACACATAAAAAGACATATAAAATGTTATATATAAAAAGAAATTACCTGTATGCAAGTGTGACAAAAGAAACATATTAAGCACAACAAGTAAGAAAAAATATCAGTCCAGTATCAGTTTAAGCTTTTTAATTTTTTTTACCTCTTTTTTTTTTTTATCAATATGACATTAAGCTCTGCAAAAAAAATTAACTTATGTTTATTTTATTTATCTTTTTTACAAAATGCCCCCTTTTTTTTATTTAACTATGTTTTCACTTTCATTGTGAAAGACTGCCTGATTACAACAGGATCGCTGAGTTTTAAAAGCTACCCAAACAAAAACAGTAAAAATGTTGCCTGTGATCATAAGAGATGACTTTTTTTTATATATAAGATGCAATGTGACACCTATCTGTTTGCAGACACATAATGTCTAAAAGGGAAAAAAAATATGTGATCAGCGCCAAGATGTACGAAATTACACGAGAGCAACCATATCTGCAACCCTAGGCCAAACAAGATAAGAAAAACAGCATCTCATCTCAGAATTGCAATATTGTGTCACACTGCAAGATATATATTATGTGTTAAATAAGAGTCGGAAATGTGAAAAGAAAAAAAAAATATTTTGGACAATCTTTTATATAAATTAACCCGTTAATAGTCGCGCGTTGGTGTTTTCCCCGCCCGAAATTCGTTATCTTCCTGTAACTCACTTCCCGTTAAAGTTACGATAGCCAAATTCCGTGTAGCTGACCTTGAGTGTTCACACTCTTGTGTAGTAAAATTGCAAGTCATTCCTGCTATTTTTTAGCATTTTATCGCATTCTTAAGTTTCAATCGGTCTAAATGACCGCGTTGCGACCACTTACGTTAGTTGAATTTTTCCCCCTCGTGTTCATCCTTTCCCATTTCCGCGAAATCTGTGGGGGAAAGTTTCTTCGAAGTACGGACTCTCTGTCTGTTGTTATTTCGTCTTTCTTTCATTCTGTTATTTTACCCGTTCATAAAGTACTTTTTTTACTTTTAGAATGTGACTTTTATTTATTATATTAGTTGTGAAGTCAGTTCGCACAAAAAACTGATGGATGGTCACTTACATTTTTTTTTTCATTGTCAAATATTGCGGGAATAAATTCTCAAATTGATAATCATTTAAATATGGAAAAAAAGGGAAATTCATCATCATTATTTGAAATAACTTGCTTTCCATTTACTACCCGAACATATAAATGAAAGAAAACAGACAATAACACTGCCAAACCATTAAAAAAAAGAGAAGAGAATTTTGTGAGAATTAGTAAAAAAAATTGCCGTATCTCCAAAATCTGAAAAGTATCGTTTTTGTACAATAAAACAAATTCGAAAGATAAAACAATTTTCTCAGAAATGTAGTGTGTATATTTGCGTAGAACATACATATAATTTATTTGTACAATAGAAAAATAATGAGAATTTTATAATGTAGATTAGAAATTACGCAAATAAAAATCTCTTTTGGATAATTCAGTGAATGTTTATACTATGATTTAAAAAAATATTTTAAGTATTTTTCTAGAATTTATCTATTTTTAAATTTTCATACTGTAAGTAAAAACACATTTTTTTTAACAATGCCGCATAAAATGTTCATTATTATTATTATTATTATTATTATTGAAATCCAATAGAGGCTTGGGGACAGTATCTAACAAATTTAAATTTGTTGTCCTTCATCAATTGTTCAAACTATTATTCAGAATAATGTTTTCCAGAATATGTGAGAAAATTCATTTAAATTAAATTATTGCTGCATATTTATAATTTCGGAGAAAATTTTCTTATTGTTTTTATTATTTTAATGAACGTTATTATAAAACAATAAATTATAACATTAATACCTTATTATGAAATGTACAATTGAATATTTATTTTAATTAAGTAGTTTCTGTAAAATACATCCCTATTAAGATGAACCTTTCAGTGATTTTATTAATTAAAATAATTTATCCATCTTAGGATTTAAATCTACAATAGCAAATGTATTTAAATTATATATATAATTTCAATAATTTATTTATTATTTAATTTATATAAGCGAAGTTCGTATCCAGAGTTTTTATTCAAGGGCGCTGCTCCCACCCTGAAATAAGTAGAAAAACTACAAATCGTGGATTTTCATTTGAAAAATGGATTTAATCACAGAATCTCGAGAGTCCCACCCCCTCCTCTCCCCCCTCATACACACACAGACACCCCACAAAATAAATAAATAAATAAAACGTGTAGTTGTGTAGTTACAACATTTACATTTGTAATTTCGAAGTTAAGTATTTTTTACCCTTTTCTTTATTATAATTATATATATATATATATATATATATAATTATACATTTTTAATAATATTTGGTTTATGTGGTATTTGTGATTTCATAATTATTGGACATTTTCCTTATTTTTCAATGGTATTATTGTACAGAAAGTTTATATATATATATATATATATATATATATATATATATATATATATTGTCTTTAATTGATTATGGGATCAAATTTGATGGTTTTTCATATGTTTTAAATGAATTAATCGTCCGCAATATGCTGGTGAATTAGTGGTATTGTATTTGATTTTCTGTTGCATGTCATAGGTTCCATTTTTATTTTCAGTTTAATTGTTCAATTTAATGTCAGTGTAATATATTGATGCTAAATTTATTTATTTTATTTTATTAAATGGATATAGAGTGCCGGAGTATTAAAAAAAAAAAAAATCTACCTGACTCTGATTTTGTCCTTTCAAAAAAAAAAAAAAATATATATATATATATATATACCCCTATCATGAATTTAGATTCATATTAGTGAATGTTTTCCTACTAATTATTGATTCATAGTAACGTCAGAAATTCAATCAAATCATTTACTATTTACTTTTAAGTATTTATGCAAAACGAAGAAAGAGTTATTAAAAACATTTATCTAGATGCCAACTGAATATATACTTAAGCGAAATAAATAATTGCTGTAAAAAGTTGTAAAATGAATAATTGCTGTAATCTTTTAAAGTTCAGTCGACATTTTCACCCTACGTTTCCGTTTTCGTTCATCTGTCACACCGGCAAGTTTCCCCTTGGTTTTCGGCCTGCTGGTAACGGCGGCAAATGGACCGAACGCAACTACTAATGTTCTAAAAAATGTCGCGACTACTCTCGGGTTAAAAAAAACATTGAAACTGAACTGGATATGAAGTGCATCCCTAGACATACGAAATCTTAGCTTGTTACTAATAAAAATAAATGCTTAATTTTTAGTAAGAAGCCATCAAAACTAATATATATAGATATATATTAAAAGAGCAATATAATCCAGTCATGGGGATTTTTTTATATTTTATTATTTATGGTAATTAATCCTCCTAACTAAATCAACATTAACTGACTTATTATAATATTAAAAAGGTAGCAAAAAAAAATTTTTTTTAAACAAGCACTGTCTACTCTGTATTATTCAGTAGATAATATAAAAGTATAAATCAACACTTACCATAAGACACTAGAATGAAAAGGCAAATTAAAAAAAAATTTTTTTAGTGAGCAAATAACTCTACACAAATATGTAATTTATATGCTAAAACACAATACCTTTTAAAACCTGGACAAATGTAGCCAACTTTAAAACAATTTTTATATCATCATTAAAAATTTAGTTAGCAGAAAAGTTATCTTCATCACACAACGAATTTTCTTTATACACCAATAAATGTGTTTGAAAGAAAAGAAAAAAAAACATTTACAACAAGCACATACCTTATAACCTAATAGAAATGATATTTTCTTAATATCTATATATCAACTGTCTAGAAAAGTAATCTAACAAACTATGATATGTACTTGAAGAAAGACTCCTCAAATGATGACAGCTAAACTAAAACTTACCTTGAGCTGTGAAAGAAAATATTAGAAGCATTTCTCTAACTTATAACTAATGCAAAAAAATTGAAGTAAACTCTAAGGGTATATGATTCGAGCCAAAAAAAAAAAAAACTTTTTTTTTTTTTTACATCAAAAATATTTAGGTGTCTATGCATAGTTTAAATTCAGATATCTCCTATCTATTTTTTTTAATCACTTCTCTTTTTAAAGGAACTTTACTGTGGTGTAAACAGTTTTTTTAAACTGCGTTTTTTTTTACTCAAAATATAAATTCACTGGTGATTTTCTTTTAAAGTTTCGCAGAAGGGAATGTTAATACAAATGAAGAGTTTGTTAGTCTGTTTCCATATAGTTACTCGGGAAGAAAAAAAAAGCACATTCCCTGGTGTAAAACGCATTATGTAATTTTCCTTCTTCATTATTTTGAGTGTGACTAACACATGACCGTTCGAAAGAACGTAGAATAACTGTTTTTCTTCCAGAAGAGTGGCGTAGTTTAGGAGCAAATCGAAGAAGCAAAAAAAACAAACAACTGGCGATGGAGGATCCATGACTCATCCTCATAGCACTGACATCTTTTCGGTAGTTCTTTTCTTTTGCCGGAAGGACGGGTGACGATTATCAGCTACTTGTGACGGAAGCTGACAGCATGATGATATAAAGAACCTCGGTGAACTTTATGTTGGGGAATGCTATGCAGAGAATCTCAAGTCGTTATATTGATCGAAATTTATTTATTGGAGCTGTGGTTATTTCAGGCAAGAGAGGGTGCAGAAATTCACTGCAATGAGCATAGTTCAGAATTTTGCAGGATTATTGATATTAGTTGATAAATTTTAAGTTTTTTTTTGCACATTGTGTACTCCCGTACACGACAACACCAGGACGCAGAAAAGTCAAGTCAATTGATGAGCATCACAAGTTTCCACCAAATACTTTTAGAAAATCGACAAATTATAGTCTATTGTACCGTAAAAATATTCTTCTCTCTCCAACTGGAACTCGCTTGCGCCTGAACGGCACCAATTTTCTGTACAGTAGCTTTAGGATTTCTGTACATTTGTATTGAATTATCTGGATGGCTGTCGGTGATGATAATCATGGGAAGCAATATTAACAGAATGAATTAATCCATATTGCAGATAGAGACAAGCCGAATACTAGAACTAATTCTTTATTGACCAAATTGGACACCAGGTTCTGTATATTATTCGCAAGGTGAGCCCTCGGCCGGAGCCAGGCATTGGAGAGAGAGTCTCGTTACCTTTTTTTTTATGCTCACAGCATACCAGTTAAGAAGGAAGTTCTACAATTACATTTTCTCAAAATGCTCAAGTATTGGCAGGAGTACATACACAATTTCGCCAAATATATATGCTATATGGCGAGATTACAGAGAGGAAGGCATGTGGTCAAAGTACAATAATTGAAATTGAATGGGGGAAGTAAAAGAGCAATAAGAAATATTTAACGCCAAATGATTACTTAGGAATTATAGCACATAAACCACAAAAGAACATTCTATGATGGTTTGCCACAGTTCTCATGGGATTGAAATAGTGGAAAGTGCATGTTAATAAACTAAAGTAAAATAAAAACAGGGTTAATTACTGAAATGACTAATATATCTTACATCTGGACCAACGGTTAAAAATGTAGAAGTAATATAACTGACTCATTTCTGCACGTCATCCAAAGTAAGGCAGAAAGATGAAAATTTAGAACGCTGTTGCTATGCGAGAAAAGGAAATTATTTCTTTTCTTTTAAATGCAATGCACTGCGGTTAAAATATTAAAGAGACAGAAAAAATGATTGTTTAATTTATGAAGGGAAAAGAGCGCTAGAAAAAGAATTGAATCCAAATGCAGAGAGATAATTAAATTTAAGAATTTTAAAAAAATGTAATTTTAAAGGGGGAAAGGAGAAAGGTATTAATATGTGAAGGTAGGCACCTTCACAATAATATGCTAAAGTATATCTGTGCCTTCATTTTATATCATTTTTTGTCCCCATATCAACATATTAAAGTAGATTTTCCTTTATGTTCTTTTTGGTATGCTTATTTTTATTAACTGAGGTAATAGAAAGCAGCAAATGTATATTGAATAAATTTAAAATGAAAATTTTCTCTTTTATATATCTGCAAAAGAGAACAACAAAGTATTTATTTCCTTTTCATATTCATAGACATTGTGTCTGGAGTACAATTATTTTTGTGTATGTTGTTATCTTTGAATCTTTATAAAAGTACTTTATCCAATTACTATTTTTCCATTACAGGGCATCGAAGGAACTTACCATCGTCATACTGTGGTTATTAGTGAATCAATCACTCATATATCACAACATTTGAGCTATCTTGCAATGACTATAATAAATATGGGAAAGGTAAAATTCACCATTACATTTCTTAAATGCTTTGTAACTATTAATGTGTATGACTTTAGATCAGTCTAGTTGAACTGTGGTGAATCTAAAACCATGTAGAATCAGTATTTTCTTGAAAAAGTTTGCCTTATTTAATTGAAAAAATTCTTTTATTAAATAAAATGAAAATTTCTTTAAGAAATGATTGTATTTTCATGTGTTTCTCTGAAACTCTTTAACTTGGTGTTTATCTTGATTGATTTTGTAATTTGTAGTTATTACTCTGAAGCAATATGTTCTGTCACCAGTGTGGCATTATGAGAAGTTTTCAGCTGTTGCATGTAATTTTTAACCAACAAGGTCTCATATGATGAATTCACATTGAATAAGACTACCTATAAGTATTTGTATAAATTTTGAGATAAAAGAGCAATAATGTTCTGCAAATGTATTTAGTTATTCCTTTGTATTTTGGAAGAAAATATTTGTTGTGTTATTATTAAGTCATAAAATATAGAATGTCCTCGTGGAATGCAGAGAAGACTGAACTCAAAACTACTACTTGAAACTCAACCAGATTTAAATTTCATTACAAGCCAGAAGCAGATACTAAACTTGATAGCTATACATTACATGAAATGGGAGGAACAGTGATAATCCATTTTTTTATATTTGAAGTGACATTACCAGTGTAAGAAGGAGTAACTTCAGTAATCTTGAAAAAAATAGAGACAGAATTTGATGAAGGCAGTCGAAGATGATCCAAAAAAAGAAGTTTCTTCACACTGAGTTTACTAGAATAACACCTTTATCACTAAACCTTGTTGCTATGCAAACAAACTTTCTTGAATAGGGAAAACTCAAAATGAAAAATGAAAGTTAATCTTTTTTTGTCAGCTAGATTTATTTTCAAAAGATTTTTTTGATTTTATGTTTGTAATTATGAATTTTAATGAAATAATTTATTGTATGATTATTACTGTAATGATTTAACAGTTCAATTAAGTTTTCAAGTTAGTTTTTTCTTTTCATGTTTTTTTTCCATTTGGTAAATTGTCTGCATATGCTCGGCTTGGCCTGAAGTATGCATCCAGAACAGCCCTGGGCCTGTTTCAGTGAATTTTCACTCATTAGACTGAGACTGCATCCATGCTTAGTTTTACTTGTCAGACTCAGGCTGGTCTGGGATAGGCTTAGTTCTTTTCAGCAGATTTTGAATGGGCAGTGGGTGAGTTAGTGATGAATGACTAGGTTGCAGGGGTGATTCTGTTCCAAATTTTCTGAAAATTAAAAAAATCTATCATAAGTCTGAAAATTCGGGCATAAAATAATATGACAGAAAAACATCATGAATTTCAAGAAATAGTCGCCGAAAAAAAATCAATTTCATCAGTCACTCACAGAAAAAATTGCCAATTTTGTCTAAGGATAGTGGAAAAAACACCAATATAGTCAAAGGATAGTGAAAAAAATGCCAATTTCATCAAGGGGTCATGAAAAAAACATGAATTTCATCAAAGGGTCAAAGAAAAAACGTGAATTTCATCAAAGGATCATGGAAAAAATGTGAATTTCCTCAGAAGGCCACTGAAAAAAACACAAATTTCATCAAAGTATCACAAAAAAACCGCTTATTTCATCAAAGAGTCATGGAAAAAAGGCAGAAGTCTCTTTAGGAAACAGCTCACACACAAACATCTATGTTAGGCATAGTTTTTAATCTGAAATAATATACTGAACTAACTTTTGAAAAATCGGGTTAACCTGAACCTAACTTGCAGGAATCTACACTCAGTCTGAAATCGACCTGAACCAAAAACAGTGTTAACCTGGTCTGCAATAAAAATAATTAGCGGGCCATTCCAGATTAACAGAATGACAGTTTAAGTAACAAGTAGATGTTGTTTTAATCCTACAATAAAAAAAATAATAGAATTAGAAATTTTGTTTATCTGAACTTTAAACTCCACCATTAACTTTCATTAAATATATTTACTAGTTAGGATTTAAGTGATTAAAAATAAAAATAACTAACTTTATTCATGGTAACAGAATGACGTGTTTTCCACACTAGTATTTCTCCATGAGCTTATAATGTGAAATTCAGCCAAATGGTAAATTATAAAGCTTGTATGAAAATGACAAAACCAACAGGATACTAATTATGAAATGTTCTTAGGTTTTCGAATTTCTAAATCAATAAATAGTTACAGAGCAATGCTAAAAAAAAATCTTACTCTGGTAATAGAATGACAGTAACGGAATGACAAAAAGTTCCATATAGTTTTAAGCTTTTTTTTTATTTTAAAATTATTGAAATTAATACATAAATCATTGTAAACTGATTAAACATTATTTTTCAGTTATACAGATGTCAAATACAAATCTATTTCGTATACGAGGGCATGACTCATCAGTTATAATTGATGGCTTTTTCAACTTCTGAATTATTTGGTTCTTATCTACTCAGCATTTATTCCCTTTTTCTGGAAATGAGTAAATTAGACTTATACTGTCCTGTTTTTTCATGCATTATACTTCATAGGTGTCATCTTCCACAGAAACTATCTCTGCAACATAATAGCAAACAGATTTTTTCCCAAGTCATTGAATCAATATATAGTCTCAAGCATTGTAAACATTTGTGTCCTGCAAGACAATGTTTGATTCTAATACAACATTATTATTAGCTTGCTTTTCAGTGATGGGAGCTTTACCTTCTCTGAAGTTGAAAGATTTTTTTTTCTTCAGAAAACGAATATTTTCCGTATTCAATTACATATTTATCTACTGTAGACTTCAAATAATGTGTGCTATGTGTATCTGGAAGAGGAAAAATTCCTTCCCACCTTTCTGTGAGTTCTTCAACATATTCATTTATTGTAGATGATGAGATAAACTTTATTTTAAGATATGGGCAATGTTTTGCAGCAGTTTCGGCAAATTCTGCAGCATTTGTTACATGTTCTCCTGCTAATATTTGACACCACACTGAGCATTTTACTGCACCTCCGATACCGTCTACAACACTTTTACTGTAGCAAAAAAATTTCAAGTGACAAAAATTTTATGTTTTTAAAAATGAAAGTCAAATTTGTAAACAAATAGTGCTGCTTAAATTGGCTTGATGCACCATCACTAAAAAATCCTACTTCTTCAATTTGTGGATTGGCAATGATGAAATCAGAAATTAACATTTCTAAAAAAAACATACACAGAAACTTTTTCATGTTGGTATCATCACTTAGAAAGACATAGCCTTGTTCTCTTTCGTTTCCATGCCATATATATGCAGCCATATATTTTAATAATTATTATTTTGACTATCAGTGCATATTGTTTGTTGCCTTGTCATTCCGTTACCTTATTTTGTCATTCTGTTACCATTATTTTTGTCATTCTGTTGCCATGTTTTAAGCATGAAATTAACTTGGATGTTGTAGTATTTTTCCTTCAATTTACACTCAAAACTGGCTTTGAGGGAAAAATAGCTAGTGTCTAATGCAAACAGCCAATTAGTAAGAATACTTTTTAGTAGTTTTTGGTAATGGAATGACATCTGAAACTTAGTTAATAAAATCGTTAAGTTAAAAATATATATCACCCACATTAAAAATGCCCTGTAGAATCTAAGAAAACAGCCCAAAGGTTACAATTAATATTACTATAAAACATCTAGATAATAAAAAGTTCATCAGATTGTTTAAGCAAATATGTGTGTATTAGGTGCTTTCAATCATTAATGACAACATACTGTATTGGTGCATATTTTTAATTTTAGAGATCATATCACTTAATACTGTCTGTAGCTGAATAGTTGAATGTTTTCTGATTAAAATGGCATATGACACTAAGCATTTTAATAAGTTTGAAATTTCATGACCCATGTCTCCTTTTTCCCGGAATGGCCCTAGTGCAAAGAGGAGATTCCTCCCCCCCTCTGCTGTATCCTTTTAGAAAATTTGATGGAATTTCTGAAAATAAGTCCATGCAAAGTCAATACTGTCTAAAAGTACCATGACAGTTGCATTTGCAATATCTTGTAAGTCTATCAGGAGTAAGTAGGGTTTCATTCATATAAAATCATTTTTTTGTTCAGGAAAGTAATTTAGTAGATCAATTTTTGCATTTTGGGAAAGCATAGATGAAAAAGTTTAGTGTTTTGATGAAAGATTATTTGTGAAAGTCGAAACAGCAGAAGAAGCTAAAACCAAAATGGATAAACATCAAGTGCCCTGCACCATTGATTAAAAAAATTTACAAATGGTTTGGAAATTTTTGAAGTGGGCGTATAACAAATGATGCTGAGCACCCTGGATAACCTGTTGTGATGACAACTTCCAAATATCATTGAAAAAAAATTCATGATAGGGTAATGGATGATAAAAGATTAAAAATGTATGTAATTGTTGAAGCATTAGGCATCTCAAATGATCATGTGTACAATATTTTACATGAATATTTAGAAATTTAAGAAATGTCTGCAAGGATGAATTGGAAAAATTTCCTCGAAATCCAAAAGAATATTTCAGGTGTTTCATAACATTGATGAAAGTTTGATTCATCATTATCAACCTGAAATGAAAGAACAATCAAAACAAAAGTTGCATCCTGGGTATCTAATCCAAAAAAGGTAAAAATTGTTCCATCAGCTAGAAAGGTGATGACTGTTGTCTTTTAGGATACAATTGGTATAATTTTTATTGCTTTTTTGCAGAAGGGTCAAACAAATATTGGGCCTTACTTATGCATTGTTGCTAGATTGGTTGAAGGGAAAAAAATTGAATAATGACCACACTCAGCAAGAAAGGATCCTTTTTCACCAAGACAGCGCACCAGCTTATTTGTCTTCAATTGCCACTACAAAACTGTTTGAACTGCAATATGAATCCTATTGTACCCACCCTATTCACCAGATTTGGTACACTCAGATAATTTTTTATTTCCTAATCTGAAAAAAATGTTTTTTAGGGAAAAAATTATATCAAATGAGGAAATTATTGCTGAAACAGCTGCCTGTGAGTCTTTTCATGAGCTTATCAAACACCTCTCATATAAGTTTTGAATAGCAAAACCAGGTTTGATTTATTGATGAAATACTGTGGCATAACATGTCAGTGATCATATCAGTAACTTTGCCAAGGGTTACTGTAAACTAAATTAGCCTAGATATTTATAATATATGTAATATATCGCACATTCGAGACCAGTAGAGGAGTCGTGGCCGGTTCACTTCCCAGCATGTGTCTGTACAGCTGGCTTTTCATATGTCAGGACACCTTGGGGTGTCATACTTAGATGATAATTGGACTCGTGAACCTTTTGGTTGATCGAACTCATTTATTTTGCTGCTCATCTCACAATCTGATTCGCGAGTCTGGTCGGAGGTCCTTGAGCCCATTAGGTGTTGATTTTAGAAGCTACATCACGATAGGTTTTGCAGGCATCTCAAAATTGCAAAATCTTCCTTTTTTGGTGCACGTACTAGCTAATATCTTGGGGCTTGTCATATTTTCCAGCAGAGGGCATAGTTGTAAATTTGGGAGGAATATTTCTTTAATTGGTTGATTAGCTTTTTAATCAGGGTTGTAGTGGGTAGCTGCCCGGGTACCCGCCCAGCTGCCCGCCCGGGCTGGGTTTTTTTATAAAAAGCCCAGGTAAAAAACCCGGGGTTTTTAAAATATATTTCTGGAAAAGAACAGATGATGTAATTGTTAACAGTTTATGGTTATTTTGTTTTATTTATTCACTTCTTTGAATCTTGGAAAATATATTTGTATTAATTTACTTGCACTTTTAGATTGGAAACAATTGGAAAACACACAATTGATAGCTTTGCAATTTAAAATTTGTTTGGGTACTTCTTAGTTATCCCGTTGACCAAATTACTGTCCCCAAATTGTAAGATTAAATGCCAATAATGGTTGCCATTAATTAATTAATTGTAAGATTAAATGCCAATAAAACCATTAATTCGATGTTTTATTTGTATTTTTATTAATGTTTTACTAATTTATTTGATCTTTTGTTATTTAAAATAAAAATTATGTCAATGAGTTAAATTTGGCAAAAGTGGTCGACGGGATAACTAAGAAGTACCTTTGTTTGTTATTTAAATTAAGGTGATCATATCTATATATGTATTTTAAGAACAGAGAAAAATGGTGAGATCATTATTAAGACTGTGAAGTCTTTCCCATCTATTAGACTATGAAGTGTTCACAAAGATTGTATTTGAGATCAGGATTGCCACTTATTTCGGCAATCAAATTTCTTGTGCTTTACTGAGCAAAATATTAAATTTTCCCAGAGTAATTCCTCTGAGAATTTTCAAAATTTCAACGGATAAATTTTGCAAAATACCAAAGTTTAGTAAAATTCCTTGTTTTTAATACTCATTTTTAAATTTCCTCAGATTTTCTAGTTTTTCCTATACAGTGGCAACTCTGAAGATTATTATTTGTGAGGAAGGTGGAATCATCGTCCACATTTTGGTAATTTAATTTACCCAGGGAAAATTGCCCATTTAACCCAGGTTTTTTAATAAAACCCGCCCGGGCTGGGTTTTTTCTAAAAAGCCCGGGTTTTTTACAACCCTGTTTTTAAGAGGTGTGGTCTTGTGATTACACAACAAGTGGTAATTTCCACTTTTGACATTAATGCTTATTCATGTTTTAATAAAATTATTATTTAGAGTTATAACCTATGAAATACTCATTTTGACATTGATTATCATTTATAACTTAAATGTAATCATGGTTTTAATAATTTTCAAATTTGAAGAAAAGTAATTAGAATTTATAGCCTAAATATAAATCAACTATTATATTTGTGAAAGCAAATCACTATTTATTGTTTTAAGTATTTAATGTTTATTTCAACTCTAGTTTGATTTTATGAGCCGAATAACTGTCATAATTATAGTTGAATGTGATTTATGGTTTTAAGTACTTAACTAATGTAAACATATCAATCAACTTCTACTTTATTAAATGGATTTCACAAACAGTAAAATGTTTATGATGTGCAATTCTTTTATTATCATTTCATATATATATATATATATATATATATATATCAGTGGCATGGCGTCCGGTCATCGCTGGATGCGGCGATGACCAAGCAATATTTTAAAACTCTTAATAAGCTTTTAAAACTCTACGATCCAGTTTTAGCAGAACATTTGGAGTTCATGTATAAGTGAAGGTAAGATTTAAAGTTTCTTTTTTGAACATTCGACCATTGAATTTTAGAGTTAATAATTTTTCACCACAAACTTAAATAATTGCAATGACCACCGAAAATTTTCATGCCACGCCACTGATATATATATATATATATATATATATATATATATATATATATATTAATTACAAGGCTCCTATTGTAATTGATCAGTTCATTTTTATATTATACACTTATTTTTTAACTATCACTTGTATATATGGTCATTTTTATCCAAACTATTTTTTCAAGGTGTTCATTACTTCCTTTGTTAACTTGTTTTTTATTTCATTGTCTGTATCAGTATGTCAAATTTCATTTATTTAGAATGTTTATTTTAATTTCAGAAAAGGCTCATATCTGATAAAAAATATAGTGAAAGAAGGTTAGATGTTTTATCTGCACTTGTTCTTGCTGAAAAATCATTGAATGGACCAGGTATAAAAATTTATATTGAAATTTACATGTTCGGTTGATTTTTATTTCTATAAAATAGAATATTTAGTGCATGGTACTTTGAATACAGAGTAAAGTTCATGAGCTAGCTGTGCAGTAGTTCCATCTAGTTGTATGATGTTTTCCATGTGACATTTTAAATGATCATTTAGAGCTGAATGTTGTGAAAAAAATATCAGTGCTTAGATACTCCAATATATTATTTATTTTTAGGCTAATTTTGTTGCTTCTTTAAAACTCATTATTAAATATCTTACTTTTTAAATAAAAATCTAATTATTTTGATTTTTTTCTTACAGTATTTATCACTAACATTGTCTAATTTTTAGCCATCTTAATATCCCCTTGTTTTTTAACTGTTATCATAAATTATTGCATGTATGCTTTTTTTTTTTTTTTTTTTAGACTGAAAAACAGTTTCAGTGTAAAATCTAGGATAATTTTGTACACTTTGCCAAAGTCTTTTTTATTAATTTTCCCTTTTATGAAATATGCTACTTGCCAAAAACAATTCTATATTTCTGAAAACAAATGTTGGGTCAATCCATTTCAAGTGGTCCAGAAAATCATTAATTCGTTGCTCGACCATTTTTTAAAAATCTAAATTTTTTTGTACAACAACCTTAACATGATGGAAGTTCAAAATGACTATTATTTTAATTTTATTAATTTTTGTTTGTGCATGGCGGCCATCTTTGTTTCATCGTCTGCAGCAATTTTCTCAGAAGAAGGGTTTACGGAATTGTAAATAATTCATCGTTTATTTATCCAATTCAAGTGTGGATTGAAGCAATTTGTACAGAATACATTGGGCTAAAAATTTGGTAATAGAGTAGTTTCCGAAAATAAATCCTTATGGGTGAAATTTAAGCATAAAGTTTGTTTTTTTTTTTCAAAAATTTGTCCATTTACAAAAGGAAATTTTTCTAGCAAGGAAAACTGTGAACATGACATAATTTTTTTTACAAATAGGCCGAAAGTACTTGTACTCACACGCCAAGTTCCAGACCAGGGACTTCGTTTCTCTTCGCTAAAAAAATCCCAATTTTTTCAAAAATGTCAAAAATTGCACTTTTTAGGCTCTAATATCTCTGGTGGGGCACGAGATAAAAATCTGAAGTTCTGGTTTCTGAGAGTATTGTATGGTAGTGCTAAGCATAAGAAATTTCAAGATGGAGATTTGACTACAAGCTGAGATATGGCAAGGGCAACATGTCAAAAGAATACTGCCAAAGTATTGTTTTGTTGTAGTCACAGCTAAGTGTTTATCTCAGAGTGCCATTTAAATTTATGTTTTTGATTATCTTTAAATAATAGTAAACAGAAAATAAAGCCCTTTGCAAAGCTTAGCAATTAATTAAAAAAATAATTATGCCTAAGGCCATATATTTTGTATGGTTTCAGTAATTTTTGTTATAAGTAATTTTAGTAACTAAAAGAAACCTCAGCACTTTTACATAAAGAAAAAATTTTTTTTTATAGAAGACCTGAAACAAAAACAGAACAGGGAAAGAGAAAAGCTTTTAATGTTGTCATACTTGTTGAGACATGATCAAACATGTCAAAACACATTCTTACTTGTTGGTTTAAAAACCACAATTTTGATCTTTCTCAAAATTTTATTTGTAGGAACCAAGTCTTGTCATTTCTTGATAACTTGATTGAAGACCTTTGACCTGCTGGCTCATAGAAATAAACTTTGAAATCACTATGTGCAAATCTCAGTTCCTTAATAATTCCTAGCTTACTTCTTATGCAAAAATGTCACTTTCTGCAGTATAAATTTTGAAAGGCCTTTGGATATCTTTTCTTTCTAAAAATTACTTGAGGCTGATGCATGGTAACGTCGTATAATGTTTCATTTACAGGAATATACTTATGGTAGGAACAAGTTTTAGGGATTGGCAAGCAGCATTAAAATTGTGGTTTTTAAACCAACAAGCAGGAATGTGTTTTTACACATTTGATCATGTCTCAAAAGGTATGCCAACATTAACAGCTTTTCTCTTTCCCTATTCTGTTTTTGTGTCAGGTCTTGTATAAAAATTTTTTTTTCTTTATATAAAACTGCTGAGGTTTCTTTTGGTTACTAAAATTACAAAAAAACATTACTGAAACCATACAAAATGTACGCCTTAGGCATAATTATTTTTTTAATTAATTGCTAAGCTTTGCAAAAGGCTTTATTTTCTGTTACTATTATTTAAAGATAATCAAAAACATAAATTTAAATGGCACTCGGAGATAAATACTTAGCTGTGACTACAACAAAACAATAGTTTGGCAGTATTCTTTTGACATGTTGCCCTTGCCATATCTCAGCTTGTAGTCAAATCTCCATCCTGAAATTTCTTGTGCATAGCATTACCATACAATACTCTCAGAAACCAGAACTTCAGATTTTTATCTCGTGCCCCACCAGAGATATCTAAGCCTAAAAAGTGCGATTTTTGACATTTTTGAAAAATTTGGAGGTTTTTTTAGCGAAGAGAAACCAAGTCCCAGATCTGGAACTTGGCGTGTGAGTACAAGTACTTTTGGCCTATTTGTAAAAAAAATTATGTCATGTTCACAGTTTTCCTTGCTAGAAAAATTTCGTCTTGTAAACGGACAAATTTTGGAAGAAAACTGAAACTTTATGCTTAAATTTCACCAATAAGCAGTTAGTTTCGGAAACTACTCTATTACCAAAGTTTTAGCCCAATGTATTCTGTACAAATTGCTTCAATCTGCACTTGAATTGGAGAAATAAACGATGAATTATTTACAATTCCGCAAACCTTTCATGTGAGAAAGTTGCTGCAGACGATGAAACAAAGATGGCCGCCATGTACAAGCAAAAAATAATAAAATTAAAATAATAGTCATTTTGAACTTCCATTATGTTAGGGTTGTTGTACAAAAAAATTCAGATTTTTTAAAAATGGTCGAGCAACCAGTGCTGGACCACTTGAAATGGATTGACCCTGGTTTTGTTCACATCTGATTCTTTTAACTAATCAGTAGTGGAATAGAAAACAATTAGTGGTGATAATTAGTATAAAAACTGCAACAATAGCTTATCTATCCATCAATGTTTTGCTTTATTTCATCTAAATATAATAAAACACAGTATAACGATTCCGGTGTGAACTCATCTGCTCAACCACATGCCTTTGCGGAATTATAATTTTGATATAACTTTATCTTTGTTTATTTTTGTTTTAGTTCTGTAGATTGGCAACAAATGAATTTAATTTACTTTATGTAACTTTTGTAACTCCATAAAAAAGAAGAGTTTTTTATTCATGGCCTTGAGAGGTTGTTATTTTTTGTGTGTGTGAAATAAAATACGTTTTAATATATTTTCAAATGTAATATGTTTGAAAACTGTGTTTCAATTGACTGACTTTTTATGCTTTTTAAACCAGACAGCTCGATTATGGAAAATTAATGACATAAACATATATAACATGATTGCACTTAAAACATTATAAATAGCATCATAGTTCAGCATTCTTTTCTGCCAAATATACCATAACAAAATTAAGACTTTATAATAAAACCCAAATTAAAACTATATCTATACATGAGATTAAAAATTTGTTGTTGAAACTCCAGAGGCCCATGGATTAATAAAGCCATGAACTTAGTGTTTCATCTAAGTTTTCCTTATTATCAATGAGTAGTATATAAACATTTGATACTTTTCCGAGGTAAATCAGAGAACTCACCACTGTTTGGCACCTGACTTCATGACTTTTTGAAAAGTAATGATAAATGTGCCAAGTCTGGCAATCTAAATATCCTGATTCAAGATAATTATTCATGGCAAATAGCAACAGTGAAATTTTCTCAGAAAGGCTAACCAATGATATCGTTTTGTGGTGATGTATTTGTTATGTCATCAAGTGATTCTTAATTTCATGTTTATCTGTATTTTTAAGGATGTTTTAATGTTTTATCAGTTCTTTCATTAATTAAAATAACAATTATGTCATTGAACAGTGACATCATAATATAAAAAGAGAACAAGCATTGAAAAAATGTTGTGATGCATAGCACTTGATGTACTTAAGTATGATACATCAGTTTCAACTGATGTCTCAAACTTTGTACCAGCAAACAAGGATAGTTTTTAGAGGGCTGGTCACTCAGCTTCTGATTTCCCCTCATTAATTTAAAGTCTATGGGCATTTGATGCATTCATATATTTAAAATATCTCCTAGGGAAATTAATATTTTTAACTTCTATTTTTCGTGCACACTTCCTAAAAGATGTCTCTTTTTTTCTTAGTTCTCAAAATATTTGTAAAGTATAGACTTAATTTTTTATGAAGTGTTAAAATCTTACTCACAGTTCACCTGCTTACATAAAATATTAAATTCAGCATATATTTTAGAAATATTTTGAAAACTAAAAAAAAAAAAAGACATCCTTTAAGAAGAGCACACAGAAAAAGATGTTAAAAATAAAAATTTCCCGAGAAGGTATTTTAAATATACGAATGCATCAGAAGTCCATAGAATTAACATTATGGGAGAGAATTCCACAGCTGAGTGACCAGCTTCCTTAAGAAAAATAATGTTAAGTAAATAAATATTCAAGATTATTTTTTCTTCTTTTCATAAATATATTGTAAATGTCATTGATAGTTGACCCTTTAGTGATTGCGGCTTTGATGAATTTCATGCATTTTAGAGATTGCTGCACAACGAGTTTACTGTATCCAGTAATGATTTTTTTTTCCATGTGTACAAAGTGCTAATATGTGTGTTAGTGATCGTGACTTTGATGAATTTCATACATTTTTTAGATTACTGCACAAGGAGGTTGTTGCATCCAGTGATTTAATTTTTTTTTTTTTCATGGTCACGAAATGCTTATATGTGTTTTAGTGATCACAGCTTTGGTAAATTTCATGTATTCTTGTTTTGTTTTTTAAACTTTGAAATAATTATTAACATGTTTTGTAATTTCAATGAAATATGCTTAAAAACGTTGTTTCTCACTGATTATACTATAGTTTTTATATGCATCTTATTAAACTTGTGAAATAAAATATTTATATTTTATTCCTAAAGCTATACTTAAAAATAATCTATTTATGGTTTAATTTAATATTCTTTATCTAAATTTCAAATTACTATTAGTCTTCTTTTGTCTAAAATCATTTCAATCAATCAAATTTCATATCTAGTATTTCCTCAATCCCATATAAAAACAAGTTTTTAACTCCAAATCCACAAATTGCCCTATCTGTAAGTTTTTAAAAGTTCATAATGTCAGTATTCTTTCATTTGTTTATCGGGTTACTGAAAAAAAAATTAAGATATCACCAACTTGGCAGTGTTTTGAAATCCAACCAAGCAGGGGTGAATTCTCTGGTTGCACCCTTTTCCATTATAACAACACTGGTATCACAAAGCATAATAGTTGGTGTAAAATAAAGTTTACATGAAATTCAACATTAAAAAAAAAAAGAAAAAAATATTGTTGATACAAAAGTGAGCATTTCAAAAGTATAATATTTGAAAGTGAGACTTTGATGAATGTTTTATTAAATCTATACTTAAAAAAAAGTTTTATGCAATACAGTAGTAAAATGAAACTCAATTTAAACTGCAGACATGAAATTGTAAATATCTCTAAGCACTGCAGTAAACATTTCATTTTTTGAATGAAGATTTGTTTTACAAAAAACTCTTTTCATGTATAATTCAAAAATCCTGAGACAATTTTATTGTATGCCCCTCATCATCAAGTAACTGCCAAATTATAAAATCCATCTCAGCATCAATAATATATGTATGTTCTATTGCATACTCAGGTATAGAATGACCCTTCTATCGTATGCTATATAACTTAATAATAAATACTTTTGATTCGAAAAATTGCAAAGTAAGAAGTTTGGTATGGTTGCAATTAAATACTAATAAAAAAGTGATTCACATTCAATGAATAGCAAATCAGAATGTTCAGCATGATTTGCAATAAAAATCCTTTGCATGATGACGATTGAAATAAAGGGTGCATTAGCAACTAATCTTTTGGCATTATGTTGCTATAATGAAAAAGTACCAAACATTTTCATATTTCTTACAGTACAACTCAGTAAAAGGTATTTGTACTGATAATTATTAAGATGCTACATGGCTACATGGAATGTATATTTGTACTGATATTGTATTCAATCTATATCGGTTTCTTTTTATTATCCCAGATAGATCTGTAATCTCTCCTCTTTTTGTCATCTTATTTACATCAGATTACAAATTTGTTGTCAAAACCTCAGAGGCCCATGCATTAACCAGACCGTGAACTTAACATTTCAGGTGAATTTTTCTTATTGTAGATGAACAGTGTACGAATATTTTTATCAATTATTTCAAATTTTAAGTGAAAATGATGGTTTTAACCCACCACCCTAGAACGGGCATTTATACTAGTACAATAGACTCCCTCAAATCCGCAAGTGCCTAAAATCTGCACATCATCCGGAGGTGTAAACAATGAAACTTTCAATTCAGATGTAGAGCAAAATTACAGAAATTTTTAGTTTTATATCATTCCGTATGTATTTTAATATGTAATTCTCAATAATATGACTGAACTTGTAGTTTTCCATGAAGGAAGTATAAATTTATTTCTCAAAAAATCAAGATATTGATGATATCACTGATAATTGCAAGCTTTTTATTAAATATAAGGGACATTCAAATGAAACCCGGTCACTACTGTAAAGTAACGATTTTATTAACACACACAAATGTAGTTATACACAGTATACAAACTCAAAAATAGTCGCCAAATCTGTTGTTTTGACTTGATGGCTTGTTTAAAGTTCTGTAAAGTGGCTTGATAATGCTGAGCATTGATGGTGGTTCCTCATTCCAAGAACTCGACAAGCAGTGGGCCCTTGTTGTCAAAAAAGAAGGACATCATGACCTAACCAGAATTTGTGTGCATGGCCTTTGATTTCTTTGGAGGTGGTTAAGTCTCATGTTTCCACTGCTTTCTTTCTGGTCCAAAGTGGTGAAACCATGTTTCATCACCAGTGACAATATGTGACAGAAAGCCATATTCCTCCTCATGATAACGTTGCAGATGACTCAAAGACGGCGCCATTCGAGTATTACACTGTTCGGCGGTCAGTTGGTGGGGAACCCACTGAGCACAAATTTTTCAAAAGTTCCAGTGTTGATGCAGTATGGTGTGAGTGATGCCCCGCTAATACCCAGTAACCGATGGATCTCGTCCACAGTTATTCTGCAGTTGGCCAAGACTAAATCATTCACTTCCGCAATCATTTCCGGCATGATGACACAATGAGCCTGTCCAGAACGAGCATCGTCTTCCAGTAACTCACGCCTGTCAAGGAATCTTTTGCGCCATTCCACAACAGTTGAACAACTCAGACTGTACTCACTGTACACAGCATTCATCCGTTGATACAATTCACGGCCTCCAACTCCCTCCACCACTAAAAATTGAATCACTCCTCGTTGTTCCTGATTACTCGCCTGTATGTTCAGTAGTGGACGATAACTTGTGTGACTACCTTCTCTTTGGCGTGCAAGCGTCAGTCTCTCTACTAATAGATGGTGCCGCCATACATGCAGTTATGTGGTGCCCCCCTACGTCTAATGCAAAATTACATACACTGACCGGGTTTCAGTTGAATACCCTCATATATTTATGTATTAATCAAGCATTTTTGGTTATTAAGTCTGGCTTTAAACCTGAAATAAAACTTCCTTACTTAATGATTTGTATGTGGATTAATAGGGTACCTTTAAGAGGAAAATTCCATTGAATAATTCAAGAAAAAGTATCTTATCTTTATTATGCATATTTAATTATAATTTATTATTTACTTCACCTTTGCTTTTAATAATTTAATCATTTTAAAAATATCTTAATTTTTATGATTTTAGTTTATTACTTTACTTAATTGTTTTAATATTTTACTATATTACAAGCATCCACTACGATTTTGATTGCATAATTACATTCAAATTACTGTTTAAAAAATGTAAACAAAGCAATGACCAGAAATCCGCATAACCCCTGGTCCCAATCTCTGTGGATTTGAGAGAGTCTATTGTATTAGAAATAATTACGAAATTTCAACATTATTTACAAGCTTAATGATTACATTTATGTGTTTTTCTTTAATTCACTGTAGACTATCTAAATTCTGCGAATTCCTAAAATCCGCTTATTGTTGCAAGTACAAACAGTAAAACTTAGAGTTAAGTTGTAGGGAAAAAATTAAAGATGACGCTAATATCAGTGGTAATCTCAGTTTTTATACAATTTTTTTTAAATTCAAGGATGCTTTTTTGGCTATTATAGCTGGCTAACTATAAATTAAATGCTTTTTACTTATGATTTTAGTGTAAATTAGTGTATCTTAGAGGAAAACTTGGCACATTGTAGGTTCTGCACAATATTTACATGTGTAACTGTAATCAAATTGTTTACTTGCATTTGTTTTCCCATTTTTCAACATCTAATTATTTTTATATTATTCAGTACACATTTTAATAAGTGATTCTTGTTAATATGACTGAACTCAAGCTTTCTCATGAAGAAAGTATAAATTATTTTAACGAAAAATCAACATGGTGCTGATATCAGTGGTGATTACGATATTTTTTACCAAATACATTTTTCATTATTCAAGTTTTTTTGAATAAGCTAGACTATAAGTTAGCAGTTAAATCTAGCTAAACATGAAATAAAATGTTATTTTTCAACTCTGATATAAATTATTAGCTGCCTTTATATGGTGAGATTCCTTGAATAATTCAAGAAAAAATTAGCACAGCTTTATTAATTATTTACTGGACCTTTAATTTTAATTTTCTTAATTTTTATTATTTTACTTAATTTAAACTATTTTATTTAATTATTTTAATATTTTGTTTAATTATTTTAATATTTTACTTTATTATTTTAATATTTTACTTTATTATTTTAATATTTTACTTTATTACAAGCATTCATTATGATTTCCAGTGTATTGTTACATTCAAATTGCTGTTTAAAAAATTTAAACAAAACAGTGACCAGAAATCTGTAACATTCTGAAATCTGCACAACTTCTTGTCTTAAGCGGTGCAGATTTGAGGGAGTCAACTATATATAAATGCATATTAATGTAAGAATGATTTTTCTTCTAACAATTATACAAATAAGTCCAAAAATAAACATTTATTAAATAGGTATATGATGTTACTTTTAGGAAACTTTGGTTTGATATAAATAAATAATACACATTTTTATAAATATTTATGATTTATCAAGAAAAATAGTAAAAGATGTACTTTCCCTATGTAAGGGTTTATTGTGTGAATTATTCATGAGATCTTTTGTCAAATTTGGCTTAGCCTTTTCACGTCTGTTTACAGATATATGTATGTTGTCAAATTCTCTCTCAGATCCTAATGAGCTTAGAGCTCATATGTATCTCACTGCCCTAAATCTGTGATTTGACTCATTGAAAATTGAAAGCTATTTAAACCCTGTATGGTACTGCTTCTACATATTTTCACAATATTTGAAGACTTTATTTGTTAAAGTTATTTTTTCTCGCATTTGTAAGAAAAGCTTTTTTTAAGTTAAAAAAAAAAAGGAGGCTTTAAATGATCCCAAGTGTATATTTATATTTTTCTCTTTCCTTAACTCATTTGATTACTTGCATTCAGTTTTCAAAAACAGTAATTTCTACCATTTTGCTGTCTCATATAAGTCTACTGAACCTTAATAGAAATATCTACATTGTTGTATTAGGAACAAAGATTTTAATGAACCCAAATTCAAACTTTGTTTATTTTCTAAAGTTTCTTATTCTAAGTTTCCTTTGTTAAACTGTAGCAAAAAAGCTTTCTTTCTTAGGATTATGGATAAACCATCAATTGATTTTTCTGGTGGTATTGAATTTACTTCAGTGCATAAAAGATAAAAGAAGTGGCTGTTCATTTGAATACAATGTCAGATTTTGCACCAATCTGTGGTTTGAAATTTCAAATTTAACTTTGAAATAGCAATTATTGTTTTATGCATAATAATGTGTAATAATTTTCTTAGTATTATATTTTGTTTTGTAATCTAAAATTAAATACTTTTACATAATACATTTTTCCTATTCTTAAAATGCCTGTAAATAATATATTTATATCTGCTGTCCACTATAAGTTTATTTTATAGGTTTAATAAGGCTAATTTAAACTATAAATTTATCTGTATAATAAAGGATGCATCTAAAAATAATTCTTCTTGAATGAAAATATTTTTCCCTTGGGAATTTTTAAGCTAAATTAAGCTTAATATCAAAGTTTGTTTAGGTTGGTGGTGAACGTTGGTTGTTTGAATATGCTGTTTTTAGGAAGTATTATTTCCTGCTAGTATTGAGCTTGAAGTTATAAAGAAAAGTGCACCATTTTATCTTTTTGAAGCACAGAAAAAAGATGACTGCCATCTTTTAAAAACACTACAAAAGAACAGAGAGCTACTGGGGAAGGGTCAAAGTTAAATTGTACACGAAAAAACATTTTCCTCAATCTTTTTAGTTGTTGTTTTCTTTTCATATATATTAATTTGCATAAAAAAAAATATGTCTTATATTACAATTTCTAAAATTCAGGTGCTAATTTTGTGAAAAAATTCTGTAATTTCTCATAGGCTCTAAAGAAAGAAGGTTAATTTCATCTTTAGCCATGTCTCTTGGTGTTCAAATGGTAATTATAAAAGAGCTTGAATTTTTCATTATAAATATGATTTATAGGTTTCTTTATTACTTTTCTTTATTCTTTCTAATAGAAATCATTTAAAGATGATGAAGCAGCAACATTTGCAAATATCATGAAAGAACTTGATGTTATATGTGATCTGAGGCAAAAGTAAGTTTATTATATAAATTCTAAATATGTTAATCAAAGGAGAGCAATGTTAGCTACTAGCGTAAAGTGATAGATGCTTTTACTGTTATGCTTTATAAAGCTTCATCTTTTGTAATTTCTTCTTTTTTTATGCTAAAAAATGTACTAGTACTTTCTTTTATCCGAAAATTGAAAAAAAAAAATGAATGTCAATGTCTAATTCTGTAACTTAAAAATTAAAAGTGTACAAGACGCTTGTCACAAAGTTTTTAAGGGGATCCGAGACATGAAATTTTATTTTTTTTTATTTCTAAATATTTTTTACTCTTTTTTTTTCCGCTTGAAATGTTAGCTATTTATTCTTTTTAAAATACAGGGTAGTCATCTAAAAACTTATATGAATCTCTAGTGACTGCTCCATTCAACCATTCAAATTGAAATGCCAGATATAATTATTTGAAGGTATGTGCTCGAGAGATTAGGAACAAAAAAAATTCTTACTGAAATCACAAGTTTTCCCAAACTGCTTTTTAAAGGTAAATGATGATTTACACCTGATGTTCTGTGATTGGTGCTTGTGTACCTTATCTCTCTTGCTATTAGTTGATTACGATGTTGTCCTTTGAAAATGTTCTACATCGCCATTTTTCATGCTACAGTACTGTTCCAATGCAATTTATGCTTTTTAGGGTTCTGTACTTAAAAAAAAAACCGAACCATTATAAGATCACTCCTGTGTCTGTCTGTCACAGCCATTTTACTCATAAACTATGAGACGTGGAAAGTTCAAATTGGGGGAAGTAATAAAGACTATTGACCCACATGTTTACTGATTATTGAACATTCACAAATATATTTAGGAAAAATGTAGAGAGACTAAGTTACTTGGAAAAAAAATCTTTTCTTTGTATATCATGTGGGGTATCGTGTCAAAGCTTTCGTAACGTTGAACTAAAAGATATATTTCTTCTAATTTTAGGTGTTATATTTTCAGAGATATCGTTGAACATGTAGTGCAAAAATATGTCCCCCCCCCCTCTTTTTCCGAATCTACTGAAACTAAAATTCTGAAAAAAATTAGAGGTAGTAAATGTTAATTTTAAACCCTGCAGGAAAATTATAGTGATTACCCTAGGTCACATAGTTTATGAGAAAAGTGCATATTTCCGTTATACATAAATTTCAGTTTGCAGGCATTCAGCAAAGGTGTTGAGGAGTGCTGAAGTTACCTATCGTAGCAGAAGTATAAAAGCATTGTTGATAATGATTTTTGAAAAAAAATTGTCGGTAATTAGCCGAGATATTAACCCTTAAAGACACGGATGGTTTGGACATGCATAATGACAGTCGTGGCATACTCTATGTACCATCGACTTTTAAAGCCTAAACAACTTTTAATGATATATTTGTGTAATGCAATGCCCAGTAGCAGTATAAAAGCAATAAAAGTCAAATTGTTAAAAACAGACTAATTTAACTAGAATTAATCAAATACTGTGGGATTCACAACTAGTTTGCATTGAGTGGATCTCTCAATATGCCTCTCGTGTCAATTAAAAACCTATCTGGAAAAACGTGGCACAGATCAAATCAGCATTGCAACTTTGTGACCTCCCTTCAAAGCGTGCTTAGTGCAATGCCAAGTTTAAACTTTGAACAAGGGTCTTGTTTTAGCTATACTGTAAAAAGAAGAGATTATTACTATGCTAAATTTAGTCTTATGAAATTTCAAATGAAGTTTAAATATGCACTACTTTTATTGTCAGTACCGAATTAACTTCATCATAAACAGATTAGGATAAGATTAAAAAAAGAGTTATACTGAATAGCAATATTTGATATTATTTAGGTCTAATATCTCTTCGAACTTTTATGGTATACCCATTCATACTTTTCTAGTATATGCAGCTATACCCAAACCTATGTTGTATAGTTTTTTTACAAAGTCTTATTAGTCTTTTAGCAACAATTTTTTTAATAATACAGTTAACAATTCATGTATTTATTTTACGGAGCCCTTTGAGAGCGAGTAATACTTACACTTGACCATTTATTTAATGTACTGATCAGTTTGGATAGGAAAAAGCAGGTGTTGCTATTTGAAAATTCCATAAAATTTTCACTAAAACTATAACTATGTAGGCTATGTTGTTCTTGTTCACCATATTCTAAGTTGCATACCTTCAACTAACTATATTTCACATTTCATTTTAATTGGTTGATTGAAACAGCCACTAGGGATTCATATATTGGCAAAATTTCTTTGTGATTACTGTGTATTAAATGTTATATATATTTTTTTTAATTAAAAGTTATTAATTTTACCCATCTTTAAATAATGATTATCTTCTGAAAATATCTCTTTTTTACATATTTCTTCTGCATATTATTTTTTTTTTCATTTTTGAGTACAGAAAAGAAAAAAAAAAATTTTTGTCTTCAGGAATTACTAAAATATTTACTGTGATCTCTCACTTATATGCAATATGCAGAAATTGCTTTTCAGTACTACTTTTTCTACATAGAAATTTTTGTCTTATATAATTGCAGAAAAAGTAGAATACAACTTGCCTGGGAAAGTGGTACTGAAAAGTAATTTCTGCATGTAACATGTAAGCAAGAAGTCATTGAACTAAAAAAATTATGGAAAAAATATCTTGCAAAAAAAAAAAAAAAAAAAAAAAAATGTCATTTTAAAAGATACTGTTTACTAAGTTAATCATTCGTAATATATAATATATCATAATGTATAAGTTAATTATATAAGTTTTCTCTTAAACCAAAAATCCCAAAGACAGTTTAATCAATTTATAACTGAAAATAATTCTACAAAATCTTGTAACTTTATCTTTCATAGATATTTAATTATGGGGAAACATGAAAAAATACATTCTAAGATAAATGGATTTAAAGTTTCAAGGACTTTTTAGAGAACCACAGCTAATACTATAAAAAAAAGGTTATATCTTTTGATCTTACAATTGTATTTACATGCCGTTTGCATCCTTTTACTTCAGAAAGTTCTAGAGTTTTTTAAGCTAAAAAAAGTAAAATGGGATATTTTGAAGATTGCTTCTTAGACTACTTTAAGAGTAGAAGCATTTTCCCTCTCCTTTTTAAAAAAATCCTTAAGTTTTGCAACATTGATTGTCAGCATTTAATTTGTCATTTTCTTGATAAATTCTAACATTCATTTGAATGTGTATAAACCAGATGCTTTTATGATTTTCTTTATCAAATGTAGAAAGTTGTTTACAACATTTATTTGATGCAATTGTTTTGCTCTTATGAAAGAAACTCAAAGTAAATTATTCTGTTCGTAATCCCAGCATCAACATATATGTTGGACTTAAAAACTTTTTCCATGGGTTCTGCTTGTTCACTGGTATGTTTCTATTTTTTTACAAAATTTGATTTACAAGATCAGCTTTTTTACTGAATATAATGACTCGTTCCAGTGACAATTTTTTATCATATCATTCCATTCAATGACAAAAATAGCTACAGAGATGTAGTTGAGCTTATTTGATTCATTTTGAGCACCTTCCAAGTTTATTTAGGATTATACAAATATAAAACTGTACTTGGCTATCAATTCCACTCATCTTTTAGATAAAATTCTTAAATGATTGCAGTTTATCATCGGTCTTAAAAGACAGCCTCCTATAAGATTTATTTTCTAGATCAGAGTTTCACAAAGTGTGGTATGCATACTCATTATGTGTACAGGAAGAGGATCTTAGGGGTTACAAGCTGAGTCTGTGTCAACCACCAACATATGACACGGTACAGCTAAATGAATCAGTATTTTTTCTTCATTTCATTAGCTAAGTAAAATATAATAACATACTAAGATTAAATGGTAAAGTTAACTTATGATTGATTATACCTCAGCAATTTAATATGATAAATTCAACAAATATTCAAGTGTAAAGAATGCAACTGTTACAATAAAAAATTGCTACATTAAATGGAGTATGTGCATTTTGCTGCTATTTTCATTCTTTTCTGTTCATGATTCTCCCTCTCTCTCAAAGAAAAGGGGGTGGTGGAGTATGTCAGATACGTGTAATTCTTTAAGGGGTATGTGAGGTATAAAAGTTTGGTAAACAGTGATCTAGATAAAAAGTACTACTGAAAACTTTTTAGATCATTTTTCTTTTATGAGGGTAGAAATATAGTCCACATACTCATTTTAGGTATTTTTTGATATGAAAACATTTCCCGATTTCTGGATTTTATTTGCCCAGTAAAAAAGTTGTAACTTTCTGCTCTGCATATTGATAGTTTTATCATTTTTTAAGTTTTTTATCCTATATTCAGAGGCTAAAATTCAGGGTGGGGTTTTGGAATTCCCACCCACATCAAATAGCATGTCTATCAATCTGAAAAATTATGATAGTCACAAATGAAGTTATTCAATCATGAAAACACAGATTCTGTTTTATTTAATAGCAGAATTTCTGTAATTAAGTAAGGTAAATGTTACTATTCATAAATAGTAGTATTCAAAATATGGAATCATTTGCATCTATGAGGAAGTACAATAAAGTCACGATTTTAGTCAGTAGGTCATGAAAAAGTTGAGTTCTAGCGACTGGGTCAAACATTGCACTATTCAGTCCTCCATCCACAACATGAATTTTAGTATTTATGTTAATCTCGTTTTAGTATAATTTAAAAATCCAAGAAAAAATTAAATTGTACTGTATTTCTTGCATACCTTGCATATATTTTTATGGCTGTTATTTTTCATCTTGGTAAATGAATAGAATTCGTCACTGAAGTGACTGAATCTGTGTGCTGTTTTACCACAATCAATGCAGATTGCTGCAGCACTAAATTTATAATATATTATAGCCTTAAAAGTGTGGCAAGCAACAATTTCAGAATGTTTAAGATTAAAATATTAAGTGATTTTAACCAGATAATATGGTTTTAGCACTCAAATGAATGGAAAATTATTTTAAGAATTTATTAAACAATCCAAATTTAAATAATCTAAAGTAGTTTTCAGAAAATCATCATGAAGTACTCCAGATGCATGAATTACAGAAACTTGTGACATGTGCATTAAAAAAATGATGGAATTTTGTGTGACATGCTCAAAAGGCAAATAAATAGTAAATTGCTACATTGTCTCTGGCTGTAATTCCCTTTATTGACAAATGTTGAAGGGAAGTCTCCCCTCCTTAAAAATTTAAATTTTAACCCCCGAAGTTACTGCTGATAAAATAATTCATTATTTTTCTACTTTTTCATCCCTGTAATTCATCGACAGAAAAATTATTAGTACTGCTCCATTGCTATTTTTCTATTACCCCCTTTTTTTTTTTACAGAATAATGAGCAATCATCCAGTAATGGATGAATGCTGTACATTACTATAGTTGTATGTCATTCTGTCCTTAAATTCATAAATAATGGCTGTTTCATATCTTTATTTATTTATTTATTAGCTTATTTCTTAACTCTATTATTTATTTTATCTTGCACATACAATGAATATATGCAATGAACAACTTATTTTGTATGTTGATAAGAAAGTGTAAATAAGTTTAGAAAAATGTTTTCTTTTGTCTTTTTGCTTTTTAATTATGATATACATATATATTTCTATTAAACAAGTGCTATGATTTTACTAATATTGTGTATTAATTTACATCATGTTTTGTTACAGAATTAGAGAAGCCTGTGATTGTAGTTTTATATTTTGGCATAATGTTGTATTTCCTAAATACATAGAGCATTTATATGAAAATGGAGTTGGTATTCACAACATTCAGGTATGGGTATCTATATTGAGAATATGTTACCTTTATATTGAGATATTACTGTTATAAATTGTCTCTGAAAAATAGAAGAATGAATCTGATATATCTAGAAAAGTAATTAATGCCACTAGAAATATATGCTTTTTGAGAGTACAGTGTAATTTTAATTTGCTGAAATTTTTTGTGTACGCTGTGCAATTTTTTCCTCCTAAAATTTACTTTAAAAATCAAAGTGCATGTGATACATGAATATTTGAGATTTGCCTATATATGTGACTAGTCACTTGATAGAATTATTGAACTGCAATTTTGTATTTAATTTTATGAAAGCCTGAAGCAATAAATTGTGAACAATTTCCATTTTAGTATTAACTAATAGATTTTGATATAAAATCTGTTTGAAAAAATCTTCACTGATTTTTTTTTTTTTTTTTTTTTTTTTTTTTTAACCCTAATGAAGTATCAAAAATCAGGATGCACACACAAGGGCACAGCATACATGAAAAAATAAATTATTCATAAATAAACTATGTTAATTTGTATAAATGAAATAAAAATTAATTTGTACTTTCATATTCACAAGAAAAAAAAAGACTGTATAATTAGATAACATTTACTCAGTAAGAAATATTGTTAATTAGTTCAGTTATGTGATGTTTCTATGATTTGTGTAAATTCATTTTAAAAGTTTGGTGTTATAAACTAATAAATGATGCCGGCAAATAAATTCTGAAACAGTCTCTTGCTATGGTAATAGACCTTATGCATGCGACCTGAGGTTGAGGCTAAAATTCGTCTGCTGGCGGTATTTACTCTTGAACATTAGCATAGCAGTATATGGAGTGTGAGTTATTAATGCTTGTATGTTAAAAATACCACAAACAATTCTTTGTTGTAGCAGTATATACTTAATATATTGTTTAATAAATTCAAAATGTTGTTCCGTATGCAAGAAAATTCCCAAAATTGCAGTTAAAATCTATGCACTCAACCTGGGTTGAGGCTAAAATCATCTGCTAGTGGTGTTTGTGCATGTGCACTCTGACAGTGCAGTGGCTAGAATAACAGATCAGCATACTGCCAGCTCTGGCATCTGATGTCACATACATAAGGTCCGTTAGAAACAAATATTTATTTAATGAACATATTGCTATTTCAGGCTGTATTTATTCAGTTGGTAGGTAGATGAGGCAGTGTCTAGAAATTTCATTTTTCAACATAAAAGCAAAATATAACTGTAATCTGATCATATTATCACATTTTATGCAAGTCAAAAAGTTTAATATGTTAAAAAATTAATTTTAATTATTACAAAACAATTTTAATTTTTAATTCAAAAACAATTTTAATCATTACTTCATTCAATCATTAATTTTCAGTTTAATACATTGGACTGCCATAAAAACATAAAGCTTACTTATTCCTCTCAGCAGCAGTTGGAAGTAAATGGATGGGCCATGCAGCTCTCCCCCCCCCCCCCCATCTCCTCAAGACTGTTTGGTAGGAAGTAGCTCCGATTACAGAATATCTCAACCAGAAAAAAATTTAAACCAAAATTTAATAAGTTTAAAACATTAAACAGCATGTTTCAGAGCAAAATTTTATAAGTTTAAAACATTGAACAGTACGATTGAGAGGGCTGGGGCATCTAATACATCGGATGATCATGTCAGCATCAAGCTTACTTGTTGCTCTCTTCAGTGATCAGGTACATATGAGTGGGTGCTATTTTCAGTACTCACAGAACAGGCAACACCATCCCTCTCCAGATATGGTAAGATATGCCACATAACATTGAAAGGTATTTCTTTTGTAGTTCTAGTCTCATTATGCCTAAGATAGCAACAGGTACAGTCTGTTTTAAAAGTTAAGACACAACAAGAAAATGTTGTTTATTTAAAAAATACAAAATTTAACAAAAACATATTTATTTATTAGATTCTGTAAAAATATTCAAATAAATCATATCAAAATGAGTAAATAGGTATATTATCATAATTTTGATAAAAATTCTGAAAGTCTGTAACTATACAGTGTCTTAAAAAATTAGGCTGAGTAGAAAAATGCACATCTTTTAACACTTTTATATGATGCTATTTATTAATTATATTTTCCTGGTTTTGGATAACTTCAAATAATTGTTTCCATTGAATCAATTACTTTTTGAAATATTAATGTTGGCAGAGAATACCATACTTTTTCAATGGCCATTTTAAATTCTTCAGTAGAGTCATATTGCTTTCCATTCTTGTATGCTTCATGGATTGATACCCCAAATGTTCTCAGTTGGCTTTAAGTCAGGACTGAAAACTGACCAATGCAGGTGTCACAGCATATAGGACAAATTTTATTGTTCTTACCAGTATCTTTTATCAATAATCTTCAAGGGACATTTTTACAAGAGTTGCAACAGGAATGTATCATGAGGATTATCCATAAAAGATACTGGTAAGAACAATAGAATTTGTCCAATATGCTGCGATCCCTGCAATGTGAAACATTACCATTTTGAACAGAAAGCTCATAACTGTGTAACTTGTGGATTGAAGCATCTGTGTTTAGATCTCCATTCTGGATACCCTGAGATGTCATCAATAGAAATAGTGTTCTAGTGTCTCTTGATACTTTATGAAAATTTGTTCCCCATAGAGAAATGCCAGCCATGTTTGGCCAATAAAGCCAAACATCAAAGATGTCCCATCTTGTTGTCTACTAAAGGATGTATGCAGCTATTTCCTGAGCTTGCCAGTAACAATTCCAATCATCAGGACCATCCAGGTTTCACTTTTTTTTTTGCTCAATAATATGGTGAACAACTTGTACACATATGACATGTACTTTCACGCCTGGCTATTCTGGTCTGTTTATGGAGTATTTTAAGTTTTGGTTTGCAAAAGAAAGAGAGGGGGCATTTAAGAAAAAGTAATATTCTTAAAGTCTCCTGTGTTTTATTTTCTTCTAGAATTCTTTTTATGTATTGTGTTCTTTAAAACATTGATACCAAGATTATTTGTAATTTGCCTTATAAACATTTTTCTTTAACATCAATATTCCTATATTTCAATCAGTCTGAACACTTGTTATACATGTTTCCTGCATCATGTTTCAGTCGAATTTGTTATTTCTAGCATTTTCTGTGTATCTCTTGTTTTGAATGATTAAATATTCTAAAAATTTCAATAATAGGCTTATTTTTTTTATTTCACTTTTAATGTTTTTAATATTTCTTCTTTTGTGAACCTTTAGATTTTGGCATCTTAAATAACCAACGAAAATTGAATTATTTGCTGTTATACTGCTCAAGGAAAACGGTTGGTTGAAACCACCATAGCTTTTGTTAATATTTACTTAAGGGCGCTGGTCACTGGCGGAAAATATTGCGTTCAGCTCATATACTAGACCGTTCCTACCCCCCCTGCAAGCTGTCAGAGAGGCGTGTATCTTTAAATGGCGTGAAGTCCAAGAGATCTTATCGGTTGTCTGTTGACAAAATTTATGAGCCAGTAGGAACGGAAAGTACTATAGCAGCTATTTTTGTTAATAAGGAAATATTAGTACTTCAATTTCTTTTGCAGTTTTTGAAATACACGAGATCACATTGAACAATTTTACTATTATTATTATTATTATTATTATTATTATTATTATTACAGCGACGCAACCAGGAATTCCATCAAGGAATAAGTTTCAATTGAATAATTTCGACTTTTATAAATGCCTAAATTTGAGAAAAATTTTGATAAAAATTTAAATATGACAATAAAAAGTGATTCAATGTCATTTTGCTGTCTAAAATGATTTTGATGTTTCACCTTACTTTATATTATGTTTATTATATGTTCATGTTTACCTTCAAATTTAACCGTCCTAAATTTTAAACAAATAATTATTAAATCAACTTGTCTATGACTTGTTTTCATAATTTATTACGTAATATTCAGTGTTTGTGATTTTTTTTTCTTTTATTTATGTAAAGCAACATTAATTTACTACTGAAAAATCAAAGCACAATTGATTATAATTAATTACTGCAATATGTATTTTTTTAAAAGTTTGTTTATAGATAAAAATATTATTATAAATCATCAGGTAAAGAAAATATGGACAGAGACCATATTTAGTCCGAGTTACACATTCATTTTTTCTGTATGATATATTTAAAAATATTCCACAAATTTATTGAATACTTTAAAATTTGATAGTTCCTTGAGATTTTGGACCTATTTTTATGAACGATAATAGATACAGCCATTGGTATTTCTCACTGGGTAAGACAAATAAAATCTGTTGAATTCTCAATGTAGTACACCCCCCCCCCCCCTCTCAACATAAAAGCGCCAAAAAAATTAAAATAAAAAATAAAAGGTTGTAAGAGAATTTTATCAAAATATCTCCGATTATTGAAGTTATTCCATATATTGGCACGTATTTAAGTATTTATATAATGAAATTAAACTACAGTGCAAAATGAACATGAATTATACAAAAAATACTTCAAGTAATGCTTTTTAATACAGCTTTATTTGACAAAAGCATAATATAAGATTTCCAATAACTCAAATTAGCGGTCATAAATTTGAAATTTGAAAGTTATTTCATTTAATTTTGATCATCGTTTAATAAAATTAACATTATTAAGAAATATTGAAAATTGCGAATTTCAATACATGTAACGATATCTTCATTAATTCTCTATTCAATCAAAGGATACAATATTAAATATAGATACAACATACATGCAGCAATGTATATACGATTCACAAAGACAAAATATCAAAGTATAATATTAATATGTATAGAAATGAGGAAAATATCATTAAATGAATATTAGTATTGCGCATGCTAAGTCCCCCCCCCCCCTTCCTACTCAACCTTGCTCCCACCAAAAATATCCATAACAATATTAACTGAAAGGAAAGTAAAAGCATAATATGTTTGCTCTGCATATTTAAATTCATTTCAAATATTCATTTTTTTTTTAAGTATGTGATTGTAAATTTTAATTAAAGATGTGGAATGCTTCCTCAAAAAATTATTATTATTATATTGTCCCCCAAAGCTTTGTTAACCTTGCCTTGAGTTTATAAGAATTTTGTTATATTAAACAAAGACAGTACTATAATTTCTGTATTATTTCTGTATGTATATAGTTACATCCGAATGTAAATATTACCCGAACTTTCTTTTTTCTTACAGAGTATTTAAATAAAGCACTTTTTTTTTGTTTTTTATGTAGATTAAAACTTAACACTAAAAATTATTTTAAAAACATTAATTACCCAAAATATACCATAGTAGTTTTCTCATACATTAGGAAGGTTCACAGCTATTTTCCACACATTTTAACAAATTCTTTTCTTTTTCTGATCATTTTTCCATAAAATTGACATTATTAACAAATATTCAAAATTGCTAAGCGCAATACATATAATTAATTTTCAGTTAATAATAACATTGTCATCTATTCAATTAAAGGATACAATGTTCAATATAAATGCAACAAAGCTGCAGCAACATATATATGATTCACAAAAACAAAATGCCAGAGTATAATATTAATACATTGTACAAGTGAGACAAAAAAAATCATTGAATGAAAATGTGTAATGTGCATGCTGAGTTCCCACCCATCCCTCGACTTACTTCCACCAAAAATATCCATAACAATGTTAACTGAAAGTGAAAACAAGAAACATAATGTGTTTGCGCTGCATATTTAAATTCTCAATTAATATTCATTTTTTTAATTATGTGATTGTAAAATGTGTATGTTTAAAAATGTGTGTGTGTTTAAAATGCTCAAAAGGAAACAAAAAAGAAAAAGTTGACTGTGATAGCGTGACGCAGCGTATACAGGGGATTCACTCTCGATGATGTTCAATGGCTGATTCCTAAACTGTTAGACATAGACATATAGTTCCAATTACAAAAATGTTTTAAATGAAGTAAAGAAGTATTTTAAAAGCGATTTCGGTCAATAAAAAGATTTTTTTTTATATGAAAATTTATTTTTATGCGGTCCCCTGCCCCGGGTCCTATAAGTAATATTTAGTAAAATTTTTCTATATTACACTGACAAGTAAAAAAAAAAAAAAAAAAGAGCCATTATTCCACGATTAAAACTGACCGAATAATAGCTGTTTAAAGTTGGAGCCTGTTTTCTGCTGCGAAATAGCGGTCATTCACAAATTTAGTAGAAATATCGTCAGCTGTATTAAAAAAAATAGTTGAGAGTAAAATTGCAAAATAAATTTGAAATCTATAATCATTCCGACATATAATGCAAAATATACAATTTGTACTAAACAAATAAGAGGGGGAAAATAACTGAATTTTCGTTAAATAAGATGATGAACAGCAATAGCCTCATTTCTTTACAAAATTATACATATTATAAAATGCTATTAGGTTGCAAAATTTGAGTTGTGTTATGTTTCTTAGCTTTATATATATATATATATATTCAATTAAAAAATAAATATAAGAGTATAGTTTTAATACGTAAAATTAAATATATATATATATTCATTAAATAATAAGAAAGAAAAATCATGCTTCAAGCATAGATTATAAAAGACTTTTCAACACTTCCAAAATACTTTATCAAGACTTCGCCATTTAATAATGTAAATAAGATAGCCAAGAAAGCATTTTAGAAAGCACATAGCACATTTGAAAATCGGATATCAGTAATTACCGTCCACGGTCGCAAAGGTACTTGAATTGATCTGTGGAGCTCTGTATATGATACATTTGTACATTTTTGTACGTGTTCATGATACATTTGTACATTTTTGTACATGTTCATGTTATTTGTATATATTCTACACAGTCTGCTAAAATTTAGTATAATAAGAAAACGCATGACACAGTTAAAAAATCACTATCAATATACGGAAACGTACTTGCATTCTTTTGTACAGCCTATTTTAGCACATTACCTATACATTTTTATGCATGCAATATATTAAGTTGAAATTTAATTCAGGCAAAAACACTCTTGTCCACTCCTCATTTTTATTTATTTATTTATTTTGCTACTCTACCACAACCTCCTTACCTCTTCCAAAATGTTTACACACCCACCCCCTCCCTTCCTTTCATTTTCTTCCTGAACACTAAGTTTACAATACTATATTATTTTGAAATAACTATTTGTAAGTAGTCTTCTAAACATCTACTTCCACATGCCGACCCCCCCCCCCCATGCCGTTTGAATGCTCAAATACTGTATTTAAGAAATTGCGACCCTATGTTTTAATACTGCCTATTATAATTCAATAGTTTATAGATCTTTAAATATTTTTTGTTTTGATCCTTGAAACTCCTTGATTTTTATTTAAAGAAATGGATTAAAAAAATATTTTGTGAAAAAACATAAAAGGTTCAAATTAAAATTATTACTTCAAAAATAAGAGCAATGAGAATTAAGATTTTTTTTAAAAGTTAAATGCAATTTGATGTATTTTTCCGTAATAATAACTAATCTACATAGCTAATATAAATAATCTAAAATTGAATATAAGTACTCACAACGTAAACTATTATGAAATACTATAATAGAAATTATTAAAAATATATTGGAAAATTATTGAAATGGACTATATAAAGATTTAAAATAATCAATTTAAAAGCATGGAAAAAAATTTTGGTTATAAAATTACGATTTCTGAAAATTAAATGCACTTAGGCAGGGCCTGACCTCCGAAGCACAGCTTCATTTCGGTACACCCTTTCATCCAAGAAGGGTTTTCGAAATTCAATATACTTGGAAACTCACCAATGCTGTAAATGTTATTCCAAAGAGTGCCTCATTTGAGTCCACATATAGCTAATAAAACTTTTTTTTATGTTCCCTTGTATATACTATGAACAGGAAAATTGGACACAATCAAGAACAATATGCAAAAATGATTTTGCATAGTATCAACATAAAAATGTTGAATTCAGCATGTACAGTATTTTATGGAAGAAACGCCACACCCGTCGTAAGCGCCGCACCCCTCAAAATTGGTCTAAATAAGATTAAAAATATCGTAAACGCCGCACCCGTCGTAAACACAGCACCTGTGGGAATACTACTTTTGTCGACAGTGTCTCATTGACCTAGCTTTAATCAAAGTTTTCTGAACAGTGTAGAGTGCCTCATTTTTAATAATTTAGGATTTTAAAATTTTATTTAAAATATTTAAATCAGGTTTTAAACATTTTTATTTAATTTTTTTTTTAATTAAGAAGACGTCAATTGGCATTAAAACCATCCAGAGCGCGGGACGGGGACCCTCTCCTTAGGCGCTCCACATTTTTTTAAAAGTTCGTCGCAACTTAGCACGCTTTTTACGTTGCATGCACTTTAGCCCTTTTTAGCTTCAACTTGAAACCCTCAATCTCTGAGTTGTCAATATCTGAGTGGAAGAGTAGTAAATTTTCTTTGTCCACCTGTATGGTTCAGTATCATCATCCGAAATGTCACAATTTTCATGATCGGTGAAGTCAGAAGGTTTCGCATTGTTGAGCAGGGGGCTTGAGAACAGTCTTATAACAATATATATATTATTATTCATCGGATTAATGAATTTTTATTTTATCCTAATTTCATGCGCGCGAAAAACGCCGCACTTGACAAAAAAATAACTTTCAAACTCGTAAACGCCGCGGCGTTTCTTCCATAAAATACGGTATATGTAATGCTCAGTATAAAATATCAATATTTTGAAATACTTCTTTCAGTTTTGTCAATGGTTTAAATTACTAATATTTTAATGTTGTGCATATTCAGCTCAAATTAAATATTATTCAAATTCAATATGTAAAATAATCAGGGTTGCTGGCTTTTAGCCAGGCCAAAAAAAAGCCGGCCGGCTTTTTTTGGTTTTAACCACTTTAAAAAAGCCGGGTTTTATTTCTTTGAAGTTGACTTACAGTAAATTCGTTTTAAATTTGGATCAATTAATTTTTAACACTTATAAATATTTTCTATTAAAAAAAATTATAGATTTCTATTAAATTTTATCAAATAAATAAGTCTTTATAACTTCTAGAAGGCAACTGTGAAGGCATTATGTCTGAAAAAAAAAATTATAAACATTGAAAGGAATATAAGTTAGGCTCCAAACTGGTGTTTTGAAATTCTATATTACATAGCTCCACATATACTACACATTTTAAAGATATATTTAATTAATGACAAAATGTAGCACATCAAAATGAAAACATTCTTATGTATCCATATGGAGAGATTAAGTTATAAATGTTAAAAGAGAAATTAGAGAAGATGTAATATTTGAGGAGAGTGGTACATAAGTTTATAAAAAATAAAACATTTAAACAAGGGAAAAAAAAATCTCTAAATAAAATTTTGAAAAGCTTGTTGCTAATTCATGCATATGCTATTCATAATGTTTTTAATAGTGAGAAATGGTGTTTTTATTAATATGACTATGTATAATTTTAAATGTTTATTAGAAATAAAAAAGACTTGCATATTAATAGCTCTTAAAATTAAGTAATAAAATATGTAACTAAGTAACCATTGGCCTCTTTAATTTTATAAAGCTGTAAAAATGAAAAAATTGGCATTTGGTATGGCCCTTTTAAAATTTAGCTGACATATTTGCAATTCTGACTACAAATCACTAGCAAAATCCTTTAAGTTTTATTCCAGTATTAATGTCCTCATTATTGAGAAATTGGGCTACTTATTCAATTATTACTCTAAATCAATTAAATGTCATTAAAACTAATTAAAAACACTTTAAAATGTGTAGTTTATAATTACAATGCTTCGTTGTATAAAAGCCAATTATGGCCAAAAAAGGCCAATTTTGGCCAAAAAAAGCCGGTTAAAACCAATAAAAGCCACCGGCCTGGCTTTTATTAATTTTAGCCGGCTTTTTTGCAACCCTGAAAATAATAAACATACACTTAAAATAATGGACAAAAAACTGAAAAATTGTGATCATGTGGTTTAAACTACTGGTGTATTACATGAAAAATTAATTTGCTATGAAAGATATTTTTATGAAACATATATATATATATTAATGGAATTAATTCAATATAAAATTTGGTGTCCGTTGCTTTCTCAATTCCGCGTCTCTTCAAAATTTTCTAAGGGAAGCAAAATGCTTCTTGTGTTGGTTGAAACCTTCTGTCTACTTCCCCTACCTACTCCCCCCCTAGTGTCAGGAATCGGAGCAGACGCGACGGGGTGCCCTTTCTCGTAGAATGATGGATTGCATAGTGGGGGAAGGCACTGAAATCATCAGAATAGAAATATATGCGTTTTGTTTTAATTATAGCTCCCTCCCTAATTAATTGAAATGAAATATTTTTGTATCAATGGATAAATTAGAAACTGTACATTTTTTCGTGTTTTTTTTAATTTCCAAACGACTTAATAGAACTGCCAGAATTTACAGTTTAATGAGAGGTAGAAATTATTTTGGTCATGCTCCGAATATTTCATGTAAAATCAAATAGTTAAAATTATTTTTAATATAAAATGAAAACTAGGATGAAAAGTGGCAAGTTTTAAGAATTGCATACAGAAAACAAAATTCAAAAATCTCAATTTTTTCATGAGATATCCTTAGAAAAGTGGGAGAAAATATTCCCATAGGTTTACATGGAGAACGGAAAACGAGATTGTAAGTGATCAGCACCCTTAATGTAATTATATTTTCGAGACAGTGGTTTTTAAACAAAAAATAAAAAAGGCATATTTTTAAAAGTAATTCATGCTTATGAAAGCATTATATCTCTACTATATTTTGAATATTTATTGGGAAATTATTTCATATATTTCTCTTTCCAATTTTATCATATGTTTGTGTGGGCCTAAACTTTTGAGACAAATTGTAGCAGTTTTCAGACCACTGGAGTGTTAACTGTCAATGACGAATTCAGCTATTCTGTTCATTTTTTCTCTGCTACCAAAAAATTGTGTGTCTTTCTGCATGTTTATTTGAAAATTATATTACCACCTTTTGTATTTTTTGAATGATTGAATTTTTATTTCTTTTGTGACTTTTCGATGACTGTATTTCTTTGTATTCATTTGGGAATTTCTCATTTGGGAATTTTTACTTTTATTTATATAAGTTTTATTTTCTGTAGTATATGATATCTGCTCTACATGATTGTGTTGCTCCCATTCTTGCTACACGGCATGAATCATCACCTCAGGTATTGCTTGATGCTTTTGAAAGAGAATCATATTCAACGCTTAGAAAGGTTTGTTACTTTTTGATACTTTTGAAACTAAATGATTGTTTTTTGTTATGTATTTCTGAATGTTAAATGTCATTCTAAATTTGATAGAGCCTTCTCTTGATTTTTAACTTTTTCTTTTTTTGAGGAGGGGGGGGGGGGCAGTGCTGTGTGCTGTTAATGATAACAAATGATATTTTGTTTGTTGGGAAATGAAGTAACTTTATGGATCTAATATGTGATATCAAAGTTATATTTAACCCTTTCAGGGATGCCGTTTGCAGTCTGCAAACACTTAATTTTAATGCCCAAACTGCTAAATGGCACCAGTAATGTTTTAGTACAATTTCAATCGCATAATATATGTGAAAAAAAGCTTTTGATTATTTTTAAATAAATTTGTTCATAAATTGCAGTGTGAATTAGTTATTTGGACATTTTTGGAGCAGAAATGCCTTGCCCCTGAAAGGGTTAATAAGGATAGAGTAATAATTTAAAATATTCCATGTTTTCTGGAATTCTTTAAAATCGACAGTTTTATAGCTTGGAATATAAGTATTTCTTACCTTAAACAAAATGTGCTTTATTTAAAAATATATATTAAGTTTTATCATAATTTTTGTTTTTATAAGACATAATGTTTCAGTAAGTTTTAGGTTGTTAGGACAAGAAAAAAGTTAGGAAGTTCAGGCGAAAAATGTAAAAATAATTTTAACAAAAGATTGATAAACACTTTAAAAATTAATTTTGTGATAGATTTGCATTTTCATGTGTATATGTTAATCATGTTTAATTTAAATTTGTATAAATGAATGAGTATTTTTTTAAACTTGTAAGTTGTAACATTTTACAGGAGAATTTCATTTTAAACTATTTTATTTTTCAAAAATATAAACTTGTTTAGCTTATGCATTAGTAATAGATATAATTATTGTTGGTTAACAAGAATTATTCTATTTAGTATCACATATTATCAGTGACTGTTCTTGGTTATTGCCTGTTACCATCGAGCAAATTATATTAATGAATATCTTTATCTTTGATGAATGGTCATTATTCTTGTTCTTTAATAACAACTTTATTAACTAAATAACAAATGATATCTGTTTATCTGAGTTGGTCTGCTTGTATTTTCTGAATTGAAATATCTTACTAATCAATTTTATTGGAACACACAAGACCACAAAGTTAAAGTAGTAGTATTACATAGTATGTGCTGCCATCAGGTGCAAACATGTTAAATACATTACATGCCCCCCCCCCTTTTTTTTTTATAAACAAGATAGTTATAAAGGCAATGAATATTTAAAAATTATAAATCATTTAAAGTTCTAAATTTAACATAGTTTAGTTTAGTTGTCTCTATACCATTGAGGTTTTACAATTGTTCTGGAAGATTTCCATACAGGCACTTGAGGCAACACCGTTTGTAACTTAGCTGTTTTATTATCTATTGTATCTATTGCATCTGAATCTGTAGTTGCTGGATAAAAATCTTCTACTGATCTCACAAATTGACTTAATTCAGATTTATCAGGGCGGATGTAAAATCTGTTTCTACTGTAAATATTACCATCTATCCCTTTAATAATGTAGGATTGAGGTTGAGGACCACCCTGAATGACAGTTCCTTGCTTCCATGGTTCGTTTATCTTTTGGCAAAACCAAACTCTTACCTTATCTTTCAAATTTGAGAGTTGTGCACTATGCTTGTTAGCGTATTTATTTTGAATCATATGTTGCTGCTCTAAATACTCCTTTGCTTCAGCTAACGGAAAATTTGGCCTAAGTTTTTCAGGATGACATGACAAAAGAGACCTCAGTCACCTGTCCATTAATAGTTCAGTTGGAGAGGGGAGATCTTGAGATGGTTGAATACGATAGTCTAATAAGACCATATATAGATCTTTTCCATCCTGTAATGCCTTAATTAGGGATTTTTTTATTTTTTGCATGGCTCTTTCAGCTTGACCGTTAGCTCTAGGAAAGTGTGGTGATGTGAGGTTATGTTCCACATTCCATTCTTTGAAAAAAAAATTTCACATCCTCTGAATTGAATGGTGGTCCCTCATCGCTGACCAACTCCTCTGGAATTCCATGTCTTACAAAAATAGATTTGAAGGCAATTATGACATTTGGTGCATTATTATTCTTAACTATTTGGACTTCAGCATATTTTGAGAAATAATTAATCAATAACAGATATTGTTGGCCTTTTAGATAAAAAAAAATCACAACCAACCTTTTGCCAGGGCTTCTCTGGAACATCTTGATTAAACAAAATTTCTTTTTGATTGTTATGCTGATGCTGCTGGCAAGTTTTACATTTCTCAATAAAAGTTTCAATGTCACAGTTCATTGATGGCCAATAAAAATATTATCTTGCTTTCGTTTTACAAGCCATTGTACCCCTATGTGTTAAATGCAACTTTTGTAGTATTTCTGCTCTTGAGACCTTTGGCACAACAAGTCTTTTACCACAACAAATTATACCTTCATTTGTACAGTACAATTCTTCTTTGCGATGACAATAAGGCTTAGCAAAATTTCGTGTATTTTTTCTTTCAGGCCAACCATTTTGTATGTGGTATAAAACACCTTGCAATTCATTGTCATTGGTCGTAAATGTTGCATATTCCTTCCATTTGTTTACTGATGCATGAGATAGTAGATTTATCTTAACACTTATGTCTGATTCTTCCTCATCAGCAAAATATTCTTCAACTAATTGAGCAGGAAAAAGTGTATCGGCTATCAGAAGAAGTTTTCTGGGGACATATTCAAGCTTGTAATCATACCTATTAAGCCTGAGAAGCATACGTTGAACTCTCAGTGATATGGCATCATACTGCTTTTTGCTTAATCCCAACAATGGCTTGTGGTCTGTCTGCACTTCAACTGGTCTTTCATATGTATAATAATTGAAATGTTCCAGGCCAAAAATTAAAGCGAGTAACTCTTTTTCGATCTGAGCATACCGTTGCTGTGTTTCAGTTAATTATGCAGAACCATATGCAACTGGTTTATTATCTTGCAGCAAAACAGCTCCCAAGCCATAATGGCTGGCATCTGCTGAAACGGTTACAGCTTTGTCTTTATCAAAATACTGTAAAAATTGAGCTTGTACTAAAGTTCTTTTTATTAGTTCAAAGTCAAGTTGAGCATTTTCATCCCACAACCACTGTGTATCCTGTTTCAAAAGCTGTCTCAATGAATGTGTTAGATTTGAGAGATGAAGTGTAAACTTAGCTAAGTATGTTACCATGCCAAGAAACCTTTCCAAGTCCTCTCGATTCTTTGGTGCAGGAAATTTAGTTATAGCCATTATCTTTTTAGGATCTGGTTCTATTCCTTTGTCAGATAATATGTGGCCTAAGTAATTCACAGAAGATTTTGACAACTGGGTCTTGACAAGGGTAAATTTAAGATTTGCTTCTCTAGCATGCGTTAAAACTTTATGTAGTAACTGGCAGTGATTTTCAATAGAGGATGTTCCAAGGGTTAGATCATCAAAGTAAGGGTTTACTTCAGGCATATCTTCAAACGTCTCCTCCATAGCCATCTGAAACTCTTCTGCAGCATTATTAAGCCCAAAAGGTAGAACTAAATATCTGTACTGTCACCAAGGTGTGGTAAATGTAGTTAAATATGAAGATTCTGTATCTAATGGCAATTGCCAAAAACCATTTTTTGCATCTAGGATAGTAAATATTTTAGATCCTTGAAATCATGTAATAAGACTATCAGCTGTTGGTATAGGGTAATGAGGTCGACGAATTACTTCATTTATTGGTCTTGGATCTAAACAAATGCGCAATTTTTTAGGCGAGTTAATGATAACCATATTATTTACCCATTCTGTTGGTTCATCCACTTTTGCAATTATTCTAGATTCTACCCTTTTCTGCAACTCATTCTTTACTTTGTCATGTAGAGCTAGTGGTATCTTACGTGAGGCTGCTATGTGAGGAATATAATGGTCTTTTAATTTTATTTTTACAACACGGTTCAAGCAACCAGTTCCTGTAAATACATCAGAAAACTGCTGGACAATATCTTTGGATGGAAAAAAATTATACATGGGCTTTATAACATTATTAAATCTTTGGATAAGTTCTAATCTCTCACAGGCTTCGAGCCCTAATATTGGACTAGCATTTAAAGAGGTTACTAAAAATTTACATGTCATATCTTTCTTTAAAGTTTTGCAATTAAGAAAACACTCATCTAGAATTGGCACAACGTTGTCACAGTAATCCAGTATAAATTGTTTGCATTTTTCACCATTTGCTTTTCACTCCATTTTAATATTTGACTCTTTGGAATAACATTGACTTGAGAACCTGTATCTAGCTTAAATATAACATCATTTCCATTTACTTTTAATTTTTGTAGCCTTACAGAATTTGATATTTTACTCTCAAGTTGATTTTAATATTTCAGTTCACCCAAATAAACAGACTCTGTGTCACTGCCATTATTCTGTTTCACTGCATTTAGTCGACGCACCTGTTGACTGTTGTTTACTTTATTCTGACATACTTTCGACCAATGATTTTTCCCGTCACAGTTTCTGCATTTTGTACCGAAGGATGGACATTTCTTTGGTTCGTGAGATCTGCCACAGTATTTACAAAATATTTCTCTTTTATGATATCATGCTCGTCCATCCTTCAACTTCATTCATCGACATTCAATCTGCTGATTTTATCACACATTTCTGCGACCTGCACTTTACTATGCTCGACCGTTTTATATTCAGCAACAATTTCTTGAAACGTCTTCTTTCTACTAGTTTCACGAATTAATCACTCTTGTAGCGATTTATCAGCCAACCCTTGAATGATTTTATCCCGAAGCATCCAATCTGCAAGGTCACCTTAATTGCATTCAACAATGGCTGTACGTAAACGTGAATAATAGTCTGTAAATTTTTCTTCACTTTCTTGCTTGATTTCTAAAAATTTAAATGAAGCATATATCGCATTCATATAGTCCTGAAAATATTTATCAAATTCGTCCAAAATTTGCTTCAATGTTATTTCACTGGCTCCTCCTTCTGGCTTCAGATCAAATACACTAAATTGCTTTTTTAACTCATCACCTCCAACATACCAAAAGAGCGCTGTTTTTGTTTTTTCGGATTCACCTGCATGTTTCAAATCTTGTATGTAATCTTTAAAATCTTGCCTCCAATACCGCCATGACTCGGATGGATTTGAGCCCGGTTCAAACGCTGCAATATTAGGTAAACTTCCTGCCATATTGCTTCAATTTTTTGTAATATTTAACAAAAATACATGGGTCACTATACTTCTGATACCATGAAATATCTTACTAATCAATTTTATTGGAACACACGAAACCACAAAGTTAAAGTAGTAGTATTGCATAGTATGTGCTGCCATCAGGTGCAAACATGTTAAATACATTACATGAATCATCTTTGTATATGCACTTTATATTTTGTCTTAATTTTAAGCTGCTTATATATATATGTGTGTATTTGATTACTTAGATTTTTTTTTAAATTATTTTTTCTAGAATTTACTGGATCCTCTGTGCAGTGATATTGAAACTGAGCTTCGTCTTCATTGTCATTATCATCTTCAGTTAGATGATAGAAACCCCTTTAAAGTGGGCTTAAAAGATTTCACTCATTTTCTATGCTTACCTCCCATCAGGCTTTTTGATCGCTTCATAAATATTAAATGTAAGCTGTTTATTTTGATAATCTGAATTAAAAGCATTAAATATGTATATGAATTTTTTTTTGTTAGTCCATATCTCGTCACTGTGCATCACTGTCATAGATATATATTATTTTATAAACATTTGAAGTAATTATTTCAGTCATTATATTTCTATTAAAATCTTACCTTTTATTTATCAGCAGTCTTTTTTCATCTCCTTTTCCTTTTTACTTTATTAACAAAATTCTAAGTTTCGCTGCAACATATTTTCAATATGCCTACAATAGTATCTGACATTGTTCATTCCCGCAGACTTTGCGATACTCATCTGTTGACTAAAGTAGTAACTTTAGTTACTGATAGATGACTTTGGCTCTTTCTAACAATCATAATTCATTTGCACGAATTGTCACAATCACATGCTTCCAGAGAGAATTCAGGAATCCAGTAGTGGATGTTGGTGATACGTAGAAATGTTTTTTTGTGAGGCCAAGAGAAATAAACACTTCTGCTCACTAGTTCAGTTTGCCTTGCTTTGAATTGCTTCATTGCTATCATTATGTTTATGTTTCTGGCATTATCCTTCAACATGCAATATTTTTCATAGTCATGCTTTTAAATAGTTATAGTTCTGTTAATTACTTGGTCATATATTATGGGTCTTGGTCTCATGAGGATTGGCAATAGATGTTGAATTTAGGATTTCCTAGCATTGGACTTTTGGTACTTCTAAATGGGCTAGATCAGGCATGTGAAACACGTGGCCCACAGGCTATACTTGGTCCGCCAAGCCTCTGGCATTTTCCCTATGTTTGATTTCAATTTTTGTTTGTTGAAGAAAATACACTTTGTACGAATATATTTACAAACATTGCTGTGTTGGCAAGTTGGAGAATTTTTTTTATTAAAAATATCTACCACTATTACAGAATGTTAATCTTTGCTGTATTTAATGACAAAATTCCCTGATTAAAGAAAGAGAAGATTACTAGTAAAAATTATTGGTAGCTATTTTGGATGAAGCAATTTCACAATCTGGCAACACTACCCTGGTTTAGGAGATGCCAACATCATATATTATATGTATATGGTCAAATCTAGCTTATTTTAATATTTCAGTTCCAAAAGATTGGGGATGCAAAAATAACCAGCCGGAAAGTTAAAAAGAGCCAATATTGAATCTGAAAATTTTAAGATTTGTAAAAGTCTGATAGTACAGTAGACTACCCGAAATTCGCACATTATCGCAGATGTAAACAATGAAACTTTTAATTGAGATGTAAGAGCAAAATTACAGATTTTTTTAGTTTTATATTTCATTTGTATTTTAATATGTAATTATTGATAATATGACTGAACTCATGATTTTTCATCAATGAAGTATAAATTTGTTTCTGAAAAAAAGTCAAGATATTGCTGATATCACAAGTAATCACTATCTTTTTACCAAATATATTTTCATATTAATCAAGCTTTTTTGGTTATTAAGACTGGCTAAAACTGAAATAAAATTCCCTTACTGTACGATTTTTATGTGAATTAATAGGGTGTACCTTCATGAGGAAAGTTTCATTGAATAATTCAAGCAAAATGTATCTCATCATTTCTATGCATATTTAATTATACACTATTAATTATTTACTTGACCTTTACTTTTAATAATTTAATCTTTTTTAAAAATTGTTTCTTTTTATCATTTTAGTTTATTGTTTTCAGAAGTCGATCCAAGCAAAATTTGGGGCATATTTGTATTTAGGACACCTTCACAAAAATCCATTTAATAAAACAGGCCTCTTCGCAAAATTCCTTTTCATAAAAACAGGCCTCTTAACTAAATTCCTTTCCATAAAACAGGATTGTTACATTCAAATTACTGTTTAAAAATGTAAACAAAGGAATGACTAGAAATCTGCAAACCTCCAGTCCAAAGCTGTGCAAATTTGAGGGAGTCTACTGTATTTGTTTTTCTAATAGTTTGTTTTTCTTGTTGAAACTATTATGTTATTTTACTGCTCTCTTTGAATTGCATGGCATTACAAATTAAAGTATAGTATTTGTTAGTTACTAAAAATGTATTGAAAAGCTATTACAGTCGAACTTGGATAATTCAAACCTCTTTAATTCGAATTCATGGATAATTCGAAGTTTTTTGTCAGTCCCTTGAAATTTGTATTCAGTTAATGCTAAAAAATCTTGATTAATTCGAAGTCCAACTTCTTTAATTCGAAGTTTATACCCTTTCAAAAATGACAATCTAGTTTCAATGCAGTTTATTTGAAAAGTGGCCAGGTTATTTTCAGCTATTGTGGAAATTTCGAAGTCCAGCTTCTTTAATTCGAAGTTTTTACTTTTTCAAAAATGACAAAATCTAGTTTTAATGTAGTTATTTGAAAAGTGGCCCAGTTATTTGCAGTTATTGTGTAAAATTGTTTAGGGAAAAGAAGGGGGTGGGAGAATATTCTTATCTGTTTTTGGAAACAGAGCAGGCATAAAGGGAGGAGGAACGTAGACCACCCATACCTGCCCTTGGATATGGGTGGTTCCCGCCCTTTCCCTTGTAAGTGACACACGGTACTCTTGCTAATGACGCCAATGCGATAAATTATAGATGACACACGTTTCAATTCCTTCGAAACCAGGACTATAGTCACTTGAGTTTTCTTTATTGTGCTTTTAGTTTTTGTGGTGAGAGTTCAGTGCAAGCATGTTGTTGCGTAAGCAAAAAAAACCCGTATAAAACCTTATCTTTCGATGAAAAAATTGCTGTCATTCGTGAGGTAGAAAAGGGCGTAAAGAAGAAATGCATAATCGCAAAAGAGTATGGAATAGCACTCAACACTCTTTCAACCTTTTTGTAAAATAAAGAAAAAAAAATGAAATCTAATCCAAACCGCAAATGACCTAGAGAACTTGATAATCCTGGTGTGGACGAGTGTGTCTTGAAGTGGTTTAAGCAAGCGCAGGACAAAAAACATCTCTCTCAGTGGAACTCTTGTTCATGCAAAAGTGGAAGAATTTGCTGTCAGTTTAGGAAACAACTTCTTCAAAGCAAGTTCCAGATGGTTGGATGCATTCAAGAAAATAAATGAAATTTCCTTTATGTCCGCGTGTGGTGAAAGTTCAAGTGTGGACCAACATGCAGCAAATGAGTGGAAAGAAAAAGTTGTTCAAATCATTGAGCATACGTAGGACAGAGACATTTTTAATGTCGACGAAACTGGACTTTTTTTCAAATGTACCCCTGCAAAGACTTTGGATTTTAAAAGTGAAAAATGTATTGGGCTAAAACACAGTAAAGACCAAATAACCCTACTTGTGGAAGCAAACATGGACGACACTGAGAAGTTACCTTTACTGATGATTGGAAAATCAAGAAATCCAAGGTGTTTTAATAATGTCAAAACAAAGCCTATAGAATACCATTCTAATACAAAAGCAATCAATAGATCAAGGCATCATTAAAAATCTGAAGCATTTCTACAGATGCTTAGTCATTCAACACCCTTTTACTGAATCTTCCCAAAAGCTTCCCATTACCCATGATTGCATCAAGAATGTGTTTAAATGCATGAGAAAACGTGAACTGGGAGAAAAAGGATCTCTGGGGAAGATTTGAAATGACTTAAAGATTTTTTAGATAGTAAATATTAATATTTTTTCACACCAGAGATATCGTTAGATTCGGAAAAAATGCCAAGAATGATATATACTATCATTACCCAGAAAAAATACCAGGTACCAAGTGAGCCAAAAACAATAGCAAATTGTTTCTGGAAAGCAGGATTCATCAGGAACACTGTGAGCCTAGCGAGCTTTTAGATGAAGAAAATTTACCTCCCCCAGTTGCATGTGAAGACAGTATATCATTTGATGATTACATTGACATTGATAAAAACATAGACATTTGTGGAGAGCTATCTGAAATAGATATTTTATCCGAAGTTCTAAACAATAAGAACATTACAACACAAGATGATGAAGATATTGAAGATGAGGTAGAAGAACAGAGGCCGATTCCAACATCAAGTGAGACAGTCTTTCATGTAGCAGAATATCATCGTTATGTAGAAGGACAATCTAACGTGAGTGAAGCTGTGTTTTGAGCTGTAGATATCCTAGAAAATTTTGTTTAAAAAATCAAGTAAGCTCTTTAAAGAAAATATCTCAATATTTTAAAAAACTGTATTTTTTTTTAAATTTAAAATTAATAAACATGTTTTTTGCAATTTTTGTTGCAATGGATTATTTTATAACATAAAAATAAATTATTTTGGATAATTCGAAGTTCTGTATGTGGTGCTAATTAATGACTAAAAGATTTTTAAAAAATGAAGATAAATAAATAGCTTTGAAAGTGAAGGTGACACGATTTCTCATCTTGTTGGGGGAAAAATGTTACTCTGTCTGCATGTACAGAACAGGGGGATTTTGGATATAAGATCATTAATTAATTTCATTGTTTAGATTAGTTAACGTGTCACTGTTAATGATTCCTCTGTGATCTTTCTTAATGAAGGAGATATACTTCACAGAATGGAAAATGTCAATTTACAATCCTTTTTATATTCAAATGAAAACTGAAATTTTATGTTCGATAAATAGAAACTTTGGTGAAGTTTAAGAATTTACTCGCAAATATCTAGGAAAACTGACAAATATCTAGAAATATTTCAGAAAGATAAATTGTTAGATTTGAAACTGAAACTTTAATAAAAAAAGTGTATTCATGAAGCTTATTAAAATTAATGCATCTGCTCAAAATGAATGATTAGATCCAGTTGCACACAAGTCAAAATCATTCACTACTGAGTAGAAGAAATGGTGCCCAGAATAGTTAAATAAATTTGAAAATATGTAAGTGCCATTGCTACAAATATCCAGGATATAGCCATACATTTCAATAATCAAATGAAATCTGTAATTTCAATATGGTATAGCCTATCATTCTGTAATTATTGAAAATACAGATGCATGAAATTCTACCTAGTCTGCAGTTTTTATTTGCACACGCAATGTGTATTTAAAAATGAGTGAGAACCATCGGGAAATTGCTCCTATGCTCAATCACTATAGCTGACATATTTTACTCAATTTTGAAATTTTTTTTATTTCATAAGTTTATGTTGCAAATTATTGTGTTCTTGCAATCATTGGTTTTATAAAAGGTAGTTGCTCAAAAGAAAAGTCTTATCATTGTGCATCACTGTCATAGATATATATTATTTTATAAACATTTGAAGATTTTATTTCAGTCGTTATATTTCTATTAAAAGCTTACCTTTTATTTATCAGCAGTCCTTTTTCATCCCCTTTTCCTTTTTACTTTATTAATGAAATTCTTAGAGTTTCTTTGCAATATATCTTTCAATATGCCTACAATAGTATCTGACATCGTTCATTCATGCAGACTTTGTGATACTCATCTGTTGACGCAATGTGTATTTAAAAATGAGTGAGAACCATTGGGAAATTGCTCCTATGCTCAAACAATCACTATAGCTGACATATTTTACTCATATTTTACCATCGTGACAGTACTTCACACTTTAATGTGGCTCTAGTTAATTATCATCATAGAGTACTGTTTCAGAAAATTGTGGAGCTCCAGCAAAGTCATAATCAGCAATGCTTTTTTCTCTCGTAGATGTGTTAAGTAGTAACCTTAGTTACTGATAGATGATGTTGTCTGTTTCTGACAACCAGAATTCATTTACATGAATTGTCACAGTCGCATGTTTCCAGAGAGAGTTTGGAAATCCAGTAGTGGATGTTGGTGATGCGTAGAAAGAAATGTTTTTTGCGAGGTCGAGAGGAATAAATACTTTCACTTGTGAGTTCAGTTTGTCTTGCTTTGAATTGCTTCATTGCTGTCGTTATATTTGTTTCTGGTGGTATCCTTCAACAGGCGATATTTTTTAGAGTCATGCTTTTAAATATTTATAGTTCTGTTAATTACTTGGTCATACATTAATTTACCTTTACATATATTTTATTGAAAGTATAAGTACTTTTTAACCATCGTGACAGTACTTCACACTTTAATGTGACTCTAGTTAATTATCATCATAGAGTACTGTTTCAGAAAATTGTGGAGCTCCAGCAAAGTCATAATCAGCAATGCTTTTTTCTTTCGTAGATGTGTTAACTTGGATGAGGTAACTATTGTGTTTAATTAACGGTGTTTGGAACAAACATTTTCAATGAACTGTCATTTCTTTTACGAGCTTCAATGTTTGTGGAATTAAATATGCCGAGTCATCACATTTTCTGGTTGAGTACTGCTTTTGTGAAATATCTTTTCTTCTAGCTTTTCAACAATACTGTAATAGCTTGTGGAGCAGAGAATTGGAATGTTTTAATGGTGTGTTGATAGTAAAAAACTATAAAAGTTTAGTATGAGGGAAGTTTATTATCATGAGATAAACATATATTCTTAGAGAAAGCTTCCTGATAACTTGATTGTTATCTAGGTATCACCATTTTTCATGAACGAATTCCAGTGCATGTATATTTAAATTCAAATTATATTTATACTCTTTGGGCTAAATATAATGGTTAATGATAACATTGAATTGAAGTAAATTTATTAATGTAGTTAATTACTTTTATGAAAATTAGTTGAATCTTTCTGTGATATAAATATGAATGCATTTACTCTAAGGTAACATATGATATTTTTATTTAAAAATTAATTTTGTTTTTGTTTCTTTGTTTTAATAAACATATTAGTTCTTTTAAATTTGTCATCTTTATTTGTCCTTTACATATTTAGTTTATTAACATTTGTTTGCAGGATTTTAATTTTAATTTACAGTTATTTATATTTTTTACAATGAGTTTATGTAACCTGGCGTAAAAAGTTAATTTATTTTTCAGCTATAGCATTTCCATTATAAACACATTATGTCTGCTACAGTTTTAGATTTTAGTCATTACCTGTTGTAATGCTTAACATTTTTTCATAATAAAAACAATATTGTTAAGGGTTTTTTTGTTGTTTTTCTAATGCAAGTATTCTTGGAAGCTTATACTGTTGTTTTAAATCAAATAAATTTTCTATTTCTTGTTTTTTTGTATGTATAAAAAGATTTTTACATTATCCTAAAGAGAGGCTAATAACTGATAATACAATCAAGGATGGAAAATCCACGCACCCATTATCTGCAATTTTCTATAATCCCGGAAAAAAATCCTGAATGTCATCAAATTGTTGTGAAAAAAAATTGCAAACCAACAAATGGTTGTACAAAAAAGCTTTGAATTTCGTCAATGGATCGCAAAAAAAAACGCGAATTTCAGTAAACAATCAAGGAAAAACTTGGCAAATTTCATCAATTTGTTGTGGAAAACTATCACTAATTTCGCCAATTTGTTGCTGAAAAATATCACAAACTTCATCAAATGGTCGTGGAAAAAAATTGTTAATTTTGTCAATTGATCGCAGGGAAAAACTTGAATTTTGTCAATTGATCGCAGGGAAAAACTTGAATTTTGTCAAACGTTCATAGAAAAAAATCATGAAATTATCTCAGAAAAAATCATAAATGTCGACAAATGTCCGCAGAAAAATATCACAAAATTCGACAAATGGTTATGGAAAAAAATCATGAATTTTATCAGTGGACCACATAAAAAAATGTGAATTTTGGTAAACAATTGAGGAAAAATATTGCTAATGTCATCAAAAGATTGCAGAAACACATAATGAATTTTGTCAAAAGATTATTAGAAGGTACATAGTGAGTTTCACCAGTCGGTCACAGAAAAAATATCACAAAATTTACCAATCTGTCGTTAAAAAATGTCGCAAACTTCATCAGATGGTCATGAATTTCGTCAATCGATCATGAATGTCATCAAATGGTCACCTAAAAGTATCGCAAACTTCAATAAATGGTTTTGTCAATCAATCGCAGAAAAAAAATGATGATTTCAGCAATTGCTCATGAAAAAAACACAAATTTCATGAAATGGTCGTAGAAAAATTTCTTGAAATGATCGCTGGAAAATGGTTGCAGAACAAAATCATGAAATTCAGTCAGTCATGGTCTAATCAGTACAAGGACAATACAATAGTTATAGCTTTGGAACGCAAAAAGCCACTAAAACTTGCCTAGAAAATCATGAATAATTCAAAAATCGCAAAGAACAAAATTTACTGCATTGGCCAGTAAGATTGAAACAATGTTCCTTTTCCGAATATAAAAAAAAATGCCTATATTTCCATTTCCCCCTCCCTTTGCAGTTCTTTATCATTCTACTCATCAGTATCTGCACTAAAATAGCTAAAGTTCATATAAGCATTTTTATTATACTTGTTGAAAATGCTCCAGAAAAAATACTTAATTCTCATAATATATCAAATTATCAATGTATTTATTACTCTTTAAATGCAGTAGACTCCCTTAAATCTGCAACCCTAAAATCTGCGAATACCTGAAATCCGCATATCATTTCAGATGTAAATGGTGACACTTACAGTTAAACTGCCGGAACAAAATTAAAGATTGTGCTGAAATCAGTGGCGATTACAACTTTTCTTTTTTATTAATTTTTTTTCTAATCATGCTCTTTTGACTGTAACAGCTGATTTTTTACTAAATAAAATTGTTACTTTTGATTTTAATGTAAATTCGCATATCTATGGCAAAAATTCGCCATGTTGTTGATCCTGGATCATATTTGCACGTTTAAATTATAACAATTATTTATTTTTCTTGTGTTCGTTTTCCTGTTTCAATATTTATTTTTGTTTTTTCAACATTACATATGCTTTTTAATGTTTTTTTAGTGAATATGACCAAACTCAAGCTTTTTAATGAAGAAAAAGGATTCTAGTGTAAATTACTTTATTTAAATTTAAAATAAAAATACAGCACAACAATAGCTTTTGCGCAATAACTGTAACTGTTGGAGCTACATTGTTCATATTTGCTATTTTGCATTCGTCGGTTTTAGTTTTAATCTGCAATGATTTTTTCATGATTTTGTACGTAATTCTTGTTAATATGGTTGGTTGATTCTAATATTTCTAATGAAAAAAAAAAAAAAAAACAAGTTAATTTTACAATAATTCAAAAAGTACAGATCATAAAAAAGCTTGATTCTGGTTCATCTACTTGTTTTTTGGCACAATCGTATGACATAAAACATTTTTAAAATTGTTTTATTTGTATATGAACATCAACTATATAATCAACGCTAGTATTGCAGAGAGGGGAAAAAAATAAATATTTCAATCTTTTTCTAAATTTATATTATTTTACATAATTATTAAATGAATAAATTATACTTTTTAATAGTTTATAATTTTTTAAAATTGTTTTACTTTATTCTAAGCATTCCTTATAATTTGGAGTGCTTAACTACATTCAAATTACTGTTTACAAAGTGTAAACAAAACAATGGCCAGGATTCTGAAAGTTTTAAAATCCGAACTACCTCTGATTTCAAGCTGTGCGGATTTGAGGGAATTTACTGTACATAATTTCTTTAATAAAAGAACTTGAAAATCTGCATTTTTTGAGATAGCATAAGAAATTATTAGATTTCTTATTTATCTTATGTTATACTAAATGTGGTATTAAAATGTTGTCCAGAAAAAACAAAATGACTAGTAATTCACACTCTATAATCCACAATATTCTATAATCCATACAACCTTTGGTCCCAACTAGTACATATTAAAGAACTTCGCCTCTATAAGATTCTGTTCCTTATATTATTGATTTACACCCAAACAATATTTATATGTATTGTTATTTTTAAATATTTTATTGTTTTCTTTATTTATTATTTTGTAATTTTATAAAAGAAACGATTGAAATTTATTTTTCATGATGTCTTCTCTCTTTTTCTTTGCAGCATATGTTGAACATTACTTGGAGAAAATTTTTTATAATTTAACAACTGTTGCATTGCATGATTGGAAAACATATGGAGAAATGAAAAATTTAGCAAAACATAAGTATGGTCTTCTTACTGTTGAAGCTCATTTGCCTAGTCAAACACTTGAACAGGTGATCTAAATTTATATAAATGATATTTCTTAGATTTTATTTATTTTAACATTAACTCTTAAAGCTTTGTTCTATACCTTTCTAAAATCATAAAATTAAAATGTGTCATATAAATATCAAATATATTTTGTATATCTGTATAATTAAAGTGTTATGATGCAAGTGATTTTGTTAGGAAATCAATCCTATAATTATCGTTAATAAATTTTTATAGCTAAACATACAATTTAATATACATATATATATACACACACACAGTAGATTCCCGTTACAACATATTCCATTACAATGAAAATTTCCGTTACAATGAAATTCGACAAGTCTTCTTTTGAAATTGCATTAATCCTAATATATTAAAAATTCCGATTTATTGAAGTGCATTTTTATTAGGAATTCTGTTACAACGGAAAATCGTCATCATGCTCAATTCTTTTTCTTCAATTGCTTAACAGAAAGCAAATATTCTTTGAATCAAATGCAGAAAATATAGTGTAGGATTGTTGTTTTGGGGACAGGTATCATTTCAGCAGTTTTTTCTTCCCTTTGCACTTTCTCTTTTGCCTACTACTTTCATTCCTGAATTCCTTTTCTTTCTTTCTGCTGTATACTTCAAAAGGCATGTGACAGACAGAATGTGTACTTCACTGTGAAAGGAATGTTTGTGTTTATTCAGGATTTCTCCATTGGCAGTATCCATTGCAGTTTGTTTTTTGCTTTGTTTTGTGATAGTGACTTGTGTGAAATCAAAGCAATTTTCTTTGGAAGAAAAGAAAAACATATTTCTGAGGTTGCTAAAGGACTGTGAAAAATGGATGTGGCCAAAGAACATGGAATAACACCATTGACTTTTATCTACATTTCTAAAAGATAAAGAAAAGTTTGAAAGACAATTGCAAAATCCAAGCATTGGTTCACATAGACAACGAATGTGACTGTCTCAAATTCATGATGTCAATAAGGCCAGGTTCAAATAGTTCAAAGATGTTCATTCACGTCTCTAATAAGGGAGAAAGCTCAAGAGTTTGAGACAACGGCTTGCAATTAAAAACTTCTTTCCCAGTGTTGGATGGCTCAATAGCTTTCACAGTCGTTATGAAGTTGTAATAAAGTCAATTTGCAGTGAAGCAAGTGATGTGCTTATAAAGACCGTAAATGAATGAACAGCTGGAGAAGTTGCTGCCCTTATAAATACATTCAGCTCTGGTGATGCTTTTAATGCTGAAGAGGCTGGGATATTTTACAAATGTTACATTTTCAATATTTCAGATTATTAATTTATCGACTGCATTATTTCTCTATTTAAATTTAAATATTTAAGTACAAAAACAACTTCTAAAAACGTAGTAAGTAAATAAATAAAAAGCATTTTAAATAATTTATATTCCGTTAATAATCCTATAATTAATAATTATTCAAAGTAATAAATATGATAATATGCAATTAAATATAATTCTAATAATGTACAGATCTTTTAAAATATAAACATTACGGAATATCGTTCGTTAAAGTAACTTACAATGCTTTTCTTATAATCGCTAACTTCAGAAAATATAAATTAAAAAAGTTATTTAATATTGATTATTTTATTCCAAAACTATTTTTATTGGATGCTACTATTTATTTCTAAGCGTTTGCCAAAATTTCATTAATTTTAAACCGCAATTTAGCGAGATATCCGCATTACAATATTTAATCACTTCTGTCAGTTTTAAAAGACACGTGATCCATTTTTTTTCCCCGACACAGTTAGACATTTTTTTATCTTTCTTCCTCGCAGAAAAGGACGTTGTGACGTCACTCTATCCTCCATCTTGTTTTAGTATCACGAGGCGACATCGCCGGGACTTAGGAATGCAGGGGGAATGCAACTTCGATTACGATACAAATCGTTATCGATATTTCGATTGTGATGAAAATCATTATCGTGATGATTCAGAGGTGTACGTGCCGGTCGCTGATTGGCGAATTTAAGTTGAGCGTTAGTTTTAACGTTCTTTTGAGCCATCTGGATTTTATCTCTTTCACTTGTCTAAAATGTAGCGTTGAGTACGCACGTACGTTTGAGGCTTTGGCCTCAGACGGAGAAAATGATGGCGAAGTACAGCACTCCTATCCAATCTTAAGAGGATAATTTCCATATTCCACAGATGTAATAGCATGCTGATGCTCTTTCCATAAATAGATATTCTATCATCTCAACGATCTTCCGATTGTTTTGACTTAAGATTCATCTGAGCGACGATATCTCAAATCTTCAATCAATAATCAACCAGAAGCTGAAGTATTGTTAAATATATCCCAATCACCTGAGCCAAGCAGACATCGACCAACATCTGTAATGTTCCTGTTAAACTTATATAAAAGAACTGTATAAAATTCTTAATCATTGCTGCAACAAAATTGACGATTATCTTCCTAATTTGTCTGTGTAAAATTCGTAACCATATATGCATCGAAGTCCAAGATTAATGTGCGAACTGTTCCTGTTGCCGTGATATAAGTGAACCGTTAAATAGTCCAATACAATCTATGTTTACAAACTGATTTCTTTTTGACAATACTCTGAACTGTAGCACTTTAGAGACATTTTCAAAATAACCGCGGAAAATATCTGTTTGAAATATATATTGATTGATTTATATCTTGTATTCATCTTAATAATGGAAAATAACAAGTTGCTTGGCCAAGTATGATTGTGTGTTGGTAAAGAAAATTAAATTCATGTTAACTGTACATATTTGTCTGTTTACTTCAAATGGGTGAGTCTCTTTTCTTTTTATTTTTCAGCCTCCGCTCCGGATATTTTTATGGCAGCATTTTCTAAATTAATTATTTTGAATATTTAACTTCAATTCTTAATATTTTCATTGGTTGCCAATTCATTATAATTTTCAGACATCCACGACGGCGATCACGGCCACTAAATATAGCATTTGGCGCCGTTTGACCAATTTATAGGTATTTAAACCTGGTCAATGTCTGAAAATCTTAACTTTAAATGTTTAATTTTAGAAATTCTAAATCAATTATAATGTGCAATGTGATATTTCAATCAAAGATCGTTTAACGATTTTTTTTTAATGGTTATTTTATTTTAACTTCATTAATATTTTCTGTTATTGCTGATAAATTTTAGCTTGATTCAAATTATTAATTATAAAAAGAAATTGCTAAGATAAGAATTTTTTTTCATCCATGTGTGCACCAAAAATAAATAATAATAATAATAATTTGATATAAAGTGTATTTTATATATATTCTTATATTTTGTTTCATTTCTTATATTTTATACAATAGATTTTGAAAAAGATTTTATTATTATTTACCTATATTTGTGTTTATTGATAATTTTTTAATTTAATTTATACAGATATAATTTTCTCAGTCTTTTGAAAAAAGAAATATTACTTTTTAGTTGTTTTCATATTTTGCTTATTAAAATTTATTTTATTTTTGCTAAATCATGGCAAACAATCATGCTCTTTTTCGGTCGATGATTTCGGCGATTCCGCCTTTTCATGGCCACTCTAATGAAAATGTTAACATCTTTTTACAAAATTTAGAAGATGTGTGCAACATTCAAAATATCAAAGACGAAAACTGCATTACTCTGTTGAGACTCCTGTGTAGGGAAAAGGCTTCAGAATTTTTGTCAACTGACAAACATGTAAGCGAAGAAAAAAGTTTTAGAAATGTAGCAAATTTGATGAAATTAAAATTTGAATACAAACAAAATTTCCAGAAAGCGTCGTATCAGTATGGGCGCATAACTCAACAGCCGAAACAGTCTGTGATTGATTTAGCGGAGGAAGTCAGGGCTACGGTAAACAATATGGTTCCAGGTTCTGAGGATAATGCAGCGTTAGACTCATTTAGGCTAATTTAATGTCTTCCAAATTTTTAGAGGCTTTACGAACTGACATTAAAGTTGAAGTTCTTAAATTTGGAAAAAAAATTTTTGATGAAATTGTGGCTAAGGCTGTACATATTGAAAAAGCGCTGGAGCATAATACTTTTGATCTTAACACTTTACAAGTTGCACCATCTACCAGTAATCCAGACAGTTTGCTAGAAAAACTTTTGAAATGCCAGGAAGATCAGAATAAACAAATTGCTCAGCTGACAGAAACGGTGAAGAAGATGAAAGAGGAAAAGCTGTTATGTCATATTTGCTGCAAGGCACACAGTGCCAAAGATTGCTGGTACTACCTAGAGTTTCAAAACTCGAATGGTAGAAACGGTACAAATTTTTCAAGAGGGGGCATGAATAACAGTGAGGCGAATTATTTTGTCAATGAAAATACCAATTGGTATAATAACAATCAAAGGGGTTTTCAGGCTAATGGCATAAGATATAACCGTGGAAGAGGTCGTAACAATTACAGACCATACAACCGTTCACAAAGACATTTAAACGGGTAAAGGGTTCTGAAATTGATGTAAATAATTCTCCCCCTCATGATTGCAGGGCCCTAGATTCTTTTTTTTATAATGATGAGGGTATTAAATTAAATCCTAATGTAAATAATGATAAAATTTTGATGAGCTGCAATATAGATAACTCAGAATTACCAATAATTAAACTGAAATTTGGAAAACTCTCTTTTGACGGGCTTTTAGACAGTGGAGCGAATTTGTCACTAATACAACCACATGCAATTGATCTTCTTAAAAAACAAAATAAATTAAATTTCTTATCACGCTCTGTAAATATAAAAACCATCAACAACTCATCAATTCCTTTTTTTTCTACAGTACAACTTAAATTTCGAATTGAAAACACCTGGTTCACAAATACATTTTTTATAACGCATGACAATTGGCACTCTAATTATCAAATTATTCTCGGTTACGACTTCCTCAATAGAAATAAAGTTCTTTTGGACTCAGCGAATCAGCAACTTATTATGGGTCACCTTATTTTTCCTTTTGCCAATAAAAACCCTGATTCTTTGCAACCTGTAAATAATAATGACAATAGTAATATTTCACCTGCTGATAATTTTGATAATTCTAATTCTGTTAATAATCCTTCCCCTTCAGAGTTTAATGCTAATGTTGATAATAATCCAGTACTTTCAAATGACTTAAATTCTTCTCAAAATAATCCAGTATTTTCTAATGATTTAATTTCTTCTCAAAATAATTCTGAAATTTCAAAAAATTTTGTTAAACCAGCCAATCAAGTAACTCTGAGACTCAATCAAGGCAAAATTATTAAACTTTTAAACCACTTCATAAAATTAGTAATTCCTTAAACTATTTATTTTGTCCAACATCAAATAAATTATCTTTAAAATTAAATTTCAGTCTGCATCAACCTGATGCAAACAATGCCATTCTTTTATATGTCCACAACAATACTGATAAAAACATCATAATTAGAAAGAAAACTAAATTAGGATTTATAAAGCCCATTTCAGAAGACCAAATTTCAACTCATGACAATACTCAAACATATCAAGTTAATTCTTTAATTACTCAAGAAATGCTAGAACTTGGAGAAAAAGAACTTATGTCTGATAAATTTAATATTGCCTACTTACCTGACGCTGATAAAAAATGTGTTCTTAGTCTATTAATGGATAACTCTGCAGTATTTTCTTCATCTTATGACACTCTTGGCTGCACTGATAAAATAGTTCCTGAATTTAAATTGCTTCATGACTTTGCACTGCAAACAAAACCCTATCCCATTCCTAAAATAGCTAAAGATTTTGCTCGTAAAGAAATTTCTGATCTCTTAAAGGCAGGAATAATTCAAAACTCTTCCTCTAACTATTGCTTTCCAGTTCTTTTTGTACATAAAAAATCTCTTCCTACTGATGATCCAAGTAAATTAAAGTTCCGTATGGTTATTGATTACCGTCTTTTAAATGCAATTACTGAACCATATAAAATTTGTCTTCCTAGAATTAATGAAGTAGTTCAAAACATTTCAGGTAAAAATCTGTATACGGTTTTAGACTTAAAATCAGCCTTTTTTCAAATTCTTCTGCAGGAAAAGGACAGGGCAAAATTAGCGTTTGCAACTGAGTATGGAAATTTTGAACCTACCAGATTAGCCTTTGGCCTCGTTAATAGTACTTCTTATTTTCACACATTAATTAACAATTGTTTGGACCCATTAAGGGGCAAAAATGTTCAATATTTTCTTGACGATATTATTGTGGCTGCTGATTCTCTAGAGGAAATGTTGTCATGGCTCCAAAAAGTATTTGACAGACTTAAAGAATTTAATTTAACTTTAGACCCAGCAAAATTACAAATTTGTCAACAAGAGATAACTTACCTTGGTTTTAATTTGCATCAAAACGGTCATTCCCCATCACCAGATAATGTAAATAAAATAAATAAATTTCCAAGACCCACTAATGTAAAAGAAGTACAAAGTTTCCTAGGAATGATCAACTACTTTAGACATTTAATTTTCAATTTTGCTGATATTGTCCAACCAATAGTTAATTTGATAAAAAAGAATGCTAAATTTTTTTGGAGTAAAGAATGTCAAGATTCCTTCCTGAAAATTCAAAATATTCTCCTCAATAATCCTACAGTTAAGAACTTTGATGAAAATAAAGAGGTATGTTTGGTAACAGATGCGTCAAAAAATGCTATCTGTGGAATTTTGTTACAGCATCATGACAATCAATTTTATCCCATAGAATTTTATTCAAAAAAACTTAACAAGGGTGAATCTAATTATCCATCCATTAAAAGAGAATTTTATGCAATTTATTCCTCCATTAAACATTTTCACGAATACTTATATGGTAGGCAATTTAAAATTTTAACTGATGCCAAAGCACTTACCTATCATATGAAATTAGAAAAACAATCTGAAATAATAATTAGATGGATAATGTATCTAGAGGGCTTTAATTACAAAATTGATCATATCCCAGGTCTTGTGAACCCCGCAGATTTCCTTTCTCATGTTGTTGACCCCCCTGACAACCCTAACTTAATTGTAAACGCATTAAATATTTTTATTCTCACTAATGACTCCCTAATGACCGAGAATATCCTAAAAGAACAACTTAAAGATGCTAAACTTAAAGATATAAAAGATAAATTAATTGCTAATCAAATGCCTAATTCTTCTTATTCTATAAATCCAGATAACAATTTAATTATGATTGCCAGGAAAAAGCGTAATAGAGTTAATAAATCTAAGAAAATATATATTCCTAAAACTTTAATTAACAGCTGTATTGCTCTGGGACATCAAGTGCATTTTGGGATAAATAAAACAGTAGATACAATTTCAAAACTTTATTTTTGGGATGGTATGGTTAAAGATATACAGAATTTTGTAAATACTTGTGAACAATGCTTACCTCACAAAAGTAAACAAACAAATACAAAACCTAGTTTTATTTCCAAATCTGATTTAGCACCGGAAGAAATGATTGCTATTGATGTTGTGGGAAAACTTCCTATATCACATGATGGAAAATTTTTTATTTTAACTATAGTTGATCATTATTCACGATTTTTAGAGGCTATTCCACTTGCTAATGTGACATCTCATTCTGTTATTAAATCTCTTAATGATTATTTTTCGAGGTACGGGATACCAAAAGTTTTGTTATCTGATAACGCTAAATATTTCACCTCTAATGAAATTAAACAATTCTTAAAATCATTAAAAATTAATCATAGAAATTCATCCATCTATTACCCGAAATCTAACGGTCTTGTTGAACGAATTAATCATTCACTTAAAGAGTCAGTTGCCTCTCTGTCTGATCAAGTAATTGAATGGTCAGGCAGACTTAAATTTTTCGTTCTCCATTATAATAACTCTAAACATGCTGTAACAAATTTTACGCCAGCCAATTTATTCTTAGGTAGGGATTTAAATTTGCCAATCGATACTTTTCAACCGGCTAAAGAGGTTGAAGAACCAAGTATATATTTCAAAAAATTACAAGATCATATTTCAAAAACTAGAGAATTGGTTAAACAGAATGAGGAAAAATATTTCGCTCAGAATGAAAAGTATTTAAAAGGTCGTCCGCCTCCAGTATTAAAGCTTGGTGATGTTATGTATTTAAAGAATTTAATTCATACTCCTACTTTCATGCCAAAAAATACAGGACCTTTTAAAATTACAGGAGTCTTTACGGGTCATAATTACCTAATTGAGCATGTTAATGAACCACTAAATTGTGCTAAATTACATGTTAGCAAATTGATTCTGACTGGACAAACAAAGTAAGGTTTCTGTGCCATTTCTAATATTGTTTCATCCTTTATGTACAATTTTAAGTTTTATTATTATTCGAAATCATAGTATATTATCCTAACTTCATTTCAATTTTCATTTATTCATTTTTAAATTTAATTTTAAACTCAATAGTGTGACAACTTATCTGGTTTTACTCATTTGATACTAAACGGTTCATGGGGTACCTCCTTTTTGAATCACTCAATGCATATGTGCTTCGCTACCATGTTATGCTTTGAGAAGTATCTTTTAATATTCTTTACGACTTAATTCATTTATAGTATTGGGAGTACAAATTAATTCAGTCCGTTTTCAATAGATGGCTCTGGCTGATTTGTTTACTGAATAATGATAGATGTTTTTGGCATTGTTAGAAAGGTTTGACCTTTGTCAACCATATTCAGTCAACGAAGCTTCAAGTTTTATACAACAAAATTGGTTTTCTGAGCGTTCAATATGTCGAGTTTTGTGCTAAATAAACAACATTTGCGAAAAGTTTTGATTTTCTTTTTTAATTGGAAGAAAAATGCCGCTGAAGCGCATTGATCGCTTGTGGAAGTATATGGTGAATCTGCGCCATCTGATAAATCATGTAGAGAGTGGTTTCGACGCTTTAAAAATGGTGATTTTAGTGTCGAAGACAAGGAGCGCCCGGGCCAGCCGAAAAAGTTCGAAGACGCCGAATTGGAGGAATTGCTCGATCAAGATCCGTGCCAAACGCAACAAGAGCTTGCAGGATCATTGGGAGTCACTCAGCAAGCAATTTCCGTGCGCTTAAAAAACATGGGAATGGTTCAAAAGCAAGGAAATTGGGTCCCATACGAGTTGAAACCGCGCGACGTTGAAAAGCGATTTTTCATCAGTGGACTGCTGCTCGAACGACAACAAAGGAAAGGTTTTTTGCATAGAGTTGTTACCGGAGACGAAAAGTGGATACACTACGATAACCCCAAGAAGAGAAAATACTATGCTCGGCCTGGTGAATCATTGCCATCGATGTCAACATCAACGCCAAAGTCGAATATTCATGGTCTGAAGGTAATGCTGTGCGTTTGGTGGGATCAGACTGGGATAGTGTACTATGAGCTGCTAAAACCTGGCGAAACAGTTACTGGCCAATGCTACCGACTGCAATTAATGCGTTTGAGCCGAGCATTGCGTGAAAAATGCTCGGCCCCATGTGGCAATTGTCGTTAAAAATTACTTGGAAACGTTGAAATGGGATGTCCTACCCCACCCGCCGTATTCGCCAGACATTGCTCCTTCTGATTATTGGTTGTTCCGACGGATGCATCACGATTTGGCTGGACACCGCTTCACGTCTTCCGAAGAAATTCAAGAATGGCTCGATTCATGGTTTGCGTCCAGAGAGGACTCATTTTTCAGAGATGGAATCTGAAAATTGCCAGAAAGGTGGACAAAGGTTGTGGCTGCCGATGGACAATACTTTGAATAACATGTTTTTTCATTTTGATAATAAATAAAATGTTTTTTTAATGAAAAAAAAAACGGACCGAATTAATTTGTACTCCCAATATAATTCCTTAATTTAACTTTTATCCATAACTACCTATTTCAATATAAATCTTACTTAGTTGTCACAAGTCATATTTGACCTTTCAGTATTCTTTTATAAAGGATTGAACTTTATTTTGGCTTTTAACCTATACACTTTACTGCTGTTTGTAACATTATTTTAAATTTTTAATTTAGGATCCTAATTATTAATTCCATTTAAAAAGTATCAATCTATTAAGTTTAATTAAATATTGAGACAAAAAAAAAAAAAAAAAAAAAAAAAAAAAAAAAAGAAAAAGAAAGAAAGAAAGAAAAAGAAATTACATTAAATTGATTTGATAAATGTTATTTTGATAATCTCTACAATGCGCATGCCTTCATGGTTCTAGAAGAGATTTAAATTCTATGTAAAAGATGGAGTTTCTGCTCTAAGCTTTTCTAAAAAAATTTTCAATTTTCTTTAAATTCTGGACCATTACATACAGAGGGTCAACTCGGCTTAGTTTGGGGTGTAAAATTTAGCACAAATTCTGCCCTTCTGACATTCCCTCACGGTATGGTCTCTGGCATAATTTGGAGAATTTTGAAATTTTGTGTTGATGACTTCCATGTATGGTTGTCAACGGGTTGGAATTCATTCCTTTTCTTTTCGACACTTGTGCAATTCTTAAGTGATGTCCTCTCTTAAATTTCAATTGCATTATATTTACACACTTATATTGTTATATTTTTAAAATGTATGTTTGTCTCACAATCACATCATTACTTCAGTAGTGTCCTGCTATATGTCATTGACTCTTGCTCAGTTCCATTTTACATAAAGTAGAGCAATTTTAATCATGTGCAATAACTCATATTTTTTTTACAATGTGCAATTTCAACTCAGTTATGTGTATAGTATATCTCTATCATTCGTTTGTTTATATTGCAATAAGAATTGTAATGGTGCTCACATGGATGTTTACGTTTCAATTAAGTAGTAGGATTTTATTAATTTTTCACTCACCCTGAGAAGTGTTTGTATATTCTATGTATTGTTGTGTATCTGTTTCAACATATTTAGTGTATTGTATTCAGTATTATTTTCTATATTCATTTTGTTTTGTAGTGTTTCCCCTAGGCGTTTTCGTAAGGGCGCAGTGCCCTGCCCGTTTTTATATAACTGCAAACGCGCCCTGCCCGTTTTTATATAAATGCAAACGCGCCCTGCCCATTTTGGGTTTCCAAAATTTTGCCCTCGGCATATTTCAACTAACGAATCTTAACAATAGGTCGCGAAAAAATCCGGAAATTTGCAATCGATCGATGGATCTGAAATTCTAGAATTGATCGCGAGAAAATATCGCACAATTAGTCTATCGATTGTGAAAAAATATTGTGAAATTCGTCAGTCGGTCGCGCAAAAATATCGCAAAAAAAGTATCAATCACGGGAAAATATTGTGAAATTCATCAGTCGGTCAGAAAAACAACTGTTTCAGCGGGACACGGGAAAAAATCGTGAATTTCGTTAATCTAATGCACGAGAAACTAAAAAAAAAATCTCCAATTGCTCTCGAGGGAAAAAAATCACGAAATCTGTCGATCGTTCGTGGAAAAAAATCGCGTAATTCGTTTATGTTAGCATGAAGCAAAAACCGCGTGTTCCGCCAGTAAGCCCCGGAAGTTACCCAATCGGTCCCAAGAATAAAGCCCGCAAAAATCCCTAATATGTAGCAGGAAATTATTGCCAATTATGTTAATCGATCACAGGGAAACAATTACGAAATTCTCCAGTAGGTCACGGCGGGAAAACTTCGAAAGTAGTCGATTGGTCGCAGGAAAACCCCTCAAAATTTGCCAAAAACTTGCTAGAAAATGACGCGAATGTTATCAATCAGTCGGAAGAAAAGAAGTCGCGAAATTGAAAAATCGCACCCAAGAAAAAATCGCGAAATTTGTTAATCATTCGCAGGAAAAAAAATAGCGAAATTCGTAGACGATAGAGGGAAAAAATCTCCGGAAATTAGCCAATCATTCCAAAGAATAAAATCTACAAAATTCGTTGATAGGCAGCCGGAAAATATCGGCAATTATGTTAATCAACCGCGGGAAAAGAATCACAGAGTCCTTCAGTTAGTTGCAGAAAAAAGCCGCGAAAATTGTCGATCGATCGCGGGAAACCTCTCAAAATTCTTCAAGGGATCACAGGAAAAACCTCAAAATGTCCCAATAAGTTGCTGGAAAATATCACAAAAATCGTCAATCGATCGCAAGAAAAAAATAAATTCATCCATCAATCAGGGAGAGAAAAAGCAAATTTCGTCAAAAGATTGCATAAAAATTATCACGAACTTCGTCAAATTGCGCAAACAAACATCGCTAATTTTGTTGATCGGTCGCGTAAAAATATTGCCAATTTGATCAGTCGGTCACAGAAAAAGAATCACTAATCAAGTGAAGCAAAAAACACTAATTTCATCAAAGAAACGCGAGGAAAAAAACGTGAATTTCGACAAACGATCCTGGTAAACAAATGTGAATTTCGCGAAATAGTCATGGAAAAAAATCGTGAAAAAACCATGATTTTCGCAAAATGATCGTGGAAAAAAATCGTGAAATAACCGAAACGATCGGGAAAAAAAACGTGAATTTCGAGAAACGGTCGTGAAAAAAAATCGTGTATTTCGCGAAACTATCGTGTATTTTGCTAAACGATTGTAGAAACATTGTGAATTTCGCGAAACGACAGTGAAAAAAATCGTGAATTTAGCGAACCGATCGTGGGAAAAAATCTTGAATTTTGCGAAATGATCGTGGAAAAAAAATTCGTGAATTTCGTCAAGTGGTCACAGAAAATATAGTTGTAGGAATTCTGTAAAAACTTAATTTAAGAGGAATAAATTTACTGTATTGGGTTAAAACATTGAAACCGATTCCTTTTTCTAACATGGAAAATTAGCTGCATCACGAAAAACGCATAAAAATTAAATTAAAAAAATGTACGGTGCAGAATCATTTAACCAGACTGGTTGAAGATAGATATATTTTAGATAACTGATTGGTCATTAAAGCAGAATCTATTGGATTTGTAGAATATATGTGGTTGTAGTATTGTTTCTGATATCAAATCAATTATTACACTACACAGATTAAAAATCAGATCCAAACAAATTAAAAAATTGAGTTTCTGAGAAAGTAGTCTATGAGCATACCTTGCAAACAAAAATTCCCCTGTTCCTTCTGCATAAAAATCTAAATTCCAATATATAACTAAATCAGGGGTGATTCTAAGTAAAATAAAAGAAAAATTGAAATTCATAGTAAATTTCCTGAAACGTTACAGTAGGCGATAATTATGGGTGTTTTCAGTGACCCTTAGACAAAATTCGCGTTTTTTCATCGATCTTTCGACGATTTTTGCGTTTTTTCTCGCAATCCTTTGGCAAAATTGGTGTCTTTTCATCGGTCTTCCGACGAAATTCGCGTTTTTTATGCTATCCTATGGCGAAATGCGCGTTTTTTCCGCAATCCTTTAACGAAATTCTCATTTTTCGCGATCCTTTGACAAAAATTCGCGTTTTTCTGCAATTATTTGATGAAATTCGCGCTTTTTCTGAAATTATTCGACCAAATTCTCGTTTTTTCCGCTATCTTTAGATGAAATTCGAGTTTTTCCGTGTTCATTCGATGACATTCGCGCTTTTTCTACGATATTTTGACGAAATTCACGTTTTTTTTCGCGATCATTTGACGAAATTTCGTGTTTTTTCGCGATCTTTTGACGAAATTCGCGCATTTTGTGCAATCATTCGACAAAATTCGTGTTTTTTTCGCGATCTTTGACAAAATTCGCACTTTTTCCGTGATCATTTCATGAAATTCGTGCTTTTTCCGTGATCTTTTGACGAAATTCGCACTTTTTCCGCGATCTTTCCGAGTGCAGTTATTTTACTATCGTTAAAAATCCTCAAATTCGCACTTTTTCTGCGATCTTTCCGAGTGCAGTTATTTTACTATCGTTAAAAATCCTCAAATTCGCACTTTTTCCGCGATCTTTTGACGAAATTCGCGGATTTTTGCGCAATCTTTTGACGAAATTTGTGGCAATCAAAACAAAAATTTCAAAAACCTTTTTCTTAAAAAACTGCCCTTTTTGTTCGGTTAAAGTGCCCTTTTTGTTCAGCTGTTATGCCCTTTTTTGAAGGAGCACCCTGCCCCTTTTTATTCTGGGGGAAACACTATTTTGTATATGTTTAGTGTACTGAAATTGTTTGATTTTTTTTTATTGGATTACTTACAGAGAAGTGCATCTCTGAAGATTTTCCAATTGTTTGAGTGCGTCACTTGAACGTTTAGTTTGTGCATTCAGTTATGCATTATTGAGATCCCAGTATCTCGAACTTTTTTTTTCATAATTTTTTTTTCTATAGGCTGGAGGTAAATGTTACATTTTCAATATTTCAGATTATTAATTTATCGACTGCATTATTTCTCTATTTAAATTTAAATATTTAAGTACAAAAACAACTTCTAAAAACGTAGTAAGTAAATAAATAAAAAGCATTTTAAATAATTTATATTCTGTTAATAATCCTATAATTAATAATTATTCAAAGTAATAAATATGATAATATGCAATTAAATATAATTCTAATAATGTACAGATCTTTTAAAATATAAACATTACGGAATATCGTTCGTTAAAGTAACTTACAATGCTTTTCTTATAATCGCTAACTTCAGAAAATATAAATTAAAAAAGTTATTTAATATTGATTATTTTATTCCAAAACTATTTTTATTGGATGCTACTATTTATTTCTAAGCGTTTGCCAAAATTTCATTAATTTTAAACCGTAATTTAGCGAGATATCAGCATTACAATATTTAATCACTTCTGTCAGTTTTAAAAGACGCGCGATCCATTTTTTCCCCAGATGCAGTTAGACTTTTTTTATCTTTCTTCCTCGTGGAAAAGGACGTCGTGACGTCACTCTATCCTCCATCTTGTTTTAGTATCACGAGGCGACATCGCCGGGACTTAGAATGCAGGGGGAATGCAACTTCGATTACGATACAAATCGTTATCGATATTTCGATTGCGATGAAAATCATTATCGTGATGATTCAGAGGTGTACGTGCCAGTCGCTGATTGGCGAATTTAAGTTGAGCGTCAGTTTTAACGTTCTTTTGAGCCATCTGGATTTTATCTCTCTCACTTGTCTAAAATGTAGCGTTGAGTATGCACGTACGTTTGAGGCTTTGACCTCAGACGGAGAAAATGATGGCGAAGTACAGCATTCCTATCCGAACCTAAGAAGATAATTTCCATATTCCACAGATGTAATAGCATGCTGATGCTCTTTCCATAAATAGATATTCTATCATCTCAACGATCTTCCGATTGTTTTGACTTAAGATTCATCTGAGCGACGATATCTCAAATCTTCAATCAATAATCAACCAGAAGCTGAAGTATTGTTAAATATATCCCAATCACCTGAGCCAAGCAGACATCAACCAACATCTGTAATGTTCCTGTTAAACTTATATAAAAGAACTGTATAAAATTCGTAATCATTGCTGCAACAAAATTGACGGTTATCTTCCTAATTTGTCTGTGTAAAATTCGTAACCATATATGCATCGAAGTCCAAGATTAATGTGCGAACTGTTCCTGTTGCCGTGATATAAGTGAACCGTTAAATAGTCCAATACAATCTATGTTTACAAACTGATTTCTTTTTGACAATACTCTGAACTGTAGCACTTTAGAGACATTTTCAAAATAACCGCGGAAAATATCTGTTTGAAATATATATTAATTGATTTATATCTTGTATTCATCTTAATAATGGAAAATACGAAGTTGCTTGGCCAAGTATGATTGTGTGTTGGTAAAGAAAATTAAATTCATGTTAACTGTGCATATTTGTCTGTTTACTTCAAATGGGTGAGTCTCTTTTCTTTTTATTTTTCAGCCTCCGCTCCGGATATTTTTATGGCAGCATTTTCTAAATTAATTATTTTGAATATTTAACTTCAATTCTTAATATTTTCATTGGTTGCCAATTCATTATAATTTTCAGACATCCACAACGGCGATCGCGGCCACTAAATATAGCAACAAACTTGAACTATTGGTTAGTGCAATTTGACAAAGAAATGAAAGTTTAAAAACTGAAAATTCTTCTGATTGATAATTGCATGCCTCATAATAATCTCCCAAATTAGACTGTCCAAGTTGAGTACTTTTTACCAAATTGCACTTCTGTTCTACAACCACTGACCAAGGCATCCTCTGAGCTGTAAAATTTGCTGCAGAACTCTTTTGTTAAAAAAAACTCTTTGTGGCTTGGAGAATAGTGAGAGGCCAAAAATAAAGCTCAAAGAAGCTATTGAAATGACCTTTGGTTCATGGCAAGAAATTAGTCATAATATGAATTTTAACTGTTGAAAACATGTTTGATTAATTGAGACTGCAAAGAAAATGAATCGGAAATTTTATATTTGGGTGAGTTCTCTGAACTAAACACAATCTCGAAGGTTGTCAAAAATTAACATCAATCCCTGGTTAGGTGAACTTGGAGGATTTCTTATCTGTGGATGAAAACTTTCAAAAATGCTTTGGAGTGATATATGAAGATATAATTCTGTACATAAAAAATGGCCTAGTTCGACAAAGTAACAGAAGCAAAAATGACGATGTTGATATTGCCAACAAATCAAAAATTAACACTTCAGAAAACTTCTCATGCTTGGAGAAAAGGCATATTTTTGTTTCTCTTCGAAAGAATGTTCCAGAGGAGGTATTTTCTCACATTCATGCATTATATATGTTTTCGCTATCATCAACTACAGATTCCTTTGTACAAATGAAAATTCCATAATTTTTTCTATAATGTGCCACTAAAAAATAAAGGTTAGTCCTTAATTTTGCATTTTTAATATTAAATTTTATTTCAATAACTTTTCCTATGTAAATTTCAATAGTTATCTTTTATAATGAGAGACAAATTTCTCTTACATATTAATTTAAGTATATATGTATTCATTAGTTAAATTAAGAGTAATTCTGTTACAATGAAAAAATTGTTACGATGAAATATTTTAATGATCCCGTGGAGTTCGTTATAATGAGAATCTACTGTATATATATATATATATATATTAAATCAAGCAATAAAAGTTTTTTTTGTTTGTTTGTTATGATATTGTAGTAACTATTTGTTTTTCTGTTTTATTTTTCAGTTAAATACAAGTTTAGTTTTAGAAATTCTGGGAAAATTGTCATAAATTATAGTTTAACAAGCACACACAATCTAAAACTACTAACTACTTTTACTGCAGCCTGACATTTTTGTTTATATGTTAGATGGTTTACCATTTCAACCATGCATTCATTTACAAATACAATTTTGATGTTGAATTTTCAGATACAATGCATTTTTGTTTTTCATTATTGAAAGTTAAATATTTATTTACTTGGATAATTTAAGGAAATTTAATGATTAAGTAGTGTTAAAAAGTAATTTAAAAAGTTACCTGGATTTAAAATTTAAACTATGCTAATGAGATGTGCTAGTCAATAAGAGAATGACAGTGCATCTCATTTTGCTGTATCAGCAGTATTGGTGTATTTAATTTTAGAAGATTGTGTTTTTAATTGATCAGGCATGTGTTTAGGTTAGAAGTCTGCATGGCCCCGAATTTGCAGACTGGGCTCATACAAAAATGAATGAAATCAGGCCTGGCTCAACACAATTTCCATAACTAACATTTTTTTAATAATAATGCATGTATTTTCAACTATAAAAACATAGTCTTCGTCAGAGAAATATAAGAAATACAGTTGTTATTAACATCTAATTTTCAAAACTCACGTAGATGGTGACGAAAGGAGTGAAAGTGGAAGTCAATTTTTAGATCCGGAAAACATTGGGAAAATAAAACATGGATATAGCCAAATTCTGGATATGTTGTAGGATAAAACGTTATTGCAAACAGTATTTGCTTTAGTAATAACTTCTATTGATTTGCAGATGATTAAATCATGATAATTCTTTGAGGGATATATAATTTTTGTGTCTTTGAAATTAACTTGTATATTCTGCTTCTGGTTAAGTCTTGACAGGGCTGTTGTAGGTCGGTTATACTTTAAATCTCTCAAGTGTTCTTTAATATGAACTTTAAGTTTACGCGAAGTCATTCCTATATATTCAAGATAAATATTTTCTGTTTTCAGTGGAATTATATATACTCCAGAAACCTCATTTCGGGATCGGGTCTATTTTGGCACTAATTGCATTTTTCAGTTTTGCTGGAGGAGTGGCGATTAAGTTTACGCCAAAGCGAAAAAGTGTATGTCTGAGTTTTTCGAAACGTCCTGGTATGTACTTCATCTTGCAATATCTCATATTACTCCATGGAGTTTTTTGTATTTTCATACGGTTCTTCTATGAGTTGATTAGCTTATCAATAATGCATATTGGGAAACCATTCTTAACTGCAATGTTTCTAATGGTATTTAATTCATTTTCAAGGTGATTAATAGAGCAAACACTAAATGCTCGTGTTATATAAAAGTTAAATGGAGCAAGTTTGTAGTTAAAAGGTGATGTACTTTCAAAAGGAATGGTGTGTTAGACTTATTTACTTTCCTGTAGACTGTGCACTCAATTGTTAAATTTGATAAATTTTTAATTAGCATTACGTCAAGAAATGACAACTCGTTATTATTTTCTATTTCCATGGTAAATTATATGTTTGGGTCCATATCATTTATTCTGTTAAGAAATGTGTACAATTCAGATAAATCATGATCCCATACTATGAAAATGTTGTCCACATAACGATACCGTACTGACGGAGTTAAAACGCTGTCTGTCAAAATTCTCTCTTCAGATGGACGTAATTTAAATTCGGCTAAAATACTTGAGATAGGGGAACCCATTGGTGCTCCTTTAGTCTGCTTATAAATCCTCTTATTAAAAATGAAAATATTATTTCCAGTTACTAGGTTAAGTCTAGATTTTATGGTGGTCTTCATTTCTGAGTTTAATGATGGCTCGTTATCAATAAAGTTATTAATGAGTTAATTTACTTTGTCAATGTCGATTGATGGGAAAGGTGAAAGGATGTCAAAACTTGCTAAAACACTCACTTTATTGAGCTTCAAATCCTTAATCCGGTTAATGAAATCAGTGGTCGACGTTAAACTATTGTTAGATGGTGGTAGGAAAAGGTTCAGAAAAAGAACAAATGCTTTTTCAAGGAAATACATTGGGCCTGCACATTTTCTAACTATCGGCCTTAAAGGACAATTATTTTTATGGTCCTTTAGTCTCCCAAATATTCTTGGAGTAGTGGCAGTGTTATTTACTCTCAATTTGCTTTTCATTATTGGTGGGCAACATCCTCTATTGATTAAAGCTTCAGTTTTACTCTGGATATGGTTGTTCGGATCCTTGTTAAGTAGTGTGCATTCCATATCTGCGATGCATGTTTCCATTTTTGTGATATAATCCATACGGTTCATTATTGTGATTTTATTTGTTTTGTCTGTCTGTATAGTAATAATATTTTGATCTGCTTTAAGTCAATTAATTACCAGATTATTTTTATTTTTAATACTTGATTTTGTAACAAATGCTTGCACGTTATTATACATAACACTTCTCGCAACATCTCTTTTCTCTGGGTCTATTGACAGAGTAACTTTTTTACAATCTGCGATTATGCTTTTGGTATTTACATTATTCTTAAACATAAATTTAGGATGTTTTACCAAAACTTCATCTTCCTTATTCAATATGAAGGTTATGAGGTTTGAGGTTATATTGGGCCAAATGGCCTGCTTAATTTTTTTTTACTGACCCGGCTAATTCTAAAGTTTGTCTACATTTTGCCAACCCAGTCAACAGGCCCTTCTAGATCTCTAGTTGAGGTGGTGTGAACAGCTTGTGTGCATGTGCTTTTGGATTTGGTAGTGACCTTCTAGAAAGTTCACACTGAAATCTCAATCTTTCTAACTTTTAGATTTCAAGTTTTTCCAAATTACTGTTAATATATAGAATATTACTTTTACAGAAGAAAGAAACTCTTTTAGCTCTTTTAATTTCCAAGGAATGGGCAAACCAAATTAGCTTCCATTGTATATTCAGTTAGTGTTGTTCTCTGTTCTCTGCTAGATGTTACAAGTTCAAAGCTCATAGTCAGGGGTAAAAAAAAACTACCTTTTTTAGTAGTGAACTATAATTGTTTTATGAAAAATGTAGTTAACTATAGGTACAATTTCAGATACTTAATACGAAAGCCAGATTGAAAAAAAAAAAAAAAAAAAAAAAAACAAAAATTGAAACCGGACAAATTTAAAAGGGAAAAAGTCTTAAAAAGTAGCAATTGCAACCTACTTTCAAAAGTAATCACTACTTCACTACTTTTAGATTGTCAAAAGATTTAATCTACACTTGAAACTGAGGGCATGGAATTAATGTTCTGCACAAGTCGGGTCGTATCCAACCTAAACTTGAAAATTGTACTTAAAGTCAATCTGAAACCTGACACAAGCACGGCAAAAAAAAAAAATTTAAATGTCCCATAACTCACCCAAAGCTGACCTGAAACTGAAGTTTAAAAAAAAAAAATCTATATTTTAATATAGTTATAAAAAATTAGTCTAGGATTTTATCTCTAATATTATCTTTTTGTAGAAAGGAAACACAAATATTCTCATTAATATTGAAAATATACAGTTTTTTTCATTAAAAAAATATTCAGTGCTTTCTTTTGAAATGTTGAGTCAATGGAAACCCCCTAAATAAAATAATTAATATTCACAAGGTAAATTTTTATGATAATCAATCAGATAAGAATATTTTTTAAAACTAGAAAACTTAATTTGAAAGTAATTCTTTTTAATGATTACAGGCTTTTGATATTCAGTGTGAGATGTGATCCAGTAATTATTATTACTAAAAAGAATGCTAACTTACTTCTATGTACAGCTTCATTTTCAAAGCGGATGATTTGAAAACTCACAACTTCTTATTAAATGAACAAAGTTTATAAGTTACAGTGTAATTACTGCTGACTTGTTATTCAATAACTTTAAAATACTTTGCTGACCAGGCAGCTTAATTTTTTTTTTTTCTGTCAATATTTCAATTCCAAAAAAAGAAACCAGCATTAAAACATAAGATCTAATAATGTGATATGAGATAAAATGTTTCCAGGAAAGAAAAAAATGTTCTTTTGGTGAATTAGCACTTTGGTTTGTTTTATTAGCAAGAGTCAATGGAAAAATCTATGATACTGCAACTAAGATTTGTCGCTGACATTCGCAAATTGTTCCACAGAATGCATTTTGTTCAAAAGAAGTGAGTTATGATCACGTGATTAGAAAAATGGCTTTCTTTTCCTCCTCTCCTAAAGTAGCATTAAATGCAGCATGAATGCTCGCTACAAACTACCGATATTTTGTATTGCACTATTGGCTATACTACATGTTTTAAAACATTCCACGCTATACTACAAACTATTAGAAAAAGTAGTGACTACTGTAGTTTCACTACTTGTAGCATTCTACTTTTAACTCCTGCTCATAGTTGTAGAGTAAACAAGCTACTAGATGTGAACTTGTTTATCATAATGTAGTAATGTTTATATTTGGAGAAGATTAAAGTAGTTCGTCTGTCCTAAAAACCTTCCATTTCAATCTAAATGTTCATCTTCTCCAGGACAATATAATAGAATTTAATACCTCATACAACAGGTTTAAAAAACAAACATTTCATTGTAAATCACTCAATCATCTTCCTTATAGCCCAAACTTATGGCTAACATTTATTTGGAACCCCTTAAAGAAGCATTTGGAGGAATAAGACTTTCATCGTATAACAATGTCAATTTTTTTTCAGTATGATTTGTAAACATTCTACTTCTTTTTATTATGTAAAAATAAAAAACTTCCAGTATTTTGAAAAAACTGTGTGGATGTTAAGGAAAGTTATATAATTTTGATAAATATTACTTCAAAAATAATTTGTTAAAAAAGGTGCCTTTATATTCGACTCATCCTTATATGTAAGAGGCTGCTTAAATCATTAGATGGATTCTGAGTGTTCTAGAATTAAGGAAAAATAGACAGTTTAAATCTATTTTATTACTATTTTTTATAGTTAATAAGTGTTATATGAATATTGTATACTTGTATTTAGAACTTTTTCTTTTCTTTAAAGGGCTTAGATGTTTTGGAAATAATGAGGAAGATACATGTATTTGTGTCCAATTATTTGTACAATTTGAATAATCAGGTAAATAATTTTTTATTAAATATATTTACACACAGTGTTGCATTTATTATCTTGATGTTACATATTAATGTAAGTTTATATCTGTTTTTATTTTCAACTTTAATGTAATATATATTTTAATAAACTTGGTAAACATTTAATATTCCAATGAAGAATAAAAACCACAAACCATTTTCAACAGTATAAGTTTCTCATCTTCCATGTGGATTTCAATCACTAGAGTTTTGCTCAATATTTTATGAATGAGGATCAATTCCAGGTTAAAATTAGAAAAAAGGACATTATAGATTAAGAAAATGGGTATAGTAACTGACCAATAAGGGAAAGAAAACCTAATGGACTCATAATTTTAAAATTTGATATTCAAAAGCAGTAAAACGAAGATTAACATCAGTATTATTTTTTTTATAGATAAAGAATAATTTAAAGAAATCCAATTCACCAATGTGTGATGTTTTGCAAATAATTCTAGTTGTCGTAAAATATTTGTTTTAACAGTCTTTAACAATGTCTTAATTTGCTAGTTTCCTCTCTGCCAAGAAGAAAAATCAAGTCATTAATTCTAAATTTATGAGCAGGCTTAGTTTGACTATGATTAATATGATAAATCACAACGATGCTTCTTAATTCTATAAATGCATTAAGAATTATGTCAGTGAGATCCTTTTGCTTGGAAGAGAAGATTTTATTAATAAGGACAAAAATGGCATTGAAGCTTTTAAAATTTCAGCAATACATGTACTGATTTTACGGAAGAATGTAAGAACAAAATGGTGCTTGCTTTGAAAGAAGATAAGGAAGGCAAGAGAGGAAGAGATTGTCTAAAGTAAAAGTTGAAATTTTGTAAGAGGGGAATCATTTATTGTGAGATAAAAAGCTTCGTTTGTCAAAAGGGCTTTAAAGAATTAGATTTTGGAACTGTCAGAAGAGTTATTTAGCATAGAATTAACAAAACTTTAAAATTTGTTCTAGAATCCATCCACTCATCTTTTGTAAAGTTGTAAGCAAAATTTGTTGTTTTGTACTCTGAAGCTAAAGAGCTTACTAAACTGTCAAAATGATCTGTGGTTTTTCTGCCTCATCGAGCTTGAATTAAACTTTGTTACACAAGATTCTATTTGTTGCTTAAGTAAATCTCATACTAATTTTTTAAAGGAGCAACAATCATTATTTGTCTTTATTAACATGATATGATAAAGAAAACATTTATAAAATTTCTATGTTTTCCAGACTTTCAATTATGTTTGAACACTTTTTGCATAAAAAACTCATTTGTAAATAATGTTTTTATATTTTTATAGATATTTGTTGAACGTTCAAGCAATAACAAGCATTTGAATACTATCAATATTCGTCATATTGCAAATTCAATTAGGACTCATGGAATAGGAGTTATGAATACTACTGTAAGTGTTATATCTAATTAGTAAAATATGTAACATGTCATTATTATGTCTTCATATCAAAGGTAATCTAAGATTAAATACAGTTGCTTACCTTTGTAATAAACGTTAAATGTTAAAATTTAAATATTCAGTAAAATAAACAGTTAAAAACAATATTTTTTAATTCTTTGAGTGAGCCAGCTGAAAAAGAATTTCAAACAACAGTCCTTCTGACTTCTTGAATATTTCTTTCCTCTGATAGATGTTTTGAGATTGCTCTTTCTGTCACAAAGTGCTGCAAGGCTTATTTTATAGCTCAAGAGACAGTCATTCATTCATTAGAAAATTCCTGCTTATTTTAAATGCAGGGATTTTATTTTTTAGGTAGTGTTTCATGTATTCACCATTGTTCTGTTATTTCACATCAATTCTACCTTGCTTAGATATTTTTATTTAGATGTCATTATTTAATTTCATTTTGATGAAAGAAGAAATCAACCTATTATTGGTACAGATGAATCACATTTAGAAGAGGATGATGATACATGGAGAAACCATAATATGATTGAAAATGATGAGCACTTTCAAGTTTTAGTTATTAAAGTGAGAGAGAGAGAGTGATTGATGTAAATAGTTGTATAAATTTATCTACTGTGGAAGATGATCAAGTAATTAGCCGAATAAGGTCAATAATGTTATTAAATTTACAGGATTTCATAATTCCAAATGGCTTGTTCATATTCCCTAGTTGAACTCCTTTAAATTTTATTACATCAAACTTCCTTACAGATAATTTGATAGATTGTACAATGCATGATTTTTATCTCCCCCCCTCCCCTTTCCAAAAATTATTTAATAAATATATATTGAACAAGAAAAATGTTTAAAAAATCTCATATCAACTTTTATTCAGATTTTAGAAAAAAAAACTGAGGTGTGTCAAATGGCTACATTATAAACTGAACAACAAATAAAGTGAAAATTAAAGTATGAAAATGACTACACTATGCACTCTAGTGTTAATTGAATGCAAATAAATATGCTGAATTTTATACCGATAAAAGCTAGTATCCTATTGAAAATATTAAAGAAGTATGCACTTTTTTACCAAGTTTGATTGTAACACTAATTTTCCACACTGATTTTATTACTTGTCAACAAATCCTATATTATGTAATTTGGTGAAAAGCCAAAGAGAAGAAACTGCTTAAAAATAATAATAATAATAATACTATTTATATTTATCCGAGCAAGAAAGATGATGGAAAATTAAAGCTTTACTCGAAAAAATTTAAGCCATTCATGACTATAATAAAAGAAAAATGTATGTCTCAGTTTGACCCATATCAAAAGTTAAAAATTAACAAAGCATTAATAAAATTCAAAGAATTGTATATTGCAGTATGTCTGTAAATTCATGGTACACTTGTGACCGGGCACAGGAAATCAATAAAACAAGATGGAAATGTTAAATCTTCACCAAATAAAAGAAAAACTCTCCAAGTTTCATACCTGTTCAGTGCAGTTCGATGTGGCCTCCATTTGAAACAGAGAATTGCAGATGTTATTCACTCTGTTACACCAGATGTCCTTAACTGTGTGTGGGAAGAACTTGAATATCATTTAGATATGTGTAGGATAACATGGAGGTCACATATGAAACTTTGAGAGAGTTTCTTTTATTTGGTGAAGATTATTTCCATCTTCTTTCATTGATTTCCTGTGACCAGTCAAAAGTATGCCATGACTTTATGGACATACTGTTTTATATGCCCTCAAGGTCACAAATGACATCTTGACAGTGTGAGCCTGGCAGATTTTTTGTGATTTTTATTCATGTAATTCAGAAAAATTAAAATAGATATATGACAGATGTATTTTAGTATAACACAAAAAATACCAACAATATACAGAATCTTATTCCCTGTGACTATTTGATTTTCACTTACCCCTGTCTAAATATCTATGACTATAGATTAGTTATGTGTGCTTTTCTGAAAAGGTATTGCAGATAACTTCTTCAAATAATGCATGAATATTAAAATACACGGTGATTATAAAAAAAACTATCCTGATATATAAACCTCCTAGCTATCATATCATTCACAGAAACTGAATGAAATTTCGGTTTGAAACATTTTGAGGTATGCACTCAAGAATCATGTGAAAAACAACAGTTAAGGTTGCAGTGACAAAACTTTTAAAATTTCAAATGGTAACACTTATTTTTTTTTAATGGAATATGATCTTAGTGAAAAACCATAAAAAATGTTAGAACGCTACCTGTAGCACATAAGTCATCATTGCTAGACTGACTAAGAAGAAAAAAGAAAACAACTGTGGCTCTCACCGATATCATCATTTCAATGATATTTCATCTACATACTTATACTTCTTCTCTAATGTTGTCACATTTCATACTGCGTCTTCGGCTCTGATCCCATCCTATTCAATCTCTCTCAAAACTCCAGAGAAATTACATTTCCTCAACTAGCTGTCCATTTGTTCTTATTACTCAACCTATCAATCTTTCAAATTCATTCACACTTGGTTTCATCTACATACTTAAACTTCAATAGTTAGACTTTCTTAAATTCAATAGTTTATTTTCTATTTAATAGCTTAAGTTTTCATAACAGTTCTTTATTCATATATAAGTATATTCTGAAATAAATATCTTTATTACTACCTACCTTTACAGCTATGCTAATCTTTTTTGTAAATTTTTGGGCTATTCTTATTTCCATTCTGCTTTTAATGCATTGCAGTCTAGTTCATGAGAAATGTCATAATATGTTTACATTTTACTGATCCATCATGAACGTACATCGGTATCGAAAGTCACAATGACAGTCCAAGGGATTATGGCAGCTGATGGTGGATGACATAAGCTGTCCACCTTCATCTGTGTTCTCCTTCCATGATGAACTTCACAGGACACACCTTCGGATCTTTCTAGATGCAAGATATGAGGTTTTTGGTGCAGGAGTTTTCCAAAACGCGAGCTATTTATAGAGCAGTCGGTCGTTCTTTCAGCTGCTTCGTAGTTTTATCTCCTTCATTAATGTTTTTTTCACAGGTGGTTTGAGCTTGTGGATCAATGATGTTAATACTTTAATACTTGGTGATGTCTACATGCGGCTTGGATTCCAGTAGTTTTTGGATATGTGAAATGATGTTTGCTTTAAAATATTGTGTTATTGGGTGGAAAGCATCTTTTAAACTTTTGGTTGTCAAAAATGGAGGTATAGTTAAGCTGGAAGTTTTTTATTGGAAAAACATCCTCACATATACAAATGCAGATGCCTCAACACATTCAGTTTATTTTAAAGTATGTTTCATTTAATATATTCATATGGTTTTTCTTTCTTATTATTTTGAAGTTATAGTTGGTTATCTTTTTTTTCTTCTGCCAAATTGCCTATTGTTAGTATCCCAACTTTGTCTTTTATTCTATAAAAGATTTTAGATGTGATGTTTCAGGCTAATAAAGGAATTAAGTTTCTGGCTTCTCGAGTCTGCTTTGATGTGGTGGCATTTTGTTGGAACATAGTTTCGTACTTTGTTTTGGATTGTTAGCTGCTATTGCTACCATTGTTTGCCATTGGGATTTAGGGTTCTGATCCTTATTTATGGCTGTTCCTCATCTATATTCATTCATGTTTGTGAAAACTGCAACACCATGAAGGAATGACGCTTTCAGAGATGAATGAAAATTTCAGAGAATGCAAAGTGTAGTGTGTTATGCAAATGATTCCAATTTCAGAGTCGTCATGCATGCGTAGGCTGAACAGTACCCTCTAGACTAACTGCTGCTGAAACCATATAAATAGAGGGTTTACATTAGTGAGATGTTGAGAATTGTCTATGATTATTTGCTAATGGTAAATGTTAGGTGAGACATTTCTATGCCTCTTCGATAAAAGAGGGTGACTTTTCAACAACTGACAGAGTTTGAATGAGAAAGAATCACCAGTCTTCGTAAAGAAGGATTTTCTTCTCGTGTACAGCATACCAGCAGCTGAGTGATGCCGGTTTAGAAGCAGTGGACCAACAAGGATCGGACAACTTGAAAATCTGAGAGTGAACCCTGAACAGTGATGTCAGTGTCAATATGCGATGATAGATGCATGGTCTGCATGGCGCTGACAGACTGTATAGTTTCATCTAGACAGTTGGCAGCACATTGGTCAACTGCTACAGGTGTATCATTGTCTGCATCGTCAATTCGTCAATGTGGACTATGTGCAAGACCTCCTTTATACAGTATCCCCCTCTCACAAAATCACCTACATCTGTGGCTGTAACATGCTCATGAAGATAGACTGGCATGCAGATTGGCAACAAGTTGTTTTATCTGTCGAATCCCACTTTAATTTGTGGTACATCCATGGCCGCATTCGTGTTAAATGCTATGCCGGTGAATGCTACTTTACAGAGTGTATTTTCGAACATCATTGTGAACGAACACTGGGAGTGATGGTCTGGGATACGATTGCAGCTGTTATGAATTGTGGGTAATCTGGATAACAACAGGTACATCAGTGAAGTGCTGGAGCCTGAAGTCATTCCTTTCAAGGCATTCCTGATTCTATCTTTCTACAGGATATTGTCCGGCCACATGTTGCAAGGAATGTTTAAGACTTCTTGTCAGCAGAATACATACAGCTTCTTCCGCAGCTTGCGTATTCGATGTGTCGCCCATTGAACATCTCTGAGATTTTATTGATCGGCGGTTTGCTCATTATCCTCCTTCTGTAGCTTCTACAGATGAACTTTGGGTAAGCATACAAAGAATATGGAATTTTCTTTGCCAGGCAGACATTTAAAATCTGACTCCTTGCCATGTCGTATAGCAGCAGTTACTGCAGTGTGTGGTGGCTACACCAAATATTGATTTGGGACACTTAATATATTTTTTTTTTGCTTTGAAAATGTAACCATTTTTTTGTACCAATACCAGTCATTTATGTATTAAATTTCATTTAATTCCAATGATTCCTTCATAATGTTGCAATTTTTACAAACATGTCTGTTTTAAGCACCTTGGAATGATTTGTTTGTCTTGGCGATTATTATTTATTTTTACTTTCTGGAAGTCTGTGCATAATGCCAGTGATTGTCACCAGACAAGTTACAGATGATAGACAGTGTTGGATATATTATGTGGGAATGATTTAAGCATAAATTAATAAGAGGAAATACAGATCTTTTAAACCAACTATCATTTTTCATTTGCAGTGTTGCTAAAGCAATTATATTAAATTAGTTTAAACACAACTGAAACAGAATAATAAAGATAAATATTAATGGAATTAAGTTTAAGCAATTGGAAATCTTTAAATATTTTGGAATTAAATTTAAACTCTTTAAATCTTATTAAGTTAAATATAATTAAAGCCAGATCTCATTGAAACTAAAGCCATAAAGTTGAAATATCATAATATGATTTAAAACTGATATAACATTGTTTCATTTATAGCCAGCTGAGTTGATGTTCTTTTAAACTGCTTTAACTTTTAGCCTTGGACAAACTATTACAGCATAAATGCTCCATTAGCGTTCTATACTTTGCTATATATTTTCATTAACCAGGAATTACCTTTTGGTATTTTTTTGTTGTTGTTGTTGTTGCTTCTTAGCAGAAACAAGAAGAAGAGATCAAGGTACACAGATTTCCTAATTTGGCGTAAGACACCATCATGATTGACGTCATTGTACTAAGTGAAAGAAAAGGTACTATGACATGTGTGCTATGTATCTTGCTTTCTTGCACTCTATACACCATGTCGCTTATATAGAAAGAATGTGTGGAATTATAGAGAAGATAATGAATCTGTTGTCTCATCAATCTTTTCTTATAAAAACTATGGATGACATTAATTTAGCTGATCATCAGTCAAAATATTTCACATCATCAACAGATGTTTTTGTTTATTTGTAATGTTTATAGAATTTTTTTTCCTATTCTACAGAAGAAGAATAGTTTACCTATTCTTTTAAACCAACTACCTTTTTTTCATGGGTCAAGAATGTGTAAAAGATGATTCTCGTCATGGTCAACCATTAAAGAGTTTGATGTCAGAAAATGTTGCTCTCATCCAAAAGGAAATTTTGAACGACAGGAGATGTAAAGGTAAGGCGATGAGAGCAAGCTATCAAGAAGAACTGTTTTCTGCATTTTACATGAATATCTTCACATGAATGAAGTCTCTGCAAGATAGGTTACTCCAACTTCTTTCACTGATTCAAAAATACAAAGTTTCATTCATTGTGAGCAGTTACTGCAGCTTTACAGTGCAAGTCTAGGAAAATTTTTATAATTATAACTGGAAATAAAACAATAGTTAATGAAATAATCGTGATCTTTTGTGGAAAGAGATGTAATGATGATGATGGGAAAAGAGCAGCAATAGAGCAGCTTGATCACAAAACTTGAGATTACTTTCTTGGGACATAGAGCTGTTCTTTAAGTGATAAGGCCATCACCTATAATTCTCTATTGGAGATATCATCAATAGAGTGTACAAAACCAGGTGAAGTATCATCAAGTAAAGCAAAGGTGCAGCAATCAATGCAAAAGATAGTGGTCACTGTTTTTCAAGACGTAAAGGAGACCATGCTGATAGAATTCAAACAAAGGAACACAACACTAAACTAAAATATTAATGCAAGTCTTCTGCATAAATTGCAGTTAAATTAAAGAGAAAAGGCAAATTTCTGAACTGCAGGGTTCATTTTCTTCATGATAATGCTCTCATGCCAGTGCATCTAGCTATTGTTGCTAAAAAATCAGTGAAGAGATTTGGATTTAAACAGCTTGGTCCTCTCGTTACAGCTCAGATTTAGCATCAAGTAATTGTTATCTTGTTCTCTAAACTGAAATTTGACCTTCATGGAAATGGATTTAATGATTTTGATGAAGAAGATGATGTGAAAAGAGCATTAATAGAGTATTTTGAACACAAAACTTGATATTATATTTTCAGAGGCATAGAGCTGATCTTTAAATGATGTGGAAAGTGTATCAAAGTACAATAAAATTATATTTCAAAATAAACTGGTACAGTTTTCTCTATTTCATTTAGTAGTTTGTGTCAGAAACTTTTGAGTCTACTAGCATAAATGTTTAAAAATATCTAACTTTTTTATTTCTATGATCTGAAAATGTAAGTTCATATTTTAATTCAATTTTATGCTTAGAGATAAGAATTTAATTCAATATACTGTGGTATTAAGACATTAACTGTAACCGAAATTAATCTAGAACAAGAGCTCATATTTATACTTATGTTTTATGTGATGTTGTGTCGTGCTTGTATGTGTAACCTAAATAGAATAAGTTATGTGTGAATAAATCTATGCAAGTAATTTCGCTGTATACATCCATGGGAGCCTTTGACGGTTCGCTACAATATTAACATAACTTCATAACAACGCATGGTCGCAGTCGATTAAAAGGATGTTTACTACAGTTGAATACTGAAAATGGATTCATATCGTAAAGTAAGGAGTTTCCTTTTCTTGCATAATTATACGGCATATTTATATTCAATTTATTAAGAATTAAAATGTCTAAAGATATAGAGCATAGAAATTCATATCAGGTTACGCTGCCAGAATCTTTTATTTTTTCATCACCGGCACTTTGGTTAAAATGGAAGCAACGTTTCCAAAGGTATCGATTCTCTTCGGGTCTAAAAAATCAAACAGAGGTAGAACTGGTAAATTCTCTTATTTATCTCATGGGAGATAAAGCAGAAGATATTTTTATGTCTTTTAACTTGTCGGAAGATGTCAGCAGAAATATAACATTGTTCTGAAACATTTTGATGATCATTTTATAGTAAAGAAAAACACATTTTTTGAGCATGCGCAGTTTAATCAATGCATTCAAAATGAAGGGAAATCTGTTAATGATTTCATAACTTCACTTTATTCATTAGCTGAACATTGTGATTACGGAGTTCTTCATGATGAACTAATACGTGATAGAATAGTTGTTGGTATTAGAGATAAATCATTAAGTGAGAAATTACAATTGGATCCAGATCTTTCTTTGAGCAAAGCTATAGAAAAAGTTTGGTTATCGGAATCAATTAAAAAGCAACAAGAGATTCTTACTTCTAGTAATGCTTCTGTCCATAGTTTCTAATGTAAACGAAACAAAGGCGAATTTTAAGAGAGGGGTATACAGTCAAAGTACACGGTTTAAAGAAACTGACAAAAGGAATAATTGGAAAAAAGAAAATCCAAAACCCTTTGATCTTTGCAAATGGTGCAGAAAATCTACACATAATAGAAAAGTGTGTCTAGCAAAAGATGCTAAATGTCTAAAATGTTCAAAACTAGGGCACTATGCACGAGTTTGTAGGAAAAATGAAAGTAAATCTGAAATTTCTTTCTTAGGAACAATTAGGGAAACATGCTGTAATAATAGTAATGATTTGTTATGGTCAGTACCTATTCAAATAAAAGGTAAAACCATTCACTTCAAAATAGATAGCGGAGCAGATCACACTGTTATTCCTGCTATTTCATCAATTTCAAAGGATTCGAAAATCTTAAAACCAGACAAAAAGCTTTGTGGCCCAGATGGGAAAATACTAAAACACACAGGAAAACTTATTGAGGAGATTCAATACAAGGAAAAGAAAATAACTGAAGAAATCCATGTAATTGAAGGACTGCAGAGCTACTTATTAGGAAAACCTGCAATACCAGCTTTTGGATTAGGTCTGAATATTTCAGAAATCACAATAAGTCCTAAGAAAGATTTTCCTGAATTGTTTACTGGCCTGGGGCTACTGAAAGGTTGTTATACGATTAAGCTTAAGCCAAACTCTGTCCCGTTTGCTATTTCAGCTCCAAGAAGGATACCACTTCCCCTGCTGAAGAAAACTGAAATAAAAATCAAGAAGATGATTGCCCAAAAAGTTAGTTCCTGTAACCAAACCAACAGAATGGTGTTCACCAGTCGTCGTTATTCCTAAAAGTGATGGTACTGTTTGCTTATGTGTCGACTTAGTCCAGTTAAACAAATCTGTGGAAAGAGAATTTCATCCATTGCCTTCAGTAGAATATTCATTGAATCTACTGACAGGTGCTAAAATTTTTTCAAAATTGGATGCTAATTCAGGTTTTTGGCAATTCCGCTTGATGAATCTTCATCATATCTCACGACTTTCATCATTCCTTTTGGAAGATACAGATTCTTAAGATTACCTTTTGAAATCTCATCTGCACCAGAACATTTCTAACGTAGAATGTCACAGCTGCTAGAAAACATCCTAGGTGCTATTTGTCACATGGATGACATCTTAGTGTGGGGAAGAAATCAGACTGAGCATGACCAAAGACTGAAGATTATACTGAATAAACTTAAAGAAGCTGGTATTACTCTAAATGACAAGAAATGTAGGTTTTCAGTCAAAAGAATTGAATTCTTGGGACATATTATTGATGACAAGGGCATCCATCCTGATGAAGATAAAATTAGAGCAATGAAAAAATACCCACCACCAAAGAACAAAAAGGAATTAAAGCAAATGCTAGGCATGGCAAATTTTCTCGCTAGATTTGTTCCAAATTTTACAGAAATGTTTTCACCGTTAACATCTATGTTAAGTCAAAAGAATGAGTTTGTCTGGGACGAACCTCAAAAACAAGCATTTCAAAATTAGAAGAATGTCCTGACATCTCAACCTGTTTTAAAGGTTTATAATCCACAAAAAACTTCAATTGTCACAACAAACGCTTCTTCTTATGGAATAGGAGCCACCTTGAGGCAAGAACAAGAAAATGGAGAAATTTCTGTCATGGCATATGCATCCAGAACATTCACACCTACTGAAAACAGGGATGAGAGCGCTCCGACCCAAATGGCCGATTACTACCACTAAATTTTAATAGTATTTCAAGCATTATTTAATGACAGAATGTCTGAGATTTAATAAAGCAAAGAATTCTATTAAAATATAGTGGTAATAATCGGTCATTTGGGTCGGAACGCTCTCATGCCTGTGAAAAAAGATATGCTCAAATAGAAAAAGAGGCACTTGCTCTAGCATGGAGTTGTGAGAAATTTCGAGATTACCTAACTGGAACTCACTTTAGGTTGGAAACCGATCATAAACCTCTAATTCCAATCTTCTCAAAGAAAAACCTTGAAGATTTATCTCCACAGTTGCAAAGGTTGAAGATGTGGATGATGCGATATTCTTATTCTATATTCCACATACCAGGAAAGAAACTTTATGCAGCTGATGCCTTGTCAAGACAACCTCAAGAAACTAGAGAAAATGTTGAAGAATTGGAAGAAGAAATTTATGCTTATATTCGTATGATAATTTCCCGCTTCATGCAACAGGTTAGAAGAATTACAACAATCCCAAAAGTCTGATGCAACATGCAAAGAACTAGAAAATTTAATCCTGAACGGTTAGCCATCAAGGAAAAATATAGACCCATGTTGTCTACCTTACTGGAATCATCGATATGAAATACCGATCCAAGATGGACTCATAATGAAGGTCTGTCGAATCATCATTCCTGCCAATCAGTGAAAAAAGTTTCTGGAACAAATTCATGAGGGACATTTGGGAATTACAAAATCTCGTGCGAGAGCAAGATCATCTGTCTATTGGCCTGGAATAAACAGAGAAATTGAAGAAATGATAAAAAGTTGTGCATCATGTATCAAGGCGACCACTAATCACCATCAACCTCTTATTCTTACCGAATTTCCTGAACAATCATGGGAAATTGTGGGCATGGATCTTTTTAAGCTTTATGGATTTTGGTACTTAATCGTGACTGACTACTTCTCAAGATATCCAGAAATCGCCAAACTGGAAAGATTAACTTCTGAGGAAGTAATTCTATACTGCAAATCAATCTTTGCCAGATATGGGATTCCTAATGTTGTCAGATCTGATAATGGCCCTCAATTTGAGTCAATTAACTCATTTGAATTTTCAAAATTCTCAAAGCTTTATGGATTTCATCATATCACATCAAGTCCTAGGTATCCTCAAAGTAATGGTTTCATTGAATCTGGAGTAGAATCCATCAAGATGCGACTCAAAAAAGCTGAAGACCCTTACCTTTCTTTAATGGCATATAGAGCATCACCAGTAGAGAATGGCCTCAGTCTGGCGGAGCTTCTCATGAATCATCGTATTAAGACAACACTGCCAATTGCAAGATCTCAACTAGAGCCAAAAATTGAAAATAGGGCTGAACTTCGAAGGAAGAGAAGAGAATAGAACGGCAACGAGATAACTATAACAGAAGTCACGGGGTACAAGACCTTTGTAATCTTGATGTTGGAGATGGAGTGTGGATTACAGTCAAGCAAGCTACTGGTACGGTTCAGCAGAGATTAGATTATCCACATTTGTACATAGTCAAATCTGAAAAAAGGGTATATCATCGAAACAGAATGCATCTTGTCCCATCAACTAATTTCCAGCCGGAAACTGATGATGTGGATGATCTTCAATCAGACGTTTCCAGTAATGAGTTTCCAATACCACAGAAAGTTTCTAGTCCAACAAAACCAAGCTCTCAGAATCTTCATCCATCCTGTAACAATGATAAACGTAACTCTGTCACCGCGAAAGCATCAAGATCAGTATATCACCAGAAGTGGAAGAGTTGTTCGCCCTCCGCAGAAATTGAATCTTTGAAGAAAGGGAGATGTGGTATTAAGACATTAACTGTAACCGAAATTAACCTAGAACAAGAGCTCATATTTATACTTATGTTTTATGTGATGTTGTGTCGTGCTTGTATGTGTAACCTAAATAGAATAAGTTATGTGTGAATAAATCTATGCAAGTAATTTCACTGTATACATCCATGGGAGCCTTCGACAATTTGCTACAATATTAACATAACTTCATAACAACGCGTCTATGATCTAAAAATGTAAGTTCATATTTTATATCTGTGGAAAAGTATTCCCAAGCATTTTTTATTTCTATTTTTTTCATTAAACAATTTGTAAAGTCTACCTGAACTCGACAACATGATATTTTCTTTTCATTGCTGCCTTTCGGCATTTGTTTACATTTTTACCGCCACGGTTGGATGGTTGCGTATCGTGTTTCGGTCGTGGACCGTATACGGCAATTTTACTTGCGATCGCATTCGCTCGTATTCATTTTTTTTTTTAAAGATAAGTATTTAAATTTAATTAACATGTAAAATCATCTTTTTAAGTCATTTTTATATAAAAGTAATTTTTCTGAAGTCATCGTGATATTTATTAAATGTTATTCAAATTAAAAGTAAATGTTAAGTATCTTCCGACTTATGCAAATTGCGTAGTCGATTCTGATTGGCCGATAGGTTTTCGTCCTGATTTAAAGGGACAGCGATTTCATGTTTTCGGTGTGCGATGTCTAATAGCTGACTTATGGTACTGTCCGGTATATTTTTATGAAGTTTCAGCGAATATAGAAAGGTATATGGCTAAATACCGATATAATTTTAAGAACTTAAAGTTTATTAAGCATAATGGTTTAGTATGAAGACGTTTCAGCGAAAAATTGTTAAGTTAAATCGGCGATAGAGTTGTGTATAATATACTTCAAGTTGCTAATCACTTAAAGATTACTTATGTCGTCGAATAATGAAGTGCTCTCGAGTTCGGGTAGACTATTGTCGCAAGTGTCCATTAATTTAATCCTGGAACGAAGTAACGTTCATGTATCTTAAGCTCCAATAAAGGAAACCTTCTTCTGTTGATCATTTTGGCACGTTACTGTAAGTACATTTTACACTTACCTTATCACTGAAACATAATATTATCTATATATATATATAGGATTCATGAAGTTGCATATATTTCAACATATTTTTATTCAAAGTTATTATTTCAACAATATTTTCAAAGTTTCATATATAACTTAAACTAATTTGTCAAGTCACTCTGCTGAATTTTTACGTGGGTTTAACCCTTCTTGTGACAAAGATAGAGGGGCAAACAACCAAACCATGCCCACAAAGGTTATGGGCCCAGCACGCTTCCACTGCGGTAAAGCTAGAGAAAAGTATTTTAAAATGAAAATGTTGAAGCTAATTAATGAAGTGTTTTTTTTTTCCAAGTATCTAGTGTATGAGATATTTTAATGTTTATATATGTGCATGCAAGTTTTATTACCATTACTATTTATATTTTATATCTATTTATTGTTTTAAGTAAAAGTATATAAATGGCTACTGCACCAGATATAGTAGTATTAAGTAGGGATAACTATCAAAGTTGGACTCGTTTTATAAAATGCACATTGCAAACTGAAGGTTTGTATACCTGGGTGAATAAAACTGAATGGCCGGATTATACAGATTTGAAGCCCCTCGATAAGTTTAAGCTAAATCGGTCAAAGCAGGGGGCAGCCGGAATTATCAAAACGTATGTTAGTCCTGAAATTGGGTTAACAATAGGTCATTTGGATGATCCGTCGGAAATATGGGAAACACTAAAATTAAATTTGGAAATCCCAGGAAGAGCATTAAAATCGTTTCATGTAAATGAATTTAGGAATTTAAAAATTAATGTAGATGAAGATATCCCAACTTATATTGCTAGGTTTGAAGAAGCTTATCGTCACGTAGTTGATTCCGGGGAGGAAGTTGCAGAAAAGCATCGTTGTTACCAATCAATAGAAAGCCTACCAGAAAATTATGATTACTTAATTAGGGAATTAGACCGTCTGCCAGAAAAAGATTTTAAATTTAAGGATGTTAAAGAGGAGATTCTAAAGGAATGTTCAAGAAGGGATTTGAGAGAAAGATTACGAAATGAAACCCTCATGGCTGATAGAACCACTCAAATGTCTGAAAAAGTTTCCCCTAAGTCTCATTCTCGAAATAAAATAAATTTAAAGTGTGAAGTTTGTGGTAAATATGGCCATTGGGATAAAAATTGTAGGAAACAGAAAAGTGGTGATAAAAGGGACGAAGTAAATTTAGATTCATACATCGCAGAATTAAAATGTAAAAGTAATGATATATGCAATGTTTCCCCCCCTTGCTGGGAATGGACATTGGATTCAGCGTCCACATCTCATGTCTGCCAAAATAAGCATTTCTTTACTTATCTAAGTGAGCCACCAGAGGGTGCAGTTGTTAGGATGGGAACAACACCTCATAAAGTTAGAGGAATAGGAAAAGTAAGTTTTAAATTGAAGGAAAAAGATAAAGTATCTATTGTAAATTTACATAATGTGTTGTATGTTCCTACCATACATAAAAATTTAATTTCCATGTCAAAGATGGATAATGCGGGTCTCCATGCCACAATGGACAATGGGTTTAAAGTATTTGATAAGCATTGGAAGTACTTATATATTGCCACTCTAAAAGATAATTTTATGTTCTTAAAGCCATTAAAAGTTATGACAAAACTAAATCTAATGTTAAGAACCAATATTTAGAGCTTGATAATCAACCATCTTTTTCTGATAAGAATAAATTAAAAGTTCCTACTTGTACTAAATCCTTAAATCAAGCCTATGACATTAATTCAAGAAGTGCTCATGTAATACAAGATAATGTCAAGGAGGTAACTAATATACAAGAGTCAAATCAAAATTACAATGTTACATTTGCCAGTGAGCGTAACATCATGCTCTGGCATGAAAGGCTAGGACATAGTAATGTTGATATAATTAAGAAAATGTTTCGTGAAAATTTAGTTCAAAATTGTGTACAATTACAGGGAAAAGAGACTCCGTGTGAACCATGTATTCTAGCTAAAAATACTAGGTCAACATATCCTAGATTAAAGAAAGTTCGCTGAAAAGAAATGTTAGAATTGATACATAGCGATGTATGGGGCCCGGCTCCAGTTACATCAAGGAATGGACAATGGTACATACTTACTTTTATTGACGATTTTAGTCGAAGAGCCTTTTGCTACCTGCTACGCTCTAAAGATGAAGTTTTCCTGAAATTAAAGCACTTCATCACGTTTGTGGAATGCCAAACTAACAGAAAAGTCAAAGTCATGAGAACTGATAACGGGTTAGAATATTGCAATAAGCAAATAAAAGATATGTTAGAAAAGATGGGAATCAAGCATGAGAGGACCACAATATATAGTCCCCAGATGAATGGCGTTGCCGAGCGATATAACAGAGTTTTATTTGAAGGAACTAGAACGTTTATGCAAGCAGCTAATCTGCCGCCTAATCTATGGGTTGAGGCAGTTATGGCAATAAATTACATTCGCAACCGAATATTTCACACAGGCATAGAAGCAATACCGTTTCAACGATGGTACAGAGCTAAACCATCCATTCGTCATTTGAAACGTTATGGATGCATTGCGTATGTACATCAATCTAAAGAAAAACGAAATAAATTTCAATCAAGAGCAAAAAGAGGAGTTTTTGTAGGATATGGTATAGGATCCTGTGGATATCGCATTTATTTCCCTAAAGAAAATAAAGTAGTTGAGTCAAAGCATGTGACATTTGACGAAGCTCAACTGAACGGTTCTCCTGAACGGAAAATAATACATCGCACGTTTGTTGATTTTTCAAATATTGATAATGAATTCTTTACAAGTCCTAACAATTCACCGACAGTGGAAGATGACTTGACTGTCCATCAACCGAGTAGCTCTACAACTCCGACAGAAGTTGAGAAAGTAATGCAGCTAGATGAATCTGGATCCGAAGAGAAAATGGAAGATGATGTACCAACATCTGAAGATGAATAAGAAGAGAATATTCTGAAGGAACAGGAAGAAGCAGAAGCAACATTTTACCGATTTATGAAGAAAAGAAAGAAAGGAAGAACTAAAGGTAAAATTGATATTTATATCTTATCTCCTACTGGTTCCAGATTAAGATCGCAACAAGATTTATGTGAATATTGTAAAATGCATAAAATCATATTGAATGATACTGTGGCAAATTTTTCATTAGGGAATACATATGAAGGCCCAATTAAGCTAGATAAGGAACTTGAAAGTGAATTAGCTGAAGAAGTGCTCCTAACTGAAATAATTGTACCACAAAATGCGGCACAAGCAAAACAACTTCCAGAGGCACAAAAATGGAAGGAGGCAATGGATCAACAGATCCAAACCATGTTAGATAGACACGTTTGGACACCTGTCCCAAAAGTTGACCAAAAAGTTATAGGAACCAAATGGGTTTATACCATAAAAGAAAATAGTGAAGGGAAGAATTGCATATTTAAAGCGTGTTTAGTTGCACTAGGTAATAATCAGAGAGAAGGTTTAGATTACAATGACACATTTAGTCCAGTAATAAATTTTACACTCATTCATCTTTTCATAGCTTTTTTCATTAGAATATTGAATTGGGTGCATTGTCTTCTTGATGTTAAATGTGCATACTTATATGGGGATATTGATAAAGAAATTTGCATCAAACAACCCGAAGATTATACAATTCCAGGGAAAGAACACTGTGTTTTAAAGTTAAAGAAAGCAATCTATGGGCTTCACCAAGCTGGAAGATGTTGGTACCATGATTTGCATAATAAGTTAATTGCAAATGGATTCAGTGAAGTACAAGGGTTAACTTGTGTATACTCTTATAAAAGTGAAGCAATAGTTATAGTGTATGTGGATGATTTGCCTATTTTTGCGAAGAATGATGAAGTTTTAAAAGAGGTAGTACAGTTAATTGAATCCATTTATGAAGTTAAAAATTTAGGTCCTATTGCAATGTTACTAGGTATCAATTTTAAAAGAGAAGAGGATGCAGTAGTTAATATTAACTATGAACATTATATTGAAAAGTGTTTAAAGAAGTTTGATGTCCCTGATTTTACTAATATATCTCTTCCTTCTCCTCCTGGATATAATCCTGTTCCAGTTGCTGAAGATGACGAATTTCCCGAGAACCTGCCATACCGAAACTTACTGGGATGTCTACAGTACATTGCTCATCGATGTCGTCCAGACATTGCTTGGCCTGTTGCTGCACTTTCACAATTTACTGAGAGCCACAACCTGTTGCACTACAAAGCACTCCTGCGAATCCTGATGTATCTCTCTTCGACAAAATCTTTGGGATTGAAGTTGGCACAATCTGACCCTCCAATCCAGCTAGCTGTCTACGTCGACGCTTCTTGGGCAAGTGACACTACTGATTGAAAATCCTTTAGCGGCTACATTACTTTCTTAAATCATATTCCAATAACCTGGAGAGTAACTAAACAAAATTGCGTAGCCTTGAGTCCAATGAAAGCAGAAATAATAGCAGCGACAGAAGCTGTAAAAGATCTGAAGTTCTTAAACATGTCTCTAATTGAAATTCAGAAAAGTCTTAACTTGGACATTATTACTATTCAACACCCAATGCTCTTTTGTGATAATACTGCTGCCATTTCCTTCACCAAACATAAAGCTGATACCATAAAGAATCGTTATATTGATTTAAAATACAAGTTTATAAGAGACTGGTATAACAATTGCCTCTTCGACATTAAGCATGTTATGTCAAAAGAGAACTATGCAGATATTTTGACTAAATCTCTCGTAAAGGACTCCTTTCTTAGATTCAGAGAAGTTTTTTTATGGTGATGAACTTTCCACAAAAAAAAAAACCTTTCTTTTGATCCTGCCATTATTACAAGAACTTTTGTAATGAACTTTATTGCAGAAAATCAAAATGAATGGGAAAGAGGGGCATTCTGTGGAAAAGTATTCCCAAGCATTTTTTATTTCTATTTTTTTTCATTAAACAATTTGTAAAGTCTACCTGAACTCGACAACACAATATTTTCTTTTCATTGCCGCCTTTCGGCGTTTGTTTACATTTTTACCGCCACGGTTGGATGCTTGCGTATCGCGTTTCGGTCGTGGACCGTATACGGCAATTTTACTTGCGATCGCATTCGCCCGTATTCATTTTTTTTTTAAAGATAAGTATTTAAATTTAATTAACATGTAAAATCATCTTTTTAAGTCATTTTTATATTAAAGTAATTTTTCTGAAGTCATCGTGATATTTATTAAATGTTATTCAAATTAAAAGTAAATGTTAAGTATCTTCAGACTTATGCAAATTGCGTAGTCGATTCTGATTGGCCAATAGGTTTTCGTCCTGATTTAAAGGGACAGCGATTTCATGTTTTCGGTGTGCGATGTCTAATAGCTGACTTATGGTACTGTCCGGTATATTTTTATGAAGTTTCAGCGAATATAGAAAGGTATATGGCTAAATACCGATATAATTTTAAGAACTTAAAGTGTATTAAGCATAATGGTTTAGTATGAAGACGTTTCAGTGGAAAATTGTTAAGTTAAATCGGCGATAGAGTTGTGTATAATATACTTCAAGTTGCTAATCACTTAAAGATTACTTATGTCGTCGAATAATGAAGTGCTCTCGAGTTCGGGTAGACTATCGTCGCAAGTGTCCATTAATTTAATCCTGGAACGAAGTAACGTTCATGTATCTTAAGCTCCAATAAAGGAAACCTTCTTCTGTTCATCATTTTGGCATGTTACTGTAAGTACATTTTACACTTACCTTATCACTGAAACATAATATTATCTATATATATAGGATTCATGAAGTTGCATATATTTCAACATATTTTTATTCAAAGTTATTATTTCAACAATATTTTCAAAGTTTCATATATAACTTAAACTAATTTGTCAAGTCACTCTGCTGAATTTTTACATGGGTTTAACCCTTCTTGTGACAAAGATAGAGGGGCAAACAACCAAACCACGCCCACAATATCAATTTTATACTTAGAGATAAGAATTTAATTCAATATACCACCAATTCATTAAAGACCAAGATACTATTGTAGGTATAAGTAACGTCTTGAAATCTGCGTTTGACTGAAAATTAATTCTAGGTTGAGAAAAAATGTTCTGGGAAATTTGTGAAAGTTGCATTGTTATGCACAAATTAACAATAAGCAACAAGGACTATTCTTCAAAGTAGAGACCATCATAGTCGACGATTTTCTGCCATTGTTCTGCCAGATTCCGGGTTTGCTGGAAGTACCATGGTGGCTTTTTGGAATCGAAAAACTCTTGACATGCTTCTTCAACTTCATTAAAGGATTCAAATTGATGGCCCTTGAAAAAGTGTTGCATTGATTGAAAGAGGCCATAATCAGATGGAGCCACGTCTGGACTGTAGGTGGGATAAGGAAGAATTTCAACGCTGTCTAACTGTGCAAACTCATCGATGGCTTTCAGAATTGTTAGACCTTTTCTCCAATAATGCCGGATCAACACACGCAAACCATATTGTTCAATTGGCATTTTGGAGCCAAAATTCCTGAACTCCTATAGATATACCACTAGTACTCCGATATACGATACGAATTCTAGTAACTGTTAGGTTAAAAATTTCCCAGAACTTCTTGCTCAACCCAATAATAAGATAGGATGAAAAAAGTATTAGTATATTTAAAAAATAAGTATGACCAATGCTAGAATTTGTGTCCATGCACTTTTTAAACAAAAAAGAAGTTTTTTGCAATTTGAAAAAGAGACATTTTTACTTTTATTGTAAGGTAGTGTAGTACTGTTTTTATATAGTACTTTTTTACTTTTAAAATTTATGTTAACTACCATTTTCATTTTGAAGCTTGATTATCTTAACATAAACATAGTACTTTTGGTGCACCCCCCTCTTCTTTAAAATTTTAAAATTTGATGTTAAATGACTGCTTTACTTGATTTTCTCAGGTCTTTTCCATGACTGATAATTTCACGCTTAGTCGTCAGAGGGTTGAATTGCCTTTTAAAAAGTTAATATCATCTCCCTATATTAATCATATTTATAGAAAGTAATCTGAAACTGTTATAATTTAATCTGTCAAAAAAAGTTATGAATGAAATGCTAAAAATGGTTTTCAGATTTAATATATCAATTAACCGATTTGTAACATGTATTTTTGCAGGTAAATTTTGTGTACCAGTTTTTGCGAAAGAAATTCCATATTTTTTCACAGTTTTTATATGATGAACATATAAAGTCAAGATTAATAAAGGTAATTTACATATAAATTTATAAAATGTATGAAATATAATAATATAGCATAAATATTGTGTATTTATTTATATAATTGTAATATATTTATATGAAATGCAAACACTGTCTTATGAAATATGAACAATATTTAATTATCTGTGAAGAATATCTTATTGATATTATTATTAAAAAAATTATAATGAAATACGGTCTATTAAAGTACAGTTTTGATTACTGTAAAAGCACTTATTTTCGAGAGACTTTAATTTTCGCGATTTTCGCGAGCCCGTCGTAATCACGAAAATTTAAGCCTCGCGAAATAATATATTTTTTTTCACCTCAAATAATAATAAAAAATCAAATTTTTCCCTTATCCAAAATTGAATGATTACAGTTACTTAAATAAGAAATAAGTACAAAAATTTCTTGAATACTTACAACTATTCCTTGACTACTATACAACTACTTCTTGAATAAAAACAATAATACAAGTAATAGAATGCAGCTCATTCACTTACAATATTTATATCAGTTTCTTCGAAGCCATTCATTTTTAGAGCGATGGGGAGGGAGGGAGTGAAGAACTTTTCGGATAAAAGGAAGTTTCTTAAATTGCCTTATGCAAAAGGGGTTCTATTTAGGTAGTTTCAGAATTTTTTAACTTTCGGTTCAGTTCATATAAAATTAGTGAAATTTTCAGCTTCCGAAATCACCGATATCTTCATTTTCGCAAAAATTACAGCTCGCGAAAATAAGTGCTTTTACAGTATTTAATTTTTCAGATGTATATAAAATTTAAAACTATAGTTTAAATTTAATCCTTTCCAGCACAGAGTAGGTCTGTTTGTAAAATGATGAAATGATGGTCTGAAACCAGAATTTACAAACAAATTTATTAGAAAATAAAAACTTGCTTATTTTCCTGTGCTTTATAAAAGAAAAATTTTAAGTAAATATTCTTGGTGCCGTTTGTCAGTTTTAGAATTAAATTAGGTATCCTTTTTTGTGGACACCACCCTCTAAATGGTTAATGATCTTGAATGACTAGTAGTGACTAGTAATACATTTTGATGTGTTTATGAAACTGTAAAAAGATAATTTCTTAAATTATTTTCTTAATGTAAAATTAATATAAGAATATTTTAAAGAGGATACAACATGAAAATTGCCTTCATGGGTGGGGTGGGGGGAGATGTAATTTTTTTTTTTTTGTTTTTTTCACTCTTATTAGATTTGTTATAATTTATGTATCTGAACTATTTATTTCCACTGTTCTATCTTGAAAAATATTTTATAAATAATAGCTAAAATGTATTTAGGAGCTGTGTTGATATTGTGAAACATACTTTAAAAGTGGAATGGTATATATAATGATTAAATTGTGTTCAAGAGCCTTGTCAATATTGAGAAATACATTTTGAAAGTTGAATGAATAATCTGTGATAATTGTTGAAATACATTTTCATGAAAATAATTAAATGAAGAGTTTTTACAAGGAATATGTCCTCTCCAAGCTTAATGCATTTTGGATTTTACATATCTCTGTTTATAAATAAACAAGCAGGAATAACCAAGCTAAGCTCAGTCAAAATTAGCTTTGTGTTTATCTCGATATATTATTCCCACTGAATCATTCTTGCTATTTTAAATGCAATTAGCTTGATCCTGAGACATAGTTACCCAAAATGACACACTAATCGAATTTTTTCGTACATGCGACCTTACACAATGCTGTTCTTGAGCCTGAAAACGATGGAATACAAAATTTAGTGAAAATCTTTAGTCGTTTTCTAGATAAAATAAACTTGACCCATGTTATTTCAAAAATGACCCACTAACTGAAATTTATCGAACATGTGACCTATTCCAACGGTCTTTTTGTACTGTGAAACGGTATAATAAAAAAAATTGTCAAAATCGTTTCAACCTTTTTGAGATACAGTTAGCTTGACCCTGACCCATTATCACCAAAATGACCCACTAATAGAATTTTCTTGAGCATGCGACCCAGCCCAATGGCTTTATCTTGTCCAGAAATGGTATAATACAAAGTTTTGTCAAAATCTTTTGAGCCATTTTTTAGATACCCATAGCTTGATCCTGATCCATTAGGACCCAAAATGATTCATTGATTGAATGTTTTTGAACATGCGACCTTGCCCAGTAGTCTTATGTCCGGAAGCCGTATTATGCAAAACGTTGTCAGAATGTTTTGAACTGCTTTTTAAATACAATTTTCTTGACCCTGACCCATTGTGACCCAAAATGACCCATTAATTGAATTTTCTTGAACATGCGACCTACCCCAATGGTCTTCTTGAGCCCCAAAACGATAGAATACAAAATTTAGTCAAAATCGTTTCAGCCTTTTTTTAGGTACAATTAACTGGACCCTGACCCATTGTGACCCAAAATGACCCACTAATCGAATTTTCTCGAACATGTAACTTAGCCCAATTCTCTTCTCATGTCCAGAAACGGTATAATATAAAATTTGGTCAAAATGTTTTGAGCATGTTTTTAGATTCAATTAGCTTGACCCTGGCCCATTGTGACCCAAAATGACTCACTAATAGAATTTTCTAGAGCACGTGACCTATCCCAATGGTCTTTTCGTGCCCGAAAATAGTAGGGTGCAAAATTTCATCAAAATTGTTAGAGCCGTTATCTAGATAAACTTATCTGGACCCACAAATGGCTCTCTAATCAAATTTTCTTGAACACGTGACCAATCCCAATGCTCTTTTCGTGCCTGAAAATGGTTAGATACAAAATTAAAGTCAAAATCGATTGAGCCGTTCTTTAGATATAATTACCTTGACCCTGACCTATTATGAGCCAAAATGACCGACTAATCAAATTTTCTCGAACATGAGACCCATCCCAAGGTCTTTTCGTGCCCAAAAACGGTATGGTGCAAAATTTGATCAAAATCATTAGAGCCGTTTTCAAGATAAAATTTACATACACACACACACAATTTTTGCTCGCATAATCCATAATCCACAATTTTCTGTAATTCGCATTGTTTAATGAATGTAAACAATTACAGGGATGAGATTGACCAAAAAGCAAAAAAAGCTGAAAACTGTGCGTAGGATGTTTGATCAATGACAGTTATGAATTTCAAGCGCAACAAATATAATTGCTATTAATATGTATAATTTAATTTACAAACAATTTAGCTTTGCATAAATTAAAAAGAAATTAACATGAATTAGACAGAATTTATTTACTTACTCTAATGAAAAGTTTATTTTACCAAGATACAGAACATTAATGTGAAATTTGCATTTTTTCGAGATCTTTAGATGAAATTTGCCGTTTTTTTCATGATCTTTTGACGAAAATTGCCGTTTTTTTCACGATCTTTTGACAAAAATTGCCGTTGTTTTCACGATCTTTTGACAAAATTTGTCGCTTTTTTCGAGATCTTTTGACGAAATTTGCCTTTTGTTTAGATCTTTTGATGAAATTTGCCTTTTTTTCAAGATCTGTTGAATTTTTAATGAGAACAGAACATTAATGTGAAATTTGCATTTTTTCGAGATCTTTAGATGAAATTTGCCATTTTTTCATGATCTTTTGACGAAAATTTATCGCTTTTTTCACGATCTTTTGACAAAATTTGCCGTTTTTTTCAAGATTTTTTGATGAAATTTGCTGGGGTTTTTTTTTAGATCTTTTGACAAAATTTGCCGGGTTTTTTTTTCGAGATCTTTTGACAAAATTTGCCATTTTTTTCAGATCTTTTGACAAAATTTGGCGTTTTTTCAAGATCTTTTGACAAAATTTGGCGTTTTTTCAAGATCTTTTGATGAAAAGTTTTCCATTTTTTCGAGATCTTTTGATGAAATTTTCTGTTTTTTCGAGATCTTCTGTTGAAATTTACATTTTTTTGAGATCTTTTGACAAAATTTGACGGGTTTTTTTATGATCTTTTGACAGAAATTGACATTTTTTCACAATCTTTGGCAAAATTGCCGTCTTTTAGCGATCTTTTGACAAAAATTGCTGTCTTTTCATGATCTTTTGATGAAAATTTCCATTTTTTCCTGATCCTTTGCCAAAATTGGTGATTTTTCTTTGAATGATTGACAAAATTGATTTTTTAGGCGACCATTTGTCGAAATTTGCGATGCATTTTATGTCCGAATTTTCAGATTTATGACAGATTTTTTTAAATTTTCAGAAATGACTGCCATAATTCTTCAGATTTTTTGGAACAGAATCATCCCTGGTTCAGCGATCGCGATGGAATAGGATAACCACCGCGTGCAATAAATGACTTCTCGTAGTTGAAGTGTTAAAATTTGATGCGAATTAAAATAATTTTATGATTATTTTTTTATTTAAACGAATAAAAAACAGATGTCTGCACAAAATAAATTCTTGAAAAATTATAAATTAAAATTGAAAAAAATGGCAAATAAGCGAAAATTTGAAAAAAATCAGCAAAAAAAATATTCAAAAATTGCAAAAAAGCTGAAAACCGCAGAAAGAATCTCATGCCTGCAATTAAACAAATTTACAAATTCTTGATCCAAAAATGACTTTTTAAAAGAAATATCTGAAAAAATTATATCTAAAAGTGAATATAATCAATTTTTAAATACAAGAATTTGAAAAATGCATTTTTTGAGATAGCAAAACTAATTATTATATTTCATATTTTTCTTTTCAAGTTATACTGAATATGAAATTAAAATAGTGTCCAGAAATAAGAAAATGACATGTAATCCATAATACTCCATAATCCGCAATATTCTATAATCTGCACAACCTTTGGTCCCAACTTGTGCAGATTAAAGAATTTTGCCTGTATTTTGAAGTGCCTATAAATTAAGTTATAATAAAAAACAATTAAATTTAAAAAATCAAAAAACCCAACTGCGTAAAAAGCGAACTAATTATTTCTCATCATTGTGAAATAATTTTTTTTTTCAATTCCTACTATTAGCTCACACACTTGCTATATATACCTTGTTCAAATTTTCAATCGTTAATAAAATACTTATTATTCATCCAATCAAGCTCAAATAATTTTTTTTAAACTTGTAGTGGATGACACTTGGCTACAGTTTTTCAAATATTAATTCATTAATTAAATTAAATTAAATTAATTTTCAATAATTGAGAGAGCGTCTTCTTGATCAAGGTATTTTAAGACCGAGAGAGCCCTCTTCTTGATCAAGGCATTTTAAGCACCACTCAAGAGAAAAGAATAATGGGAGAGAAAAAATTTCTCTTATTGACCTAAGTAGGAATTGACTTAAAATATTTTTTTTTTACATTGCTTGTTTATATTACTTATCTATTTTTTTTATTTACTTGTATTGATAACTTTTAAGTTGTGCTTAATTGTTAGTTCCTATCTATAAACACTGTTTTGATGAGGCCTATAGATGTCTCTGATGGTTAGAGTTGCAGTAAAGCTAGAGATCCACAATACATACACAACTTCCAGGTTGTATAATATTTTAACAGAGCTTCTGACTGTAAAATAGCCAATGAAACATCGTCTTCATTTTGAAAGTCCTATCCAATGATATGCCACTCAATACGGTGCGTAATTTTTTTTCCCGTCTCTACTGCCATTTTGTATTTTATGGCCACCATTTTGAATTTATAAAAACAAAACCTAGCCTATAACCATTAGGCCGGCCGTTAAGACGAATTGATAGAGACCTCATTCATTAAAATCCATCCAGCCGTTGAAATGTTTCGAGGGTATAAAGAAATCCACATACACAGATACACGTGAAACACACAACCCTTCTTTTCAGTCGGGTAAAAATATGTATATATTCATGTGTATTACATCAGAATTTGCACCATTTTTATTGAATACAAATTTAACTTTGTTGTGTTTCTATGTTACTTATTTTTATCTGTCTATGTTAATATTTTCAGGTGTTTTAAAATAAAAATAAATATTTTCTCTTTTTTTCTTACTGAAATGTATAGCCATTATTTTCTTAGTTTACACTCTATAAGTTTTGTTATTCTATTTTTTCTTAATTATTTTCTCTTTATATTAGGATCTTAGGTATTTTAAAGAAAACAAAGTTCAAAACGGACAAAAAGTAAGTATATGTTCAATATTTAGTATATATTTATTGACTGGATTGATTAAACTTTCTGATAAATAAAAACCTAGTGATTCCGTCTGTGTTCTATCAAATAAAAACATTGTCAGTGCTAACAAATATTAATTTTACTTTATTTTAAATGAGTGATTTTTTAATGCAGTATTTGTTTTTTTAATTCACCTAAAATGGCTTAGAGGAGGATACTGTTTGGTATAAGCCCATTAAATTAAGATATTTTTGTAGGCTTTTTTTGGGGAAAAAAAAACTTATTTTCAAACAGAAATCATGACTAGATTAGACAAACTTTAAACAACAATTTCCATAAAAATAAAATCAAACATAACTATTAGGATGCTCAGAACAAGAAAATGATTTGTACTTTACACTGCTGAAACTTATTACTTTTAAGCATTGTATTGCTTGGTAATGTTGATTCTGAAATTAACAAACAAGTGTTAAAAGTTTTTAATTGAATGTAAAAGTTTATTAGACCATTCTTTTCAAAAGCTTTCTTTTTATAATAGTTTTAAAGTGAAATTTTTTGGGGAAAAAGAAAAAAAACTTTTCTTAGAAGTCACATTTGCTAAAAGAAATTTAATAGTTCACCAGATAAATGCATGTCTCATGTTGCTTGACTCTATATTTGGCATTAATAGTAGGCGTCGATCCAGGCAAAATTAGAAGCCACATTTGCCAAAAGAAGTTTATTAGTTCACCAGATGAATGCATGTCTCATGCTGCTTGACTCCATATTTGAAATCAATAGCTGGGGTCGATCCAGGCAAAATTTAGTACCTATTTTTGTCCTCTTCACAAAAATCTATTTAATAAAACAGGCTCCTTCATAAAAGTTCCTCTTAATAAAACAGGTCATTAGTTACTCTTCATTATTTTTTTTTTTTTTTTTATTAGACTTTAAAATATGTATCAGCTTGTAATGAAAGTTTCCCACCACAGCTAATACGGTTTGTGCAAACAGTTCACGTTGACGCATTTACTCATATTTTGTCAAATGATTTTTGGCATTTGAAAGAAAGAGACTTGCTTTATAGCACTGTGTTGTGAAATTTCTAAAAATATATTGTTATCATTAAGTACAAGGTATCTGAAATGGAACTATCATGCTACCAGATTAGAACCATCATTTACTTCCAGTTCTGTTGCAAAAAGTCAGCTACAGAATGTCACCAAATAAAGTGTACAGCTTTAGGTACTTGTGTTGTATCATATGACACTGTGAAGGTTTGACGGAATGGTGGTTATATATAAAATTGCAGTTAATTATATATATTATAATTAGCATTATGTAATGGGGATTTGGCAGAAAACTTTCATTGCAACCTAATAATTTGCATGCAAAATAAGTTCATTAGAAAGGAAAACTTTAATAGGATTTAAAGTAATTATTAATAATAGATGTTTGATTCGAATAAGAGTAACTGGATTTATCTTTCATTACAAAATGTTATTTTTCACAAAAATATAACAAAAATAACTTTTCACAAAATGGGCCCTAAGAAAAAAATCCCTATGTCAACCCCTGAATAGCTTAATTACTAATTTTCTCACTATTCCTACCAATTAATCTATTTTGAGAAGAATGCATTTAAAAATTTTAGAAGAGGTAATGACACTGCACTGTTAAATATATGCAGCTTTTGCTGCATAGTCACTCCACCGCTTTTATAGAAAACGATTACTTGACGATATTATGGAGTATTCTCATTGGTCAGAATTAGAGATGTGTCATTTGTTGAGGAACGACTCCAAAGGAACGATTCCGGCAGTGAAACTGAAGGAACGATTCCATTCTGTAAAAAGGAATTGGTCCTTTTCGGAACGATTCCGAAAAGGAACGACTCCTCGGAATCGGTCCTTTTCGAAACAGTTCCTCAGATTTGGTCCTTTTTGGAACGGTTCCTCGGAATCGGTCCTTTTCGGAACGGTTCTTCGGATTCGGTCCTTTTTGGAAAGGTTTCTCGGAATCGGTCCTTTTCGGAACGGTTCCTCGGATTTGTTCCTTTTTGGAATGGTTCCTCGGATTTGTTCCATTTTGGAACGGTTCCTTGGAATCGGTCCTTTTCGGAATGGTTCCTCGGATTCGTTCCTTTTTGGAACGGTTCCTTGGAATTGGTCTTTTTCGGAATGGTTCCTCGGATTCAGTCCTTTTTGGAACGGTTCCTCGGAATCGGTCCTTTTCAGAACGATTCCTCGGAATCACTCCAAAATGTACCGACTCTGAAAAGGACAGAATCCTTGGAGTCGTTCCGAAATGTACCAACTCCGAAAAGGACTGATTCCTCGGAGTCGTTCCGAAATGTACCGACTCCAAAAAGCACCGATTCCTCAGAGTTGTTCCGAAAAGGACAGATTCCTCGGAGTTGGTCCGAAATGTACAGACTCCGAAAAGGAACGATTTCTTGGGAATCTGTTCTTTTCTTGTAGACTGGCCAGTTTTAATAAATTAAAATACGCTATTTTATTTCAAAATAACAGATTTTGATTCTATTAAAGCTGACTTTATTTCCAAAATATCATTGTAATGTGCGTGGATTTATCTGGATTTATCTTTCATTACAAAATATTATTTTTCACAAAAATATAACAAAAATAACTTTTCACAAAATGGGCCCTAAGAAAAAATCCCTATGTCAACCCCTGAATAGCTTAATTACTAATTTTCTCACTATTCCTACCAATTAATCTATTTTGAGAAGAATGCATTTAAAAATTTTGGAAGAGGTAATGAAACTACACTGTTAAAAATATGCAGCTTTTGCTGCATAGTCACTCCACCGCTTTTATAGAAAACGATTACTTGACGATATTATGGAGTATTCTCATTGGTCAGAATTAGAGATGTGTCATTTGTTGAGGAACGACTCCAAAGGAACGATTCCGGCAGTGAAACTGAAGGAACGATTCCATTCTGTAAAAAGGAATCTGTCCTTTTCGGAACGATTCCGAAAAGGAACGACTCCTCAGAATCTGTCCTTTTCGAAACAGTTCCTCGGATTCGGTCCTTTTCTGAACGGTTCCTCGGATTCGGCCCTTTTTGGAACGGTTCCTCGGAACGGTTCTTCAGATTCGGTCCTTTTTGGAATGGTTCCCCGGAATCGGTCCTTTTCGGAACGGTTCCTCGGATTCGGTCCTTTTTGGAACGGTTCCTCGGAATTGGTCTTTTTCGGAATGGTACCTCGGATTCGGTCCTTTTTAGAACGGTTCCTCGGAATCGGTCCTTTTCAGAATGGTTCCTCGGAATCGGTCCAAAATGTACCGACTTCGAAAAGGACAGAATCCTCGGAGTCGTTCCAAAATGTACCAACTCCGAAAAGGACTGATTCCTCGGAGTCGTTCCGAAATGTATCGACTTCGAAAAGCACCGATTCCTCGGAGTCGGTCCGAAATGTACCGACTCTGAAAAGGAACGATTTCTTGGGAATCTGTTCTTTTCTTGTAGACTGACCAGTTTTAATAAATTAAAATACGCTATTTTATTTCAAAATAACAGATTTTGATTCTATTAAAGCTGACTTTATTTCCAAAATATCATTGTAATGTGTGTGGATTTATCTGGATTTATCTTTCATTACAAAATGTTATTTTTCACAAAAATATAACAAAAATAACTTTTCACAAAATGGGCCCTAAGAAAAAAATCCCTATGTCAACCCCTGAATAGCTTAATTACTAATTTTCTCACTATTCCTACCAATTAATCTATTTTGAGAAGAATGCATTTAAAAATTTTGGAAGAGGTAATGACACTACACTGTTAAAAATATGCAGCTTTTGCTGCATAGTCACTCCACCGCTTTTATAGAAAACGATTACTTGACGATATTATGGAGTATTCTCATTGGTCAGAATTAGAGATGTGTCATTTGTTGAGGAACAACTCCAAAGGAACGATTCCGGCAGTGAAACTGAAGGAACGATTCCATTCTGTAAAAAGGAATTGGTCCTTTTCGGAACGATTCCGAAAAGGAACGACTCCTCGGAATCGGTCCTTTTTGAAACAGTTCCTCGGATTCGGTCCTTTTCAGAACGGTTCCTCGGATTCGGTCCTTTTTGGAACGGTTCCTCGGAATCTGTCCTTTTCGGAACGGTTCTTCGGATTCGGTCCTTTTTGGAACCGTTCCTCGGAATTGGTCCTTTTTGGAATGCTTCCTCGGATTCGGTCCTTTTTTGAACGGTTCCTCGGAATCGGTCTTTTTCGGAGCGGTTCCTTGGATTTGGTCCTTTTTGGAACGGTTCCTCGGAATCGGTCCTTTTCAGAACGATTCCTCGGAATCGGTCCAAAATGTACCGACTCTGAAAAGACAGAATCCTCGGAGTTGTTCCGAAATGTACCAACTCCGAAAAGGACTGATTCCTCGGAGTCGTTCCGAAATGTACCAACTCCGAAAAGCACCGATTCCTCAGAGTCGTTCCGAAATGTACCGACTCTGAAAAGGAACGATTTCTTGGGAATCTGTTCTTTTCTTGTAGACTGGCCAGTTTTAATAAATTAAAGTATGCTATTTTATTTCAAAATAACAGATTTTGATTCTATTAAAGCTGACTTTATTTCCAAAATATCATTGTAATGTGTGTGCCCCCCCCCCCCCCCCCCCAGCTACGAGCACTCGAGTACCACTTTATTTCCACAGTTTGGCGTCTTGTTTTTCTCTCCTGAAGAAGATGATTAAAAAAATCTCGAAACTCTCGAAGATTGTTGTTTTAATCAACTTACATTGAGGTTTATTACATAGAGTAAAATCTGTTAGAACAAGGAATTTTTGTAAAACGTTTCTTTCTTTCTTAAGATAATGAATATTTCAAAAAGCATAATGTATAATAATAATAATAATAAGATAACAGTAACAGTGGTGGCTGGGATTGAAATAATTTAACCGCGGTTCGCTCTCTTAATGGCCGTTTTGAGTATAAAAACGGGAAAGAAAAATCACGTGCTACATATAGATTATCGAACTTTCTCCAACACTGCGACATATATGTAAAGCTGCATATTTTATGCTTGTTTCCATTTAATAGATTTATGTTAACCCTCCGCCTACCAGAGGGGTTCAATGGCCCCGACAGGTACATTTATAATGATATTTCTAATTTATTTTAAAAACTGAAATTTCTGTAAATATGGGTTTTTTTCTGGGATGTTCTATCCTTTTGAGTAGAACATTCCAGAAAAAGTCACATATTTACAAAATTTTCATTTCTTTTAATGTGAAAAATCAATTTGAATGTACCTATCGGGTCTGTTGCACCGGTCTGGTATGCGGAAGGTTAATATTGCATTTAAAAAGTTTTACAATATACGAATTTAATTATTGGTTTCCAAAGAATGCATGTTGTGATTTTGTACAGTTTTTTCATTTGTTATTTTATTTCTATTTCTTGCTAAATAATTAGAATTTAAATAACTGTGACTTTGTTTTAATTCAACGTAAAATAAAAGCAAAAAAAAAATCGTTTATTGTAATAATTTCTTATAATAATTCAGATTTCTTGATCGTTATTGATACTCACAAATCCCGAAATCAATGTCACGATTAATGCCTGTTACTGTGGTGATGGATAATACATATCTGAGTTTAATTTCGATCAAAGCAAAGTTCCCTTCATGCCAAACTAAATTTAATGTTTCAAGCATAATACCAAACTTCTGTTTTTATTGAGGTAAAACTTACTGCAAATACGATACTAAATTTTATGTATTTTCTTTTCTTATTGTTATTCTTTTCACTTAGAAGATTTATTTATTTATTTTCATTTTTTTTTTTTTAAATTACATAAAGTTTTGTGAAAAGTTCGAATTTAACAAAATGTTTCATCTATTTTAAATAGTTTTGACAGTAAAAAGTTTAACACCGAATAAAAAATAGTCAAATTCTCAAAAAAATAAGGTTGGTATTATCTATAACACATTTACAACAGATGTCTTTCATTCAACGGCTGAAACATCGTCAAAAGCATAGTTCTTTATATAGTACTACACTCTGTAATAATAATGGACATACTTTTAATTTGTTTCATTTAATTAAACCAATAAACCATTTTTCAGTTAAAATGTTAGCAAATTTCAAATTTAAAGAAATAGAACTTTGAAGTTTAGTGAATCACTATATCTTTTGGCAGAGGTAATATGTACTATATATGTATAAAATCATATATATTACTATATATATATATATACATATTATAGTATTAATATATATAAAAAATATTATCTTATAAATATCACTAGCCATAGCCATGCTGCTAATGAATCTGTTTACAAATCATCTGAAGGAACTTTTACCCTTTCGTGTAACACAAGTGTTCCACGACTTCATGAGTTATGAAGCTCCAAAGATACCTATCCAAACAAACATATTAGCATCGCAACTCACTTACACTGAACTGAAGTTCAGTATAAGTAGAGAGGGTGACGGCGGATGAGGGTGTGAAATTAGAGAAATTCCTGTATGTTCTTGTGAAATTGGAGATTCAAAAAGAGTTGTAAGTTTATTGAAATTCTACGTAGTTAACAGCAGTTCACAAATACCGATGGTAGGGTATAAGACAAGACATACATCAGTCACTCAGGAAAGACAGTGTACAAAAACGTGCTTCACTTTTTAACCCTTTCCAATAAAGTTAGTGTTTATGAATGCGGTTTGTCTGTCCCTCAGACCGTCTGTTCACGCTCTAAGGCAAGTCACACACTAAGGCGACACATAAGACATGTCACTTGAATTCGCTAGAAAAACTGGTTTAAAACAAGTTTGTAACAACTTTGTTCTTTGTTTCGACCGGTTTTTGCACTTCATGTTGCGCTTTATGTCGTTCTGTCGTCTCAGTGTGTGATATGCCAAACTCCCGTAAATATACTCGGATTCCCATGCAATTGATATATGTTAATGATGTTTACCATGGGATGTTTGGTATTCAGTATGAAGAGTGTAGCATTAATAGTTCATTTACAGGGGCACTCAAAAGTGTTTCGTTACATTATGGTCAGTGGGAAAAAATCGTTTGCAGTGCATTTTAATGACATTAAGCTATTTCAAATGTATTAAAATTGATATATATCACTGAATTGCACTACAAGATGATTGCTATATTGCTGGGTGTTCCACTTCTGAACCAGATCCTGAAGACAGTGATAATAATGTTGATGAATTATGTGAAATATCCTGTGTGCGTAAAGTTAGGGAACTGAGGAGCAAGACGATAAAGGGGATAAAGTTATTGAAAGTACGGACATTGGAACAAAACGAACTCTACTTTAACAAGTTACATATCCAAACCAGTAGGGCCATCCAAATGAAAAATGAGATTCAGAATGAAAAATGAAATTAAGATTACCTAGAGGTAGATTTTGAAGAGGAATCTATGAGACTAAAAATTCCTAGACCCTGGTGACAAATATCAGAGCAATAATAAAATTTCCTATACAGGATGTCCACTCTCAACGATGTCCAATGGCTAATTCCTAAACCGTTAGTCATAGCCATATAGTTCCAATTACAAAAATGTTTTAAATGGCTGTAAAGAAGTATTTAAAAAGTGATTTGCGTCAATAGAATCATTTCCTGAAAAATTACGAAATTTAATTTTTTATACGGTCCCCCGGTCTTTCAAGTTATAGTTAGTAAAACTTTCCTATTACACTTACAAGTAAGACAAATAAAAGTCCTATTATTCTACGATTAAAACTGACCGAAGTAATGGCTGTTTAAAGTTGGAGCATATTTTTTGCTGCGAAATAGGGGTCATTTACAAATTTACTAGAAATATAAATAATCTTCAGATATATAAAAAATATAGTTGATAGTAAAATTAACATTGCATTATAAATTTGAAATCTATAATTATTCTGAAATATTAATGCAAAATATACAGCTTGTACTAAACATATAACAGGGAAAAAAAAAATAGAATTTTCGTTAAATAAAATGTTGAAAAGCAATAGACTCGATTCTTTACAAAATGACACATATTTTGAAATGTTATTAGATTATACTAGGATGCAAATTTGTGTTGTGTCATGTGTTTTAGCTTTTGATAATTAGTTCTTACGTATTTTGTAGCACTGAATCCAATAATGGCCTTCATTTTTTATCACAAAGTACAGATTTTTTGCAAATCGTAAATTTGAAAGCTAAAAAGTGAAAAATTTACGGAAATCTGATAGTATAAAATAGACGTGATTGTTATTTCTTTAACTTTTGATAATTGATTTTTATGTATTTTTTACTATTGAATCCGTAAATGACCTTCATTTTTAACCATCACGTCAGGATTTTTTGCAAATTGTAAATTTCAAAGTTTAAAAGTTCAAATTTTTAATTGAACCTCCCACATCATTGGATCCCCAAGCTGTTTAGCTGTAAGAATCCCAGGATAAGCCAAAAATTGAATAAATTCTTGAATTAAATAAAATTAAATTGAATAAAAGAAGTTTTACATCCATTTTATAGTATCAGATTTTCGCTATTTTTTAACTTTGAAATTTACCATTTGCAAAAAAGTCTAACATAATGGTTAAATATGAAGGTAATTTTTACATTCATTGCTAAAAAGCACATACAAATCAATCGTAAAAGTTAAAAATTACAACCATCGACTCTATTTTATAGTATTAGCTATTTTTTCAATTTTGAAATTTACTATTTGCGAAAAATCCTGACATGATGGTTAAAAATGAAGATAATTTTCTGATTCAGCGCTAAAAAATACATAAAAATCATAATTTTAAAAATACATAATTTTTAAAATAAAAAAACACAACCATCGCAGTCTTGTGTTATCTAATCTAAACCTTTTTAGTAAACTTGTTGGCAGTAATCTATCCGAAATTTTTTGTGCTATTCTCTAAAATAAGTACATATGGTAAGCACTGAAAATCATAATAATATTACATTGTCATGTGATTTACGTCAATATGTAAAATTTAACCTCGATCGCATATTTTAAAGTGAGTTGAATTTCGAGTACAAATTTTGAACTGGAAAGACATACATGCGATTGTTTCAAGTTAACCCATTACCCGCTGGTGTTGCGTTCACGCAACGGTCAAAATAATTGCTCATGCTTAAATTAATTACTTTGTCACCACTATTTTGCAATTAAAAAATTGCCTTATTTATTGGCAGAAATTTTGATATTTTAATAAAGCGAAAATTACCTTTCTGAATTTGTGGTGACAAGCGACTTTCAACAAGAAATTTGAAAATTCCTACTTTATAGTTTTGGCAGTTAATAGGCTAAATAAAAGCTTATAAAAATAGCATAATTTTTGTTTAAAAAAAATCATGAAAAGAAACAGCTTCAAATCCTTACAAACATCTGTCGTAATGCAATTTCTTTCAAAGCGCAGCTACACATGAAATAAATCCTTCAAATACTTTAAGCACTTTCTTTACGACCCCCAGAAGCATGGCTAAAATCATGTGTATTCGGATGCAGAAAAGTGGCATAAGTCTTGCATTTCAAAGTTTCGTGTAACTTCATGAATTTTAGTGTTAGATGAATGGGACTTTTTTTGTCTTTATTTTAAGAGAACAGGAAATTTTTACTAAATATCACTTATAGTGCCGGGGGACCATATAAAAAATTAAATTTCGTAACTTTTTTAGAAATATTTTTATTAATCCAAACGACTTTCAGAATAATTTTTTACCTTATTTAAAACATTTTTGTAACTGGAACTATAGGTCTATGACTAACGGTTTAGGAATTAGCCATTGAACATCGTTGAGAGTAAAGACACACTGTATAAAATAATAATATAAATGGACGGTCATTTGACGACATATTTTCAAAAGAAACCAATGATTACACTGGAAATCGAATAGACCTTGCGCCGCCCTTAAATTTCCAAGAGGAATTATGCTTTATACCATAAATCATAAAGTTAGAAATAACTGCAAATTAATTGCACACACTGATCAATAAAATGAACCTTTAAAAACAAAATCATCTGTCCAAAACATTACAAAATTAAGGCGACTGGATGGGTAAGAAAATGGATGGGTACATAAGAAAATAAATTAGTAAAAAATATTATGGATTGCATGTGCTTCTCTTTATCTCGGAAGTGTTTTTTTCCCCTTGGAATCCTTTATTTTTCAAAATCGTTCTTTTTTTCTCGGAATCATTCCGAAAAAAAGGAACGATTCTGAAAGGAACGACTCCAAAGAACTCATTCCTTTCAGTGAACGATTCCGGCTGGAACGATTCCTTAAAAGGAACGATGTTGCCCATCTCTAGTCAGAATAGAGATATTCTATAAAAGCTGTGAAGTGACTATGCAGCAAAAGTTGCAGATTTTTAACAATGTAGATGACATAAACAAAGACTATTTTTAAGATATAAATCTTTGTGAAGGGTCTTGTTTTAATATGAAAGTTTTTGTGAAGGTTTCTGTTAAGATTTAAAAAATTGTGAAAGGTCCCTTTAAAAGACCCAAATTTTTCCTAAATGGATCCCTATTATTTCTAAACTAAGCACTCATTCCTACAGAGGCGGATTACCCATTAGACTGAGTAGGCTGAAGTCTAGGGGCCCAGAAAGAAAGGGGCCCCTGTGCTAAGATTTTTTTTTTTTTTGAGTTTTTGTTTTTTTTTCACCTTGAGCTAACATTTAATGCAAAAGAGAAATGATGTGCAGCATTCTTTTGTTCACTCATTTATTGAATCTTGAAAATTATTAATTGATATATAATAGATTCTGGTCCAAACATAGTAATGTAGTTCATAAAAAGAAAGTATTGAATTCTTGAAATTTTTCGGCTTTCAGTTTGGCAAGGATTTATACAGAGGAGACTAGTAGCCACGGCAGCCTAGGCAAGATTTTGACAACACTTCTATGAATGATATCCTTTAAAGAAGCTTTTAAATTTTAATCAAGCATTTGTCTAATCATAACTCCTTACATTTTAGCACCATGGTCAGTCACCTGACCTCACCCCAACCCCTTCCACCTTTAAAGCTAGACCGAAATTTACATGTTTTGGGATATTCTAAATATGATTTGATTGTATTTGAAAAAAATTCTGTCTGTTAAAATTGTATGATTACTGCTATAATTAATGTATAAAATACAAAGAAGTTAGACCGACGATGATAGAAACATATTTCCAACTGCAAAAAATATGAGTATAAACTTTAGATATGGCATTTGTTTTGAAAAGGCCAGTAAGTATACATATTAAAATACGAAATTTTATATTTTATATGGTCCTTGTAGGAGTAGTACTGGTCCTAGATGATATTTCAGGAGATACTTTTTTCAATATTTCAGGACATATTTACCCAGCATACTACTTTTTTTTTCTGCGACCGTTTTCCAAAATTCATGTTTTATTTCCACGATTGTGTGCCAAAATTCACGTTTTTTTCTCGCGATCATTTTCCGAAATTCGTGACTTTTCTCCACTATCGTTTGCTGAAATTTGTGATTTCTTTCGCGATCGTTTGCTGAAATTCACATCTTTATCCTTTGATCGTTTGCCGAAATTCTCAACTTTTTTCTTCGATCATTTGATGAAATTCGCGATTTTTTTTGAGATCGTTTGCAAAATTCACAGTTTTATCTGCGATCGTGTGTCAAAACGCATTTGTTTTCCAAAATTCGCGTTTTTTCCAACGATTGTTTGCCAAAATTCGTGATTTTTCTCCGCTATCATTAGCTGAAATTTGTGATTTCTTGCACGACTGTTTGGCAAAATTTGCTTTTTTTAGCAGTCGTTTTGCGAAATTTGCATTTTTCTTCAGCCATCGTTTGCTGAAATTCGCAATTTTTTCTTCAATCGTTATTCATGATTTTTTCCGTGACCATTTGCTGAAATTTGCGTCTTTATTCTTTGGTCATTTGCCGAAATTCGAGATTCATTTCTGCGATTGTTTGCTGAAATCCGTGATTTTTTTCCATGACCGTTTGGTGAAATTTGCTTTTTTTAGCAGTCATTTCACGAAATTTGCATTTTTTCAGCCATCGTTTGCCGAAATTTGCGATTTTTTTCTTCAATCGTTTAACAAAATTCATGATCTTTTCCGTGATCGTTGGCCAAAATTCGCAATTTTTTCCTCGACCATTTAACGAAATTCACAATTTTTTCCATGATTGTTTGCCGAAATTTGCATTTTTTTCTTCGATCATTATCCGAAATTCACGATTTTTTTTCCGTGATCATTTGAGGAAATTCATGATTTTCTTTCATAATTGTTTCATGAAATTCATGATTAATTTCTGCACTTGTTCAGCGAAATTCATGATTTTTTTGCGCGGTCTTTTGACGAAATCGTGATGTTTTTCCCTCAATCGTTCAATGAAGTTGTTCGATGAACTATGTGTGTTTATGGAACTAGTAAAATGACATGAGATGTAAATAACATTATATTGAAACAAATGTAGATTGACATCTTCCAGATACAGAAATGCGGTTTAAAAAGGGCCAGGATTTTTGGATGCCTGGTTGCAAAATTTATGAAATCACAGCTAGAAAGATGTGCTGTTGTGTACAGTGTGAATGCTCGAGTTCAACTGCCTCTTCAAATGTAGAATCACTGAAACCAGGAAGTGTCCTTGATCAACAAACATAAATTACAATAATTATTTTTAAACAACTGAGAAAAATGTCTAAATAAAGTATCTTGATATGATAAATAAAGTTATTTCAATAAGGAAATGTTTATGAGTATAACACCATTTCAGATGATTCATGGTAATTGCTAATTGCTAAAGGAGCATATTTCACAATAGTGATGAATTTATGAGATTGTTTGTCTTGCATATATTTCTATTGAAACAGGAAATGAAATGTTGATTTATGATGTATAAATGTTTTAGATTCAGTCATAGCAATAAATAACTCTAAAGTGATTTTAGTTGAAGTGACTATTCAGTAAATAGCTTCCCATAAATTATAATTGGGAGAAATGTATGTTCACTGAACATGCTCTCCCCCTATCATAGCCTTAGTCCTGATACTGAGGGAGTAATGCTAGTTTGTGCACCGGGCGTTTGAAGAATGAAGACCCGCGTTGCACAGTCACCACTCTGTTGAGTCCATCACTGCCTGGGTAGACCTCCGTAATACGACCCAAAGGCCAAGTTCTAGGCGGTTGATTTGTGTCCGTTAATAACACTACCTGGCCCACCTCGATGTTAGGCGTGGCGATCTTCCACTTAGCTCTGGGTTGCAGCGAGGCCAGGTATTCTCTGGTCCACCATCTGGAGAAGCCCGCTTTCATGTTTTGGAGCAGCTCCCATCGTTTCTTTAGATTCGTTGTCAGGGTTGCTGATTCTTCGGGTATGGAATGCAAAACATCCCCTGTAAGAAAATGTGAGGGAGTAAGAACATTTATTGAATCGGTATCATTATCGTTTAAATGTATAAGTGGCCGCGAGTTGAGCAAGCCTTCTATATGGACGAGCAACGTGGCTAGCTCCTCGAAAGTGTGCAATGTCTCTTCTATGACTCGCTTGATATGATACTTTGCCGCTTTTATGGCAGCCTCCCAAATCCCACCAAAATGAGGGGCAGAAGGAGGGATGAAATGCCATTCTAGAGAGTTTTCAGCTTGATAGTGGGACATTATTTCATTATCTGTAAATGAATGCCATAGTTCATAGATTTTATCCAGCTTTCTGGATGCACCGACGAAATTGGTGCCATTGTCGCTATAAAGATGCCATGGGGCACCTCGCCTTGCACTAAAACGTCGAAGGGCGGCTATAAATGCCTCAGCCGTCATATCACTCACAGCTTCAATATGCACAGCTTTTGTAGCCAAACAAATAAACAAAGCTATATAGCCCTTAGTTGTTTTTGCACCCCGACCCTTACTAAATTTAATAGATATAGGGCCTGCGTAATCAAAACCGCTGGAGAAAAATGGATGTTCCAGGGTTACTCGATGCTGTGGCAAATTCCCCATTAGTTGAGGGGTTGCAATGGACCTTTTATATCTGTAGCATTTTAAACATCTATTGATGCATTTGTTAATGATCTTTTTTCCACCAACTATCCAATAAGATTGTCTTATGATGTGGGATAGCAGTGAAGGCCCAGCATGTAAATGGCCAATGTGTTGTTGCTGTATTAATAACTCAGCCATTTTATGCTGTGAGGGCAAGATTAAAGGATGTTTGTGGTTGAAGGATAATTGTGAATTTTGTAAGCGTCCTCCCACCCATAACAGACCCTTATCATCAATAAACGGGTGAAGGGATTGTAACACACTTTTCTTTGGTAAAGCTTTCTGTTCTTGGATACATTAAAATTCTTCCTGAAAGTGAGAATTCTGAATCCAACGAACAATATTCTCTTCGGCATCTTTTGTTTCTTTGTAAGTAAGATGTGGTGAAAAAATTTCTGTTTTGTTAGACTTCTTGCATTTTTTGATAAATCTTTGGCAATATGCCAAAATGCGAATAATTTTTGCAAGTGAAGAATGCTTTTGAAACAAATTATCAAATAGATCATTCGATGTGTGGGCGTGAAAGGAAAAAATTGGATCAGACCTTTGTTCGGCTTTGATTTGATCATCAAATTCCTCAGCATTTGAGTCACCTTTGGGCCAATTGGATGGGTCTAAAGTCAGCCAACTTGGCCCCTTAAACCACAAATCACAACCTGGAAGACATTTTGGATCAATACCGCGTGAAGCGATATCTGCGGGGTTCTCTTTGGATGGTACATGTCTCCAGTGCTTTGTAGGTAGAATTTCGGTAATTTGAGCTGTCCTATTGGCGACAAAAGTCTTCCATTTACGCGGATGTGCTGATAGCCAAGAAAGGATGACTTTTGAGTCCGTCCAGGCGAAAATATCGAACTTGCAACTCTTTAATGTTTCCATGACGGAACGGAACAGCTTAGCTAGTAGGTGTGTACCGCAAAGCTCTAATTTTGGCACTGAAATCTGCTTGATTGGGGCAACTTTAGTTTTAGAAACTAAGAGAAAAGAGTTTATTTTCCCCTTATAACTTTGTCGGCAATAAATTGCGGCAGCATATGCCAATGTTGATGATAAGAGTAAATACCTTATTTCCTGTCTTGACACTGTCCAGATATGTCCAGATATATATCTCCTCTGCGTCCATCTATATTTATTTAACACTGCATATTTCCTTTATGTTTATTTAACACTTAAAGTATTTCCTTTATTAAAATACATTTCTTTTATTAAAATATATTTTCTCTATTAAAATATATTTCCTTTATTAAATTATTTCTTTTATTAACAATATATAAAGTCATTTCACTTACCTTTTTATTCATTCCTGTTATTCTATCTTTAATCCCTTTTTACGATGTTTATCTTTCTTTGCCGTTCGTATTCACGTTTTTCAGTTGTCTGCTTCCGTGCAAACATGAGCACGTATTTCGTTTGAATGATGATCATAGATTAGTTTTTCGATCGCCGCCAGATGGCATCGCTCGTTTGAGTCTACGACACATCGGCTCTGCGTTCCTTCGTCATGATGATCTCATTCTGGAACTGTCTGCAGTTGCTCCTTGCATTGCGTAATGAGGCCTTATTCGAACGCCCGGCTGATATAAATTGAAATACGTTTCTCTCCTTCTTCGCCTGCCTGCCTGCACTTGTTGCTTTCTTTTCCTGTGTTTGTCTACGTGTTTCGTCTCGTCCTTTTTACTAACAGTGTTGGTTTTCCACGACATTTTAATAGTGCTATTATGGCTGGAGATGTCTTCTTGAGTTGCTGTGTGCTTTTAATAAGTTGATGTTTTTACTTACTTCCTACTTCATCGTTCGTCGGCCATTTTATAAGTTGATTGTTATGAGTTCGATAGCATTGGACTTCGACTCTGCTATTTAAAGATGGACTCTGCGTACATCGTGTTTAAATGGTTACACTGATGTGTGAGTCAAGATGTCTATTGTTATGATGAAGTTAGAGATGTTTTACTCGCTACTTGTTATCGGCATCTATATTTTGACGTTTCACCTAATGGCTATTTACAACGCATCTTCATCTATAAAGAAGTATTTTTCTTGAAGTTGTTTCGGCACGAATATATGATTCACTGTATTTCAGTTTAATTCATCGGCGTATTAGATGTTTGTGAACAACATGGAACTTTGAGGAGGACCAGTCATTCTGTGATCTTTTTCATTTCTTTATTGTTATGAGTTCAGTTTTCTTTTATTGTCAGATGGTTTTCTGGATATATATTTATATTTAATTTAACAGCTTAAATGTGTTTATTGAATTTAAAGATTTGATTTATTGTTTGAACTATATTTAAACTTATTTTATATTTTAGTTAATAAACGTTAGTTTGTTTTTAAACTTACTTTGTTTTTATTTCGCCACCATATGTTTCTTTTCTTTTCATAAACTATTTAATACTTTATTGGGACTATTAGCGTTAGCTTTCATCGTGCTTTTAATTAAACTCTGCTAATCTAATCTAATTTAATCCTTGTCATTAATTTAATGACATCAGTTGAGGCATCAGAAAAACCGTGTAATTCAAACGGGTTACCGGATGAAAGCGTGACACATCTAGGAACAGACAATTGATTTAGTCCGTTAAAGGAAATTTGAAATTGTAGCAATTCGTCTGTAAGATGTTGCGGTATAACAGAGTCCCAGTCCCCTTTTGTAAGCCAAAGTTTCTGATAAAATACCTTTAAAGTCACAGTACAGGGCCAAATTAGACCTAGTGGGTCGAAAATCTGTGCAGACTCAGCTAAAATGTGTCTCTTTGTAAGAGGTGGAGTGAGTGTTAATGCAGCTATGAAAATAAAACTATCTGATGAAGAGTTCCAGCTTAAGCCTAGAACTTTGGAGCTTCCGTTGTCACTAGGAATGATTTCAAAATTTGATTCAGTGCTACAAGAATCTATAAATTCATTAAGAAATGCCTGTGAATTTGAATTCCACTTCCTCAAGTGGAAACCATGCGTGTCTAAACAATCTGTAATTTCTTTGCAAGTTTCTATTGCTTCCCTAACAGTATTCGTACTGGATAATAAGTCATCCATGTACATATCCTCTTCTAACATGCACGAAATGCAAGGATTTTTTGTATAATCCTGAGCAATTTGTTTTATACATCTAGTTGCCAGAAAAGATGCTGGCGCTAAACCATATGTGACAGTTTTCAATTTGTAATTTTTTATTTCCTCATTAGGATTAGACCTCCAAACTATTTGCTGATAAATTTGATCCTCTTTGGCAACCAAAATCTGGCAGTACATTTTCTCTATATCCGCAGAAAAACTATTTTCGGAAATCGAAAATTAAGTAAGATTTCGAAAATGTCCCGTTGTAACTTAGGGCCTACACCCAAAATAGAATTCAAGGAAACACCACTTGAAGTTTTGCATGAAGCATCAAAAACTACCCTTAATTTAGTAGTGATACTAGAAGATTTAATAACCGCATGATGAGGAAGAAAGTAGTGTTTGTTTTCATAATTATTAATGTCATTGTGTGCAACTAATTCCATATGATCTAATTCTTCATATTCATACATAAACTCTTTGTACTGATTTTCAAATTCTGGTTTTTCTCTAAATTTCTTTTCCATAGCAAGCAAGCGAGAAATTGTGGCAGGTTTAGAATTACCTAATTCTGATTTAGATTGAATAAAAGGTAACTTAACCACAAAACGACCCTCAGAATTAATTGAATAATTTTCCTGAAAATGTGATTCAACAAATTGCTCTTCAGGTGACAACATTTGAGTATTCTTATTAAATACTTCTTCTACTTCCCAAAAACGCTTTAACTCTTTATCAATATTAATTTCATAAATGTGTAAATTATGTATTGAATTTGGAGATGTACTAGAATGTGGCATTTTCCCTGATACCAGAAAGCCAAAAATTGAATTTTGAGCAATTAAATTGCTCTGAGTATCTGTTACTTGACCAGGAAGCAAAATAGAAAAGAAATAATCAGATCCTAGAATAATGTCTATTTTACTTGGTGTCCTGAAATGTGGATCCGCTAAGTTTATAATCTTTAAATGCGAAAAGTGCTTCTCATGTATTTTTTCTGCAGGTAATGGAGCAGTTAAATCATCTAAAATAAATGCCTTAACAGACAACTTGGTGTCAGCATTATAAATTGATGTAAGATCAAACATTACGTAACCCTTAGTTACTGCGATCTTTGAGTTAGACAGACCTTTTACGGGGAACCTAGCATTTTTCCTTTTAATTCCTAACATTTTCATGCAGGATTCAGAAACAAACGTAGACTCTGATCCACTATCACACATGATTCTTAAAGTGTGCTTTTGACCCATGCAATCATTAATATATACACTAGCAGTGGGCAAAAGTGCGAAAGATGTTTGAACTGCATTTATGGAAGGAGAAATTTCCTTTTTATTCTCATCGGGAATCAAACCGGCCTCTGAATCAGGTTTGTTTTTGCGGCTCTGTTTTTCATTTGAACGAGAAGTTGATATCGCGTAATTTTGCAGCTTATTTTCACATAAACTAGTATGATGTTTCAGCTTGCAATTGTGACAAGAGTAAGAGGAATTGCATTGCCAGGTAGTGTGCTTGTCAGACAAGCAATTACTGCATAACTTGTTTTTCTTAACAAACTGTCTCCTATCCCTGATGCTTAATTCTTTAAATTTAACACACTTGTAAAGTGAGTGATTAAATTTACACAGTAAACATTTGCTAATGACACTGGAAAAAGATCTATTGATGTTATACTGTTTCTCTTGTTTATGCGAACCTTCATTTTCACTTTTATACAATTCTAAAGATGAACATCTATCATTTATAAACTGAATAAATTGATCAAAAGACGGAAAATCTTCGCTTGAGGTCAATTTTGCCCATTCCTCCCTTGTTTTAGAATCAACCTTTTGTAATAAAATATGAATTAGCCATAAGTCATGGCCAGATGCCTTTTCATCGATTGATTTAAGGCCTCTAATTACTTCATCTGATGCATCTGATAAACAGCGTAAGCTAAATGCATTCACTTGAGTAATGGGGGGAATGTCCAAGAATGTTTTAACTAAAATGGAAACAATTTGTTTTTTCTTATCATATCTCGACAGCAATTTTTCCCACACTTCTGAATAACTGTTTTCAGAAATAGGAATATGTTTTATAATAGAAGCTGGGCTCTTCCCCTAGTAACCCTCTTAAATACTGAAACTTCTGTATATTAGTTATGCTGTCATTGTTATGAACTAATGATAAATATAAATCTTTAAATGACAGCTAGTTCTTAAAATCACCATTAAATTGCTCTATATTGAGCCTAGGCAATTTAAAATTGTTAGAAATAGTAAAACTAACAACTGGAATCTGATCATTTATCATTTGAGGTGCATGCACATTTACGGTAACTTTTTCAAGTTCCGTTTGCAGTTTGGCTTTGGTTTCATAATATTTTTTTTCAAATTCCTCAATTTCAGATGCTTCAGTTGGTAATTGAGCATCATATTTATCAAAATCGGAGTAAACTGTCTCTAATTTTTCTAATTTATTGTACAAGTCATTTTTTTGAAACGTTTGTTCAGAGTTAATGAAGTTGTTTATCCTTGTTAGAGCAGATTTAGCTCTGCCACGTAAATTTATAGCTGCCTTTTCCAATTCTTCAGCAGCCTTTTTTGCGGCTTCCAAGTGGATATTCATTATTCAAATAATGAGGTGAATAGCGTAAAAAACAAAAGCCAAACCGATAATAATAATAAGATAAAATGTACTTATCTGTAATAAATGTGATGCGAGGTGCTCCGTCGTCTGTTGCAATTCCACATAAGACTGGTGAAAACACTATTTAGAACACTGAAGTAATATATGATGAGTGTACATTAATCCAAGCTTGAAAAAAGTATCCAATATCTCGTGAAAAAAGTATCCAATATCTCGCGAGGTGCCTCCAACTTTTAATGTTTGATGAACTGTGTGTGTTTATGGAACTAGTAAAATGACATGAGATGTAAATAACATTATATTGAAACAAATGTAGATTGACATCTTCCAGATACAGAAATGCGGTTTAACAAGGGCCAGGATTTTTGGATGCCTGGTTGCGAAATTTATGAAATCACAGCTAGAAAGATGAGCTGTTGCGTACAGTATGAATGCTCGAGTTCAACTGCCTCTTCAAATGTGGAATCACTGAAACCAGGAAGTGTCCTTGATCAACAAACATAAATCACAATAATTATTTTTAAACAACTGAGAAAAATGTCTAAATAAAGTATCTTGATATGATAAATAAAGTTATTTCAATAAGGAAATGTTTATGAGTATAGTATAACACCATTTCAGATGATTCATGGTAATTGCTAATTGCTAAAGGAGCATATTTCACAATAGTGATGAATTTATGAGATTGTTTGTCTTGCATATATTTCTATTGAAACAGGAAATGAAATGTTGATTTATGATGTATAAATGTTTTAGATTCAGTCATGGCAATAAATAACTCTAAAGTGATTTTAGTTGAAGTGACTATTCAGTAAATAGCTTCTCATAAATTATAATTGGGAAAAAATGTATGTTCACTGAACAGAAGTTGTCAACTTTATTCCACATTTTTTTGACGAAAGTCACGATTTTTTGCTCAAATGATTGGCCGGAATCGGCAATTTTATTCATGGATGGTTTGATGAAACTCTCAGTCGTTTACGTGCACATCAAAGTGATTTTTTTTTTACCACATGAAAATCGCTGAATAACCAATTGACGAAATTTACGATGATTTTCCTTCCCCTTTCGCTGACATATTGCTGATTTTTTCCCTGTTATCAGTTTTTTTATCATCAGATGACAAAATGTTTCACTATTTTCTGGCTCATATTTTTTTTTTCTCCTATGCACTTATTAATTCCAAAATACTGATTTTGGGAAATATTTGTAAAAATAAATGATTGGCAGGATTGAGCAGAAATATATATATATATATATTCATGAAAAAATCATGACTGTTATTGCTATAGTACAAACTCGCGAAATTTGAAGACAGGTTACCATATTTTAGGACTTTTTCATTTTCCAGGAATTTCAAGACAAGTACACCCCTAGGTACTAAAAGATTGTTGTCTTTCATTTAAGAAGAGCATTTTAAAAAATATCGCATTCTTTTATGACTAAAACTTAGCAAATTATAATATTTTGAATTTTATGAAATTTCAGTGTTTGCCGTTTACCTATACTAAATAATACTTCTTTCCACTTCTAGTGCTAGAAAACACTGAAATTGGATAAAATTTATAATTTGGTAATTTTTGGTTGTAAAAAAATAGTTTTTTAATTTTGTTTTGTTTTGTTCCTCTTGCACAAAAAACATTTTTCTAAATATAACCTATAAGACCCAGGGACTGTATCAGAATTAAATTTAGAATTTTATTGGGTAAAGCAAATACCATATATAAAACTTTACTTAATTTCTATACTTTTTGTAATTGGAAGTATGTTTCCTTCATCAGTGGTTTATGAGATAAGTGAGCAGACATGTATTTTGAATTATCTGGTCTATATCGCTTTGGAGGAGAGGAGGGGGCACGTAAAAAAGTTAAGCCTAGGGGCCCGAGTAGTGGTTAATCCACCTTTGCATTCCTATGTCAAGTAAGTATGATTGATTGCTGAAATTGTCAATGGCTGAGGGCTAGATAATGCTGGCAATTGATGGCTTCAGACTTTTAAGTTATGTGATTATCTTGCATCTGGTAACTGTTTTGTAAATCATTAGTACAGTATAATGTTATTTATAAGTTGGAACAATAATGCCATTTCTACTACGTACCCAGTAACAGAAACAGTGCAGCACGGAAACGGGCGCTGCAGATTATTTTAAACTTTGCAGATTAATCCACCAACTTAAAAATAAATGCTGGGCTTAAAAAATAGCTGAAATTTGCTTTAAGTCTCTAGATTTATGGTATTTGTTGTATCCTTATATTATATATATTCTTTATAAATGGAAATTTTGCTTACTTTAAGTGTTTCTGTTATTTCTTATGATAGTAGGCTTATTGGGTCGCAGATAAAATTTTGTTTGCTGCAGACTGACGCAGAAAATTCTGCTTCTGGGACTACGTATAGCATAGAAAGCTGTTGGATTTGTTGATACACAAGAAAAATGGCTGGCAGTAGATCCAATTTTGCCTTATTTTACAGAAAAAATACTTTCATTTTTTTTTCATTCACAATGGTGCTACAATCCATGTAGGATTTTGACCTCCCTCAATATACTTCTCCAGACCTTCCGATCTCTGGCCTTTACTTTATAATTTATAATTTGGTTTTCTGCAAGATCTTTCTCTATCTCTTTTATCCAACTCTTCCTGGGTCTACCAATACTTCTTTTCCCAAATAAATTACCACTATAAATCCTCTTTGTGCTTCGCTCATCCGTCATTCTGATTAGATGGCCTAACCATTGCATTCTTCTTATTTTTATAGTATTTATTATATCTTTTTCATTATATAACTGTTCTAACTCCATATTTGTCCTTATACGCCATGTATTGCCTTCTTTAATAGGTCCAAAAATTTGCCGTAAGATCTTCCTTTCCCAAGTGATAAGTAGCTTTTCATCTTTTTGTGTAGTGGTCCAGGTCTCACTACCATAAATTACTATTGGTTTTATAACAGTTTTATAAATTTTAAGTTTGGATGTACGAGATATTAGAGATGATTTTAGAATGTTTCGAAGAGAAAATAGCATCTATTTCCTGCTGCAAGTCAGGTTTTAATCTCTGCTTCTACCATATTATCACAGGTGATCGTAGATCCTAAATATTTAAATTCTGTTACTTCATTAAATTGTAATTCATTATTTATTGTTAAAGCTGCTGTTGCCTGTCATTTCATTCGGTCCATTTTCATGTATTTTGTTTTTTCTTTATTAACCACGAGGCCTAGTTTTCTTCCTTCCGTGTCTAATTTATTGTATGTTTCAATCAAGACTTTCTTATTCCTAGCAATTATATCAACATCATCTGCAAATGCAAGGATTTGGAGGGAGCGATTCATAATAGTACCACCTCTGTTGTTGTAAATGCTTCTAATTATTTTCTCCAGGCATAAATTAAAAAGAATTGTCGAGAGAACATCACCTTGCTTTAGACCTGAATTCACTGCAAATTCTCTTGAAAGTCTTCCCTGTACCTTAACTTTAGCTTTTGTATTTTCCAGTGTTAATTTTATAAGCTTAACTATTTTATCAGGTATTTTAAATTCCTTTAATATTTCAAATAGCTTATTTCTGCTTATACTGTCATAGGCCTGTTTAAAATCAACAAACAATTGGTGCAAATTAATATTTTGTTCATAGAATTTTTCAAGGATGTTCCTGATACTAAAGATTTGATCCACTGTTGATCTTCCTTTCCTAAAACCACACTGATAATCACCTATCACCACTTCAGCATACGGTTCTAATCGCTTTGCAATTATCTTTGCCAACACTTTATATGTAACATTTAATAAGGCTATGCCTCTATAATTCTGGCAATTTAAGATATTTCCCTTTTTATGAATTGGGATAATAATAGCACCATTCCATTCATTTGGTATATATTCATTCTGCCAAATCTCTACTATTAGATCATGTAACATTTGTACCAACTTCTCTCCACCATATTTCAAAAGCTCAGCACTTATCAAATCTTCACCAGGTGCTCTTCCATTTCTTAATTTTGCAATAGCATCCCTTACTTCTTCTACAGTTGGTGGTTCACAGTTTTCTTCATTCATGTCATAATCATTATGATTAGATTGTATTTCTCTTTCGTCATTTGGCTGACTGTTTAACAATTCTTCAAAATATTCTGCCCATCTATCTGTCACATTTGCGTGCCCTCCAATAAGTTTATCATTTCTGTCTTTACAAAAAAGGGTGCGTGGTTGATAGCCCTTTTTGATTCCTTTAAGCTTTGAATACATTTGGCTTATATCACCTAATACTGATAGGTCTTCAATTTCTTGAATTTTACTCTGCTCCAAAGCTCGTTTTTTCATACGTAACAACTTTTGAGTATTTCTTCTGATTGTTTTAAAGTGACTTTCACTCTGTCTTGTTCTATGTTTCAGCATTTTTTCTCTTGCTTTATTCTTTTTCTTAATCAGTTGCCAACACTCATCATCAAACCATTCATTAATTTCCCTCCTTTCTTCTTTTCCAACTACTTCCTCAGCAGTTTTTAATATGATATTTTTGCATTTAGCCCATTTACTATTGATTATATCTTCCTCATTAAATTCAGCATATTCACTAGCAATTCTTTCTGTTAATTTACATTGATAAACCTTTCTTCTCTGCATGTTTAGTAAATCTTTTGTTTTAAATTTTACTTGTTTAGTTCCTTTTGCATCTCGAAATCTTGTAACTCTTTGTCTGTATTTCATAATAACAAGGAAATGATCAGTATCTAAATCCGCACCTCTATAACCTCGTACATCCATAACATCACTAGCATGTCTTCTGTCAATCATAATGTGGTCAATTTGGTTTTTTGTCTTTCCATCAGGGGAAATCCAAGTTTCCTTATGTATGTTTTTATGCTCAAAACATGTGCTACTTATGATTAAGTTGTTAGAAGCAGCGAAGTCCACAGCTCTTATTCCATTTTCATTACTCAAATCATGTAAGCTAAATTTTCCAATTGTTGGTACAAAAGTGTATTCTTTTCCAATTTTAGCATTAAAATCACCTATTACGATTTTAACATCATGTCTTGGTATCTTATCAAATTCAATCTGTAGTGTTTCATAAAAAGTATCTTTTTGTTCGTCCTCGGTATCTTCCGTTGGTGCATGGACACATACTATTGAAATGTTAAAAAACTTTGCTCTCAATCTCAAGATACATATTCTTTCATTTACATTGTGAAAATCAATAATAATTTCTCTAAGGCATTTTCTGATCATAAATCCAGTACCATGCGTGTTTTTTCTTGTGCTTGCACTATTAAAAATTGTAAAATTACCAATATCTCTTATCCCACTCTCCTTCCATCTTACTTCCTGTATGGCCAACATGTCCAGTCTATAACTATCCATCTGACTCTGTAGTTGCTTCACTGCACTAGCTCTGTATAAACTTAAAACATTCCAAGTTCCATTTCTAAAATTCATAAGCCGTTTTCCAGTTCCAGTCCATTTTACCATGAGATCAGTCCATCTAACATCGGTATTTAAGGGCTTCGCAACAAGGTTTTTTTTCCAGGGAAAGGTTGTCAGCCTTTCGCCCAACCCCTTTTAGTCGCCTCTTACGACATGCATGGGTTACATTGGGACTATTCTTTAATGCCGGTCACCACACGGCATATAGAAAAAATACTATTTCTGAAAAAAGTGTGATATCAATATGCAAATGTAGAGCAGAAATGATGGGGATTGTGGCAAGAAGCTTTAAACTTAAAGAAACTGGCAGTCTATGTGATAACGATAACATTAGTGAATCTGAATCAGTTGGAATACACCTATACATTTAGCATTCTTTGCTGCATTTATTATATGATTATATATAATTGGATTAATACATTAATGAAAAATTGAATAACTTTAAATTAACCAGAAATTTATATGCACAATGCATATGTATAACAATTTAAATTTAATAGTAGAATAATGTAATCTTGTTTGCAACAGTTTTTAATTTTTATTTTAAATATCTTGAATTCTTATCTAGGTAACATAATGAAATTAATACAAATGTGTAAAATCTATATAACAAAAATAAATAAATGCTTGTATGTACACAAATAATATTAATTTTTAAAAATCTTATTTAAATAAATAAAATCAGATTTAAATCAAATAAATCTTATATATTTTTTTTAATTAAAAAAAATCATGATTTTTATCAACCTTGAAAATAATTCCTTTTTTGTAATTATTTTCTCGATATTAGTTTATGTTTAACTCTCTCAAATCATTGAATTTGTATTAAAGATTATCTTTTTTTTAAAGCTTTCATTTTGTACCACTTCATTTATATCAAATCAATGGTTAAAATAATCTCATTTTTACTACTAACCCACATAAACAAAATATACACTGTCTTTTTAAAATTTTTATTGCTTCATTCCTATGATGTAAAAAAAAAAAAAAAAAGAAAAAAAATCTATCATGTAATTAATTTCTAAAATCATTTGAATGTATTACTGCAGGTGATATTAAATGACTATTTATATTTGCTATTTTTACTTGCAGTACTCCTTTGAAAGGGCTGATAAGTTTCATAGAGGCATTAGGAAATTGGGGATCTCAGATGATGGACAAAGCTATTTAGACCAATTTCGGTTGCTAATTAGCCAGATAGGTATGTCAATATTTAAACTTTGAATGACCTACATTACCCTTATGACATGACTAATAGAAGTACCATGAGGTGATAAAATGTTTCTTTTAGTTAAAATTTAAAACTGCAGATTGCTTCTTAAGGGGGCAGTAACACTTACGAAATCAATAGAAAACAGCTGATATTGAAATACTTTTTCAGTGGGAACTACAGAAGCAGTTTCAATGATTTAAAAAAAATGGCAGTAGCTGAACTATAAATTCATCATTCTACAAAGAAAAAAAAGTACAGTAGTTATTGCATATGCTATTCTATGTATTTTTTTAATTTGTTTCTATATAAGAATTGATTTTTCAGAAGAAAAAAAAAACAAATATTAAAAAAAAGTAGCTTTTGGGAAAAAGGTACACTGATAAAAAATCATTGAATTTGTATTATAGCTTTTTTTAAGCTATAATTTTGTACTACTTCATACATATTAAACCAACGATTATGATACACTCATTTATCTAATTGATTATTATAGTCTTACTGACTTTCTTCCCCCTTCTTTCTACAAGAATAGAGACAGTTTTGCTTTATAGATACTTATGAACATAACTCAAAAATAACAGACCAAATAATCTTGTAGTAACAGTTTAAACTCATTTTTTATTTAGACTCTATACATTTTATATTTGTAACACATATTTCTGTAGTAAGTTTTAATGCTAGTAATTGTTTTATTTTGTTTATTTAGATTTAATTAAAACATTTCCATTTATTGCATGAAGTAATGACATGAATCTTCAAGAATTAAAAAAAAAAAAAAAAATCTAGACTTAAAAATTATGTTGCTTTCCTAAAATTCTTTTTTAATTTAGTCTTTTTTTTTTTTTTAATTTTTACAGGAAATGCTATGGGTTTTGTTAGAATGATTCGATCTGGTGGAATACACTGTTGTAGTAATGCTATAAGGTTTATACCAGATCTTGATGACATATTATGTTTTGAAGATTTGTGTAAAGAAGAAAATTTATCAGGTGAATCTGTTTCTGCAGCTGCAAAACTTGATTCTGTTATTAGCAATCTTAGCAAAAATTTTTCAGAAGGCACAGAATATTTCAAGGTAATATGTTTTTTTCCAATTTCTGTTCAATAGTAAAAGGAGGTGGATAGATTTGGTTTGATTTTTGGCTCCCAATAGGGTCCTTTTTTTTTTCTTTTTTTTTTTTTTTTTTTTTTACTAGGGGGCTCTGCCCCCTATGAGCTACGCTCGTCAACCCCCTTTCAGACACCGCAGAATCTAACAGCATGCTAATTTCATCGCCTTTAAAAAGATTTCAGAAGATTGAATTATGATGTGAATCTGACAATTATAATCAGACGTAATTTTCACCAAACTTTTCTTTCTCTTTTTAATATTCATGTCAAAATACTTTTGTTAGAAATGAAATATTATGATCATCTTAAAATGTCAAGTAAATGTCTCGTGCAATTTTAAAATTAAAACTGTTTTGCAATATTATTTTTTGTTCATTTTACATAATAAGTGTAATATGACGTAAATTCTCCTATTTAGGACTTCTAACGCATGTTACTGAATTTATTATTTTACAATATTCTTTCTCATTTAAAATTCACGTGTAACTATAGTTTTTATGACGTAATTTTTAATGAGTTCCTGCTTTTTATATTTTTTGTTTATAATAGTCACGTGTAAAATAAATTTTTAATTTGAAGCAAACATTACTGCTTGCGCTGTTTATACAGTTGGCAACAGTTTAAATTAATACAATTTTCTAAAATTTGTAAAAAATATCTCTCGAAATGCTGAAAATTTGAATTTAAAATAGAAATAAAACCTCGAAAAATTATTCAAATTAAAAAACTAACTGCAATCTGCACACCGGGAAATTCTGATGCATAAAATGATCTAAAAATGATTAAATTCCTATGTACAGTTTTTGCTCCTATAAAACTTTTTTAATGGAACGATTTTGTCCAACTTTGGCATTAAATATCTCTTAAAATAATTCTTCGATTTGAAAACTTTTCTGCATCAGCGTGTTTATCAAACATTTTTCTATAATACTACCGATTTTCATATTTTTGTATGCAACAGTTTTTTTAATATTAACGAAGAAAGACCTCCAGTCACAAAAAATTCAAAACCGGCGGCGGCGGTAGTTACTTTTTTTGGAATTTTTTTAAACAAAACTTTATTTAGCAAAATTTTCCTTTTTAGCAAATTATACAAGGTCAGAAATACTTATTTAGCCACTTTTAATGTAATTTCCTTGTATCAATTTGATCTTATTTGTAATATGAAGTACTTATAGTGCTATTATATATTTGTTTATAAATGAATAATGAAGCAAAACAAATGAAAAAACTGTAATGATATTATGAGCACTTCATATCAGAAAAAAATATCAAATTGATAAAATTGAACTATATTAAAATTTGCCAAGTAAACCTGTGTTTCTGATCTTCCATAACACATTTAAAATATCTTTAAACAAAAATCAGCCAGAGAGGAAATAAATGTCCATCCTAAATTATATTAAAACAACTAGAAAAAAAAACTTTTGATCCTATTGGGAGTAGAGAAAATTAATGCTTATCTAGCTCCTCTATTTTACAAGAATGGAGGCAGTTTTGCCTCATAGATACTTAAAAACATAGCAGAAATAACCGAAAATATAACCCTGTAGCAAGAATTAAAGATTACACTTAATTAATTTTAACACAATTATTCTAATTGGTAAACAAATCATATGAGATGTAGATTTGCAACTGGGCAAAAAATGTCTGGATCAGGATTCGAACCAGGGATCTCTTGGCTGAAGCCGCCGGCTTTAGCAGATGCTTCAGGGATCCCTGATGGCTTCAGCCTAGAGATCCCTGGTTAGAATCCTGGTCCAGACATTTTTCAACCAGTTAGAAATTTACATCTCAGTTCAAGATTAGTTTGAATTAGACTATATGCATTTTATATATAGAACATATATTTCAGTGCTAGTGGTTAATTTATTTAATTCATCCCATATCCACTTGTACTGAGGAAAAATAACAAGAATAAATAATTAACAATATTTGAACAGAATTTTATTTTATGACATGGCACTTAGCTATGAAACATTTGTAAAGAAATTATCTTTATATAACAATAAATCTTACCATATTTTACATTTAGTCAGAATAAATCTTTATACCAAAATATTCATTTTTTTTCCATCTGATCGATTATTAATTCCATGAGAAAAATTTCAAAGGTTTCTTACTGGGATAGGAAGGTTTTTTTAATCATTTAACTGTAATTTTTCAGCAATTACTGCCCTTTTTGTGCAATAAATAAACTGCAAACATTGTTTTAATCATTTCATTAGCTATTGCAATGATTTCAGTTATCGACATCGAAGTGCAATAGTCCTCTATATTTAAATCAAGAATGATTTTTATTTGTTATACAACAGTGATCTTCAGGAAAAATTTCATATTGCGTTACAAATTCTCTAATTTTGAATGCATTTCCAACTATTTCATTGTACAAAGGGTAAAATTTAATCAATAGTTTCAGAATTTCTTGCCAACTAAACAGAAATCTTATTAGGCTCGTTATAAAGTAAGAAAAAAAATATGTAGAAACACAATTATTTATTATTTCGTTCAGCATGTACAGATGATAACATTACAGTGATCACATAAATAGTGACTTCTGTATTAAGCTAGCTAAAAAATGTTGGCGCCGAAATTCATCTGACAAATAAATTTTCAAAATCCAAGTGAGATGGGAGAGCAATTAGGTTAAATAGTTTATTAAATAAAACTGAAATAGTATGTAAATTCTATTCATCATTAGAAGTTAATAATTGTTCCATAATAGTAATTCTCCATATTTAACAGAGCCAATACAAAAAAAAAAATGTGTTCTCTGCTTGGTTGCAGAGTCAGGACTTCCACTATACACTCTGTATTAAACAGAGCCATGATTTAACAATTGGCATCTCTGATTACAGAGTCAGGACATGTTACATGTTCTCTGCTTGGTTGCAGAGTCAAGACTGACCATTTTAAAAATGATACATATTATATAAAATAAACATCAAAATAAAAATTACAATATGCAGTTATAAATCTTCTAAATAGCTATAATATTCATTTAAATGACATCCAAGTAATTATAAAACTAATAAATCACCATCAATTCAAAATTATTATAAAGTAAATAAATCTATATTACATGACCTTGAAATCATAATGTTACTCATAAATATTGATTCAGGGTTATAAACAATTTAGATAAACAGATTAGATTTTTTCTGTCAAAAGAAATCAGTTTTATAATTATATTTCGCAATATGAAAGATAAACAGAGTTAAATTATAAACAAATAAATTTGAGGGCATTTACGCCGTAACATCCTCCGCCTCCATGAACGGAGTTCATCGAACAATTATAACTTACCAAATTTCCACTATCACATACTAAATAATCAAATATTAAATACAAATTTAAAATATTACCTTAAATGTTAAGTATAACTAAAATGAAATGCAATTAAATCCTACTACTTCTATAAAAAACAGTTTCTGGAACAACTAAAAATAGAAAAAGACATTAATATACAAAATAGTTCAGAAAGTTACAAAAATTAGACATAGAAAAAAATAATAATAATAAAGTTAGTTAAAATAAAGTAAAATTCTATTATATTAAATGTCCATCGGTAGAGGAGACAATTTTGTGATAGGGCGTTTCAGTTCACCAGTAGAAGTCTTTAATTTGACAACACGAACAATATTATCATCCCCAGGAAATAGTTCAATTATTCTGCCCAATTTCCACCTTAATGGGGGCTGGTTTTCTTCCTTTATCAACACCAAGTCATTGATTTTTAAGTTCGGGTTGCTTCTAAACCACTTTGTACGTTGCTGCAATTGTGAGAGATAGTCTGACGACCACCTTTTCCAAAAACTTTGGAAAATCTTTTGTAGCAATTTCCAACGTTCCAAAGGAGTTACATAGGTAGAGGAGATATCAGGCTCAGGTAAGGAGGTCAAGAGTGCTCCTATAATAAAATGTCCTGGCGTCAGAGCCGTAAAGTCATTTGGATCAGAAGACTCAGCGACAAGCGGTCTTGAATTTAAGCATGACTCAATTTGTGCAATTAAGGTCAAAAATTCTTCATAAGTTAAAATCTGATCACCAATTGTTCTCTTCAAATGATTTTTCATTTGTTTTATTCCCGCTTCCCAAAGGCCTCCAAAGTGAGGGGCGGAAGGTGGGTTGAATTTCCATACTATCATTTCGTCAGTAAGATACTTGTGCAATTTTTCATCAGAAGCAATTAGAGACATCATTCTCTTTATTTCGCGGTCTGCCCCTACAAAATTTGTACCTCTGTCGGAAAATATTTCTAGAGGTTTTCCACGTCGAGCCACGAATCTTTTCAATGAGGCTAGAAAGGTTTCAGTTGTAAGATCAGTGACTAACTCAAGATGGATAGCTTTTGTTACGAAACAAACATACAGACAAACATAATGTTTAAAGGGTTTCACACCACGTCCCTTACGAGGTTTGATCAAAAAGGGGCCAGCTAAGTTGACTCCTACTCTTGAAAATACTCGAGCTTGTGTCACGCGTGCTGATGGCAGATTTCCCATCAACTGAGATGAAAGGTGTGATGAATTTCGGAAACATTTCATACATTTCCTTATTTCTCTTTTCACAGCTTCTTTAGCATTAATTATCCAAAATTTTTGTCGAATTGCTGAAATTGTCAATTGTGTCCCGCTATGAAGATGTTTCTCATGAAAATACTTTATTATCAAGTCTGTAACATGATGCCTTTTAGGAAGAATGATTTGATGTTTTTGATATTCAGACAAGTTTGCATTTTTTAGCCTACCTCCAACACGAAGAATATCATTTTCGTCAAGAAATGGATGTAAAGGAAGGAGTTTGCTTTTAGAATTTAGGATCTTTCTGGATTTTAGAATTTTCAGTTCGTCTCCGAATTCATGGTTTTGAATTAATTTCACAATAGCATTTGTTGCCCTTTCAAGTTCTGGAACAGTCAAAAAACCATAGACTCATTCAGATGGGCATGTACTATTTTTGATGAATCTGAGGCACCAAGCCGTAATTCGTTTTAATTTAGACCAGGATGAAAATTTAAATAAAAGCTCAAATTCTGGAATATTTTGGGATATGGAGCAAACAAGCGTTTTACGTTGTTCTTGCAAGACCTCTTCATCAGGTAGATTAGGTTGAGTTTCAGGGGGAAATACTGGTAACGATTCTTCCTTCAGCCAGCTAGGACCATGTAACCATACCTCGTTATTAATCAATTCAGATGCAGAGCAACCACGAGAGAGAACATCTGCAGGATTTTCCTTTCCTTTACAAAATTTCCATTGTACAGGAGCAACAAGTTCCTGAATTTCGCGTACGCGGTTTGCCACAAAGGGCTTCCAGTTGTTAGCACTTCCTTTAATCCAGTGCAAGGTAATTTGGGAGTCACTTAGACAAAATATATTTTCATTCACAATTTTAAATATTTCCTTTAAATAATTCGCTAATCTTGCAGCCGTAAGTGCTCCAAGAAGTTCGATGCGCGGCAATGTAATTTTCTTGAGAGGCGCTACTCTCGACTTTGCTATTACAAATGAAGTTTCACAAGAAGAAGAATCACGTAAATAAGCCACTGACCCATACCCCTTTAAACTAGCATCAGAAAATATGAAAAGTTGAGCGGTTTCAGGATTTAATTTTGGGATAGTTACAAAATATTTTCTAAGAATTTCAAAATTTACCAAGTCTTTTATTTCATTATGCCATTTTCTGAATTTTCCACTTAAAGAATCTGGTAATGTAGAATCCCAGTCAATTCCATGTTCCCAGAGTTCTTGCATTAAAAATTTAATTCTTATCACGAAAGGGGAAATGAGTCCAATAGGATCATAAATTTTTGCCACAGTTTGTAAAACAATACGTTTGGTAATAATTTTATGGTCAAATTCTACTAAAAGTGGTTGTATGTCTATTTTCAAGGTGTCACTTTCTGTTATCCATATAATTCCCAATACCTTCGAAAGATTTTGTTCAAGAGTGTCTTCCTCAAAGTTTATTCCATGTTCCTTCCATAAAAATTTTAAATCGGAAGAATTGGTTTTAAATTTTCTGAGTTTCATATTGGCCTCACTCAATATCTTCTCTGCACCGTTTGATAAAACAAAAGCTTCATTTACTGAATCAGCTCCATGAAACAGGTCATCAACGTATAAGGAAGTATCCAGCATATTAACTATTTTTCCAAACAAATCTTTATACCCCTCAATGTGATGTTTGATGGTTGCAGAAAGGAAAAAGGGTGAAGTTGTTACACCAAAAGTTACACGGGTCATGCGAAAAACCTTCAAAATGGGATTGTTACTAGTGATATTGTCAAACCACAGGAACCTCAAAAAATTTCTATCTTCTTGTTGTATCTGGATTTGCAAGAATGCCTTTTCTATATCGGCCAAGAAAGCAATTTTGTGGAGACGGAATTTTAAAATAATGTCCAATATGTTAGGATTTAGATTGGGCCCAGGAAATAAGCACTCGTTTAACGATTTTGCCCCCTTATCTTTGGATGATGCATCAAAAACAATTCTTACTTTAGTTGTCGATTTATCTTCCCTTATTACTGGTCTGTGAGGCATGTAATACGTGTTTATTTCATCTTTATTAAACTCACATTCTTCAATTATACCCAAACCACATTGTTCATTTAATATTTTCTCATATTCCTTAAGTAACCATTCATTTTTGCACAATTTTGATTTTAATCCCCAAAGTCTATGTTTAGCTACATCAAAATTGGATTCCAATTCATTTTTATTTACTTTCCACAAAAGTTTAGTTTCATATCTTCCATTTACAAAATTTAAATTATCATTAAATAAATCAAGAGCATCTAAATCCTTTTGTGAAAATAATTCATTTTTACTATCACAAATACCCAAAGACTCTAGTTTCCAAAACTTTTGCAAATCAAAATTTTCTATTTCATTAACAGATACAAGATGAGCATTAACTGTTTCGTTACCTTTAGAGTTTATTTTTCCCACTATTGTGTACCCAAAAAGTGTATTAGCTACATATAAATGGTCATTAATTTCTTCAACGACACCTCTCTGAACATTCCAGAAATAATCAGCTCCAAGTAAAATTTGTACTTCGGATTCCTCGGGCGTAGGGTCGGCTAACCTCCATCTTTTACTTTCAATGTATTTTATAACTAGAGGGTCAGAATTGGGAACCTTCAATGTTGTTGCACTTATCAAATCGGTAGCTAGCACCTCAACATCTATAAAACGATGATAATTCATTTTACTTCGCAATTTAATTTTAAAAACATCATATTCTTCTTCGCGACCTTGATCCATGCCAAAAGCGAATACAGTTAAATGTTCTTTTCTTAAAACAGGCAAATTTAATTCACGAGCTAATGCTTTTGTTATGAAGCTTTTTTCGCTTGCAGAATCAAGTAATAATCGAACTACCTTTGATTTAGAATTACCTTGAGCAGTTACACAACATGTTTGCAATAAAACAGCATGCTTAGAATTTCTAAAATTACAATGAGAATTAGATACAACTGTTTGATTTTGATTTTCATTAATTTCCGGTTTCAAACTTTTCTTAAAGCAAAATAATTTGTTATGTTCAGTGCTTTTACAATTTAGACATGGCTTTAATTTTATGCGGCATTGCGAAGATAAATGCGATTTCAAAAAGCATTTGTAACATCTACCCTCCTTACGTAACATTAATCTTTTCTTATCATCAGCTAAATTTTTACACTCGGAAGATAAATGATCATTACCTTTGCAAAATACACAAAAAACTTTAATAGTGGCATTTAAGGTATTAGCATGTTGATATTTATTTGATGTTTTCTTTTCACGAAATTCAGTTTTATTTTTATGTACAAAAGAAGAGGATGCATCATTTTTAGAACTTGTCATTGACAAAGCCTTTTCTCTACATTCTATTTCACATTTCAGAAAGGCAATTAGATCGGTTACATCTGACTCTTTGCTAGTATCACGTTTTCTATGATATTCAATCACTAATTCATGGGACAATAGCTTTAGCAAAATAGGATTTAGCAATTGTCCATAAGAACTGGATGTTACCCCCAAATTTCTTAAACTTCTAATATTAACTTCGCACATGTCATGCAATCTTCTTAATGCATTTAAATTTGAACAATTTTTAACTGGTTCCATATTTAATAAATTAGTCATGTGTTTATTAATAATAACATCAACCTTACCAAAACGGTCCTTTAATAAATCAATACAAGTATCATAATTTTGTTCTGTCAAAGGAAACCCTTCTACCACATTATAGGCCCGATTACATAACAAGGATTTTAGATAAGCGAATTTTTCTATCTTAGATAGTGATTTATTCTGGTGTATCGATGTTTCAAAACAGTTAAAAAATTCGACCCATTCTTCGATTTCACCAGAAAATTTTGGAACATTTAATTTAGGCAATTTCATGGCAGAACTCGTTTCTGTTCCACTAGCAGAACCATTCAATGAATTTACACGACTAGTTGCTATCATAGAAACATTATCCTTTTTACATTTTCTTAATCTATTTTTAATTTTAAATTTAGCACTGATCAATTGGTCAGTGTACTTTTCACTATTAGCAATGTCCTTTTCATATTCTTTTAAGTCGGATATTTGAGCTTCAATATCACGATTCAAACTTTGGAAAGCCGTTTCTTTTAAGAGAAATATTTCTTGAAGCTCTAATAATTCATCGGTTTTCGTATTATCAATGTCATCATTTAATAATGTTTCTAATTTTGTAATTAATTTCGTGAAACTCGTTCGTTCAACAGAACGTTTTGCTTTCAGCTTTTCAAGATTTTCCATTTTAAATAAAGAATAATTCTTATTTTAAAACATTAACCATTCATAGAAAATGAAAAAAAAATTTTCTTACCTGTTAATTCCAGGTAATGTAGATGGCATGTCGTAATCCAAATGGCACAATAATAATTCCACACTAATCACAGGTTGAAATATAAATCACACACTAATCACATGTTGAAAAATAAATCACAGTTGTTAATCACAAATCTCTTTCACAATAGCTCACTATTATTTCCAAAAAATGTTTCACGGGTTACTCGGCACCAAAAATAAATGTTGGCGCCGAAATTCATCTGACAAATAAATTTTCAAAATCCAAGTGAGATGGGAGAGCAATTAGGTTAAATAGTTTATTAAATAAAACTGAAATAGTATGTAAATTCTATTCATCATTAGAAGTTAATAATTGTTCCATAATAGTAATTCTCCGTATTTAACAGAGCCAATACAAAAAAGAAAATGTGTTCTCTGCTTGGTTGCAGAGTCAGGACTTCCACTATACACTCTGTATTAAACAGAGCCATGATTTAACAATTGGCATCTCTGATTACAGAGTCAGGACATGTTACATGTTCTCTGCTTGGTTGCAGAGTCAAGACTGACCATTTTAAAAATGATACATATTATATAAAATAAACATCAAAATAAAAATTACAATATGCAGTTATAAATCTTCTAAATAGCTATAATATTCATTTAAATGACATCCAAGTAATTATAAAACTAATAAATCACCATCAATTCAAAATTATTATAAAGTAAATAAATCTATATTACATGACCTTGAAATCATAATGTTACTCATAAATATTGATTCAGGGTTATAAACAATTTAGATAAACAGATTAGATTTTTTCTGTCAAAAGAAATCAGTTTTATAATTATATTTCGCAATATGAAAGATAAACAGAGTTAAATTATAAACAAATAAATTTGAGGGCATTTACGCCGTAACAACTATCATTATTCTTTTTTAAAGAACAAATTAGGTAAATCAAAATGAGATATTTATCTTTAGTTAATAATTTGTTTACTCTTTTTTCTTTTTAATAGCTGCTTGTAGATGCATTCGCCCCAGCCTTTCAAGATCCTAAAAACAGTCACATGAAGAACTTTTTTGTTATTATTCCACCACTGGTATGTGAATTTCCACAAATTATATGTATACTGATTTTATAAAATTAAAATCAATATTTTTTTTACCTTCAATGTTATTTACTTAATATTTTACAGACAATAAATTTTGTTGAGCAGTCCATATCAAGTAAAGAAAAATTATCAAGAAAAAATAAAATTGGAGCTGCTTTTACGGATGATGGATTTGCAATGGGTAAGTTATGTATATTATTTTATATTTCCTCTTAAATCATTTTACCTATTCTTAACAGAATAATTTTAATTCATTAATTTAACTTTTATGCATTTGCACTTGTTTTGATTTTGAAGACTAAGAGGTCATCCATTTTTTTCATGTATTTTTACCCCCCCCCCCCTCCCATGTTACAAGTTGGCACACTAAATTGCTACTTTCTTCCTTATTTTGATGTCACATTTTTGCAATTATTAATTTAAAGCTAATTTTATGCAAAAAAAAAGTTATATGATATATTACCTACTATAAAAGAATTATGCATTCAGCGATGCCGTGGACGCGCTATAGCGCGTAAATTACGCGAAAAATCGGAGACGGGACGCAAAAAAATAGCTCTTACGCGTCCCGTGGGATGTGTAATTTCGTCAAAAAATCGCGGAAAAAAGCCGCTTTTCGTCAAAGGATTGCAAAAACTAGCGCAAATTTTGTCAAAATATCGCGGAAAAACATGATTTTCGTAAAAGAGTCGCGAAAAAATAGCGTATTTCGTCAAAAGATCGCGAAACAATAGCGAATTTCGTCAAAAAATCGCGAAAAAAGCCGATTTTTGTCAAAGGATCGCGGGAAAAAGTGCAAATTTCATCAAAATATCGCAGAAAAAACACGATTGTTGTAAAAAGGACTCGAAAAAATAGCGTATTTCGTCAAAGAATCGCAAAAAAATAGCGAATTTCGTCACAAAAATAGCGGAAAAATTTTTTTTGTCAAAGGATCGCAAAAAAAAACCGCAAATGTCATCAAAATATCGCAGAAAAAACACTTTTCATAAAAAGGCTGCAAAAAACTACCGTATTTCTTCAAAAGATCGCGAAAAAATAGCGAATTTCGCCAAAAAATTGCGGAATAAAGCCGAATTTTGTCAAAGGATCTCGAAAAAAGATCACATTTCGTCAAAATATCGCGGAAAAAAGCGAATTTAGTCAAAGCACCATAAAGGATGTGCAAATCAAACTTATAGGTAGAACATTTATAAAATGGGATTTAATTTCTTTTTTTATGAGATTCTTAAAAATACTGCATGATTTTAGTATACTTTGATAATGTTTTCAGGGGGTGAACCAGTGACCCCCCCCTCTCCCCTTCTTATTGCATTGAAATGTCTGCCACCTTTTGCAGATTTATGATTTAGATGTGAATTTCTCTTCCAAGGAAAATGCCTGATTCTGACGCAGATCTATGCTGACAAATAATTCAATGGGAAGTGCAATGAAAGCACCCTATTATTCAACAAAAAGTACCCCTTTACTTAACATAAGTATTCTTTTTTTCAGCAAAAATATCTTTTTCAATAAACCTGCCTTGCCTCTTAAAAAAAAAAAAAAAAATGTGAACATTAGTGATACTTGTTAGTGGAATTTGATATCTTCTACTCTCAAATAAGCATTATTTTATAATTAAAATTGTATCTTGCATTTTTACTTTTAAAAAAGTAAAGAAAATTTCTCTTAATATTTTTTTAAAATATCTTATTTGAGTGCAAATAATACTGGTTTTAATTCATTATTTAATTATTATTAAAAAAATAATTAATGCATTTATTTTATCTTTTCCAAATAAACAAGTTTCATTTATTCCTTTAAAATATGAATTATTATAGATGGGGGACCCGCTTTTGTAAAAAAGGGACCCAGATTTTTGGAAATCCTGGGTCCTGGGGACCCAGGATTTTTCAAGTACAGCGACATCACTGTGCATTGTATGCTTTTATTTTGAACTGTTGCAGTTCAAAGTAAAAGAAAAAATATAGTCGATATTTAACCGAATTAAAGTACTTATTTTTAATGGACTTATTATGATGCTTGCAAATTTTAGATGTGACATTGTAACTTCACTTCCCTCTATCACACTTTGTAAAGCCCCTACCCCTCTCCCCCTCTTGAAACATGACATTATTAATGGATATTCCATAAAAGCTTTTTAAAGTGTTGAACTGAGATCTTAAATTTCTCTCACTAATGTTAAACCTATAGTCATGTGATGCATTCATATCTTTAAAATATTGCCCTAGGATTTTTAACTTATTTTTTCTGTGTGCTCTTTTTGAAGGGTCTTTTTTAAAAATTGTCAAACTTTTTCTAGAATTTAATTTTAAGTGTTAAACTCTTACACAGTTTCATTAAGATTTTAACTCATAAAATCACAAATTAAATATATATTTTAGAAATATTTTGACAACTAAAAAAAGAAGACATCCTTATAAATAAGTTTAAAATATTAATTTCCTAAGGGAATATTTTAAAAACAAGAATGCATCATACATCCATGGGTTTAATATTAGTGAGGGGAATTTGAGATTTCATTGACCAACACCCTTATGGGACATTAGTAACATAACTATATTTGATGACACTTTTGCCAAAATCTCAATTCTAGGCTCTCTTCTTGGTCCTCCCATATTCTTGATTTCAATCGCACTTTTTACAAACGCAATGACTACTATTGAATGATACTCATTTCATTCATTTTAATCTGAACCGGTTGAGTACCTTTACTTGTGTGTTCTTGAAATTTTCCTTTCTGTTTCCATTTGGTTTTGTATTCGGGAAAATGATTTAAATTAAAGTCGGTGTGGTGCCATAGCATCTAGTCTTCATCTTCCATGTAATGTTGCTGGATAATTCGGCATGGAAAAATGGTCTGAACTATTTCATATTGGATAATCGAAAGGGATTAAAAATCATTTAAGAGTCAATGTATAACTAAATATAGAAATCACATTTTGGTACTGTTATAACTATGACACTTGTGACTGTTTATATGGCTTTATCAACCTACTGTACATACAGACATGGTGCATAAAACTTAGAATAATGTTTATTTTTGTAAGTCATGCAAACAGAAGAAATGAAAAATATTTTCTCTGCATTGTTTTCTGTTTTCCCTTGCCTCAGTATTTTCTCTTTGTTAATGTAAAATGAAGGAATAAATAATAAAAAATAAGTATTTGAATTAAGAAAGATGTTATTCATTTTACTGTTTTTATAAATTTAGGTGTTGCCTACATACTGAAATTACTCAATTTGTATCAAGAATTTGATTCTCTTCATTGGTTTCAATCTGTTAGAGAAAAATATGCAAAAGAAAGAGTAAGTTATTTCTTATTATGCATTATTTAGTGTTAGTGTTTATTGGAGGTATGGGTCATTCTCCAAAAAATGTACCAAAAAAATTGCCAGTCACAAACCTTTTTCAGTATTTGATATGAACATTTTTGAATTAATTTATGTTTTCTATTGAAAATGAAAAAAGACTAAATGTGTTGTGCGCATACATTTTTTTAATAATTACTTTATATTTTCTATTTCCTAGTATAAAGTATGCGAGATGTCACGTCTGTGTCATGTCACACACCCAATGTTACTAAGGAAAATGATTGATTACTTATTTAATTGAAAATAAAACAGTTAAATAATTATTATTCTGGCTACTACTATCTCAAGAGCAAAGTAACTTAGCATAGTTAATTACTTTCTGTGTATTTTTGTTTGTTTTCTGAGTATGAAAAGGAGTGTCACACAATTAATTCTCACCTCCATTAACCAAACATTAAGTTGCATTTTCATGTTACAAAATGGCAAAATTATCATCAGATTTTGTTTCCCATGATGCTAAAGTTAGCCAGTATGTTTGCTTTTGTTAAATTATAAGTCAGAAATTTGTTTTTATACTCAGGTATTAGAATTTGTTATAAAAAAGCAATGATGGTTATTGAAGATTCTCACTCCCTGAACTGTAATTCAAGGTGACTAAAGATATTTGCTTATATATTGCTTATGTAATTTTATCAACAGATGTTGATTTAAAGAACAAAAGAAAATCTCTCCAAAAAGAAAAAAAAAATATGTAAGTTAATACACTTAGAGCATGTTCTCACCTCTGTGAATCTCTTAATTTTGAAAATGTATATTTCAGAGAAAAATGCTTAACAAGAATTTACAATGACTTTAAATCAAACAAGTAGGAAATTGCTCATTAAATGTGGCAAATGAGGTGCGTTCGTAGTATAACTAGTTTTATAAATATTTTTTGCACCCCATATTATACTAAATGTATATTTTTCTTCACTTCATAAGTGCATAGTCTGTAACATCATTAAAATGCACTTGCAATAATTTTTTTTCCCATTGCCCGTAATGTAATGGAAAAATTTTGACTGTCCCTGTAATTAAACTATACATCCAATTTTCATAAAATCTGAAATGGCTTGACAAAATTTTGCAACAATTATATATTTAGAATTTCAGACCATTCGGAAGACTGTAACATCATTAAAATGCACTTGCAATAATTTTTTCCCATAGCCGCAATGTAAAGAAAAACTTTTGAATGTCCCTGTAATTAAACTATACATCTGATTTCATAAAATTTCAAATGGCTCGACAAAATTTTGTAACAATCATATATAGTATGGAACCATTTATCCGGAAACCAGTTAACCGGAAAACCAGTTATCCAGAATGATATTTCCAATTGACTTATTTCAGAAAAATGAGCCATACAGTCCCAGTTTGACATGTATATTTCTTAACATCAGAACATGCATGATATAACTTGATTCCAACAACTAAGATTTGAAATGGAAGCATATTTAGTTATATATATTTTGATTTTTATGCATAGGAAAAAGGAGAATTTTTGTTTCCAAGATATTTCTATAAATTGTCTTCTTTTAAACTTTGATTAATGTCTGATTTTGTTTGGACTTAATTCTTTCTGAATACTCTGAATAGTTTCTGAATTAGAGATCAAAACACTGTCATAGCCACATATATTCTACAAATCTGATCAAATAAACGTTGGTTTAATGCCCAACGAGTTATCCAGAAAAACCAGTTATCCAGAATACATCTGATCCCTTCCATTCCGGATAAATGGTTCTGTACTGTATTTAAAATTTCAGACAATTCGGTTGGATAGTTTTTGCTCTGTTATATGCGGATGGACGGACTGAACGACGACTATAGGTGCTACGTATTTATATAATTACGAATGCACCTAAAAAGATTCTTTTAAAAATTTAAAAAAGAAGAATTGAATAACATGTAAAAGATGGGTGATGAAGAGAAGCTCCAGGTAGGAGATGAATTTTTTGTGTTTTTATATTCATTCCAAATAAATTCATATGCATTCTTATGTAGAATTGCTCCTTATATATCTAATAGAATAAATAGTTTTTTATGCTTTATCACACTACACAAACATAACTGTAGCATAAAGTTCACCTCCGTGAATGATGTTAACCCTTTTATTGGGCAATGGTAATATACTTACTACTTAATTTTTATTGAAAACTAGTCGATTCACACCGGAAGTTTTAGTAAAAAAATTTTTTTTTTAAATTCTGCTGATAAAAAAGCCGCATTTTATTTTCAAATAAATCTGTATGTAGATTCTGGTGGCAGTGAATCTTTTCCACATTTTAGCCACAGATAAAGGGTTAATAAAAAAAATTATGTTTTTGAAAAAAATAAATATAATGTAGCTTGGCCATTGCTAATTTTTACTTACAATAAATGATAAGTTTCTAAAAATGATAATATTTGTCTTGAAAAACAAAATTATTTTACGGGAAAAATTTATATTGAAAATGTACACTTTTGGGAGAATGACCCATATACATTGCAGTGATTCTTTGCGATACATTTGAATAAAATGTTACATAGCAGCCAGTATGAGCTTAAAATATTTTAAATACAAAATTAAAAAATTGCATGTATGATATAACTCAAGTACAAAAATTACATCTCATTCTTATGATTATTTTTTGTACTACACAAGGCATTTAAATTCAGAGTGTGGTGAAAGTCACTAATTTTGAAAATTTGAGTTAAGTGCATGGAAGGTATCTAGACACACCAATCTATACATAGAAATATCAGTTGTGATAGTTCCACAAAACTCCCGGTAAATAACAGCTGAAGACATTTTATCAATTAAAAATCGCTATGGCATGTCCAGAAAATCAAATTTTTTTAAATATTTGAGAAAATGCGATTCACACTGTTCTGCTTTTAAACAGCTCAATGTAGTTTTTTAAATTCAGTTTTTCTTTTTCACTATTGCGTTATTACAGTTACATTTACTTTTTAAAACCATATCAGTTATATTGAATACCTCTGTTCATGCAACCACTCTCTTAAATGTCTATGCTTCTTTTGTATTGAATATTTCTTTTTATTCATGGTATTTCTTCTAAATTTTTAGAATAATGTCAAAGAACAAAAAAGTGCTGCTGTTGGTAAGGAAGATAAAAAATTATTGGAAACTATGAATTTAACTAGCCGGAGGTTAGATGTTTATCAACAAGTATGTATCTGTACATAATTTACTTACATGAAAATTGTATAATTATAAAATATTAAATTAAATTTGAATAAAACTATGAACATAGGACCTCCCCCCCCCCCCTCCAGGGAACTAACTAAACTAAACTCTGTGGCTATACAAGTACAATCCATGAAGGATCGGTGCTATGCAACATACATCCTGGCTTGATGTTTAGTTCCTAAGCAAGCTTGGTACTCATTTTATCAACCCCTAAGGGATGAAGGGCTGAGTGAACCTTGCCCAGTCGGGAATCAAATTCTTGACCTGCAGTATGGCAGTCAGATGCTCTGACCACTATACCACTGGGCTTCCCCCCCCCCCCCACCCCCACCCCAAGGAATGCAATATGGGAATTTATTGACAGTACATATATGAAAATTTATTTTTTGTTTTTAGAGAAAATATACGTGTAGTACCATAGATTTCCTTGTATAAGCCGACAATTTTGGGGCATTTGTTTGGCTCCAAAGTGATAGGGTTGGCTTATACACGAGTCTAAGAAAATTTCCAAATTTGATATTCTAAAATAAAAAGGGTGGTAAATATAAAATACATAAAAAAGACTTAAAATACTTTAATACTCCATTCTTTTACAATGAAAAAGTCACCAATCATCATTTACTATCCAAGTCATTGTCAGAATTTCCAAGCAACTCCTTAAAATTGCTTTCATTAGTACATCAGGATGAATATCTTCAGTATCTTGATCATCAACATCACCATGTTCTTCAAAAATGGCATCATCCTCAGTTCCATCCATCGCATTATTGATGCAAGGTTTTTTGAAAGATCAGACAATCATTTCTTATGGTAATTCAAACCAAGCTTCTTTCTCCATTTAGAAATAACAGCGATGTCAACTTTTTTTTTTTTTTTTTAATTGCCACCATTTGTCACATCTGCATCCACAGTTGACATCCATTCAGTCCATTTCGAATGGGGTCTGTCTTTAAATGATTCATTTGAAAAACATCCAGTTTTTTAAGAATAGATGTAAGGCCACCAAAGATCTCTAGGAAATATCAATAATTTCGGAAAGTGCATTTTTTTTTTTTATTATTATTATTAGCTATGCAAAAAAAAAAAAAAAAAAAAAAAGTGCTAAGTTTCCGTTCGCTGAATTTTTCATCGGCATTTGTAACATTGGCTTATATATGGGTTTCCGATTTTGGATTGATTTTTTACTGAAAAATCATATAAGGTAATTCGGGAGAAGATGCCACATATAAAGATGTTTTACTTAGTTAAGCCAAAATTGAAATAATAAGATAAATAAAAAATATACCACGATGCTCTTTAACAGTTAATTGGTTATGTACACTCAATTCCTTTCCCAGTGTTTAAATGAATGAGAAATTTAATGTTAAATAAACTCGTGTAATTGTGGCATGTTCTCCCATATATATGGGGAAGATGCCACACCACAGAAAATAAGAAAAATAAGACTAATATTGGAACATTACCTGTGAATTAACAATAACTATGGTCAAACAAAGGAATCTGTAAACTGAAGTCATTTTTTTTTTTCAAATTTACTTTGGCAAAACTAATAATGGCATAAACCTGCACAAGTGCAAATAATCACCATTGCAATCTTCATGCAACCATTTCTTGCATTTGATACACTGAATCCAACCACACTTTTGAGACCTTTTTTTTAGCAAAAAAGTATCCTTTACATACAGCACAAAAATCATCATCATTATCCTCATCAAAACTATTACCACTGGTATCCAGAGGAATTTCTTCACTTGATGAAGACACGCTTATGCGTCTCTTTTACTTCTGTTTTTTTCAGAGGTTTCATTATATTTATTTTACCTTTTCCCTACCCTTTTTTATTTTTCCTGCATAGTTTTTAGCTCACAGGCTATCAAAGCCTGAGAGCTTATGTGCCCGCCGGTTCTGTATGTACGTACGTAACGCGATAACTTTTGATAGAAATATCCGATTTGCTTCACATTTTTTTTTCCAGGCTCATTCTGATAAGGCGCTTCCCTGATTAGTTTTTGGTGTTCATTGGTTAAGGTTAAAGAGCTGAAAGGGGAGGTAGTCCCCCCTTAATTTAAATAAATGGGTTTTTCATGCAGAAATATTCAATTTGTTCCAGTGGTGACCATCCCCCCCAAACCCAATGACGCAAATTCCCCCCCAAAAAATCTTCATACATTAACACTGAGTCCCCCCTTAAACAGAAAATCAATTGCAAAATATATTCTTATTATTAAATTATTTAATAATAGTATTCTTACGTACTGTCATACTAACATGAAATAAAAGTTTTAACAGCGTATTAAATAATAAAAGATACATTTTTTCTTATTAGCAATCTGATTGTTTTCACATTTATAAGTCCTGACTGACAAGCCCGTGTTCACTACATACGTTTTAATAAATAAAGCTACTTTTTTATGAAAATAAAGATTTACTTACAAGTATTTAAAATAAAAATCTTTTAAATTATTACAAAATAAATCTTAAATACAAAAATTGCATATTGTTTTAAGAAAACTAAAATATTAAAGACGAGTCGTTTATATCAAACGCATATCAAATGTATTTGCATGTACATACGCCCTTGTTTAAGATTAAACATTAACGCTTAAGATTTCCCAATCATTTTTTTAATACTATCTAGTCATACAGTTTAATCTCACCCTCCCAAAAAAATTCTCTAAATCACCCCCAACCCTAAAATAAACTGTGGATTGAAGCGTTTATATCAGTACAAGTGTTGCTTTATACTGCTTTAACAACATACAATATACTCTTATACAAGTACGGATTCTTATAAAATGGCAGACATTATACCATTAAAACATAGTCCTAATCTATTGTAAGCCCTTGTATTCTGTATAGGTATGTTTTTCTTTCACACTATAATTTTTCATTCTTATTACCTAGTAATTAATCCTCCTTTCCCTCCCAAAAAATTCTAATTTTTCTATAAATTTATCCCTTCCCCCTAAAATAATTCGTGGACCAATAAAAACAATCGTAATCGGTATAAAACACAATCGATATAGTCATCAATTACTTCCGAGAACCTGCAATCCAGATGTTCTACAATCGTTTATTAAAATCATTGTTTTTATATGTTTATAAAGCAGTATTTAGTAAATACATGGTAACTGAAAAGAGATGGATTTAAAAAACAACAAACCGAAGGGAGGCTATAATGCAGCCATAATAGTGGAAAAGTCATATAACGGCGTTGTTTGGTTGCAAAAAGTTGAAAAGTCGCGAGTAGGTATGAAATGGTAAGAAGAGTTTAATATCAATAATTAGAATTTTTCGACAATTGGCAGCAAATTGGCCAAAGAAATTAGAATAAAAAGCACCCCTAGTGGCAAAAACATGAACTGAAAGGATGGTAAATAGTATCAATATTTTTATTGATGTTTTTACGTCATTTGATATTCGTTCTATGATTTCCCCTTTATTAGAAGACCATCTACTGGAATGCATTAAATGACCCCCCTGGGGGGAAAGTAGGGGAGGAGCAATAAATGCATAATATGAATAAGTGGTCATAAGGCTTTCCAACGATATATCACATGAGGGGTTTCGGCTAGATTTAGAAAAGTGACCCCCAACGGGGTCAAAGGGGAGAAGGGCGCGGGAGGTATGTACATGAAGTAATAGTCACAGAGCTTTCCAATGATATATCATATGAGGGGGTGACGGCAAAAGATAGAAAAGTGCCCCAGGATTCCAACTATTGCGCAATGTATTGTAAATTATTCATCTGAGGGTTCCGTAACAAAATCCGATCTAAAATGATAAAAACGCTACGATTTCAATAAAGTTCGAAAAGCGCCTCTCCCGGGAAGCTAAATTGGGGAGGAGGGAAGAAAGATTCATAATATGAAAGAGTGGTCCGAAAACTTTCCAATGACATATCACATGATAGGTCCAAAAAGTGTGAAACTTACCCCTCACCCATGGGTTCACTCTTTCTTACCAGAATACACCCGGAAATCCCGCAACCCCCACTTTTAAAGTTTTATATTAAATAAATAATATTTACCGGAGGGCTCCATAAAAAAAACACACTTAAAATTATATTTCTTGTAGAAATTGCAGCGATTTAAAAAAATCATCCCCTTACTGCTTCCCCCTCCCGAAATTTACTCCAAGAGGAGAAAGGTTCATAATATGAAAGAGTTGCCAAAGGGATTTCCGATGATATGTCACAGGAGGGGTTCGGTAAAAGTTTGAAAATTAATCCCCCGTCGGTCCATTCTCGCACCTTCCAGAATTCACTCATCTTCCTCTTCTGAAATTTTTATATTTGATAAATAATATTTATCTGAGGGCCCCATGTATGGGACAGCTTGACAGAGCTAAAGTTAGAGAAACATTGAAAATTCGGGGCAAAATGACACTAAATTCAACAGTAATTATTGAAATTAGGATTATACAGAACTGAATAAATAAACCACTATACCTCCTAACTCATATCGGTTAATAACAAAAAGAGATTGGATAAGCAAATGCACTCCTTCGAGAAACTATGACTTAAACCAGAAATGCAGTAAGTTGACTCTGAAAGCTTCATTTCTCTCTTTCTCTGGCATTTCCGCAAATCTCATCTCGATGATTTTTCACCGGCATCTCGACTTTTGACTTCCCGATTATTCCTCTCGCGCTTTTCAACATTTCGTATGTTGGCCGAGAATGAGAAATCAATTTTCTTCGCTTCTCGCTATGTTGTTCTCGATTAGTGCCTTTTCATAGGTTGCCGAGAACGAGAATTCAATTTCTCGTTCTCGGCAGAGAAGAGTGTGAGAAGATTTATCGAGACGAGATAGAGAAAGAGGCATGACAATGAGCTGTGAAATGAAGCCGTAATATTCAAAGTTCCTCTTATTTTAGCCCTATCAAGCTGTCACATACCTGGAACCCTCTGTTAAATACTATTTATTAAATATAAAAATTTCAAAGAGGAGGGTGCGGGGGGGGGGGAACAAATTTTTAAAACCGTAGTGATCTCTACAATGAATATAATTTGAGATGTGTTTTTTTTTTGATGGAGTCCTCCGGTAGATATTATTTATTAAATATAAAAAATTAAAAGTGGGGCATGCGTGAATTCCGGGCCGAAAGAGTGAACAAACTGGGGGGGGGGGAGGATTTTCAACCTTTTTTAAGCCCTTCATGGGATATATCATTGGAAAGCCCTCGGATCACTCTTTCATATTATGAGACTTTCTTCCCCCCTTCCCAATTTGGCCCCAGTTTTTGAACTTTCATTTTAATTCGAATTTTTTAAGGAGTTTTCCGAAAAATATTATAATATATGAAATTTCTAAAAGGGGGCTGAATTCCTGGGGGGTTGCGATATTTGGACCCCCGGGGGGGGGGAGCACTTTCCTAATTTCTGCCGACACCCCTCATGTGATATATCATTAGAAAGTCCTGCAATCACTTATTCATATTAAGCACCTACCGTACCCCTTTCCTCACTTTGACACCCAGGGTGACACTTTTCTAAATTAACCGAGACCCCTCATGTGACATATTGTATGAAAGGACTGTGACCACTTATTCATGTTATGCAAATCCCGCGCCCCTCCCCCCCCCCCCCCACTTTTCCCTCACGGTGGGAGGGGCATTTTTATAAATTTAGCTCGAGACCCCTCATGTCACATTTGGTTGGAAAGGCCTGTGACCACTTACTGATGTTATGCACCTCCGGTGTCCCTCCCCTCACTTTTCCCCCACGGGTGGCACTTCTGGAAATTTAGCTGAGACCCCTCATGTGACGTATTGTTTGATAGGACTGTGACCACTTACTCCTGTTATGCACCTCGCGCGCCCCTTTCCCCCACTTTGTCACCCCGGTGTGCATTTTTACAAATTTAGCTCAAGACCCCTCATGTGACATTTGGTTGGAAAGGCTTGTGACAACTTATTGATGTTATACCCTCCGATGACCCTTCCTCCACTTTGCCCTCCCAGGGACACTTTTCTAAATTTTGCCTATAACCCTCATGTGATATATCGTTTGAAATCCCTGCGACCACTTATTCATACTATGCAGCTCCTGTGCCCGCCCTTTGACCCCCCAAAGGATCCGGTTCAAGGTTCGTTCGGTTCGAGATTTTTTTTATTTACAAGATTTTGCAGTGTGTGCACACCACGCCTTCTATACGGTGCAGTATGCAGCGGGGACCCAGTGTGAGATTTCATATTACAAGATTGCGTATAAATTAGAGGCCCTGATTAAAGAAAGGGCGCACTAGTGGGCGTAGCCATCTAGTCCTTATTAACCTGACTCATTTCAGCTTTCCGGCAGACGATTCTTGATTAAATCGAATCGGGTATGGTATAAAAGCAATTGGCAAACTGGAGTCATCGAGAAAAATTTTGTACAATCAAAAAATATCGAGATGTCCATACAATCGATAAAATCTATAAAAACATCTCGTTTTCGCCCATCACTAGCTGGAAGTCTTTTTCTCTGCACAGGTTGTTTACTTTATACTGTTTTAATGACATACAATACTACTCTTCTAACATCATGAAAATATACTGTACTTAAATCCTAGTTTTCTGAAAATCGTCAAGTAATTTTAGCGTTGTCTCTTCCTCTGAAATGCTTATTTTGTTGTTATTTCTTATCATACCCATCAAGAATGTATTTTTGCACTCGGACTGTACGATTCGACCCTGTCAAACAATATAAAAAATTACTTAAGACGCTTTTGGAAAGCTATTCCTTTTATCACGTCTTGCGGTCCTAATTGCCTTTCAGAATGTGTTAAACATTTTCCCACCTGTATACCAAGTATTTTTTTTTATTCCCGCACTTTCAAAGATATTAAGATGCAAAATCGGTTCTTATTGCCCTTATCTAGAATTTAAAGAATTAAAAAAACATGACCATTTCTGGAAATTGAATGTTGAAAAGAAATTAAAAGTGATATTAAAAAAATCAAAAACTTTTTTAATAGTGAAAAAAAAAGGAAATAGTATTAAGATTTTAAAAATCCCCCCCCCAAAAAAATGTACTTTTTCTCTAAATTCCCCCCCAAAAATAAATTTTATGACGCATTTTGAGTCACCAAACCCTTCTCTGGGCACCCCTGATTTGTTCCAAATTTGGTATACCGGTTTATTATGCTAAGGAGCTTCCCTGATTAGTTTTTGGGGTTCATTAGTTAAGTATAAAGAGAGGAAAGGGGGGCTACCCCCTCCCCTTAATTCAGATAAATGGGTTTTTCTTACAGAAATATCCGATTTCCCTCAAATTTGGTATACCGGTTAATTATGTTAAGAAGCTGCCTTGGTTAGATTTGGAGGTTCATTAGTTAAGTATAAAGGGAGAAAAGGGGGGCAACCTCCCCCTTAATTTAGATAAATGGGTTTTTCATGCAGAATTATTCGATTTGTTCCAAATTTCGTATAGCGGTTTATTATGTTAAGGAGCTGACCTGATTAGATTTGGAGGTTAATTGGTTAAGTATAAAGGGAGGACGGGGGCTAGTCCACCCTCTAATTTAGATAAATGGGTTTTTCATGCAGAATTATTCAATTTGCTTCAAATTTGATATAAGAGTTTATTCCAATATGTCTTTCTCCATTTGATTTGAAGGTTCATTGGTTAAGTATAAAAGGGGGGCAAGTGTCCCCTCATCTTAATTGAGATAAATGGGTTTTCATGCAGAATTATCTAATTTAGTTTAATTTGTTTTTCTAGGTTCATTCTGATAAGGAGCTTTTCTGATTAGATTTGAAGGTTCATGGGTTTAGCATAAAGGGAGAAATGGGGGAGCTAACACCCCCCCTTAATTTAGCAAAATGGTTTTTTCATGCAGAATTATATAATTGGCTTCAAATTTGGTATACTGGTTTCTTATGTTAAAGAGCTTCCTGATTAGATTTTGAGGTTCTTTGGTTAAGTATAAAAGGGGAAAACGGGGCTAATCCCTTCATTTGTTTTTTTTTGAGGGGCAATATTCTTTGAAATAAGAGTATAATATACAATTAGTGTGAAAAGCCTGTGAGCTCAATGCCATCAGTTTAACTGGGCAATTTTCTTTTTTATTCTTCTCTCTGATGCAGTTATGACCTCTGCTGCTTGTTTCTTATGCCCAGATGGTTTAGGTTTTCTGACCTGAGGAATAGGACTGATTGCTTCTAGACAAGAAATCCCTTTTTCTGTACTGGTGGAGGCAATTGCGGGTGACAATCCACTGCCACTAGATCTGCTGTTGGAAGCAACTGCTGGTGTAGGTCCACATGATCTGTTGGTGGAATCAACTGCTGGTGTATGCCTATTGTCACATGCGTCGCTTGTGGAAGTGACAGCTCTATCATTAATGGAACCCTCAGAGATATTAAACACATGTTCTTGGATTGCTTGTGGGTTATAGGGATAAATCCCAGTAACTGAAAACCCATAAGTGCCATTTCCTACTGTGGCTGCCTTGCTCCAAGCTGTATTTTATGATGTGGCTTGCTGTGGATCGAGGCATTCAGGGCTTGTCACCAATATGTTTTTGTTGGTTTGAAAAATGAGTGATCAAGTGTCGGGAAGTACTGGATAATGTGATTTGGAAGACAGAAAAGGATTAATTAATTTTTGTCTTCATTTTAGCTTATTTCTGAACCCTGTTGTGTCTTTCCCCAAGTGTAGGAGGAAGATGCCACACACACTTATTTCTGTATTGCTGCAAGATTATGCCCGCTTCTGCTTGCCTTGTGTGTGTAACAGAATGTAGAACTCACTTATATTGCTAATATCTCATTTAAAATAAAACATTCATTTATAAGCTTTAAATATGAGCAACAGAATATTATAAGGCTTTACTCACCCATTAAAGGATCTCAAGATCCCAAAATAATGGCAATTAAAGGTGACAAATTAAGGTAAATTCATAAACCATGTGCACACTGGGACAAGACTTGTCACACAAGCCGGTCATTATTTGCATCTGCTGACACATAAAAGTACTAGGAACAAACTTGCATCTTCTCCTGAATAACCTTACTCGGCTTATACATGGAAACATGCAATAATTTTTTGAATACCAATTTTATAAATTGCATTAACCAGTATATATGAATGAATTTATTAAAACATCCTTTGAATTGCAGAAAGATTTCTTGTATTATTTTACTGTTATTAATCACTAACCTTTTCATGACAAGTCTTATAAATTATTCAACATATCAGTTCTTTAGTATAGAAATTTTCACCTGATCTAATGTCATAAAAAAAGCAAAAATTACAACATGAAAAATCTAATGCTGGAGGGTTCTCCATAGACTCTCATTGCAAAGGGTATTAAGGGAGGTTTTTTACAGTTTTGTACAAACCATACTAATACGTTTTCCTCTTGATTTTTTGGCAAAACTATTTCTCCTTTGTTTTAAGTTGCTTACGACTGTTTACTATCATTAAAACTCTATATATAAATTTTATTCAGTAAGAAAAGCTACTGAAGAACATTTCTTCAGACTATTAATAAGGTTTCTTTTTGCATTTTATCATATTAAGTTCTATTTAATTTTTTTAATTACTAACAAAAAAATAGGAAAATAAATTTATCACATACTTCTTTTAAACAAACAAATATGTATTAAATAAATTGTTTTATTTTGTATTTAATTTAATAAAAAGTTAATAACGAAACAAAAAAAATAGTATTTATCTGTGGTTTGTATTAATTCTTCAGAAATGATATTAAAACTCTGGTATTAAAAAACAACAAATCATGTAGAATTCTTTTACCTCTTGACTCAGAAAAATTATAAATACATTTCATTTGAGTTTCATAATATCATTATACAAAATTAAAGGTGAAATCTTATGTCATTTGATGATAAACTAAGTTAACCTGTTGACTGTTTGCCCCAACACAAGTCGGCCATTTTCATCAGTACCATAATATTTCAGCAATAGCAGACTATCATTTTCAGCAGTCCCAAGCCTTGATAAAAGAACCTTTGCTTCTTCAGATTTCGTCTCCCATTTTTTGGTGGAGAAAAAGGGAAATGATTGATTGCTTCCTTGACCCATCACAATGAAAGGGAAAGTTCCCTGCAGTTTATGTTAGATGGAATACCAAAGCTGCTCGGTTACAAAAGAGGGATTGTTTTGCATTTCAAAGTTTTAATGAGAAAGTGTTGCATTTTTCATTATTTTTTTTTAAAGCAATGATCGTAATAAGACAGTAAGATTTTTGTTATAGTTTAAAATCTTTTTTATTTTGAAAACAAAATGTAAATTTTTCCCAACTTTAAATTTTTTCTATAAATTCATAGAAAAATGCCCTTTCTAAGTATACCAACAAACATACTTCATTATCTTTTTCATAGAAATCCTTACTTGATGTTATTGAATTCTGTAATTTAACCAACTCGTAATAGAATCTTTAACTGACAGCAAAATTGTTCTTAATTTCTTCACAATAGAGGTCATTTATATAGACTGATATTATTTTTAAATGTTATATATGAAATTCTTTTTTACTAAATGTCTGTATTTTAATTTAGTTTAACGGGAAACAACCTTTTATATGAGCTACTAAAAAGGAGTTAAATTACATTCAAATAGCATAATTAACTTATATTAAATGTACAAGGTGGCCATAATTAAACTGACGGTACTCCGAGTGTTCTGTAGCATGATCTAATTGCAAGAATGGCACCAAATTTTGTAGGAAGATTAAACAAGACAGGGGACAAAGGATTCCGCAGAAGAAAAAAAAATTAATTCCAAAAATAACCGCTAGGGGAATATGTGGGCTGTGTATTTGAAAAAGAGAGTTTCAAAAAAGAAGAATCAATGCTGAAATAAAACTACTGTTTATTTAGCACATCCAACTCAGGTTCGATGTGGCCACCATTTTTGTGGACCACATATTGCATTCTGTGCGCTGCATTTACAGCAGCAGAGAATAACATGTCTGCAGGAATCTCCCGTACAGTTCGCGATATGTTATCCTTCAACGAAGCCCGGTCCTGGACACCTCCGTGATAGACTTTAGGTAACCCCATAGCCAAAAGTTGCAGGGTGTAAAATCAAGGGACCGAGGTGGCCATGCAGTTGAAAAACAGCAGCTAATGACTCTTTCTGTTGTGAATTTCTGCCGTAGCAGCTGCTGTACCCACAAAGCAATATGTGGAGGATCTCCATCTTGCATGAAAATGATTTTCTCCAGGTACTGTCTTTGCTGAAGTGCTGGAATAACAAAGTTGTTTAGCATTTGGCGATATTTGCCTCCGGTAACAGAACAAGTTACAGGTCCTGTCTAAGTAATGTTCTCATAGAAGAATGGACTTGTGATCATATCTGTTGTGAAACCACACCAAATAGTTATCTTTGGTGAATGTAAAGGAATTTCTTTGAATGCTCTTGGTGACTTATCCCAAATTCGGCAGTTCTGGGTAGTTACAGTTCCATTCAGGTAAAAGTGGGCCTCGTCTCTCCATAAGATTTTCCAGGGCCAAGCATCATCCAACTCCATTCTGGCAAGAAAAGGGAGAGCAAAGGTCAATTGCTTATCATGGTCGGTGTGACTTAACTCTTGTACATGGCTGATCTTGTATGGATAGAAGTGGATTATCTTTCGTAGGATTTTCCATACCGTACAATAAGACATATCCAGATTCTGAGCTATCCCTGAATGCTGGAAGTGGTAGCAATATTGTCTGGTGTCCGTCAACAATCGCCATTGCCACTTCTTCGATTGTATCCTGTGATACGGGTTTTTGTCCTCTGCCTGACTGAACATTTAGTGAACCTATTTTCTCAAACTTCTCAACCATTGCTTTTGAACCATTAACTGCCAAAGGACCATTACCTTTATGCATTTTTTTGTGGTTTCTAAAAGCACGAAGAGCGGCTGATGCATTGCACTTGTTGAGGTAAAAGAATTTGACTAGCAGAGCTCACTCGACTAAAGAAGGAGACATTATGAAAGGTAACTTTCAATGAAATTGCTTCTAACAGTAGCACATTACCTTTTAAAGCCAAACAAGCTGGCACTGGGCCAAAAGATGTAACGTGAAATTTGAATAAAGAACTTCTTCTTCTGCTGTTGCTGTCTTTGGGGCTCTGTAAGTGAAATTGCAGATAAAGAAACTTTAGCAGTGTTTATGTAAATTTTTAGCTTTTTATAAACTGTTACCATTTTGAGTTTGGATTAAATTGCTAAATTCATTAAATAAACTGTAATTTTATTTCAGTATTGATTCTTCATTTTTTGAAACTATCTATTTTGAATACACAGCACCACATATTCCCCTGGTGGTGATTTTTGGAACTAAAATTTTTTCCGCAGAATCCTTCGTCCCCCGTCTTGTTTAATCTTCCTACAAAATTTGGCACAATTCTCGCAATTAGATCATACTGTCAGTTTAATTATGGCCACCTTGTATAATAAGTTATTTTAAGTGAATATTATTTTTTGTTTTAGTATGAAAGTTCCTCAAATATAACTAAAGACATCAAGTTTGAATGCAGTAAAAAAGTAAAGTGGCCATCAGAGGCGTCACCATGGGGGATTATGAGGGGGGGGGGAGTCTCCCCATCCAATATTTGTGAACTTAGGAAATTCTAGATTTTTGAAAGCCTTAAAAATAAAAAAAAATAACTGTAAAATAAATATGAATTTTTTTTGTGACTTCTTTTCTGAGAGCTGCAACTGATTTTAACTAATCACAAATTTTCTTTTAAAATAGCATTCTGTTCTAATACTAGAAAAGAAAAACACTATGGCTCTTTCCTCTTCCTTTTGATCTCAAATAGTAATAAAATACGTTGAAATGGAATAACTAATTTTTAAGAAAAAAGAAACAAAAAATTATTTTTTTTCTTTCTATGCATGAATAAACTTGATTATCAGTTTCAGAAAGAAAGAACCTGAGCTTTCTTAACTATTCATTTTGAAAATGTATACTTTATCTTTTGATCTTTATTTTCATGCCAAATTATTCCAAGATAAGAAAATAGAAACTAATCTAGTTTCGATTTAAATTATCTAAGTGATAGAGGTAAACTTTTGTTAAACAAATCAATAATTAGAATTTTTATGTTTTTAGTTTCAGTATTTTTCTTTAGTAAGGAATTTTTTTTATGCGTAACTGTTTGTATTATACATACTTTACACATATCATTTGAGTTGGAAATTAAAGTAGTTTGTTTCAAGTTGGTAAATTTTTTAATCCCTCCTCCCCCAATAAATATCTGTAGCTATGTCCTGGTTGTTGCCATTCAGGATACACAAATAAAAACTCTAACAGTTATGTATAGTCGATATGGAGACTAATATCGCAATTATTTTTAGGAATTCAAAATATTTAATAGCATATCTCACATATGGAAAAAATATTTTCGTTTAAATAACACAGAAAAAATTTTGGAGATACAAAGGTATTTTGAAAATTGAATACCTCCAAAAGTTGAAACAATTGGATTTTTTATTAAACAACTTTGACACTGTTTTCTATGAATAGTTACTATACAGTAATAATCCAATTTTAGTACTATTTTCGGACAAAAAATGGTCATTTTTTAAAAAGTTAATTGATTTATCTGAAACTTTTATGCAATTATGGATAAAAGTTATTTTGAGTTAGACAAAATTTTCTAAAACAAATATTTCTGTTATAAGTAATTCCAACTAAAAAAATTTGCTTATTTCTTATAAACATTAACAGATGTATCTGCAACTTTTATGCAAGTGTAGATGAAAATTGATTTGCAACCTTATTTACATATTTTCATATAATTATTAATATAGCGACACGAGACAGCGATAGATTGTAACTTAAGATATAATATATTTATTAGAAAAGGAAAATAAATGCTATTTGATCATAAATCAATTCAGTAAAAATGTGAGGCCTGCCAATATCATGTATTTATGTGAAAAAATGTGTCATAAAAGTTTCCATTCATGAGTAAGAGAAGATCATATTTAAGAACATCAATAATCTATTTCTTTCCATCTGTGAAAAGAAATTTAAAAATGATTCTTGTTTGTCACATCCTTTTTCCCTTTTTGTTTAATTCCTTCTAAATCAGAGCTTATAATCTATTGGAAATAGGGGCATTCCACGTCAAATCAGGCAGTAAAATATCAATATGTAACCCACCATCACAGATTTTAATGAAACTGCGTGTGTTTGTTCTTACTATTAAGATATGATCACCAGTAATTTTTTTTGCTCCTTGGTGAAATAGTTTCTGAGAAAAAAATTGTCAAAATTTTGAAAAACTGCCATCAGTTGGCATTCTTGATAGCTCGGTTTTCAAATGTAGCATGTCATATATATAATCATATTTCAATATCTACTCTACAAATCATTTTCAAATAATTTATGCACAATATTTAGGGTACACAGCTTATGAAAATAATATATTGTTACGCTTATAACATTTTAAGTGTGTCTAAAAAAATATTTAAACTTTGAAGTCGTGAATTTTTTATGAAAAATAATGCATTAACAAAAAAAGCATTATCAACAAAAGGCGGTATTTTTATTAAATTTATTTTTTATGGGAGATATACTTAAAGGTGTCCTTTACCTGATTCTGAAATAAAAATAGTGGGATTTTGGGTGTTTTTGGTAGTATTTCCTATTTAAAAATATTTTGAGGTGCATTTCATATCAAATCAAGCAGAGTCATTCCATGTCAGTTCCCCTAAGCCATTTAATCACTGTCACAAATTTAAATGAAATTGGGTTTGTTTATAGCTTATTTTAAGACGTAATCACCTTTAATTTTCTTGATCCTAAGTAAAATATTTTTTAAGATAAAAAATATCAAAATTTTGAAAAATTGTTTTAAATTTTTTTAATGACAGTTCGATATCCAAAGACTACATTAAAAAAAAAAAAAAGTCATTTCAATATAAAATCACTAAATAGGTTTCAAATAATGTATATGTGACAAATAATGGCTGATTATTATTTCTTGTTTTTTATCATGTTTAAACACTAAGAGTGTCTTTTATCTTATGAATTTTTAAAATCAAGAATTTTGTCAAAAATAATGTGTTAATCAAAAATTTATTATTAACCGAAGGCAGGGTGTTATTGCTTTTTTTTAATTGTACGTAAAAATATCTTTTAAATGGTTATAAAATAAAAATAGTGAACATATGAGAAAAAGTTATCAAAATTTTGGAAAAATGCCACGAGTTGCCATTAATGATTGTTCAATTTTCAAAGGCCTCATTTTATATATAAAATCATATTTCAATAACTAATAAAGAAATCTTCTTCGAATAATTTAAGCAAGGTAAATAAAGTATGTAGATTATGAAAAAAATATTGCTGCAATGTTAAAAAATATTTAAATGTGTCTAAAAAATTGTATAATCTTTGAAATCAAAAATATTTTACAAAAAATAATCAAATTATTAAAAAATCTTTATCAATCAGAGGCAGAGTTTCTATGACTAATTTTTTAATTTTAAATTGTACATAATACTACATTATAACTGGATCTGAAATAAAAATAGTGGGATTTTGGTTGGTTTTAGTAGTATTTAAATCATATTTAAAATTATCAATATTTTCAAATGTAAAACCTATCCAATGTATCATCCCTGGAAATATTTTTATTTATACATTTATTTTATTTTTCAAATTATCTTTTATGTTCGTTTCTTAAGGAAAAAAAAAAACAATATTGTTTTTTAGTAAAACTTCTACGGCGAAGAGCAATTATCCCTTTCCAAAAAAGAGAAAAATCACTAGCTCCTCACCGCCCAATAGAAATTTTCAAAATGACAGTCCTAATCTTTAAACTCATATTTGGCTGTTAATATTGAAAATTTAGCATTGAGCTTCTAATATTGAAAAAAAAAACCAAATTTCACTCTGTTGAAGAAAATTTTGACGTATTGTGCTTTAAATATATGCAAAAAATGCATAATCCATTATATTTATATCTTTCAAATAACTATATCTAAAAAAATATTTAAAACTTAATGAGTTGCACTTTTGTAACTTTATTCAGTTTCTAATGATATGTACCGTAATTTCGGGTGTATAGCCTGCAGATTAAACAATTCAGTTTGGACCCAGAAATTTTATTCAGTATTTGAAGACCAATATTTACTGTGATCTAAAAAGTTACATTTTATTTTTAAAAATTTCTGGGTCGAAACACGATTGTATGATCCGCGGGCTATACACCGGAAATTACGGTAATTTTATTTATTTCATCACAATATTGCTGAAAGATGGATTTTCAACATATATATGTGTGTATATATATCCTTGTTCTCAAACAAATTATTTAAAAATTATTCATTTATGTTTAATAAAGCATATATATATTGTTTATACACTTACAGAAAATACATATAGCAAATTTTATGATATTATGTCAATAATGTCTAAAAGTAAAGAACTTATCTAATAGTAATGTAACGAAAATTTTAACATCTGGTGTAATGACAACAAAATTTTATAATTGTTTTACTTAATTTGGATGAATGAAAAAAGCTTACATGTTTATGTTTTATTGAAGTACAGGTGAAAATGTCACAAAGACATACCTCAACAACCACTGAGTATGTCACATTCACACTACAGATGATTTTTTTTTTCTTTTGATCTTTCGGGTTTGATTTCAGATGGTAATGAATTAATTAGTTTTGTTAGAAGTGTCATTGCAGTCAGCATATTAGGCTCACTATTTTTTTTATATAATTTGTTTTGATTGACTCGATGAACAACAATATTTAAAGGGACCATTTCATGACTTTTCAATTAAAAGCTGATTTATAAATTCATCATGTTGCTTAGTTATTATTATCGTCTTAAGATAATAAGTTGATATTAAAATTTTTAAATGCAGTTTATTTATTATTTGAAGAGTTGAAAGTATTTTTCAATAAGAGTGCGGGCTGTTGATCAATGTAGTGTTGGTAAAGGAACTGGTACTATTTAATTTAATTTTTATTGCTGTAAATAATATTTGTTATTTTATTATTGTATGTATTATATTTAAGCAAGAGTAGAAATACACGATATCGTAGTCATTTTAGTACATCTTAGCATGAAAAGCTTCAATATTTATCATTAAACATTCACATTTTATGAAAATTTTGTTAAAATTGCTCATATTTTCACTATTTTTATTTTATAACTATTGAAAAGATATTTTTACGTACAATTAAAAAAAGTAATAACAGCCTGCCTTCGGTTAATAATAAATTTTTGATTAACACATTATTTTTCACAAAATTCTTGATTTTAAGAATTCACAAGATTAAACACACTCTTAGCATTTAAACATGACAAACAACAATAAATAATAATCTGCCTACATTATTTGTCACATATACATTATTTGAAACTTATTTAGTGATTTTATATTGAAATGACTTTTTTTTTATGCAGTCTTTGAATATAGATCTGCCATTAAAAACATTTTTAAAAAAATTTCAAAATTTAGATATCTTTTTTTATCTTAAAAAATATTTTACTTGTAATCACCTTTAATTTCCTTGATCCTGTCTTAAAATGAGCTATAAACATACCCAGTTTCATTGAAATTTGTGACAGTGAATTAAATATCTTAGGCGAACTGACATGGAATGACTCTGCTTGATTTGATTTGAAATACGCCTCAAAATATTTTTAAATATGAAATACTACTAAAAACACCCAAAATCCCACTATTTTTATTTCAGAATCAGGTAAAGGACACCTTTAAGTATATCCCCCATAAAAAATAAATTTAATAAAAATACCGCCTTTTGTTAATAATGCTATTTTAGGTAATGCATTATTTTTCATAAAAAAATCACTACTTCAAAGATTAAACATTTTTTTAAACACACTTAAAATGTTATATAAGCATAACAGTATTTTCTTTCATAAAATACGTACCCTATATATTATGCATAAATTATTTGAAGATGATTTGTGGAATAGATATTGAAATATGATCATATTTATGTCATGCTACATTTGAAAATCGAGCAGTCAAGAATGCCAACTGATGGCAGTTTTCAAAATTTTGACAATTTTTTTCTCAGAAACTATTTGACCAAGGAGTAAAAAAAAATACTGGGAATCATATCTTAATAAAAGGAACAAACACACGCAGTTTCATCAAAATCTGTGATGGTGGGTTACATGCCTACCTGAACTGACATGGAATGACCCAATAGTCTTTGAATTTGCTTTGACGTATGTGTTGTGAAAAGAATGACGTAACGAATTGCTGAAATAGCCAAAATAAATTTTGCATTTAATTATTTCAAAATTTCATAAAAAGACCTCCTTCTCTAATCTTTAGGACAAAATTTAAAAAAAAAGGAGGTAAGAAGCAGCAATAGCAATAACTCTAATACTTTCTTGCTATTGTTTCACTATCTTTCTTTCATTTTGCAATGAAGAAGAGGCTCCATATTATGACTCTTTGCAACAGCTATCTCTACGATTAACTTTTTTGTCTGTTTAATGCTTTTCATTAGGTTGATTTTCACACATCATCATTTAATCTAAACATGAGAAATTTTGTATGAATCTAATCAGTTTTTATGTGTGATGGAAATGTTTTTTAATCTATTACCCCCCCCCCCCCCTTCCTTTGCTGTGCTATTAGCTTTAAATAAAAGTTTCTTATATTTAGATATACTTACATATTTATATACTAGGGTATCACTAAAAGACTTTGTCACAATGTATGTCTTTCAGTTGTATTATTTGACTATTTATATAACATCATTTATTGTAATATATGTGATTAAAATAACCATTTCATTTTATATGCAAAAGTCTGTATTCTGCGATTTTCTTACTTCATATATTCTATGAGTTTTTAAAATTCTGGAAAAATTTAAAAAGTAACAATTTTTTATATGTCATTTTTTTTCCTGGGAATTCATTTTTTACACTTTTTACTAACGTTATTTTTCCTTGTCTTTCTATATATATTTATTTTTATCACTTTTTAAATATGTGGATGCACTTAAAAAATATGAGAAATTAGTGCAAAGATTACTGTATGCTCCATAAAACAGAATAATTTGTTTTTCTCAACTCCTTTTTATAGAAAAACATTAATTTTTTTTTGGTGAAGGTAAACAAATAAAAATCCTCTATAAATTCACAACTATACACTGCCTTATATTTTCATTTTATTCAATGGAAACTTCTATGAAAGAAACCTCGTGATATACATAAAAATATAAAGTTTTAATTTCAATGAAAAAAAATATAATATTAATTTTTTTAGCGCTGCATAATTTATAATTAAAATGCAGATCATATAATCAAATGCAAATTCACATTTTTAATAAATCAAATAAACATTATGGATTTCCAGATAGTTAACAGAAATAATTAACTCGCATTGGCATTTGAAATTCAGTAGAATATGTAGAAAAAGTAGAAGTAATGCAAAATCCTATCTTTTAAAAAGCTTAATTCACTGAATTTAAAAATTGTGTGAGATGTATCAATAAAACAAAGAATGTTGAAGACCTGTGACTGTATGTATAGTCCAGGCATTAGGTGCTGAAAAAGGATGTATATGTTTGTGTGGAGTAAGATGTATTTGTAATGTTTCATAGAATGACAAACACTGCAATATAAAAATACTCTTTTTTTTAAAGAAATGAAATGAGAGAATAAATAAATGAAAAACTGAAAAAAGCAGAATAAAACCAGGTTAATAAATTAATTCATTCTGTTGTCTTTAGTAGAATTTTTAAAGATCTAATAGAAAATTACATAAATTTAACCCGTTTTGTAATGTTACCTCCACTAAAAACCTCACATTAGAAGTCAAGCAAAATTAAAGCATGGGCAGTTCAATGGAGAAATAAGAGCCCTGTTATTGACCGTCAAAAGTTGCGGAGTGTATCCTCTCCTTATTTCAAACAATGTGACAAAGATAATCTCTGGAGATAACTTATCACAAAAGATGTTGACAACCGAATACAGGGGAAAGCACTGATCAAGTGGGAAAACAAAGATTTCTACTCTTCGATTTTTGACTGGTCGATTTTTACTAATTTTCAGAAGCGGGAAGGAAATAGAACAGCTTTTATAATATTGGTTTGCCACTGAAGTGGTCAAATTAAGGAAGAATAAGCACTATACATTTTCATAACATGCAGAGTTCCAACACATTTTAGTCCCCCAAAGGCTACCATTTTTATTTAAAAAGGGCACTTTGGGGGATCATTTATATTAAAAAAGTGGACTAAAAAGGGACCATGTCTAAAAATAATGCACCATTTTTTTTTTATTATCCACCAAAATATGTTAATTGGTTATGTTTGTGAAGATGAGTCACTAAACAATATACTCAGCTAAATATCTTACTGCAAGAAGATAGAAATTATTCTAATATTCGGCACCCATATTGATAATTCTCCTTAAGGGAGCTTTTAATTCAAATTGCTGCTTTATTAATATTTAGAACAGCAAAAAATGATTTGCAATAAAATATACACACTAAAAATTAATGCATGCATCTAAAAAAATATTAAATCAATCAATTGTTAAAAGAGTTGCACACTAACAATTATTTAGTACAGTGCATTTCTTCGAATTTAACGGGGAGTAACAATGAATGGAGTGCTAGAGTGGAGTGCATAGTATTTATCATTCATTTACAGAGACACACAAAAGAATTCAGTTACAAGACTAACAAGGTCCCGAGGTTGCAATGAACATTTGTATATCGATAGAATATAGTTAGTATATAAATATAGGACCGTCATAAAGCGTAACTCCCAGGGAGGGTCTTGAGAAAATAAGTCGCAAAGTTTAAACTACAGTTTATAATAGGGTAAATTTCCTTCTTTGGCAAGCAGTTCAGTAGCCTGGTCAGCAGCATACTGGATTTGAGATATTTCTATCCAAGTTCAAATCTGGCTCAGACTTGTTTTTCAGAACGAAAATTTTTATCAATCATTTTCGAACCACAATTGAAAAAAATATGTATAATATTTAAGAAATTAAATATTAATTATAATAATAATTTAATAACGAAAAATACGAATTAAATATATGTTTTGTAGAATATAAGCTAACTATGAAATTTTGCATGTTTAAATATATAATGAAAAGTTAAAAAAAAAAAAAAAAACCTCATTTATGTTTATAGACCAGAAATTTTTTGTTGTTATTTAAAATTATTTACAGTTATTCCAATGAATAATCTACTATTTTTCACGGAGAAGTAAATTAAAACACAAGATATAGATGCATGAATAATTATATTATTTTAATTTTATTTCTATATGAAAGCATTTTGAATACTTCATGATTTTTTAATAACTTTTTAAAATTTTTAATTTTTTTTTTTTTTTTTTGGATTTTTGGTTTTGTAATTATTGTATATTGTAATTATTATTATAACTATTTTCAGCAATTCAATATCTTTTTTAGAACTTATTTTTAAGCACAAGACAGTTATTCTAACTATAATTATAAGAATCCAAGATTTAAAAAATTCAAAAGTTAAAAAGTTAGTTGGTAAAAAACGATACATTTATTTCACTGTGAAAAATAGTAGCTTATTTATGTAAATAACAGTAAATAAATTTTTAAATTAGCTTAATTTTTTGGTCTATAAAAGTTCCAGTTGACTTTTTTTTAGTTTTTATTATTATTTATTTATTTTATCTTTACTTTTTATTAAATATACAAACACTCAAAGATTCACAATGAAAATTGTATTTATATAATTAAATTGCTTTATATAAAAATATTAAACAAAGAAAAAAAAAATATTTGTGAAAGAAATTACTACGTAGACACTTATTCTAATTAAAAATATAAAAGCATATTTTTAATAAACCATGAAATATTTGAATGAGGAAACAAAATGAAAATAATGTATTTGTTCACTTATTTTAATTTATTTCTCTGTCAAAAATTGTAGATATTCATTAAAATAACTGTAAATAATTTTAAATACCCCCCCCCTCCCCCCTGCATATTTATGTCTATAGACCAGACATTTTTTTGTTATTATTTACTTTTCACTATATATTTAAACGTGCAAAATTTAATAGTTAAAAAAGCACTTATATGCTACAAAACATACATTTAATTCATATTTTTCATAAATTTCAATTATTATACATAGTTTTTCAATTGCAGTTCGAAAATGATTGATAAAAATTTTCGTTCAGAAAAACAGGACCTAGCGGGATTTGAACTCTGGTAGAAAAATCTCAAATCCAGCATGCTGCCAACCATGCTACTGAACTGCTTGCCTAAGAAGGAAATTTATCTGATTATAAACTGTAGCTTAAACTTTGTGACTTATTTTCTCAAGACCCCCTGGGGGGTTGTGCTTTATGGCGGTCATATATTTATATACTAACTTACTTAGAGTATATATACTTATATACAGTGTTGGGCAAAATCTGATTACAAAGTAATGAAATTATAGATTAAAATACATTATAATCTCCTCAGAATTCAACTAATTAACATGTAATGCATTACAAAGTAATTTCAATTACGCTTTTGAAATGTATAATCTAATTATTGTGTAATAGATTACAAATAAATTCTCATTTTATCTTTTAAAATTTAATTTGTAATGGATTAGAAGATGATTCAGTTAACATTTTTAATTGTATAATTCAATTAACCTGCAATCAATTACAGGATGATTCAGATTAGGTTTTTAATTATATAATCCAATTAACCTGTAATTGATTACAAGAAGATACCGATTACTTTTTAAATTATGAATCCAGTTAACCTGTAATAGATTATAGGTCAATTCTAATTACATCTTTAAAAATATAATTTGGATTAAATTCTAATGTATTACAAGTTAGTGTCAATTACGTTTGTTCAGAATCCAATTTGGTTAACGTGTAATGTAATACAACTAAATCTAAATTACATTCTATGAAACGTGTTTAAATTAAATTGCAATCAATTACAGACTAATTCTAATTTCATTTTAAAAAATATAAACTTAAAGTAAATTCAAATGTATTACAAGTTAATGTCAATTACTTTTGTTCAGAATACAATATGGTTAATGTTGAATGTAATATAACTAAATCTAAATTACATTCTATGAAATGTATTTAAATTAAGTTGCAATCAATTGCAAGCTAATTCTAATTGCATTTTAAACATTGATATGAAAATTACTTGTAATTCATTGCAAGATAATCCCAGTTACGTTTATAAGAATGCAACTAAATTTATAAGTAACTAATTATATGGCAGAAAGTATTAACTTATAATTTATAAAAAACATAATATAATTTTTTAAATGGAATTGTATATTTACTAATTATCTAGTTATTTTTATGTAATTACTCTATTTCTAGAAATATGGCTTTTTTTGCAAACTTTTCAAAAACAAATATAAGGGCCCGTTAAACATAAATACTTATAACTCAAATCCAAATTGTTACAGAACATACAAACTTCATACTATAAAAGCAATTATTTTAAAGGAGGAGAGGGAGTCTTTTTTTGGTCCTGTTTGCAATTGAGAATCTTTTCTTGAAATTGATTCCATGTTTATAGTTGAAAAAACAAAACAAAAAGTTCTATATTTAAAATCCAAATTCATCAAATTTTAGCTTACCTTTTTATTCATTAGTTTCATAGAAAATTAATTTTTCATTAAAACAATGCATTAGCATATAAATTGAAATTCGGTGAATTTGGATTTTAAGTATTAAACTTTAATCGAGCAATGAACTTTAAACTGAGAAATAATAATAATAATAATGTCTCCTCTTTCTAAATATTACATTTAACTATGAGTGCTCTACAGTAATTATAGTTCCAGTTATAACTGTTTTATGTTCACTAAAATATGAAGGAACTGCTATAGAAAATAATCCCCCCCACCACTCTTAAAACGATTACGATTACCATATGAAATTTATGTGCAACAAGTTGAACTCGAGTTATAAGTATTTGTCATTATCGAGTCCTAATATTCGCTTTATACTAAAATTTAGAAATCTTGCATTAAAAACGCCCGCAGTGTTCCCACTTTATAAAGATTAAGTTGACCTTGCAAAATAGGAGTGTTCTACGATAACTACAGTTGAGTTATAACTGTTTTAAGTGGTCAGAACCTTGTATTTAAAATATACTAAAATATGGTGGGCTTCTATAAAATATCAACAAACCCTCTACCCTTTAAAATGATTGCGTTTATCATACGGAATTTGTTTAGGTTACGACAATTTATATCCGAGTTACAAGAAGTTTTGGTTATTAGGTTCTTATATTTGCGCTGTACTAAAATTTACTGACCTCCAGTAAAAAATGCCCCCCCCCCCCCCACCCTCCTTTCATAAATATTACTTTTTCCATACAAAATATGAGTGTCCTACGATAATTACAGTTTCAGTTATAAGTGTTTTAAGTTAATAACCCCTTTTATTTATGATACACTAAAATATTTGGGGGGGGGGGGTGGAACTTCAGTAAAAAATTGGTAGAATATCCTAGTTTGAAAATTCTCAGTTATTGTTAAAATACTAACTGTAATGTATAACATCAAATATCATCCTTGTAACTCAAATTTCTTAATTCTCAACAAAAGAATATAATCATAAATAAGTATAGTCTCAAGTACAATTGTATTAAAATCTAATTAGATTTTTTACTATTCTCATTACACATAATTGTAACTAAAATTTTTTAGTTACCATTACAACAACATAATGATAATTATAATCATCTCAAGTACATTTGAAATCAAATCAATAATCTAAATTTACCATTCACATTACACGTAATTGTAACTATAATTTTACAGTTACAGCATTACCGCACCGTAATGAAAATCATAACGTTCTGCATTACAGTTGCAATCATATCTTAATAAAAAAAATTGCCATTGAAATTACACGTAATTGTAATTATAAGTTCTCAATTATAATTACAATTATATAATGATAATCATAGCATTTGTTGTTACAATTACAATGCCAATTGAATTTCAAATTTAAATTTTAATTACAAGTAAACGTAATTATAATTTCCTCAATTATAATTACAATTAGATAATGGTAATCATAGCATTTATAGTTACGATTACAATGCTAATTGAATTTAAAATTCAGATTATAATTACACGTAATCATAATTATAGTTTTCTCAATTATCATCACAATTATATAATGATAATCATAGCATTTATAGTTTCAATTACAATGCTAATTGAATTTCAAATTCAGATTTTAATTACACATAATCTTAATTATAATTTTCTCAATTATAATTACAATTATATATTGATAATCATAGCATTTATAGTTACGATTACAATGCTAATTGAATCTCAAATTCAGATTATAATTAACATGTAATTGAAATTATAATCCCTTACATGCCATTACATTGTAATCAGATTGCAAATTTGCCCAACTCTGCTTATATACTCTATTGATATACAAATGTTCATTGCATTCAGTGACACCAACCTCGGGACCTACCCTTGTGAGATTAATAATTCATACAACAGCTTTTTATGCTGTGGTATGCATTTTTAAACTTATCTAATTTTGAGTGTACTATGTTGTGAGCATAAATTCTATGTATTGCATACAAGGGATTGCATAACACAAAAGGATTTGCATGGGATATGGGCAACAGTTGCTGAAAATTGATTTTTAATGAAATGTCATTTTTAAATTTCTTATTTAGATATTTCATTATACAAAGAAAAGGAAATTTCTTTATCATATTCTGTCAGTTTTTAAAAGCATTTTATAATCTATGACTAATGCAGGATTATTCATTGTTGATAATTATTATCTAATGTTATCATATAAAAATCTACTGAAAATGCAAGTATAAGCAATTTTTGTAAAAGCTAATCCATTATTTTGTTTTTTATATTAAGAGGCTTTTTATTAAGATTTTTTAGCTCTAACAGTATGATTCTGCTTCTTTTTACAGGAGTTTGATTTATTAAACTATTCATTAAGTAGTGCTCGCATATTTTTCCGAGCAGATTTAACAGCAGAAGAGGAAAAAGATCAAAGAAAAGGTTGTTTTATGTTTATTTTAAATATATTTTTGTGGAATGGTTATCTTATCTACCTATATTTTTCATTATTAAATGTTTATTTAATTTCAGATAGCTGAAATAACTGACAAATGAAGTTTGTGAAGCTTTTGTTTAGGAAGAACTTGAAAATTTAGTATTTTTCCATTTGGAACAAAATCCTATCATCAAACATACTAATTAACATCAAATGGACTAATTGATGATGGTTTGCCAATTTACTAAAGCATTAAAATTACTCTTTTTTGTTGTTGTTGTTGTTTTATAATAGTTATTCCAAACAAACTTGAGACCAATTTCTATTAATATTTCTAAGATTTATTGACAATTTTATACTATAATATCTAACTGGAAATCAATAATGTAGCTTGAGCATCTTAATTTTTATGGCATTGTTTTAGTGTTTTGTGATTTTATACAATTGTTCTAATGAAATGTTTATTTTATTGTTTAAGAATAATATTACAATCTGTTCTAAAGATCAATGTACATTTCAAAATAAATATTTATTTATTCACTATGTGTGACTGAATTTATTTTATGTATTTGACTCTAGTTATAGAATAGTATATGAATTATTTTCATCATGTTTAGCTCCATATCATGGAAGATGGTAGTATTCCGAGTGACGCAGCCTTAAGCCTAAAATCGCATCGTATCGTATCGTATCGTATCGTAGAATTCGTAGATGGCGGAACTCATATATACAGCTAACTCGACATCAAAGAAAACGCGAAAAGCCGCCTTTTAATAACTCAGCAGATATAGGTCCTATTGTTCTGAATTTTCTAGAACAGTCTTATATCTGCAGTCTAATCGTATACTGAAATTTTTACATTTCTACGTGCAGTATATTTTGAGATCTAAATAGCCATTTTTAAAGTGAAAACGTTGGTATGATATCGAGGAAGTTCCTAATTTGAAAATCTCGAAAACGGTTCTAACAATTATCTTTAAATTGATACATAATATAAATGTGATTAAGGCGAGGTGGATACCACTTTTCTTTTTTCTGGGAAAACTCATTTTATTTTTGACATTTTCGTTTCCATTAATGCCCAGTCAACCATTAATCTCTGGTAATTTTCTCATCTGTGATTAGTGAGTGCGAGGCTAACATTAGCCTCGTAATGAGTAGGTTTGACATCATCACATCACGCCAATGAGCGCGAAGGGCTGTGACTTTCAGTAGATAGATCAAGATAATCCATGTTTATTTGTGTAGCGAGCAGAAATTACAAATTACGCTATAACGATGGATTTAGTGTTTTAAGTCGTTGTTTCCTTTCTGATTTGAAGTTAATTATTTTATATCTCCTTATTTACATTTAGTTATTTGCGTTTGTAACAAAAAACTCGCCCTCTAGCGATCTAAAGGGTACCACTGCTTTTTTCATTGCGTTAGCATTACTTACCGTGAGTCAAATAGCATTTGGGATTTTTAATTCTTAATAAATCTGAATAAAACCGCAAAAAAAAGATAATACATGCTGTTATGTGCCCCAATGCAACTCTAGATAATCGAAAAATCCCGATTTAAGCTTTCATTTATTTCCAAATGAAAAAAATAAAATACCTGTCGTCTCTAAAAACGGCAACAAAACTTTGATCAGCAGAAATTCCGATGTCTCGTTGAGGCTGACAGTTTGTTCAAATTTAATCGTGATTTAAATCAGATTATTAAAAAAAATAATGGATTAAAATATTTTTTTAATGATGTGAAAATATATTAAAATAGATGTTACCAGGTTTAAAAAGCATTTCATTTTAAAACTTTAATTAAATCTGGTCATCGTCATAAAAACTTTCTTTGAATAATCAAATTATTCACTCTTTTATAGAAAATAAGCACAACAAATAAAATAATTTTTTCTAGATTAAATAAAATAAATAAATGATTCTTATTTGTTTTTTATAAATAAATACATAATAAATTTCAGGTAAAAGAAAATTTCAGAATGATAACATCTGTTATACAGTTATAGTAAGAGAATGGAAAAAAGTAAAACAAAATCTAATTAGTATACAAATGTTTAGAAAGAACTACTTCAGTAAAAGTTTATAAAATATTTTCTACTTTTGGATTAGCACAACATATCAAAGAAAGCAATTGATAAAAGATGAAAAGTAACAATTTTTTTTTGCTTTTTAATTGGAAGAGCTACGTTCCAATCAAGGTTAATAAATATCATGATAATTTCAAAATGGTCAACTTATCGATGATTACAAATATTTTCGGAGTCCATACAAATTAGAAATTGAAACATAATGCACTTAGCATGAAAACTAATATATTCTAAATGTCTTTCTTCTTCTTTTTTTCTTTAATATTTTGGGTAGTTAATGTTGATAGAAAGTATGACTAACCATTAATATGATTATATTTAGTCTCTGTATATGTATGAATAACAGATATTATTATTATTTTTGTTGTTAATGCACATATATCTGCATCAGCTTAGAATTATGCAACTGCAATAATTTTACAAACTACAAATACATAAAGAACTGCCATGAAATTTCTTTTATTTGTTATATTCTAAGAATTCTATTAATTTCATGCATTAAATTACCTAATGAAATTATTTATTTATCGTTTTTATTATTTATCCAATTACCATCTATTATTTTAATAATTAGCGATAAAAATATTCTTTAATATCCTAATTACCGGTTTGGTTGTTTTAAAAACCTACAATTTTGACGGCGATTAACCCTTTATGTCCCAAATTATGAATTCATGAAAATTTCATCTTCTAAAGCATTTTTCGTGAATTTTTTAAACTATATTAGAAGATTTACATAATCATTTAATAAATTTTAAACGGATTTTGCTAAATAAAATTAATTAAATTTGAATTTATTGAGATTTTGTGCAATATTTATAACTCCACTGAAATCTTTTATTTAAAAAATATTTTGTAGAATTAGGAAATGTACAAATATAATGTTCTTACAATAGAAATATTTCCGAACTGAACCCCCCCCACCCCCCCTAATCTTTTAACATCAAGAAAACTGAAAAGATGCAAAGGTAAAAGAAATCATCCTTTTAAAAATATTTTTGTTTTGTGCAACCAATAATGATTTTGAAACAAGATAAAATAATGTATCTATAGCTGATTCTAAACTGTATTACTACTAATGGATGTATTAAATAAATTTTATGAAAAGTAATTTCAATGGTACTTTAAAATATCGTCGGGACATAAAAGGTTAACACAGAAAAACAATCATAAAAATCCATTTTCAATAATAATAAAAATACTTATGTTTTTTTACACCCTACATTACAAACATACTAAAGTAAGCCGATTTTCCATTAAGAGACTTAAAAAAGCAAAAAATTTATTCCACAAGTAACCAATTCACACGAGGCAAACACAAGCGAAAGCCAGCAGTGATAACCGCGTTCACGTGGAACTGTTTACAAACATTAGCAGGTCTAAAAGCGCCACCTATCTTTGATTACAAACGTGAATTTCTGAGTGCAAAGTGCTGTCACTTTCAAGTGATAGATAATCTATATTTATTTATGTACTTCTTGCGAGCAGATGGATTTGAAATTAATTATTTACATTTCCTTATTTACATTTGGTTATTCCTAATACTCAGAAATTTTGTCAGTCTTCGCTTGGATGAACTTCTTGCACCATGATAATATATTAGCATAACTTGACCAGGTTGAAAGCTTAATCCAATTTGTTATGCTGTCAGATTTACATATGTTTCAGCAGGGCTGTACGAATGGTGCAGTCAACCCCAGGCATGGAGGAGGCGCCAAATTTATACTACAAACCTCGTCTTTTTCTTCCTTTAAAAAAAAATTTATATTTACATGTTGTTAATTTTTTTTTTTTTTTCAGTGAAAGTACAAACATCTTTCGTTTCAAAGTTATTGCATTCTCCTTTACCTCATACTGACAGAGGCGTCCCTACGGGTGTGCGACAGGTGCGGATGCACAGGGCCTCGCACCCGAAAAACCGTCAACCAATATTTTATGAATATTAGGCAGTTTTTATGTTTTTCTCTTGAAAAAAAAATATTTTGTCCTTGTAGGAAGGTAGCCGCTGACAATTTCTTAATAGTCACTTTTTACCATTTAGTGTCCCTATGGCAGGTGCGAATCCAGCAGGTCCCTATGGTAGGTGCAGGGGGGGGGATAATCACGCTGATCCCCCCCCCCCCTCCAAAAAAAAAAAATATAAATCCAACTTTTTTATGGCAGTTTTTGCGGAAAATACAAACAAACGGAAACCCGAAAGTTTTGGGGTACAGAAGTGGGGGGGGGGGGGGGGTAAACGGCTCCGATCATCCTGCCCACCAAATAAACATATATATCGGAAAAACGCAAATTTCACCAAGAGATAACGAAAAAAACGCGAAGTTCGTCAAAGGACTCAGAAAAAACATGAATTTAGTCATTGCATCGTGGAAAACACACGAATTTCATCAAAGAATCGCAGAAAAAAATTAATTTCGTTAAAGGATCGTGAACAACGCAAATTTCGCCAAAAGATAAAAAAAAAAACATGAATTTCGTCAAATGATCAAGAAAAAATGCAAATTTCGTCAGATTATTGCGAATTTTGTCACAAGATCGAGGAAAAAGCGTGAATTTCACCACAGAATCGAGGATAAAAGACTAATGTCGTTAAAAATGCAAAATTCGCCAAAGGATGACGAAATAAACACTAATTTCGTCAAAGGATCGCGAAAAAACTCTTGTCACAGGATGGCAGAAAAAACACTTTTTGTCACACTATTGCAGAAAAAATACGAATTTTAGCCTCAGGATCATGGATAAAACAATAATTTCACCAAAGGATCATAAAAAAATGCGAATTTCGCCAAAGGATCACGAAATAAATGCAAATTTCATCACAGGATCGCTGAAAAACACGAATTTTGTCAAAGGAATGCCGAAAAACAGGAATTTTGTCAATGCATTGGTTAAAAACGTGAATTTTGCCAAAGGATTGGTTAAAAACATGGAAAAAAATGCAAATTTAGCCAAAGGGCACAAAAAACTGGAATTTCATCAATGGATTGCAGAAATAACGCAAATTTCGTCAGATAATTAGAAAAAAACACAAATTTTGGCACAGCATGTTGAAAAAAGTATGAATTTTGACACAAGATCGCAGATAAAACACTAACTTCGTTAAAGGATTGTAAAAAAACACAAATTTCATCAAAGGATCACGAGATAAATGTGAATTTCGTCAAAGGACCACATTGTAGTAAAAGCATTGTTGCAGTAAAAGATCTTTTTAATGCAATTCTCTGTATAACAGACAGCTTCTTTAATGTAAACAATGAATTTTACTCTTAAAAAAAGCCTGCAATCCATTTTGTAGAAATATTGCTACCCTCTAGAGCAGGGGTTCCCGAACTTTTCGATCGACGTACCACTGAATAGAAGTTCATACTTCCGCATACCACCAAGTTACAAACTCCATGCTATTACAGAAAAACCTGTGTAAATGGAATATGTCTAAAACAAGGTATTTGTGCAGTCTTTTGTGCTCCGTCTAAGCAGATTTTACTCTATTTAATTGGATGATTACTTTATTAAATTGGTATACTTAGATTGACTGCTTTATATTAACATTCAAGTAAAAAGTACTAGTATCATTATTACTATATTATTAATATGTACATTATCAAAATATAGTGTTTTGATTTAAAAAAAAGCTACTATACTTAATGGCATATTGGTGTAGATTGATACATATGCACTAGGATGACTATTAATTCTGTTGTATTGCTAATGATAAGGGTGATGCTTGCTTTACCAAACACATCTTCCTCATATCTGATTCAATCTTAGTTTTAGACATAAATCAGATTCGATGTTTATGTTTATTCCTGTATTTGTTTTTCATATAAAGAAGTAATGAGAAAGCATTTAAAACAAATATATGTTGTGCTAAAAGCAAGCAATAATTTTCAGGGCTGTAGTGGATATCTGCCCAGGTACCCACCCAGCTACCAGCATTAAATCTGCATATCATCACAGATGTAAACAATGAAACTTTCAGTTCAGATGTAAGGGCAAAATTACAGAATTTTTTAATTTTATATCATTCTGTTTGTATTTCAGTATGTAATTAATTCTCTATAATATGACTGAACTCATGATTTTTTAGGAAGGAAGTACAATTTATTTCTGATAAAAAAAAAAAAAAAAAAAAAAAAAAAAAATTGGTAATCACAATCTTTTTATCAAATCTTTTTATGTATTTTAATCCAGATTTTTTGACTATTAAGACTGACTAAATCTGAAATAAAACTTCCTTACTTTATAATTTTGATGCAAATTAATAGGTACCATTAGGAAGGAGGTAAGTTTCATTCAATAATTCAAGGAAAATGATTCTTATCTTTATAATGCAGATTTAATTATACATTATTATTTACTTGATCTTTACTTTTAATAATTTAATCATTTTTTAAATTATCTTACTTCTTATCGTTTTAGTTTATTACTGTAATTAATTATTTTAATATTTTACTATATTGCAAGGATTTTTTATAACTTTGATTGCATAAATACATTCAAATGACTGTTTAAAAACTGTAAACAAAGCAAGGACCAGAAATCTGCAAAATTCTAAAATCTGCACAACCTCTGGTCCCAAGTTGAGCGGATTTGAGGGCGTCTACTGTATAATGATTTTGTTCAGAGGTACTGTTTGTTTTCTTAAAGTGAAACCTTCTGCGCTTTTGTGCATGCATCAGGTCTGTTTTGATTTTATCAAAATATGGATGATCGGAGGCTGTTTAGCTGAGTGACAACATACAACTGGAACTTTGGCAAATGTCCATCTCAGCATTACTCCTTTGGATCGTAAAATTGTCTCAGAGTGTTAGGCACAGCTTTCGAAAACGAACTGTATTTTTGATGTGTTTATAAGGCATCATTTTGTTTACATTTTAATACTTCATCTAAATAGTTGTAATTTTTCTAATAAATATGTTACATATAATGTATGGTAGTAATAATCAGTATATCTGATGAAAATTTAATTAATTTTTTAAAAATAAACTATATTTATTTAATGATTTTTTTTTTTATCCCTATTACTGTATTTCATCAATAGTAGTTCGAGAGCCATAATTTTATATTGTAAAATTATTAAAGTATTCTGCAAGCAGTCCTTGTTCAATCACAAAAGCCTGCCACTAAAAAATTTTAATACAGAAGATGCATATAATGTTTTTCTCAGATGTAAACAATAAATTTTGCAGTTAAGAAGCACATTTGTTTCACAAATATTGCTAATTTCTTGGAACACTAAATTTGATACATTGTCGTCTTTAACGCATTATTTTGGAGCAATGAAAATAATATATTAAATTTTTTTGTAAATGAGTGTTACAATCGGTGGCAGCTCTTGATGGTTTTTTTTTTTTTTTAGGCACTAAATTCATGCTTTCCAAAAGTAATATTTTTGAAAAAAGAAATTTTTGCCTTATTTAATATAAGAAACTTCTGCCAAAAATAAGGCAAAGATTTCATTATTAAAAATAGTGAAAAAGGAATAAATTTGCCAGCCATGCATTTAGTGCCCCCAAACTGTCAGTCACGAGCTAAAGGTAATTTAATAATGTGTGACATGATCTATCAGGGCCGAAACTAAGGGGGCGAGGGGGCATGTGCCCGGCGTGAAATGAAGGATTATACTTTTGGAATGGATAATTTTCTTCTGATGGATTGATGGCTTCCATTATTATGAAACAGTCATTATAAATGAAGTGTTAGGTGAAGATGAAAGAGCAGTCATAAAAAGTTAGAACTCTGATTTTCTGGTCAGAATGGGAGGAAAGGGAAATGGCCTTTTTTTTTTTTCATCTTTACCTAACACTTCATTTATAATGGCTGTTTCATAAAAATGGAAGCCATCAATCCATCAGAAGAAAATAACTCAGTTAAGCAGGACTTGGATAATCGGGACTCTACTGTATATTTCATTTTAAAAATGCTCTTTAAAAATTTTTTGTTGGTGTTCAGAGGGGAATCATGACCCCCGTAACCTCCCCTTTGGACCCGCCATTGTAGATTACGTAGTTCAGAATAACATGTCTTATGATTACACACTTTAAATTTTAAAATAAGTCGGCTATTAGAAAATTAATAAAATTATCTTTGTAAATATACTTTACAGAAGAGGGAGGGGGGGGTGGAGCGCCAAAATCCATGTTTGCCCCGGTACAAAAAAGACTAGTTTTGGCCCTGTGATCTATTCTTATTATGTATAGGTGCAGATTCACAGTCGCCATGTGACGACTAAATTTTTTGCTTCGGCCGCTAACTTTCAATGTCTCAGTCGCCATACGTTATACAGGGATGCTCCTTTTCTGCTAATGGTGGATTTCTACCTTTTTAAAAAAATGAAATCAGTGTATTTTCCTTCCTACAGTCCAGAATGATCTGTTTAACACAGAAAACTATTGTATTACATAGAAAAACAAACGTCTGAAGTGTGTTTTGATTTTTATAGCGCTAAATAATTTTTCACATTCACAAATTTTTTAATGTAATGTTATACGATAAAATCAAAATTAGAAATATTGTTGTCCTAATATTTCTCCCTACCATGATTGCTTAGCTTTACATTTTTTAAAAATGTATCTTGTCCAACTATATCTTCTGAATGAACATAGTTTAAGATTTGTATTAGACTTAATAATTAAATTTAAAGAATTTTGTGATTAAATTAAACAAACCCATTTGATGTAATTAGTCTGTGTTTTCTTGTACATAGACATATGTATATATAAAATAAATTATTTTCCACTTTGAATTCAGTCCCTTACAAACACTAAATTCTTTTTATGTGTTTGTTTCACAATGAGGCCACTGGACTTTTTGGGTTTAGGAGCCACTTTCTCCTTCCAGATATTGGGAATCTGCACCTATACTATTATGTAAAATTTTATAATTTTCACTATTTCTAGTTCCAAGGAATGTAATTTAAAGCACGTTTACAAGTTAAATTTAATGATGAATGAAATATGATCTATATAATGCGAAATTCTGTAATATGCAGAACTTCTCATCCCAAGGTGTGTTATAAAGATCTATCGTATTTATCTTCATATGTAATTCACTCACCAAAAACCCTAAAGATTTAATATCTACGAGTGTTTTTTTTTTTTTTGTTTTTGTTTTTTTTTTATGCTGTGCAGTAGGGGGAGAGAGGAGAGGAGAAATGTACATTTGGGGAGTTAGGGCTTTATTTATTTATGTTAGTGAGCAACAAATATTGCAGATTATTTTTTTTTTTTCAAACTAAAGTTTGAATGATTTTAATTATTTAGGTAAGCTGGGGAGATGGGTGAGAAGGGAGAAGTGAAATTTTTGGGGCTCAGGCGATTATTTTATATGATTTACTATTATTGCCAATAAAGAGCTTTAAAGAAGGATGGTGGAAGTTTATATATATATATATATATGTGTGTGTGTATGTTTAAAGAGCAATATTTCTTGCTATTTTTCTTAAGACAGTAAATTTTTTATTTAATAAAATTTAACATAGCTTTTTATATCTCTGAAACAAACCAACAGAAATACCATCTAAACATGCATGTTGTGAATTACTTCCATATTTACCAATGAGTGGTTTAAAAAAATCTCATAGCACAGTGCTCTTTAAAATTGAAATATGTGGAATCTTTTTTTGCGGGGAGGGAGGGGGAGAGATTGAAGGTGAATAGAAATCCTGACTATGAATTCTTTGTCTGGTCTTTAATTTTTGTTGTTGTTGTTTTATTTTTTTTATCATTAACTTAAAAAAGTACTGATATCAATACAAAAACCCTTAACGGGTTAAAAGTTTGTGACGCAGTGCTTTATCTTATGCTCTAAGAATTTTAAATATGGAACTTAAAAATAATGATATAAAATTTTGAGTGACACTATGCTATTAGTTATAATATATATATATACACATTTATTCCATCATTTTATTTTTTTATAATTGCATGTGCAAAAATTATGTTCATTTTAAAAAGATGTATAAAAGTTTATTCATTGATGCATTATCATCCGTATCTCTCATAAATTCAAAATATGAGTTTTAAAAGATATGATATCAAAATTTAAGTGACACCTTGATGTTGCTTAAAACGATTAGTTTTAAAATTCAATTTAAATTTTCTTTTGGTTAAATACATTTACACATCTAAACAATACTTTTCATTTTCCAATGCACTGTTGAATATATTACTTTCACTGAATCTATATAATGCACTGAAATGTATTCATTTGAATAAATTGATTTATCTTTTGGGCCATGCTATCCAAAAATCAAAAGTAAAATTTATGTAAATAGTTTTTGCGTCATTGTATCCAAACTAAGTTAAATGTATGCAAATGGATAATATGACGAAAAAAACTATTTACATAAATTTTACTTTTGATTTTTGGATAGCATGGCACAAAAGATAAATCAATTTATTCAAATGAATACATTTCAGTGCATTATATAGATTCAGTGAAAGTAATATATTCAACAGTGCATTGGAAAATGAAAAGTATTGTTTAGATGTGTAAATGTATTTAGCCAAAAGAAAATTTAAATTGAATTTTAAAACTAATTGTTTTAAGCAACATCAAGGCGTCACTTAAATTTTGATATCATATCTTTTAAAACTCATATTTTGAATTTATGAGAGATACGGATGATAATGCATCAATGAATAAACTTTTATACATCTTTTTAAAATGGACATAATTTTTGCACATGCAATTATAAAAAAATAAAATGATGAAATAAATGTATATATATATTATAACTAATAGCATAGTGTCACTCAAAATTTTATATCATTATTTTTAAGTTCCATATTTAAAATTCTTAGAGCATAAGATAAAGCGCTGCGTCACAAGCTTTTAACCCGTTAAGGGTTTTTGTATTGATTTATTATTAGCCCTATCATCCCTGAAATAATGTTTAAACCGAAAATGGAGAAATATAAATAAAATGTAATAAGCCATTTTAAAAATCTGAAAAAAAAAACATGCATTAAATTTATACCTTGTATTTTATAAAATATAGTTTAAAATTTTTTATACAAAAATTTTTGAGAATAAACAAACTCTCCAAAAATCTTTGCTGAAAAAATCGTAACTTTGCCAAAAAACAGTAAATTTTAATCAACCAAGGTTTAAGTTAAAATATATGAAACCTTTCATGTGATAGCCTTTCAAAAAAGAAAAAAAAAAGTAAAACAATATGTTTTATATAAATTAAGATCTGAATTCATTAACTTGAAAAAGTGATATTTTTTAGGTACTACAGGCATATTTAGGAAAAAAATTCATACACAATTTTTATTAGGAAAAAATGTATAATTTATGCATGTGGAAAAAGTATTTGCTTTTATAATTTGAATATAATGTATTGTGGAATTCTTCATACAATGGCATGTGACATTTTTGGCAGCAGTGTACCGTTTTTTAGCTCATAGACTATCAAAGTCTGAAAGCTAATGTGTCCACATGTTCTGTATGTATGTAATACAATAACTCTTAATAGTAATATCCGATTTGCTTCAAATTTTGTATATAGGTTCATTTTGATAAGGCACTTCCCTGATTAGTCTTGAGAGTTCATTGGTTAAGCATAAAGGGGGAAAATGGGGGAGTTAATCCCCCTCTTAATTTATTTTTGAGGGGCATTATTCTTTGAAATAAGAACATCAATTAATGTAAATAGCCTGTGAACTCAATGTCATTAGTTTAACTGGGTACTTTTCTTTTTATTTGTTTTTATTTTTGTTTTTCTTTTCTTAAGCATACCAGAGTATGCCTAATTTAAAGGTTCATCACTGATAACTTCTTCTATAAGCAGCAGACCTGGTTCATATAGTATGTCTCATAAGTGTGGCAGTACCATTTCTCATATGAATTGTTTCAAGAACTTGTGACAGGTGCATGTTTGTTCAGTGCTACAGTAGACTCCCTCAAATCTGCACAACTTTAAACCACAGGTTGTGCAGATTTTAGAATTTTGTAGATTTCTGATTCATTGCATTGATTACATTTTTTAAAACTGTACTTTGAATGTAATAATGCAATCGAAAGTATGGTGAATGTTTACAATATAGTAAAATTTTAAAATAATTAAAGTGATAAACTAAAATGATAATTAAGATAGTTTTAAAAATGATTAAAAGTAAAGGTGATGTAAATAATTAATAATGTATCCTGTTTTAAAACATGCATAATAAAAATGAGATACTTTTTTTTGAATTATTTAATGAAACTTGCTTTATAAAGGTACCCTACTAATTTACATCAAAATCATAAAATAAGAAAGTTTTATTTCAGATTTAGCCAGACTTAATAACCAAAAAAGCTTGATTAATACATAAATATATTTGGTAAAAAGAGTGCAATTATCAGTGATATCAGCATTATCTTGGAATTCTTTTCAGAGATAAATTTATACTTCTTTCATGTTAAAAGTCTGTAATTTTGTCCTTACATCTGAATTGTAAGTTTCATTGTTTATATCTGCAATGATGTATGGATTTTAGGCATTTGCAGGTTTTAGGGTTGTGGATTTGAAGGCGTCTACTGTATTTGCAAAATTATACAGTATCCAGCTTTTGGCTGCTGATTGATGAACCATACCCACAAAAAATCAAAATATTCATTGGCAGGTTTTTAGAGCACACGAGTAGGTGCAAAAGTTGAAGACATTCTGTTGTTTGTTTTAAAAATAAATTAAATTATTTCTAACTTATTCAAGTCTTTCAAATGAAAATCTGATTTCAAAATAATTGCTTAATAGGCACAAAGGCCAACCTAGTGAAAAAGATTCCATGCCGGGACTCGAACCCGGGTCATCAGTATAGCACACTGGTGTTCTACCGACTAAACCATATGGAACGATACCCAGCCTGGAACTTCTCACTATTATAGGTTGGCAAGGCTACAAGCACAGCACAAGATGGAATATTTTCCCGTGAGCCACCAATATGGGGCAAACACGAAACTCAATTAAATCCAGCATCGATTCAAACTATATTAATACATGGAAATTATTCCGGAGAAAACATATTCCATGTTTGTCCCATGTCCGTGGCTCACGGAAAAGTATTCCATCTTGTGCTGCGTTTGTAGCCTTGCCAACCTATAATAGTAAGAAGTTCCATGTGGTTTAGTCGGTAGAACATCAGTGCACTATACTGATGGCCCGGGTTCGAGTCCCGGCATGGAATCTTTTTCACTAGGTTGGCCTTTGTGCCTATTAAGCAATTGCTTTGACATTTGATTTTCATTTCAAGTATTGTATGCAAGGTGAATGTTTCTCTCTGGAATAATTTCCATGTATTAATTATTCAAATCTGTCAATGTTGCCAAAATAACATTTTTCTTGGGACAAAATGATACGAGAATGCTTTGACCGCCATATGTGTACCTGATGTTCACAGAAGCAGTTGTTTTTAATGATTGTTGAATTTGTTTATTTTATCCAATTGTTTTTACCGTTGGAACATTCTTTTCATACATTTTTCAAATGTTTTAGTGAAACATTCCTTTAATGTTTTTTTAAAAATCTTTCAGTAAATGAGAACCAATTGTCAATGCTAATATTTCTATCAATTTTAGAAACTGGTTCACATAATTTACGAACATAACAGTGCAGAGTACTCTAACCAATTTCTGCCCAGCATATGAAAAAGCTACCAACCAATCAATCAGTATGATTGTGTTAAAAATAATAGTATATCTTCGTATCCATTGTTTATATGGATCTTGGAAGACGATAGTATTCCAGTGATGCAGCCTTAAGCCTAAAATCGTATCGTAGAATTCGTAGATGGCGGAACTCATATATACACCTAACTTGACTTCAAAGAAAATGCAAAAAGCCGCCTTTCAATAACTCAGCAAATATAGCTCTTATTATTCTGATTTTTTTATAAACAGCCTTATATCTGCAGTCTAATCCTATTCTGAAAATTTTAGATTTCTACAATTATGTAAATGATTTTTGTGCATCATATTATCCATTTGCATACATTTCGTTTAGTTTGGATACAATGACGTACAGAAATCATTTACATAAATTTTACTTTTGATTTTGGATAGCGTTGCACAAAAGATAAATCAATTTGTTTCATATATTTACATTGCAGTGCATTGTATAGGTTCAGTGAGAGTGATATTTTTAACAGTGTATTGGTAAATTAAAAGTTTTGGTTACATGTGTAAATATATTTAGCCAAACCAAAAACAATTGAAATTGAATTTTAAAACATTGTTTAAAGCTACATCAAGGCGTCACTTAAATTTTGATATCATATCTTTTAAAACTCATATTTTAAATTTATGAAAGATGTGAATGATAAAGCATCAATGAATAAATTTTTATATATCCTTTTAAATTTAACATAATTCTTACGCATGCAATTATAAATAAAACAAAAATAAAAAGATGAATTAAATAATATTAATGTATGTATACATATACATTCATTAATAGCATAGCGTCACTTAAAATTTGATGTCATAATTTTTAAGTTCCATATTTAAAATTCTTATAGCAATAAGATAAAGTGCTGCGTCACAAACTTTTAACCCGTTAAGGGTTTTTTTGTATTGATTTCCTTTACCTGCAGTTTATTCTGTTGAACTGTCTACATGGCAGACCAGATGTTATTTACCAGTAAGGTTATCTGAGTGAAATATGCTCACTGGTTGTCAGCCCAAGTAGCTTAAATGGTAGAGCATTGGCAATGAAAGCCAAGGATCCGGGTTCTATTCCCGGCTTGGACATTTTTTAGCTCAGTTGGAAAAATTCAATTCATATGATAACTTTACCAATCAATATGATTGTGTTAAAAATAGCAGTATAAAATTAAATGTCTGGCACAAAAAAATGTAAAATTTTTAAATTAAATGTGATGATAAAACAAATATCCTCTAAAAAATAAAATAATATATTGTGAAGGAGGTATTTTTTTTATAATGCTTATCAGATATAGTAATAAAATATGATGAATAATTAAGAGAGAGAAGTAGTTCCCTCAAGCACAAATGAAGAGCTGAGTGGATGAAGATGTTAAGTGATATGGAACAAATGTGCTTCAACAATGCATGGGTGTTTGGCGATTTTTTGATTGGTGCATTTTTCTAGCCCACTCCTAAACTACTGTTTTCTAATACATTGGCATGTTTGAATCATAGGAAATACCTACTTATAAGTAACAATGTATTAAAAAACACACAAAAAAAAAAATATTTTTACAAAACAATCAAAAACACATTTTAGAACATAATTTTTATGGGAAATGTGCTACCCGTGTCATTTAGTGCTTTTAAAATGCCCCTGTACATCAGAGGAGACATCAAGTAGTTCAAATTCTAATTAGTCCAAAGCCATTTTCGACAGCTGCACTACCATAGACTTTACGCAGGACGAAAACAAGGAGTTTTTAAATCCACAATCTTCATAATATTTTCATGCTTGTTTATTTTTAAGACTGATTTTCAGGTTTAGAAATGTTTATATTATGGATATAAACACAATTTTTATTTTTAGAAATTCAAATATTTGATATGTCATAATAATTTATAGAATAATGAAACAAATTTGAAAAATCTATGTACATTTGTTCAAAAATATGCGGTAAAAGTTTGAATTTCCTTTTTGGTAATACAGTGGGCTCCCTCAAATCAACACAGCTTGGGACAAGAGGTAGTGCGGATTTTAGAGTTTTCCAGATTTCTGGTCACTGCTTTGTTCACAATTTTTAAACAGTAATTTGAAGATAATAATGCAATTAAAATTATAATGGATGCTTGCAATATAGTAAAATTTAAAAATAAGTAATAAACTAAAATGATAAAAAGATAATTTTAAAATTATTAAAAGTAAAGGTCAAGTGAATATTTAATGTACAATTAAAATTGAATATACATAATAAAGATAAGATATATTTTCCTTGAATTATTCAATGAAACTTGCCTCATAAAGTTATCCTATTAAATCACATAAAAATCATCAAGTAAGGAATTTTTATTTCAGGTTTAGCCAGTCTTAATATCCAAAAGAAAAGATTGATTAATACATAAATATATTTGGTAAAAAGATTGTGATTACCAGTGATATCATCAATATTTTGATTTTTTTTCAGAAATAAATTTATAGTTTTTTCATGAAAAACCATGATTTTAGTTATATTATCGAGAATTATATATTAAATACATACAGAATGATATATTCTATAACTATAAAATTCTGTAATTTTGTCCTTAAATCTGAATTGAAAGTTTCATTGTTTACATCTATGATGATGTGCAGAGTTTAGGTGTTTGTGGATTTGAGGGAGTTTACTGTACTTATAATGCATAAATAGTTTCTTTACATCAATTTTTAAATAAGGAAAATGTATTTTGGATGTAAGAAGGCACTTTAAATAACATCATAATACCATCTCAATCTTTTAAATGTTATCGGCAAATCATAATTTGAATCATTGAATATTTACTTCGAAAAAAGCATTAGAACTCTATAGATTCATCTGCCATAGTGCACAAATATTTGATAAATGTACATTTCTATTTATTGAAATAAACATTTTGTAAAACACATGAATAAAAAATCATAAAATGAAAACTATTTTGTACAAATATGAGCAATGAGTTTTAAGGGACAAAAAACTATCTCCAATGTAGAAGGAATCTCTAATGTTTACATCGTTAAAAATCTGTAGCTTTTACTGATAGTCATTCCAAGGCAATTCTTACGTGATGCAGGGACATTTACATGTGTTTAAACCACTAAATTTTACCGAAATTAAAGTTATTAAATACTTTGATAATTATGAGGTATAAGACCTTAACTTGTACTTCAGAAAGACATGCTGTTTTCTTTTCCCACATTAAAATTGAATGAATAAGAAATTAAAATGTATGCGTGATGCACGGGACTCACAAAAAATCAAAATGCATACATCATATGGTATTAACGTTAATTTCTGTGATGTTTCATGGATTTATTGATTATACTTTTTTTTATAATGAAAGAACATTTAGTTGATTGATTTGGTGCAAACTTAAGTTCGTTTAAAAAATTAATTAATAAATTATGTAGATTTTATGGATGTGATGCACGGGACAAGTCTGACTTGTTTGCATACCACCTGAGATTTATGACATTTTTCAACATATTTATGATGCTAAATTATGAGAATACATAATAAAAAGATACTAATCATATATTTTACTTGACGCAGATATTAATTACTTAAAATAACTGCCAGTAGATGGCACCAATGTACTCATAATTTGAAATTTTTTAATAAGTAAATTTTCTAAATGGATTTAAAAATGTTTTATTTTGACATGTATCAATCAATGCAAATGTATGATTTGTGAGGCTTTCTTCCTAAAGTTAAGATGTCTTAAGGGCCTACTTCAGTCACACAAAAAGACCCGTTCGCTAATGCTATTCCTATGGAAGAAATTTATAAAGATATCTCGGTCGCATTTCAATATTTTTAGATGATTTTTTTTTGCAGTGGCTCACTGAGTTCAATCTGTATGCAGAACGTTTTCTACTTTTTCAATTTTGTTTACAAGTATTTTTAATCAGGATACTTTCATTTTCAGAACCGGTTCCTAAAAGGAAAGCATCCTCTTGAAAAAAATCCCCAGTGAAAATCGAAAAAGTAAAAAACAGCCTTTTTATAGATCAATCTCAACTAGCCACTGCAAAAAAAATCATCGAAAAATATTGAAATGCGAACGAGATATCTTTCTAAATTTCTTCCATAGGAATAGCATTAGCGAACGGGTCTTTTTGCGTGACTGAATTAGGCCCTTAAGACAATGCATAATTCTGAAATGTTTTGGGATGAAGCATTATGTAATAATACTAACAATTCTCACTGTTGGCAAGGTGTTTGTAGTGATTGTTCTCATGGAGGAAAGATGAAAAATGATGAGCCGGATGAAAATACCGTCATATGGATCCAATGGGCAAAAGACAGAGGAGGCAAGATATAATGTGAAAGAAGGCTGCATTGGCAAAGTTTTATCAAGCTTAAAAGAAACCTTTTATTTAGTCACTTGCCACTTAAATATTAAACAAATTCAAAATTAAGAATTTCAGAATGAAAAAAGGAGACCCCAAAGTAGAAGTTCTTCAGAAAGAATTTGCTATGGATTATAACTGTAAATATCAAAATGAAATTCATAGTGCTCTAGAAGTAGTGTGACTTTATTCACAGCAGCTGTGTTGTCTCAGTACATTTGTTCAACATTTTTAGTTTGTTCGGATGCAAAAGAAAAGGAAAAAAATACAGTCAGAGCTTTTATTGAGTTACTTTACTCTGATCTGGAGTCCCTTTTCAGATGAAAACAAAAATTGAAGTGATATGGACAGATGACCCATCATCTGAAATCAAGAATAAATTTATAGTTCTTTTCTCACAAGAACTTAGCTGGAAATACTAGAAAACTTATAGCTGGAAATACTTGCTTCTTCACATGGAAAAGTCACATAGGTAGAATAGGTGGAAAAGCAAAATCACTTACAAAACAAATAGGTGTTGCTATCCAACGTGCAATTTATTCACAAGTTTAACATAAAACTCTTGAATTTATATACTTATAAATTTATATACTCTGAATAAATTGTACAGTGGATAGCAACACCTATTTGTTTTGTATCGATATTACAACGTAAAGTCCTTTATTATCATTACAAAATCCCTTATTCGTCAAAAAGTTATGAGGAAGCAAATTTCTCAAATTGTACATTCTGCTTCTGATTTTTACAACCTTGTAAAGATTTTAATATCAGCAATAAAAGTTTTATTAGTTGAAGAGAGAAATATTCCACAGAATGAAACATATGCCAAATAATGTACTATCTCTCTATTACAGTTTTGCAGATTTATGCTAAAAAACATGATGATGCATGATTTTTTTTTTCTTTTATTGAAACTATGATTTTTGTATTTTTTCCTAACTTTTTTTTTTATTATTTAGCATATAAATATGTCAAGCTTTAAAATTTCTAAATTAATCTCTCTCTCTCTCTTTTTTTTTTTTTTACAAAATTTAACATAAATGAGGCACAGGACAAGGGTGTGTGATGCACGGGACAATTTAAAATGTTTATAATTGGAAAAATTATTAACATGAATTTATTTTAACAATGTATATCTTTTTCTTTGTAAAAGTATAAAGTAAATCAGAAATGTTTTCCATCTAAATTAAATATTACTACTTCTAGTAAAACTTAATGCACTTTTAATGTGATGCACGGGACATCACTTTAAAGTATCTTAAATCACAAACTACTATTTGAAAAAATTAAAATAAGAGTAATTTTTTATTGAATTACATAGAAATATACCTGCAGCTACTTTGAAATGCCAAAAATTTAATAAAAGTGCAGTATATTTGTTTATAGAGATTAACAAAGTATAGGTGTATGAATGCATGTATTTCTCAATATTGTAAACATCAATTTTGACCTTCATGAACATATAGAAACAAACCATGTAAAAATAAATAAATGCATGTATTAAATACTTCAGACTATGTACTTTAATTAGCCATGAATAAAAAAGAAAAATTTAATAGTTTATTTTTTGAGGGTATGGTTCACTTTTGGGAGATCACCCTCCATTGCTTTTACAGAATATCTCTATTCTGACCAATGAGAATGCTCCATAATATAGTCAAGTAACTGTTTTCTCTAAAAGCAGTGGAGTGAGTCTGCATCAAAAGTGGAAGATTTTTAACAATGTATAAGATCAAATTGATGTTTTGAAGTTAGCTTACTTCGAGATTGAAATTCTGTAATTTTCGATATTTAATCATCAATGACGTAATAGATGCATTTGCAATAATTTTCCTTATGCTTTTTCCAACTTTTCCCTTTTTATGCTTTTTCTTTAACAAGGGCTGCAAAATGAAATTTTAACAACTTAATTCAAGCATAAAAGCCAGGTTACCATTGAATAAAATATTCCCAAAGTTGGCCATTTTTTTCCTTTTAACCGATAAAACTGTGCGTGTGAGTAAAGCATCTTTGCCATATCACTTAACATGTTCATCCACTCCACTCTTCAAATGTCTGTGCATTACTCTAATATGATCAATGATGAGATGAATGAGAATTGCACCCACTTTTCATTGAGAATTCAAGTTGGAGGTCAGATCAATAACTATTTAATGAATATGACTGAAATTTACATTACAGATTTGTATGAATAGACTATACCTGTGGTTCCCAAAGTGGGGCATATGCCTACCAGGGGGGGGAGAGGGGCAGGATTCCAAATTCGTTACTCAGTCATTCACTATCAGTTTCTTTTGCCCCCCTCCCTTTTTTTTAAAGGAATGTTGAAAATTAAACATAAGTGAAATACAAGCAAAATTTAAAAAATCAGTTTTTTTACTGAATTTAAAAAATATTTTTAAAAAGTTAAAATACAATCAAAACCAGAATAATTATAAGAGTAATCTTTTAAGATATTTTGACATCTTTTTATACTATTAAAATCTATAAATTTTCTGGTTGTTATTGTATTTTTCAATTCTTCGTAGAGTCAACTGGGGTAACTTTGGCTCAAAAGAGATAAAAAGATTACATCTGCTACATCACTTGAGTTATTGGCAAACTTTTTGGTCTCAAAACATAAGTAGCAGCACTAGCGTGAGGCTGAGATTGGCAGCTTATTGTAAATAATTCGTCAAGGTTTCACCATGGCAGCATGGAACAAAGTTTCCTAAATTTGGGCCAAAGTTACCTCAGTTGACTGTAATGTTTTCTATTGTTTATTGAAGGAACTTTCTAATGATATTCACTGTTTTACACGTTACACTACTAAAAGTACAAACTGACTGTCTTGAACATATTTAACCTAAAATACATATGAAATATCAAAACGAGATACTACCAACTTTATAAAATTCCTAAATCTTAAATAGCGTTAGAAAAGGAAATCGCAGATTATAAATATCTTTGACTTTAGTGCAGGCATCCTGTACAATAAATAAATTCACATGATGACATGTACATTTTAAAATCAGATAATATTTGGAAGACAACAAAGAAAGGAAAAACAGAGAAAATTTGTTGTGATGCGGAATAATGGCTACTTAAAATTGATAAAGATGAGAATCTTAAAATGCTTCTTGTGTATTTTGTTATCTATAGAAAGAAAATGTGGTGGTCAAAGGTTTTTCACCAATTTTTAATAAGTTACAAAATGAATTATAAAATGTGTAAATGTTATAAATTTTAAGGCCAAATGTTTCTTCAAGATATTGTGAGAAGATAAAAATGTAGACTGTATAAAACTTTTCTTTAACATTAGAGTAAGTTTGAATAGTAAAACAAAACTCTTTTTGTCTCAAAGGCAAAGATTTATACACTCATTGCATTTATTGAATTATGTTAAAAACACATTTTTGATAAAAAAAAAATAAATCTTTTTCATAAGTTACAAAATATGAAATGAATAGTTATTGGCAGTGTTGCAGTCATAAAAAACCAAACGGTTATATGCTAGTCATGAACGTTCATGGCTAGTAGTCCAGCCAAATAGGAATTTAACCTCGGAATGAAAGACAGCAAGCTGAAAATTTGCAAATATCTTTGTTTTGACATTCTAAAAGTTAGCTGAAAAGTCTCATAAAATCTCGTGTCCGCGTCTCCAGATATTGAAGATCAAAGATCACGAAAATCGGTTTTTCGCTTATATCTGAAAAACTGTATGTTTTATTGAAAAGAATCCAGCTACACAATTAAAGTAGACAAAATTTCTTTAAAAATACACATATTAACTTTAATTTTCTGACGAAGAGGTTTGGTGCTAGAGAGCGCTGAAGAAAGGCAACTTTTGACCTTCTGCCAAAACCAGACAAACACTCTCGTCCATCCTCAATTTCTCAAAAACTATGCCTTTGAACAGATAAAAACAAGATACAAAATTCAAGTAGGCAACATTTTCTACAAGATTCATAAAAGAACTTTAATTTTTTTACAAAAGGTTTAGGCACTAGATCCCCTGTTTGGACGACTTTTTTACCTTTGAGCCAGAACGAGAGAACGTCCTTTTCTATCCTTGATGTTTTGAAAACTATGCATTTTATCAAAGAACCCCAAAAACAAAATTAAAGTAGACTTTATTTCCTAAATAATTAAAAAATAACTTTAATTTTCGGACAAAAGTTTTAGGTGCTAAAGACCGCTGAAAAAGGGCGTGTTTTTAGCCTTCTGGCCAAAATGAGAGAAATGCTTTCTCAAGATTGTTTTGTATGCTTCAGATGATCTTTGAAACTATTACAAAGCTTGTAGAGCATGAAATTCTCCACAAGTTTGATCGTAGGTTCATATTTTATATAATTAATCATTTTTGATAGAGCATAAGGAGTGGGAAGTATCCATCTCTATGTAAGGTGGGGCTATGTCAACTGTGGAATCAAATACCCAGTACAGTTTATGTAATTAATTATTTATGAGTATTATTCATAAATAAAACATCCATATAATAATATTTAGTTAATTTATATGAATAATAAAATATAATTTTAAGTTAAGTTTAATTTTTGTAAAGTAAGTTTAATTAAGAACACCAGTTACAAATTAATGTGGATAACATTTTCTGCAGAATGCGTATATTAACTTTAATTAGTTTTTGGCCTCTGGCCAAAAGAGAGAAAATCCAACTCAAGATTGTTTCCTATATTACCAATGATGTTTGGAACTTTAATTATTTACTAAAAGTATTACAATTATTAAGAAAATTACATTATTTACTTATTTATAAATATTATTCATAAATAAGACATCTATATGATAATATTTAGTTAAATTATATATTGAAATAAAATAGTTTAAATACATCATAATTACATTTTTATTTATCACAAGTTTATTGTAAATCTATTACAGTTTATTCATGTTAAAATGTAGGGCAAATTGTTTTAAAATCTCTGATTATGAATAGCAGGCATGCAGTTTAATGTTCTTTGTTCACCATCGTCTCCTTCTTTGGGCCGTCCACATTGAATTTTCAGATCGCTATCCTAATCCTTGTTGTTTGTCACATTTGTCTCTAAAGCTTGGAGAACCTCTGGTTCATATTCACTCTTTTCATCCTTTGAATATGATGAAGCTTTGAGACATGCTTTCCTGTTACACTGGCCACAAACTGAAGAGAATTGGAACTTTATTTTTCTACACCCACAGTTCATGCCACAGCCTTCCAACCTCTGGTTGGCTCTGATCTTAAGAGGCTACAGTCTGCTTATTTAAAGCCACAGCAGAAAATGTATCTTTCTCTGCCATATACTCCTGCCGAGATATTATCACCAGCTTGTGCTTGGTAAGCTGTATGCATGAAACCTCAAGAAGATCGACCTGAATGTGCGCAGGTTTGTTTGGAAGGTTCTCCACCTTCCACATGACATCCCATTGAGTGCTTTTCATGCTCGCATGAAAGATAGCAGAATTGGACTGCCATGCATGAGGTGGATTGTTTCTGTAATGGCCTTGCGACATTTCTCTGCAGATTGGGAGAGAATCCTTTGACTCATGACTTCCCCTGATGGCAGTTGCTTAACATCTAGAGCCAGGGTCGATTCCTTCTTTAAGAGGGACCTGCATAACTGATGCGATGGGACTGTGTTAAAGCAATGAGGTGCCGTCCCTGCCGCATCAGCTTGGCTTTATGACAGCACTTCCATCATGTCTGGTAGGGACTACATTGCTGCAATTCAGGTCTGGTATAATTGTTTATACACAAGATCTAGGGCGGCTCGTAAACGCGATGTTGAGAAGCTTTGTTCACTTGGCTGCCACGTTCTCGAGACCCTGAATCATGTTTCTCAGCAATGCTTTTCAACTCATGGCCTTAGAATACAGCATCATGATGCTCTATCAAACTACTTGGCACATTCTCTTGAACAGCGTGGCTACTCTGTCTACCAAAAGCCCCTGTTTCATGCCAATGGTAGAAGATGGAAGCCTGATCTTGTGGCTTACTGCATCGATCATGTTCTTGTAATTGATTCTCAAGTAACCAATGACTAATTTTCTCTTGCTGAGGCCCATTTCCTAAAAGTTCAAAAGTATGATGTTCTAAGGCCACAGCTTCAAAATCTTAGACCAAATGGTGTCTTTTTTGGCTCTCTCACATTTTCTTAGAGAGGTCTCATGTCTTTAGATTCGGCCTAGTTTCTCTCAGCATTCCATCTGCTGCATCCAGTCGATATAAAGATCCTAGCTGTTCGAACCCTTTTGTGGACCCAGCAACTTTGGAGCACTCACCAAAGGATGACTTTGTAGCTGCAGAAGAGGTCCTGTGTCAGTAATCGATGAGTCCTATAATTTTATGTTTGTGTTGTCAGGTTGAGCATTACCTTTAAGTGTGCACATGTATTTTTTGATGTATGCATTGAGATCTTGTACTGTATATAATCAATAAATATTTTTAATATCATTCTAAACATTTCATCAATCACACACTAGATGGAGCAATGGTGGCCCAATCTTCAGTTGAAATAAGTTGTTGATCTGCTTAAGCTTGCAATTGTATAAAGAAAAAAAGATTAATTCAATAATCAAAAGTAAATTTGCTTCCTATAATTTTTATGCTTCGTGTATATTAATGACTTGTTTATGCATAGATGTAATAGTTCCCTATTCATGGAACATTATACTGTATGTTATCCGGAATTTAAACTAAGCCTAAAAGCAGCATTTTTGTGTATACAGAAAGTTTAACATAAAAGAAGATAGTGGGGAGGAATGGGACATGCTAGCAATGGGAGGAATGGGACAGGTCCAATTCCTTTTTTTCTAATAAGATGAATGTAAATTGCTACTATGCAAATAATTTTAGAGGATAATATAGCCATTTACTTCAAAATGTAAATAAATTGAATTGGTGATTTTTTAATGCCATCTGTGACTGACAATCCTGAATTTTCCTTCCAGTGATGAAGATACTGGAATTTGATATTGTAGCACAGACATTATCAACCTACAATCTTTGTTAGACTATATATGTAGCTGACAATAGACTATTTGCGCCTCATACTTTGTTTTTATTGCTGCCCCATACTTCCCTGTTAGTGAGGTGGTATGGGACACATTTTGAAACTTACAAATTCTTTAATAGTAAAATTGTTTCTGCATATTATGTTTCTATATTGTCAGGAACATTAGAGAATGTTCCATTTTGTATTCTATAAATTGAAATATTTCTTTTTGTGTCGAACAAAGTTGATTTTCTTATTTTTGTATAAAAATGTCCCATTCCTCCTCACTCTCCTCTATCAATCACATTGCAAAATTTTCCAAATTTCTTCTAACTATAAAACCTCCCAATAATAAATGTATCTTTATATTAACAGATGGACGTATAATAATTGTATTCAATTTTATTAAAATAACACAAGAGAAGTACAGAATTGAAGAAATATACTGATGGAATTCTTATTAGGAAAATATATCTGGATGCTTCATTAGTAAGACCTTGCAAATCATCATTATTGAGCATTTATAAAGCTTCTTTATTCAGTCCTCTTTTACTGTGACCTTTGAGTTGCATAAAAGTTAAATGCATTACCTTCTATACAGGTAATGCCTATGAAATGCTTCCTCTCCTCTACACAAAAGACAGGACCACCCATTAATGGCATATTACAAATTTATAGTTTTTTTGAGTGTTTATTTTATTGATTGTTTATTAGAAAGTGATGTTGATAGTATCTACTTATCTTTCCATTTAAATACTTCAAATTTCTTCTCATTTAGTTTTAGTCATCAGTGTTTCTATTTATTCGCTTTTTACTTAACCAAACATAGTCACAAGTTGACCTCCTTTTTTCAAAAATAAATGAAATGCTCTCTTTTGTAATTATCTCAATGTTATTATCTGCTCTTTTCTTGCAAATTAAAATCTGCAATTACAGATTGTTTCAATTTTCATATTTTTAAAAATTTCACATTTCCCCTTCCATGGCTTACTTACTACATAAATGTATCTTTACCAGTATCTCTATTTATGAATGGAAATATGACAAAAGTAATATTTTAGTTTTTAGTAAAATAGTATGTATCTACTGTAGTAAATAAATAGCTAACAAAGAAATAATAATAAATAAATAGTAGTTCTGTAAGTCTCCAATTATAGCAATTACTAATGTGTGTGCTGTGCAACATGTCCATGTTCTAATAAATATTTAGAAAATTCATAGGTGATGCAATAATTTTTTCTGTTCTATAGAATATGTAGTGCATAATTATATGTTACTGTTATTATATTGTAACACAGTGATAATTTGTGTTTTCATCTTGTGCTAGATTTGTACAGCACATTCAATTTAAAGAACATTTTCATGCACATTATTGAAGTACTCATTCTGAAAATATTAGTATTCAGTTGTGGGGAAATACATAATTTTGAATGCTGCTGACAAGTGGATTTTCTAGCCGGTTTCATTACATTTTGCTAAACTTTCATAATTAAACTTGATATTTTCTACAAATTTCGGAGGGGCTGCAACCCCATCAGCTCAACTCCTGAATACACCACTACTTTAAAAGGCTCTAGATTAAAAATACACAAGAATTTTTTTCTAATAATGAAAATGCAGTTGAGGAGGAATTTAAGTGATTTCATGACAACTAGTTTGTAACGAAATTAAACAGTTTCAAAATTTATCATATTACAGTGGATTCCCTTAAATCTGCAACACAAAAATCCACAAACACCTAAAATCTGCACATCATCGCAGATGTAAACAATAAAACTTTCAGTTCAGATGTAAGGACAAAATTAGAGAATTTTTTAGTTTTATATCATTCTGTATATAATTCTCGATAATATGACTAAACGCATGGTTTTTCATGAAGGAAGTATAAATATGTGTAAAAAAAGTGTCTACATTCAACACTTTTAATATGTAATTCTTGTTAGTATAACTGAACTCAAGCTTTTCATGAAGGAAGTATAAATTTATTTCTGAAAAAAATCAAGATATTGCTCATATTACTGGTAATCGCAATCTTTTTATCAAATATATTTATGTATTAATCAAGGTTTTTTAGTTATTAAGACAGGCTAATCTGAAATAAAACATTCTTAGGTTATGATTTTGATGTGAATTGATAGTTTACCTTTATGAGGAATGTTTTATTGAATAATTCAAGGAAAATGTTCCTCATCTTTATTATGCATATTTAATTATACATTATAAATTATTTACTTGACCTTTACTTTTAATAATTTAAACATTTTTTTAATTATCTCACTTTATATCATTTAAGTTTATTACTTTACTTAATTATTTTAATATTTTACTATATTGCAAGCATTCATTATAATTTTGATTGCATTATTACATTCAAATTCCGGTTAAAAAAAATTAAGCAAAATAATAACTAGAAATTCACAAAATTCTAAAATCCGCACAACCTCTGGTTCCAAGCCGTGTGGATTTGAGGGCGTCTACTGTACAAAGATTTTTCTTTCTACAATACCTCGTTATTTCTAAAACAATATATTGAATATACATTATCAAGATATGATGACTTGTTTTAAAAACATACTTTTTTCTGTACAACTAAAATATTTTACTCCCATTTTGATAATTTTTTAATCTATATTCATTATTTCATCTTTATAGCCAGTTAATAAATTAAGAATAAATTGAATAGTTAAAAATTTCTGATATTTCAGAGCTTTAGTCTTGGGTAAATTAATTTAATGCCTATATTATCAAAAAGTCAAGTGAGAAATTATTTTTTTCTAATCTTAAAAAAAAAAAAAAAAATACTTTCCTGAAAGTAGAATGCATTTTCTTTGATTTTTTTTTTTTTTTTTTAAGTTAAAATTAGATGAAATCATAAGAAATAATTATTAACTTTCATAAACTACTTCTGACTAAAGGCATCATTTTGTTATATTAATTTTAATTCATCCTAAGTCCGATTTCTTACCTGACTAGTTTCCGATTTCTTACCCAAGTAGGTTTGGAGGAGAGAATTGTGAACAAGGAATAAAATTTATGTTGATGAAAGTACTGATGAATGAAATGATGTGTACTTTCAGCCTAATGGGCCTTAGGTGCAAACAGTCATTTTAAATTACTAATGTCTATAAAGCAATCATGACTAAGAAGTTATTTCTGTAAGACTGAACAGATATAATCTTTTACAAATCTCCTATGTAATCGGACATGTTTGTTTGCTAATAATTTCTTCTTTTTACTTTAGCACAGTTTTGATATTATTAATTAGTATAAAACAAACAAATGACTGTAAAGTAGACATTTGTGCAATGATTTCACGTTGTCGATAGATTGTCTTAGCAGAACGTAAAAAAAATATTTAAAAGGGATATTTTCTGTAATTATAATGCTGTATAAAGTTTTTAACACTGACCAAAAAAACAACAACAGAAGAATGAAAAGTATATTAATTTTGTACTTCATTCATCCTATTTATATCTAGGTGTACAAATATCCTTAAAGACTTCATAACATAAAAAAGTCCAGAATATTGTTTCAGATTTAAAAAAAAAAACTGTATATCTGAATATGAACAAGTTTTACATGTTTACTCTTCAGCATAAAAGGTAAATGTTAGAGATGTTACTATTTTTTTATAATTAAATTCAATTGTTGATTAATTTTTGAAAGTTTGCTTAAAATATAATCTGACCCATACTGAGTAGTAATAATGCTAACATTTAATATAATGATAAGTTAATGTGGATTGCACATGGCAGATTTAGATAACTATCATTCTTACGATTGTATTTATTCTGTATGTATGACTTACAAAGATCCCCTTAAAACACACTTAAAATTCAAAATCCTTTTTTCAAAATGCTAATGATACTGCTTATGCACGTAATAAAGGATCAGTCAAATTTAACGATAAATGTATATATTTAAGTGAAATTACTTAACTAAGTTTAGTATAAAAGGTAAATTTTACTTCAAAAAGTATTTAACACAACTGCATATATATTTTGAAAATCTGTTGTGTTGCCAACCAGCAATAAACTGGAAAAAAGCGACATTTTCATTATTGTTTTATAGACAATACATAAAGATTCCACGGGAATTTTTTTTACAAGCATACACATCCTCATGAGAAAAATATTCCATAATTTTTTTCTGAGTATGTAATTATGGAGACCTTCACTGTTAGTGGATATAACCATTTGTGTTCATGAATTCCCAAAATTTTTATTTATTTTATTTTTATAATTTATTAATTTTGTAAAAAAAAACAATGTCTCTTTGCACTTTGTTAAAAGTTGAATGTTACTGAAATTTTTGAAATTGTCTTTTCAAAATGAAGAGAGTCTCCTAATTAATTTATAGAGGATATCATTTTCAACTGAATGACATTTTTCTCTGCAACAAGATATCCTTTGCTTACCAGAACCTCAAAAGAGGTCCTGTAATTTGGAACCTGGACCAAGTCACAGGTCTCTCATCTAGTAAAGCTGCTATCAGATTGACCAATTTTCAAGCAATTTTTGAGCCAACTCTTGGTTTCCTCCAACTTTTCGCGAAATATTGTCTCAACACTCATTGTTATAGCAAACAGCAATATCCCAATTTTTTATCCACAGCTCAAAAAAGTCTGCACGACTTTCCGCCCCCCAAAAGCTTCCACTTTCCCCACCCCCTACTTTCAACCTTTCAGCTAATCAGAGATAAGCGATTGATAAGAATAGGCGATAAATATTAATGGCTGGTACTAGTAATACTGATTTTCCTCCAACTTTAGCAACGACAATTGTAATCTTTTTCTCCCTTTGAATGGGAAAATGTTGTATCGGCTAAAAAGTTGGTTGCTCAAAAAGTTGGTGAATCTGATAGCAGCTTAAAGTGACACAACATCCTGGGAGAAACACTACTCGCATACATGATGATATGAGCTATTATGGCTTATATCTGTCTGGTTATATGCATACATATGAATAAAATAAATAAATGTGTATATTTTTAAATACAATCTAATCCATGAGCAATGAATCAAAATTCTTTACAAATTTGTTATTTCATATTATATGTGTGTTAAGTACAGTAAACTCCTTAAAATCTGCACATCTTTGCAGACATAAACAGTGAAACTTTCAGTTAAAATGTAGGAGAAAAATTCAAGGTTTTTAAAAATTTTATATCATTTCGTACCTTTCTTAATGTGTAATTCTAATTAATATTACTGAATTCATCCTTTCTTATGAAGGAAGTATAAATTTATTTCCTGAAAAAATTTCAAGGCTCTCACGATCATTTTGACCTTTTTTTCAAATACATTGCTTTAATCAAGCTTTTTTAGTTATTAAGTCTGACTAAACATGAAATAAAACTTCATTATTTCATGAGTTTAATGTAAATTATTAGTGTACTTTTATGAGGAAAGTTTCATTCAATAGTTACAAGAACAAATTATCTCATCATTATTATGCATACAGTGCCAGCAAAAAAAAAAAAAAAATCTTGACAGTCATTGAAAAATTTTAGAAAAGCCCTTATTTCAAACCACTACCAGAACTTAAAAGAAAAAAGGAGAGTGCTGAGTCATGTCGAGCTGCAATGGCCACCAACCCATGTGACCAATGTGTGATAGAAACTCTCACCCACCTCTTTTATTTAAAGCAGGAAAAAGTAAAATAAAACATGTGAACATAAGGATTGTGGCTTGAGTGTCAAGATTTTTTTTGCTGGTACTGTATTTAGTTCTGTATTTTAAATTATTCACTTGACCTTTACTTTTAATATTTTACTATATTATAAGCATGCATTTTAAGTGTGAATATATTACTACTACTACATTCAAGCTACTGTTTAAAAGTTGTAAACAAAGCAATGACCAGAAATCCACAAAATTCTAAAATCTGCAAATTTCTGATCCCAAACTATGCCAACTTTAGGGAGTCTACTGAATACTAATTTTTTTTCTTTAAATTATATTTTGCATATGTTTTCTTATGATGGAAAAGAACCTCTGATCTGGAAAATTCATTAAGTAAAGCCGAAAAGAAATTATCGATTAAAAGTTTTATTAAAATCTACTTTATTTATAGATTTTAGTAACGTACTGTCCAAGCCAAAATATATCTATAAAAATAATAATAATAATAATAAAAAGTGTTAATGTTAGACAATTTAACATGTTAGTTTCATTAAAAGTTATGTTTTTATGAAACCTTTCCATTTTGGTCACCTTTGCTCTTATAGATTGTGACAGTAGAAAATTTGTATTCTACCATATTAACATTTTTTTTTAGGTTGGGGGGGGGGGGGGAGGGGAGATCAATAACATTTTCTGTTTATTATACACGAATATTGAATATTCTTATTGCAATATATACTTATTTTTTATAGGTACTATTGGGAAATGGGAATAATTCAATATGGAAGAATACTATAGAAAAAGAAATTGAGAGTAATTAGCAACTGATTGTGTCATGCTAAGGAGAAAATTAATCAAAGAAAAATTGCATTTAATTAAATGGTAATGTGTATATACTAAATAATAAGGTATATTTAATTAAATGATAAAAATGTCTGTTTAATTAAATAAAACTATTTATTTAACTTCTTATTTATTTTGTTGTTTTTTTTCTCCTTTCATATGTAAAGATCTAAGGAATAGTAAGTTATATGAAATAACAAACTTTTTAACAAAAAAAAAAATTCAAAACTACAACAAAGTAAAATATATCACTTGATGTTTATTTATTTATTTGGTTTTTGTTGAATTTCTAGAAAGTATTGAACCAATTTTGATAAAATTTAAATGGGGCCTACTTGAGTGTAACCTCTTTCACTAATAATAATAATTACATGAATTGGTCGCATAATTTTAGAGTTATCGGTGAACATCCATTAAAAAAAGTCTTCTTTCTTTTTTTTTTTTTTTAAGTCTTTTAAAAGTATAATACAGCATATAACTTACTCTTATCTTTGAGGATTTTAAAAATTGACCTTTAAGCTTGTAGCCTTCAACAATACTGTAAAAATATATGCTTAATGTGAGTAGAATTTGAAGCATACAAAGCCATGGTTATAACAAAAATTTAAATTTATTTGGTAAATCATTTAAATTGTAGAAAATTTGGTTTGATATAAGAATGAAAACATTATAAAGGATAAATTCTATTTTTGTTATTTTATAAGTAATTGCTTTGACAATATTGTAAATTCATTACAGAAACAAATTTGAGAGTTAATAAGTATTGTCAAATCAACATAAAAATAGTTCATCATCAACACAAAAATTGTTTTCCTCAAAGACTGTATAGTGTATCTTCCATCTTTTAGTATATATCTTAATTTTCTCTGTCTCCTCATTTTCTTAGATTCTAACTTTATTTTATTTGTTACTCTTTCATCCCATTTTTATTTTGTGCCAACTAGCGCAATAAGGAAAAAAAATAATAGTAAGTAATTAACACGTTGACTGCCATGCTACGAGTATACTCGTAGTTTTAATATTCACCGGCTTTAATTTATTACTTTCTCACCATTATTTTAAAATAAGAAAAATTATCTTATTTTTTGGCAGATATTTTGCTGTATTAGTAAAGCGAAATTTACCTTTCAGAATTTGTGGTGGCAAACGACTTTCAAGGAGAAATTTGAAAATTCTTACTTTTTGCGGCAGTGAACGTGTTAAAGTTCTGCAAAGTATTTTTTTTGTCAGTCCTAATACTTTATTTATCATTTAAATATAATGTTTGATTTGGCATACGTTCATGTAGTAATGGGATAGAATTGTGACTGCAATGTGTTACATGTAAGGAAAAAACAAAACAATAAACACAGTGCTAATTAACTCTCTTGCTGTGTAATTATTTTACCAAAATTGCATATTTAAATCCTTTGCGATGAGCGTCTTTTAAGAATTTTTATTCTTTTGCCACCGGTTTTTCAAAACAAAAATTTTCGTCTGATTTAATCGGGAAAATACTCCGATTAGATAAGGCAAAATTTACAATAAAAAATAATAGGTGGGAATGATCAAGGAGGGTTAATTAGACGGAAAAATGCATCCCTGATAAAATTTCAGGTTGCGCAAATTTTGCTACTTTTACGTTGCCCAAGAAACTCTCGGGTTGCACAGCGAGAGGGTTAACAAACCTAAGGAAGAAAAGAAAATCTCAGTTGGTATTTCTATTTTGTTTCAGGCTAAATAAGTCTGGGGGTTGTGCCTGCAGTCAAATAGAATCAAATACTAACATCAATTTTACATAGCATTTGATATAAACCTAAATATTATTTTTTCACCGAGTTTTTATGGATAGTTGCAAATATATAACATTTTCAAACAAGAGGTAGTTTAAAGTACATGAAGTAAATCAATTAAATATTTGATTAGCAGATTGCTGGAACATTTTAACCTTTTTATGAAATAAATCTTTTCAATGACTATCATCCCTGAAACTTGTTACTTTTTTTAATAGAACAGCTAAAAGTCTTTCGGGAGGAAATAAGCTGAAATTTTACATAGAATTTTATGTAGAAATAGATTTTTATTAATACAGTTACAGGATACAATTTAGATATTAAGTATTTTTTGCCAAAATGATAAGCATCAATTTTTTAGAAAAAGAAGAGATTTTGTAGCAAATGTCCCTGAAATTGAAATATGCAAATTCTAAAATAGTTACTGTATGTGGATATACAGTACAAGACCCATTATCTGGAATTCCAAAATCTGGAAGGACCCGAAATCCAGAAGAAAAAAAATGTGAAAATTTTCTTAATTTGTAAATTTTTTACTAAAATTTTGCAATTCCTGAAAATTTTACAGATTCCTATTTTTTTTTTCGTCTATTGTGTTGCACAATGTGTAACCACTAAAATATGTTACATAAGCGATGGGGGGAACACGCCCCCCCCCCCCCCCCAAAAAAAAAAAATTAGAAAAAAGTCATTTTCCTGTCAAATTTGTTTTTTTTAAATCGTCAGATATTTCACTTTGACAAAATATTATGGCTACACAATTGTGTTACTTGAATCAGGGGTGATTCTGAGTAACAAAAAAAAAAAAAAAAAATTTGAAATTCACAGCAAATTTTTTGAAAGTTTACAGAAGGGGGGGGGGGACCTTAACACTAATTATACGTTTTTCCCCCGATCCTTTAACGAAATTCATGTTTTTACACAATCTTTTGATGAAATTAAGGGTTTTTTTGTGATCCTTTGAAAAAAAATTTTTTCGCTAACTTTTGACGAAATTTACGTTTTTTTTTTGCGAGATTTCGACGAAATTTGCATCCCCCCCCCGCAATTCTTTGACTAAATTTGTATGTTTTTCACGATCCTTTTACGAAATTTCATATTTTTTTGCGATCTTTGATGAAATTTGCGGTGTTTTTCGCGATCTTTTGACGCCATTTGCGGGGTTTTCCACGGTTTTATGATGAAATTTGCGATTTTTTTTTGCGATCTTTTGACAAAATTGCGGGGCCTTTTTCGATCTTTTGAAGAAGTTTTTTTTTCTGCTATATTTTGACGCAATTTGCATTTTTTTTGTGGTCCTTGGAAGAAATTTGTGTTTTTTCGCGATTCTTTGACAAAGTTTGCGTTTTTCCCGCGATTTTTTGACAGAATTCGGGAAGACCCAAAATCCGGAAAGCCTTTGGTTCTGAGGATTCCGGATAATAGGTCCTGTACTGTATATATCTTTTAAAGGCTAATTAAGTATAATGATAAATAACTTTTTTAATTGATTTTAATAGAAAACGTTTTTATGACAAATGCTTGCTACATATATTTATTATCAAATAAATAATTCTTTATTTCATATTTTATGAATGAAAAATAATCAAATGAAAAAATTATGTTTCGGACTTGTAATAGAAAAGAAAATCCTTTCTTTTCTAACTATATGTCATTATTAAACTAGACTCCCTCAAATCCGCACATCATCACAGATGTAAACAATGAAACTTTTAGTTTAGATCTAGGGACTTTTTTCTTTTACTTTGTATATGTTGTATATTTACTTGTATTTTAATATAATAATTATCATTAATATTACTGAACTCATCCATTTTCATGAAGGAAATATAAACTTATTTCTGAAAAAAATCAAGCTATTGCTGATATCACTGGTAATCACAATCTTTTTACCAAATGTATTTATGTATTAATGTACATTTTATCCACTTTTTGGCTATTAAGTTTGGTTAAACCTGAAATAAAACTTCCTTAATTTATGGTTTTGATGTAAATTAGCAGGGTACCTTTTTGATGCAAGTTTCATTGAATAATTTAGGAAAAATGTATCCTATCTTTAAAAAGCATATTTAAATATACATTATTATTTACTTGACCTCAACTTTTAATATTTTAACCATTTTTAAATTATTTTAATTTTTATTATTTTTGTTTATTAATTTACTTATTTTACTATATTGCAAGTATTCATTATAATTTCGATTGTATTGTTACATTCAAAATACTATTTTAAAACTATAAACAAAGCAATGACCAGAAATCCGCAAAATTCTAAAATCTGCACAACCTCTGGTCCCAAGCTGTATGGATTTGAGGGAGTCTATTGTATTGTCTTCAGTGTTCATGAACATATAAATAACCCTTTACCTTGAGTGCCATGTATGAGACTTCATTTTTAGTACCATTATTTCTATATAGTATTCTCTGCCATTAAATAAAGCTAAGACTGCTATTTGGAAATAGTGATATTCAAATATAATGACAATATGCACCCTATACAGCATGTAAGTGTTGCTTTTCTGCTACCTTTTTACAATTTAGATCAGATGTTTAATATTTTCCCCTTTAGAACATAAGAAAATTCTTAAGATTAAAATCAAAGCAAAACTAGTTTAAAGTTATTGCTATTTAAATATAATATCATAATTTTATACAGTTAAACATGGGCAAATGCAATTGCTAGACACCTAAAAAGAATCCATTTTAGCAAAGTTTTCAATTTAGTAGGTATTTTTTTTTTCTATTTGACAGGATTCCATTATAGACAAGTTTCATTTTCATAGGTTTTTCTATATATCTTTATTAATGTGTATATCATGTATTCACTATTTTAAAGATTTTAAATCTTATATCTTGGAGATCAGTGAAGACAGAGAAAATTGATAAAGTGGTAATTAAAAATTTAAGAATAGCTGGTTCAGATTGTTTGATTGTCACATTTTTTGAAATTGTAATATTCGCCTAATTCTCACAATCTTTTGACTTTTCTATATTTTTCTCTCCCTGAATAATAATTTTTATTTTAGTACATATTCTTGGGGTTTTTTCATTAGTTATACTGGAAAAATACCATTGCATAACTGTATAAGAATATCAACGAGATAAATAAGTTTTGGACAATGTTGGGGGTCCAAATATACCACAGAATTTCTTTGTCATCCTGTGTCCCTGAATTTTAAGTTTAGATCTGTCTGTATAAACTTGTTTCAATAAAAGTAATTCTATGTAATTTTTTTCCAAAACTGGGACTATTGTTTTATGTAAATACTGTTATCTAACACCAGTTAAAAATGACGGAATATGAATGACAAATCTTCAAAACAATATTTAAAAAAAATATTTTTCTGACTTAAAAAAAAATGATACCTCATGCATTTTGTTAGTCAAAAAGTATTATCCTTTGATTTTTGATGATTAGAACAAAGAAATTATGTAAACTACAGTTTAGTCACCAGTGCTTAAATGTGCCATTTCCAGCTACACATTCTATGATAAAAATGCTTGTTTAGGTTCCCTCTACATTAAAAATTTGCTGCTTAGCGTATATCACAGAATAATTCAAAATTAGTTTCTGAGTTGTAAAATAATTTGTAAGTCACAAAATCAATATAGTGTAAAGAATAATATATAAAAATAACCTTCTAAGTAATATGAACATGTAAAATATTTTATAAAGTTTTATAGAATTAAGCGTAATTTTTCCTGCAATATATATTTTACATATTCATATTACTGAGTAGAAAGTTATTTTTATATATTATTCTTTATTCTATATTAATTTTGTGACTTATAAATTATTTTATTACTCAGAAACTAATTTTGAATTATTCTGTAATACACTAAACAGCACATTTTTAATGATTCTGATCAGCATTGTTTCTGAAAGTAAGCTGCATTAATGACCTTTTTTTTTTGCTACAAACTTATTATGTTAAAATTCATAGTTTTATCTGCAAGATAATTAAAATATGTTGTACCACTGTGTTATACATTGCTTCAATGTCTATGAGAATTGATAAGAAATATTAATTTTATTTGCAATGCCTTCAAATCTGATAAAATGCATTTGAAAAAAAGTACGATTTCAACAGAGTTTCTTTGTTTATATTAATTGCTGATAGATGGCGCCAGAAAATTAACAAGAAACATCATCCTGATTTATAGACAGAATTTTATGTAATGCTTAAGCCGAGGGCACTAGTGTAGCTGCCTATATTTCGTACTTCCGGTTGTTGTATGTAGTTATCAGTTATTTTTAATTTAGAGCTTAATTGAATAGTTTTTGAAGGTTTTAAACAAAGTTAAAATACTTATAGGTTTTAATATGCTTTTACAAATATTTTAAGAGCAGCATCAACGCTAACCTTTATTTATTTTATGTAGCGTTCAAAGAATCATTTACATGTTTCAAGATTTGGAAATTGTGAATGGCAACAGTGTGCTTTCGTTTATATCTAGTAATCTGATGTTTATAATAGCTTATTTTTAATTTGGAACTTAATACATTATAATTGAATATGATATACATGTTTTATATGAAAATAGGCTGAACAAACATTATTTCAAGTAGAAGAAATTATCATTCAGCTGTCATATGTTAGTTTATGTTTTCCATTAAGCCTAACATGGCATTTAGCTATGTTCGATTCGCAGCCCAGAATGGTTCCCTACACTTTTCTCCACTAGGATTTCATTATAAGTAGATAGACAGATGTAGCAAAAAATTAATGTGCACACATTTTTATGGTTGTTATATTTTTTAACTCGGTCCCTGGGTTTTAGATTCCATATCATCCCTCTTGCTAAAATTAGACAGAAAATCACTTCAGATGCAGCCACAGAATTATTTTCAACTTTTTTTCGCATGCAGAAGTATGCTAGAGAAAGAATGGCTAAAATTCTTTGACAGGAAATTTACTGTGAATTTAAATCAGCAATTAAATATCAATTTCAAGCATCATGGCTTTATTGGTAGTCTTACCGTCCCTAAGATTTATTCTTGCACTTTTTGAGGTAAATTAAAATTTAATCCAATGTAAGTAACTATTTCTAAAAATAAATGAACATTGTAGTTATCACTTAGTCTTAACATGATTTGCCTAAAAATAGGTGGTAATTTTTCTTACCATCCCTTCTTTAACACAATGTTATACCAAAATTTTGTACTAAAAATACTACATTGTTATTATTTCTTATTTGAATGTCCTGTGGATACCATGCAAATTCATTATAAGTAAAAATTTAGAAGAAAATAAAAAGTTACAGTGGTAAAATGGTAAGGAAAATTAAACTCACAAGTTTAACTTAAACCTCAGTTAAATAAAAAAAATTTCGCTCCTGACCATTTTTACTTTATTTTGAATCATTAAGGCATTCGTCTATAAGTTTAAAATGTTATTTTATTAAGTTTAATTTCACCAGATTTTTGTTCCTGAAAAGTCAAAAAATTGTGAGAATGCCTCATATGTAATGGACATATGTACATAATATTCAATATCGATATCGTACATTTAACAGGCATCTATATTCCATGTACATTTATATACATCCATATTATATAGATATTATCAGGGTTATCACTGTCTTTTGACCAACTTTAGCGATTTGGCGATTAAGAAATAAAAAACAGTAGCCAAATGAAAAACAAAATGTTAGCAAAATAATTTCAGTGTGAAATACTGAAAATCTATCTTTAACCCTTTTTTCAATATGTTCCAAAATTACCTAATGTTTTGTAATTGCCTATAAAATAGAAATTTGACTATCTGCTACAAAATCTATTAAAAATAAGTATATTCTAATTGTCTCCTACATATGTAAATGTTTCAGACATTCTTTTAACAGCCTACTTAAAAATTCAAAACCACTATCTTTGATTAAACACTGAGAAAATATACACTAAAAATTGCTATGCGATTTCAACTCTAACTGACAAAAAAAAATTGATCGGCCAATGATACTTTCCATACAACTAATAAATATTATGGTAACACAACATAAAAATTTTGAATGTGCTGGCACACATACAGAAAAAAAAAAAGAGCAGAAATTGAGCACTCACAATTTGGCACGTCTGGTTGTTCCTTTACTCTCCAAATGAAACATTTTGTCATGATTTGGCACAATGGCAAGCGGCAGCGAGAATCCTGGATACAATATATATACAGGGTGCCTATAATTAAACAACCCTACTCTAAAGTTGTCTACCGATGAAACTATTGGTCAGAAAACTTTGAAATTTTGTGATGAACATAATAAAGGAATGGGAATTTGTTTGAGGAAAAAAAAAAAAAAAAAAAAGATCAAAATTTCGACACCAGGGGGCTTTTTTAATGAATTACATATTTTTAAAAGTTTTTACACTTTATTTTTCTTGGATTAAATAAGACAAATATACAGACTGCCCCCTGAAAAACATAAAGCATAAAAACTTTTAAAAAATATTGGTGTTTGAATTGAACGGACCATACAAACTGTAAAAAAAAAAAATCTGCCTACGACAGCCACCATTTTTTTTCTCAGATCTCAGGCCTAGTATTCAGTAGACAGTGGCTAAATGTGTAATTTAATAAAAATGCCCCCTGGTGGCGAAATTTTGAACTAATTTTTCCCCCCGCTCAAACAAATTCCCATTCCTTCATTATGTCTGACACAAAATTTCACAACATTCTGACCAATAGTTTTGTATTTAGACAACTTTAAAGTAGGGTCGTTTAGTTATGGACATCCTGTATGTACACAGATATTACGTCTAGGATATGATATATATGGACATACACATCTGTATTATATAGAGATTATGTTGGGTTTGGTTGAGCAACAAATGCTATATGACTGTATATGGAGAGACATCTGATGGTGTTATCTACATAGATAACACATAATATTGAACACCTAAGATGAATTATGAAAATGCTGTATGAACGTACTTCATATTACATGGATGTTATATCTACAAATTTGTGCTGTATGAATGAATCTAACACTTTACTTTAAACATGGGAGAAAAGGAAACATAATTTTCTGATAGTAAAAGATTGAATTAAATTCCAAATAAAGACTACTACAAAGAAAAATACTTAATGCAAAATTTTATTCAACATCAGTTTACAAAAATTAATTGAAGTTGAATTATCAGTGGTAAGACTACAAATGATGGATAGTCTGTTAGCAACAATGGGTCTGAATTTTCTTATGTAAAATATCAGAAAATTGCATCTGGGTGCACATCATGACATTTAATGAAATATTAACCATTGGAATGGGTTTCACAGAGGAATCTCTCAATTATTTCACAAGTAGAATAACAAAAATTATAATACAGAAAAAAATTACTATTGTTTGTCACTCGTAATTAGCAATATAAATATAAGAATAAAAGGTCAAACTAGAGTTATTACCTTTAAGTTTCTCAAATGCAGCATTACTTGATTTGCTAGCACTAATTCAAATGTTAATTTTTATTAAATTTTTCTTTTTAACACAGAAAAAAAAAAACTTAGGTTTCTTTTTTTTAAACTTTTGCTTTCTCCAATATTTCTTAAAAATGAATTTAAAACGAATCATTGCCATCTTGAGATAAAACAGCAAAATATTTCAATATTGAACTATACTTCATTTAAATACCACTTTAACCCTTTATGTACTGAATTATGAATTCATGAAAATTTTATCTTCTAAAGCATTTTCACGAATTGTTTAACTACATTAGAAGATTTATATAATCATTTAATAAATTTTAGAAGGATTTAGAAAGATTAATTAAATTTGAAATTATAGGGATTTTATGCAATATTTATAACCCCACTCAAATCTTTTATTTTAAACATTTTTCTTAGTATTTTGTAGAATTAGAAAATGTACAAATATAATGTTCTTACAATAGAAATGTAGAAATATTTCTGAATTGAAAAATCCCCCCCCCCTCCCCCTCACAATGCCAAGAAAGCTGAAAAGATGCAAAAGCAAAAAAAATCCTTTTAAAAATATTTTTGTTTTGTGGAACCAATAATGCTTTTGAAACAAGATAAAATAATGTACCTATAACTCATTTTAAACTGTATTACAACTAATCGATGTATTAAATGAATTTTATAACAAGTTATTTTAATGGTACTTATAAGTACCATCAGTAGATAAAGGGTTAAATTACATTCTATTCAATCTATATATGAGAACGTCAGAAGCCAAGGGGTTAAAGTGACAGTATTTTCGATTTGGAGTAAATTGAGTTAAACAATAATTGACGTTAAAGTTGAACATCAATAATAACTGACTGAATAGAAATAGGAAACTGCTGCTTGTTTCACAGTGGTCTTTGAACTCTTATTGCACTCTAAATGTGAAAAAGTAGAGTGCAATTTTCTTTAAATTTATAATTAATCAATACTGATCATTATTTGGCAAAAACAGTTGATCTCTAAAACGCTACACATAATTAGAAAATAACTTATATTTCTTTTCCTGAAAAGAAAAAAGGCTTATTTCCAGGTCATCTGTGTGTGTTGTGTGTACTCAGTTCAATTTTGTCACTTATACCCCTTGGCTTCTGAGGTCCTCATATAGTAAAATCTCATTACAACGATTCTCCAGGGATCACTGACTAAATTCGATAAAGTGAATATTTTTATAATGAAATAGGGTAATAGGAGTTTTTTTTTAACAATCCAAATAATGTTTGTTATACTGAAAAATTCATTGTAATGAGATTCTATTCTATCAAATTTCAGTAAAACAGTGTTGGAATGAAAATGACTGAATAACTCAAATGCAGAATAAGCCTCCATTTCATTTTTTTAAATCTGTAAACAATAAACAGGAACTTCATTCATTTCTTTTAATATAAAATTTTTAAAGTAGAATAATAATAATAAATTTAATTAAAAAGTAATATAAAAATAAAGTGCAAAACAATGGAGTTTTTTTTTTTCTGTTTCAGCATTATTTGATGGGAAGATTAACATATCAAATTTTGCAATATTTCCCTTTTCATTATCTACCTTTTAAGAAAAATCACTGACATTTTCTTTTCTATAATATATTTTACATAAATATATTTTCATAAAACTTAATCACAACATTTTTTGATAAAAAGGTAAAGATATTATTTGATGCTGAATAATTTTGATTTGTACTGCACATAAATATTACTCAAAACTTCGAAGATTTAAAATGATAAATTTCAATTAAAAAAAAAAAAACAGGATACAGAAATTTATCTAAAAATGCAAAATTATATCCAATCATCACTAACAACTTAATTGTAGTTTTAGAAGTTACTTTGCTTCATCCCTAAAATGAAAGCCAATTACAATAATAATAATAAAAAAAATCAAATTTGCACACAATAATGTGAAATAATTTATTTTTTGTGTTTGAAACTTAATAAAAAGACATCATTGAAGTGTAGCATATTCCCAAAATTTTCTTTGTAAATAGAAGACTGCAAGATGCTTACTTTAGTTGCTGAAAAGCCGACCAACTTACAAGAAACACGTCTTCAACTTACATGAAAAATAAAGCTTTTTTGGTTGTTTGTTAAAGTTCAATCTTAATACAGGCACTTTTATATTATACATTTTCCTAATCTATAAGTTTTTAACCCTGTTTCTAATCCTTTGTAAGTAGTAATTAGCAATATAATTATAAGAATAAAAATTTCAAACTAAACTATTTTTCTTTACGTTTCTCCAACTCAGCAACATTTGGTTTTCTATCCTATTTCATACATTAATTTTTACCAAATGTTTCTTTCTATCAACTCCAGAAAAGAAAATCTAGTAATTTTTTCTTTATAATTTTTTAGACAGATTATTTTAAAAATTGATCTTAATTTAAAATTGCATCTTAATATAAAAAAGAGAAAGCTCCACAGTACTGAATACTGGACAACACTAGACTTTAATATTACTCAAAATTACAAAGATTCTAAGTACAAAATTTTATTCAATTAATTATCTTTCAGAAAAACAAAGTTAACATGACAAGGACTGAATAACTGAAATGCAGAGCAAGCTTTCAGTTTCATTAAAATGTACATATATAAACAATACACAGGAATTTCATGTTTTAATGTAAAATCAAATTTTTCTTAAGTAGAATAATAGAAAAAGGTTACATACAAAATAATATTAAAACAAAATGCAAAATTTTATTCAAACAATGTTTCATTTTTTAGAGAATCTGTCTTGGCATGAAATTGAAAATCCCTTTATAACTGAAATGCACAATTGGCCTTTAGTTTCATTTTTATAAAATATACATGTGTTACTGTAGACTTTTAAATCGCTTAGATAAGCTACTTTCACCTACTTCCAGAGTTCTTTTATCAAACTCACATATGGTGTCATCAGAGGAGCAAAATAATTGGTTCCATTGCTGTTTATTTTTTGCTATATGCACTTTAGCGTCACAAGTGATCATACACTTTTCAAAGGCTTCTTTAAATTTTAACATTTCATTTTTTGATGACAAACATTCTCGAATAAAGAATTCAAGAAAATCCCATCCATTGGAAGTAATGCAATTTGAGATAGAATATACCACACGAATACTGTAAATAAGATTTAGTTTTGCTGTACGGGTTGCATCTTTAAGGACTAATCTCATGTTTTCTTTATCTTTATTACCTAACAAATGCTGTAATACATCACTATGACTCATTTCATCTATAAGCGAATCTTTTAGAGCACTAGGGCTTTTCAGCAGAAATTCTCCGAAAAGCTTTTGATAATTATAGTCCTTGAAGCCACCTTTAACTTTCATGAGAATAGATGTCAATATTTCGCAGTAGGTGTGCTTTGTTAAGAAATCCCACATGCAATTTGCGACTCCAAGAAAAAAGCTCTGGAAAGGCCACTCTAAAAAACATTCTAGCACATAGTTAGGTTTACTTTCAAAGACTTTTTTTTGTTCCTCTTCTTCCACTTCAGATAATAAAGAATATAAAACCTCTTTAACATGTAAAGCCTCATTAACATGTGATGCAAGCAGTTCTAAGTAATCTTCTTTTTGTTGGGGGGTTAGTTTTTGTAAGAAGTACTTAGCTGCTACTTTATTGCCTTCAAGTGCAGACGAATAAAATAAATTTTTGTAAGAAATATGGCCCGCTCCTCCTGTCTTCATTTTATTTGACCAAAAAGCAACTACTTTAAATTGGTCCCAATCATAGTCTTTGAGTTTCTTAGGCAGTCTGTGCCAAAGTTGGACAATGTCATTCTCTAGGAAATAATCACATGCTAGTCTATAGCGTCTGGATATACTCAAATTCTCATCTCTAACTAATACTTCTGCTGTTTTTTTTCTATCTATAGTATGATGTGGGGTCCAACAAATAGCAGCTAGTAAGTTTGCAGGATCATCGGAGACACGACGATCAACTTCATCATATTCGCGATAGTATTTCATCCAGTCATAAATTTGCATGCCAATAGGCTTAATAACACCAAAAACCTTGTCTTCTAAAAGTTGTGGTAGAGAAAGCTTTCGCACATTCTCCCCCACCTCTTTTTCAATACCCTTCCATAAATTTGGACACAAATTTCTGAATCCTAGGTATGTTATCGAATTACTTACACCATACTTACACCACAAAGAAATGCCGATTTTACCAAGAACCATCTGTTCCAGTGGGGGTTTCAGACAAAATTTCATGATTATGAAGTGAATATTCCAAACAAACTTTAAAAACAGCAAAAAGCCTTCAGATCTGTTATTAAAAAGAAATCTTTCTTCACCACACTGTATATTACTCTATAAGTAGTTAGAGACTTGATGAAAATATTGCTAGCTGCTCTCATTGAAGGGCATATCAAAGCAACATGACCTAGAAGAATAAATAAAATATCATAAAAAAGTGAAACATTGAAATCTAAAGAAAACAGTTATTTATCTGTGAGTAAATGGTGTAAACAGTTTATAGCTGCCGTAATGTTAACGACCAACTGATGATTAAAATAAAAAGATGCTAAAAATAAAACTCCTCAAGCTGTAATCACTAAATTGTAGCAGACAAAAATGAAAAAAGCCACTTAATTAGGGATTGTGTTTTTTTCACAATTTATATTACAAAAATAAGCTTAAGGATTTGTTTTTTTACTAAAATTGTATCAGAATTTGAAAATTTCAACTTTCCAAGTTTTTAAAGTTGAATAAATATATTCAGAAACAGAAAATTAACTTAATAAAATGTATCATTTCTATGTGGTATTTATATGATTCTATGAAAGTAAAATTTCTTGTTATAAATATGTATACTTGATTTGGAAAAAAAGAGGGGGGAGGGGAGTTCGGTATGGGATGTGTCAAGATCAATAAAGAAGTTTAGATACAAGAAACATAAGAAATGTTTAATTTGTGTGTGATTGATGATCAAAAGAAAAAGATACACCCATCAAACTTTAATCACCAAATTGTAGCAAGAAAAAAAAAAAAAACAGTCATTTAATCAAGGATTGTATTTTTTTTCTCAATTTATATTAGAAAAATAAGTTTAAGGGTTCAAAATTGTATCAAAATTTGAAAATTTCAATACAAACACCCAATTGCCAATACATATTTGGGCTTTCAAGTACATTTTAACATTGGATATGAAACAGGAAGCCATTGAGTGAAATAATCAAGAAATTATGAAGACTTAAAAGTTTGGATTTAGTGACTTAAAATCCCTTTTTAATCATTGAAAAACAGATTGTGTTCAGTGAACATATACATTTGTTTCGCAATTATTATGATTTAGGAGAAACCTTATTTGATGCTAATCTAAAAGCATTTATCAATAATAAATAACAGATCATTTCCTGTGCAGACACAAATATCTACTTAACATAAACAATCCAATAACTTCATCATTGTTGTGAAATACATTTCTTTAGAAATTATAGCAATTTTGAAACTATAATTCACATAAAGTACTTTTCTACTTAGACATTTTCTCAGTTGTTTATAATAACTTATGATTTAATATCTATCAAGATACTTTTCTACTAAGAAATCATCTTTATTGCTATGAACTATTTGTGTAATATACATTTCCTTTAAATAATTGCTGGCATTCAGGAAAGTCATATCTCATGTTTAAATATTTACTCAAAGACATTATTTTTCATTTTCTTATTGAAATAGCTTTGTTTATTAATATCAATAACACTTTCAAGGACACTTCCTGGTTTGAAGTGCATCTACATTGGAAGAAGTAGTTGGAATTGAACTGTCAACAATCACGCACGCAGCAGCTTATTCTTTTTAGCTGTGATTTTCTAATTTTACAGCCAGGTAACAAAATCCCCGGTTCTTGTAAAACCGCAAGCACTCTTTCCTGTGCACCTGCATGAAATTGTAACGCATGTCATCATTCAATATGATTTTATTTTAATATCCAGAATATTTATTGACTGTTTTGATGCAATACACTCACAGTTTTCCGTACATCAGATTATGGAGACACCGGCGAGATCTTGGATACTTTTTCAAGTTTGGAATAAGTGTACGCTCATCATATCATCTTACTGCAGTTTTTAATAAAGTTTACACCATTCTTATGGGGAATTACAACAGCCGACGGAGCACCTTGCATCACATTTATTACAGATAAGTACATTTTATCTTATTATTACTATCAGTTTGGCTTTTGTTTTTTTACGCTATTCACCTCATTATTTTAATAATGAGTACCGATCCAGAAGCCGCAAAAAGGCTGCTGAAGAATTGGAAAAAGCAGTCATAAATTTACGTGGCAGAGCTAAATCTGCTCTAACAAGAATAAACAACTTTATTAACTCTGAGCAAACAATTCAAAAGAACGATTTATACAATAAATTAGAAAAGTTAGAGCCAGTTTACTCAGACTTTGACAAATATGATGCTCAATTACCAGCTGAAGCATCTGAAATTGTTGAATGTGAGAAAAAATATTATGAAACCAAAGCCAAACTGCAAACAGAACTTGAAAAAGTTGCTGTAAATATGCATGCACAATCTCAATTGATAAATGATCAGATTCCAGTTGTCAGTTCTACTATTTCTAACAATTTTAAATTGCCTAGGCTAAATATAAAACAATTTAATGGTGATTTTAAAAACTGGCTGTCATTTAAAGATTTATATTTATCATTAGTTCATAATAATAACAGCATAAGTAATATAGAGAAGTTTCAGTATTTAAGAGGGTTACTAGGGGAGGAGCCAGCCTCTATAATTAAACATATTCCTATTTTTGAGAGCAGTTATTCAGAAGCATGGGAAAAATTGCAGTCGAGGTATGATAAGAAAAAACAAATAGTTTCTACTTTAGTTAAAACATTCTTGGACATTCCCCCCATCACTCAAGTGAATGCATTTAGCCTACGCTGTTTATCAGATGTGTCAGATGAAGTAATTAGAGGCCTTAAATCAACTGATGAAAAGGCATCTGGCCGTAACTTATGGCTAATTCATATTTTATTACAAAAGGTTGATTCTAAAACAAGGGAGGAATGGGCAAAATTGACCTCAAGCGAAGACTTTGTCTTTTGATCAATTTATTCTGTTTATAAATGATAGATGTTCATCTTTAGAGTTGTATAAAAGTGAAAATGAAGGTTTGCATAAACAAGAGAAGCAATATAACATCAATAGATCTTATTCCAGTGGCATTAGCAAATGTTTACTTTGTAAATTTAATCACTCACTTTACAAGTGCATTAAATTTAAGGAATTAAGCATCAGGGATAGGAGACAGTTTGTTAAGAAAAACAAGTTATGCAGTAATTGCTTGTCTGACAAGTATACTACCTGGCAATGCAATTCCTCTTACTCTTGTCACAATTGCAAGCTGAAACATCATACTAGTTTATGCGAAAATAAGCTGCAAAATTATGCAATATCAACTTCTCGTTCAAATGAAAAGCAGAGACACAAAAATAAACCTGATTCAGAGGCCGGTTTGATTCCCGATGAGAATAAAAAGGAAATTTCTCCTTCCATAAATGCAGTTCAAACATCTTTCACACTTTTGACCACTGCTAGTGTATATATTAATGATTGCACGGGCCAAAAGCACACTTTAAGAATCATGTGTGATAGTGGATCAGAGTCTACATTTGTTTCTGAATCCTGCATGAAAATGTTAGGAATTAAAAGGAAAAATGCTAGGTTTTCCATAAAAGTTTTGTCTAATTCAAAGATCGCAGTAACTAAGGGTTACATAATATTTGATCTTACATCAATTTATAATGCTGACACCAAGTTGTCTGTGAAGGCATTTATTTTAGATGATTTAACTGCTCCATTACCTGCAGAAAAAATATATGAGAAGCATTTTTCGCATTTAAAGAATATAAACTTAGCGGACCCACATTTCGAGACACCAAGTAAAATAAACATTATTTTTTTAGGATCTAATTATTTCTTTTCTATTTTGCTTCCTGGTCAAGTAACAGATACGCAGAGCAATTTAATTGCTCAAAATTCAATTTTTAGCTTTCTCGTATCAGGGAAAATCCCACATTCTAGTACATCTCGAAATTCGATACATAATTTACATATTTATGAAATTAATACTGATAAAGAGTTAAAGTGTTTTTGGGAAGTAGAAGATGTATTTAATAAGAATACTCAAATTTTGTCACCTGAAGAGCAGTTTGTTGAATCACATTTTCAGGAAATTTATTCAATTAATTCCGAGGGTCGTTTTGTGGTTAAGTTACCTTTTATTCAATCTAAATAAGAATTAGGTAATTCTAAACCTGCTGCAATTTCTCACTTGCTTGCTATGGAAAGGAAATTTAGAGGAAAACCAGAATTTGAAAATCAGTACAAAGAGTTTATGTACGAATATGAAGAATTATATCACATGGAATTAGTTGCACAAAATGACATTAATAATTATGAAAATGAACACTATTTTCTTCCCCATCATGCAGTTATTAAATCTTCTAGTATCACTACTAAATTAAGAGTAGTCATTGACGCTTCATGCAAAACTTCAAGTGGTATTTCCTTGAATTCCATTTTGGGTGTAGGCCCTAAGTTACAACGGGACATTTTCGAAATTTTACTTAATTTTCGATTTCCGAAAATAGTCTTTTCTGCAGACATAAGAAAAATGTACCACCAGATTTTGGTTGCTGAAGAAGATCAAATGTATCAGCAAATAGTTTGGAGGTCTAATCCTAATGAGGAAATAAAAAATTACAAACTAAAAACTGTCACATATGGTTTAGCGCCAGCATCCTTTCTGGCAACTAGATGTATAAAACAAATCGCTCATGATTACACAAAAAATTCTTGCATTTTGTGCATGTTAGAAGAAGATATGTACATGGATGACTTATTATCTGGTACAAATACTGTTAGGGAAGCAATAGAAACTTGCAAAGAAATTACAGATTGTTTAGACGCGCATGGTTTCCACTTAAGGAAGTGGAATTCAAATTCACAGGAATTTAATGAATTTATAGATTCTTCTAGCACGGAATCCAATTTTGAAATAATTCCTAGTGACAAGAGAAGCTTCAAAGTTCTAGGCTTAAGCTGGAACTCTTCATCAGATAGTTTTATTTTCATAATTGCAGTAACACTCACTCCACCTCTTACAAAGAGACATATTTTAGCTGAGTATGCATGAATTTTCAACCCACTAGGTCTAATTTCGCCCTGTACTGTAACTTTAAAGGTATTTTATCAGAAACTTTGGCTTACAAAAAGGGACTGGGACTCTATTATACCGCAACATCTTGCAGACGAATTGCTACAATTTCAAATTTCCTTTAACGGACTAAATCAATTGTTTGTTCCTAGATGTGTCTTGCTTTCATCCGGTAACCCATTTGAATTACACGGATTTTCTGATTCCTCAATGCTGGCATATGCTGCCGCAATTTATTGCCGACAAGCTTATAACGGGAAAATAAACTCTTTTCTCTTAGTTTCTAAAACCAAAGTTGTTCCAATCAAACAGATTTCTGTGCCAAAATTAGAATTTTGCGGTGCGCACCTACTATCTAAACTGTTCCGTTCCGTCATGGAAACATTAAAGAGTTACAAGTTCGATATTTTTGCCTGGATGGACTCAAAAGTTGTCCTTTCTCGGCTATCTGCACATCCACGTAAATGGAAGACTTTTGTCGTGAATAGAACATCTCAAATTACCGAAATTCTACCTACAAAGCACTGGAGACATGTCCCATCCAAAGAGAACCTTGCAGATATCGCTTCACATGGTATTGATCCTAAATGTCTTCCAGGTTGCTATTTGTGGTGGAAGGGGCCAAGTTGGCTGGTTTTGGACCTATCCAATTGGCCCAAAGACAACTCAAATGCTGAGGAATTTGATGGTCAAATCAAAGCCGAACAAAGGTCTGATCCAATTTTTTCCTTTCACACCTGCACATCAAATGGCCTATTCGATAATTTGTTTCAAAAGCACTCTTTGCTTGCAAAAATTATTCGCATTTTGGCATATTGCCAAAGATTTTTCAAAAAATGCAAGAAGTCTAACAAAACAGAAATTTCTTCACCACATCTTACTTACAAAGGAACAAAGGCTGCTGAAGAAAATATTGTTCGTTGGATTCAGAATTCTTACTTTCAGGAAGAATTTAAATGTACTCGAGAACAGTAGGCTTTTGCAAAGAAAAGTGCGTTACAGTCCCTCCACCCGTTTATTGATGATAGGGGTCTGTTACGGGTGGGAGGACGCTTACAAAATTTGCAATTATCATTTAATCACAAACATCCTTTAATCTTGCCCTCACAGCATAAAATGGCTGAGTTATTAATACAGCAACAACACATTGCCCATTTGCATGCAGGGCCTTCACTGCTATCCCATATCATCAGACAATCTTATAGGATAGTTAGTGGGAAAAAGTCATTAACAAATGCATCAATAGATGTTTAAAATGCTACAGATATAAAAGGTCTATTGCAACCCCTCAACTAATGGGGAATTCGCCAAAGCATCGAGTAACCCTGGAATGTCCATTTTTCTCCAGCGGTGTTGATTACACAGGCCCTATATCTATTAAATTTAGTAAGGGTCGGGGTGCAAAAACAACTAAGGGCTAGGGTAAACAGTACAGTTATTGGCACTATATACAATTATTGGCACCTTTGTATTCAAATGAAAATATTAAGGGAAGTAAAAAAGTTTTGATGGTGAAAATAATTTTAAGGAATAGTTCCTTCCTTTTAAAGATCACATGAATAATATCATGGCTAAAAATCAAGTGCATCAAACTTTTTAAAAATGATGTTCAGAGGAGTGTCTCACCTTTTAGAAATTGTCACTTTCTCTCCATTACTTGTTAAGCATACACCTTAAGTTTTTATTAAAAAATAGTACATTAGTTTTTGTTTTTCTTCCCAGTTTGATTGTTTTTGATAAATATATAATATCTACAACTAAAATAATATTGATTTGGCTTTCAAACTTACTAAGTATTTATTTGGCGTGGGTGCCAATTACTGCCTATGATAACTTTGACAAACCCAGTTATTGGCACCAGTGCCAATAACTATAAATTTCATAAAAAAAATTCAAATGAGATATTTTGTGTAATTTATTTTTAGTAATACATTTTTAAATGATCTACCCGTCATTTTAAATTGAAATATAAAATTTAGACAGTTATTGGTCCGGGTACCAAGTTACTGATATGGTGATGCCAATAACTATCTTGTTTCAGTGATTAACGTGTCAAACTTTCAGTTAACATACCAACTTAATGTAATTTGTTTTTTTATTTAAATATAAATAATTAGATAAAATCATTTACTTCTATATCAAACCTTTAATCTTAAACATTTAGTAAAAAAAATTCTCAATGTAAATAGCGGGAAACTGTCTTTAAAGATAATTTTCCTGGTGATGGATGGTATCATGCCTTTCTAAAACAGCATCAATGTTTGTCACTTCTAGAATCAAAAAGAATTACAGAGACAAGTGCTGCTGTTGGTGAAAATGATTTGAAATGCTGGTTCCAACAATTTGAAACATTTGAAAGAAGGCCCTTTTGGTATATTGAGTGGTCCAACCAGAGTTTTTAATGGAGATGAAACAGGCTTTTAGATGAACCCTAAACCCTCGAAAGTGTTATCACTAAAAGGCTCCGGAAATGTCATTGATATGGATAAAGGACCTACAATGTCTTCACTTACAGTTATGCTCACATATTCAGCCTCTGGACTTCAATGTCCACCAATGATAATTTACCCATATAAAAGATGCCGAATAATATTATCCATTCTGTGCCAAGTCCTTTGGGGCTTGGTTTATATGATTTGGTTACAATGGAATATTTTGCACCAGCTCTTCAAAAAGCAATTACTTCAATTAAAGAAGACAGGATAATATAACGGCTTTAAAAAATGTTGGATACATTCATGGAATTACAATGCTTTTGATAGAGTAATGTGCCTGACAAAAAACTCTTCTGTTATTGTTCCAGACACAGCTATTTTAAGTTTCAAAGCATTTAAAAAATATCCTAGGAGAAGACCTGTTTGCAAGAATAAGTAGCAATACTGAAAATGAAGCTGAAATGAAACTGAAGTTTCAAGCATTTCAAAAAGTCAAAGAAACACCAATTAGTTTATTAGCTGAGTCTACATTGGATTTACCAGTTCTATGCCTTAGTCCAAATAAAAGTGCCAGAAGGGAAACTACACCATCTTTACCAGTTGATTTAACTTTGTTCTCACTTTGACAGCATGCAACTTGGTGAAGAGTATGTGGCAAAGAATATAAAATGAAGACATAAGATCAACAGATTCAACAATCACTAAGTGTACAATCTCACCATAAGTGATATCCTATTTCAGCCTAATAATCCAAAGCTGAAAGGTAAAAAATATATGGCTGGAGCACCATTTGTAATGATTAGCAGGGAAAGGAAAGAAATATTTGAAGCTAAACAGAAGAAGAAAGTGGAACAAGCTACTAAAGAAGAGCGAAAATGAAAAAGGCAAGAAAAGAAAACTGAAACAGAAAATTAAAAAGCTAAGAAACTGAACAAAAGTGCCAAATTGGAGTAAGAGTCATCTGAATTAGGCCTACAAATCAACCAACGTTATGATGATAGGGACAACAATAGTTCAAATGAATTTACAGTTAATTGTCATGTTCTTGAAAAACATGAAGAAAAAATATATCATGAGATAGTAAAGCAGGTACAAAAACGAGAACTACAAGTAAGTACAATGGTGAAAAAAAGGAGAGTCATGGCAACTACCTGAAAAAAATTATTATGACATCCATTAAAGACTGCATTAGGAAAATTGATCCCCCACTGCTGAAAAACGCCAGAGGCATGTACGAAACTGCAGATATTAAAGGACACCCTGAATAATACTTTAAAATTGCTCACTTTTTTGTAGCTTTCCTATGCTTCTAGTCATTTATTAATAAAAATTGCTCAAAATAAGTCAATTTCATTATAATTAAAATGATTATTAAATGTACATGAAAATAGTCTAATGATTTCTTTTGTCTTTGCATTCATGCAGATAATTTTTTGGAGGGTGCCAATAACTGTCAAATCAAATGCCAATAACTATGATTTATGCCTTACATTCGTTTATATTTTTTAGTTAATTTACTTTCAGGTTCAGTTATTTTATCTATGCATTATCAGAAAATAGCATCTTAAGTGGTTTTAAATTAAATTTTTGTTTCATTTTAGCTATAAAAATTAAGTCACACATTCCCTCGCTATAGAAAAGTTGCATTTAAGGTGCCAATAACTGTACTGTTTACCCTATATAGCTTTGTTTATTTGTTTGGCTACAAAAGCTGTGCATATTGAAGCTGTGAGTGATATGACAGCTGAGGCATTTATAGCCGCCCCTTTGACATTTTAGTGCAACGCGAGGTGCCCCACGTCATCTTTATAGTGACAATGGCACCAATTTTGTCAGTGCGTCCAGAAAGCTGGACAAAATATATGAACTATGGTGTTTATTTATGGAAGATGAAATAATGTTGCATTATATCACAGAAAACTCTCTGGAATGGCATTTCATCCCTCCTTCTGCCCCTCATTTTGGTGGGATTTGGGAGGCTGCCATAAAATCGACAAAGCATCACCTCAAGCGAGTAATAGGAGAGGCATAGCTCACTTTTGAGGAGCTCGCTACATTACTTGCCCAAATTGAAGCTTTACTCAATTCGCTGCTTCTTATTCATTTAAATGATAATGATGCTGATTCCATAAATGTTCTCACTCCCTCACATTTTCTTACACGGGATGTTTTGCATTCAATACCTGATGAGTCAGCAACCACTAACACAAATCTAAAGAAGCGATGAGAACTGATCCAGAACATGAAAGTTGGATTCGCCAAACGTTGGAGCAAGGAATACCTGGCCTCGCTGCAACCCAGAGCTAAATGGAAGATGAACATGTCTAACATCCAGGTGGGTCAGGTAGTGTTAGTGATGGATGCAAATCAACCGCCTGGAACTTGGCCGTTGGGCCGTATTACAGAGGTCCACCCAGGCAGTGATGGAATCATCAGAGTAGTGACTGTGCAACGCGGGTCTTCTTTCTTCAAACGCCCAGTGCACAAAATAGCATTACTTCCTCAGTATCAGGACTAAGGCCCTGATAGGGGGGGGGGGGAGCATGTTCAGTGAACATATACATCTGTTTCGCAATTATTATGATTTAGGAGAAACCTTATTTGATGCTATCTAAAAGCATTTATCAATAATAAATAACAGATCATTTCCTGTGCAGACACAAATATCTACTTAACATAAAACAATTTAATAACTTCTTCATCATTGTGAAATACATTCCTTTAGAAATTATAGCAATTCTGAAACTATAATTCATATAAAGTACTTTTCTACTTAGACATTTTCTCAGTTGTTTATAATAACTTATGATTTAATATCTATCAAGATACTTTTCTACTAAGAAATCATCTTTATTGCTATGAACTTTTGTGAATATACATTTCTTCTAAATAATTGCTGACATTTAGGAAAGTCATACCTCATGAATAAATATTTACTCAAAGACATTATTTTTCATTTTCTTATTGAAATAACTTTGTTTATTAATATCAATAACACTTTCAAGGACACTTCCTGGTTTGAAGTGCATCTACATTGGAAGAAGTAGTTGGAGTTGAACTGTCAATAATCACGCATGCAGCAGCTTATTCTTTTTAGCTGTGATTTTCTAATTTTGCAGCTGGGTAACAAAATCCCCGGTTCCTGTAAAACCACAAGCACTCTTTCCTGTGCACCTGCATGAAATTGTAACGCATGTCATCATTCAATATAATTTTATTTTAATATCCAGTATATTTATTGACTGTTTTGACACAATACACTCACAGTTTTCTGTACAGATTGCAATATAGATAGTTTTTTAAACATAACTGAAAAGCTAGAAGGTAGAATGAATAATAATTTTTTATTTACAAATTTGAAGCTTTGGGAAATAGTTTTTCTGTTAAAAAATATCACAGGTAAAAACTTAATTTTGAAAATATACATATTTTGAAAGTGATTTTTGAAAAAAAGCTATGAACTGTATACCTATAATTTTTTTAATAATATTGAAATCAAAATTATGACTCATTCCAACAAGTAGTTTTAAGTTATATTTAAAAAACTGTCCACACTGGAATTTGTATATAGCATAACAAAATTCAAACTCTAACTTTGAAAATTCTCAAACTATTTGACCGAATGACCTTTCATTTAGTAACTTAAGGCAAAATTTAACACAAAAGTAAAAAATGACATCAGAATTAACTCTTTGTATTGAAAATTTGAAGCTTTGGTACAATTTCGGTATGAAGATGACTCCCTAAGCTTTGTACTTTCTTCCATCTATAACAAAAAAAAGTATCATACAGTTTTTTTTGTTAACTTCTGGTTTTCAATAGACTTACACGTTTAAGGGGTGTGAAATCTTGAAAAACATGCTTTTGCAAAATTTCTATTGGTGTGTCTTCATTATATCATTTCATATGGTTATGTTTTGGCTACTGCTAGGTGTCCCCAGTGGAATTTGGGTATACTCCCCAAGAAGGAGGTGTTGCGTCAATTCATCACGGTGACAATTCGTCGCAAGGAGAATTCATCGCAGTGTCATTTCATCCAGCATCAATTCGTTGTGGCGTCAATTCATCACAGCGTCAATTTGTCGCAGTGTCAATTTGTAGCACCAAAAAAATTTTTTTAAAAGGTGATCATGATTTTTTTTTTTCAAATATAGTGAATTATAACTAATATGTTACAGGCTGGTTTTAAATACAAGTACATTTTTTATAATTATTATTTATTACATAGAGTGTTTTTTTTAAATTGCTTTTGTTCAAAAATATCAACCGTTAAAATAGAGCAGAATTTTGTTTTATATGTGATTTTTGTGAAATTCCCAATTGCGAATATGTAAGTTTAATGAGTAATGCAACCCATTTCTAACTTAAATTAGTGATAAAAGTGCTATAGTTTCGATGACAAGAGCAAATAATGAATAAAAACTCTAGAAAAATTGTAACAAAAAGAATATATGTATATACAGTGGCGGTCAAAAGTTTCCGGCCAGCATAAAATTTTTGGTAAATTTGTAAGTATACCCATATTAAGAGGAATCTCAAAGTGATACTTATACACTTTATAGACATAGCAGTTAAGAAATTATTTATGGAATAAAAAATAAATATTAATAAATTTAATTGACAAAATTAATTGCAAAAGAAAACGCATATTCACAAAAGTTTCCGGCCACCTTGGCAAGTTTGGAAAAAAATGGTGTTATAACAGAAAATAACAGTGATCAACAACATTTACAATTAGTATTTTGTATTCATACATTTAGCAATAAGTACTGTGGCGCAGCAACGTGGCATTGATTCAATGAACGGTTGTGGATTGTCAATGTTAAGTTTTTTCCACGATTCTTGCAATTTTTGTGAAAATGCTGCTGAATTGGAATATTTATAATTCCACGCACATTTTAAAGTTAGTTTCAAATATTTTCTATTGGATTCAGATCGGATAAATGGGCTATCCATTAAAAAGTGATATTTTTTGTGCAAAAGCCACTACTTGACGAGCTTGCATGTGTACTTTTGGTCGTTATCATGATGGAACAAATAGTTGCGACCACAATTTTTCCTCCAATAAGGCAACAAATGATCTTGCAAGATATCCTTATGCATTGCACTATTCATCTTGCCACGGATTTCAAATAACCGACAGGCACATTTTCCAGAAAACGCTCCCCACAGCATAATGTCTCATCCGCCATGCTTCATTATAGAAATAACATATCTTGAATCTTATCTTTTGTTTTTAGATCATCGGTTGTAGTGTCTGTCATCACTCCCAAAAAGATTGAATGTCAATTCATCGGAAATAGTACTTTTTTTCAGTTTTCACTTGACCAGTCTTTGTATTCCTTGGAAAACGCCAGTCGGGTCCTCTGATTTTTTTTACTTATGAAAGGTTTTTTAACACCTACTGTTCCATAAAGTCCTACGTCACGTAAGTGTCTTGCATGGTAGACCAACTTATTTCAGCAATAATTTAACACCGTAAATCGCGGGGAATTGCAGCGGCATTTTTATGCGGGTCATCATCTGTTTTTCTCCTGATAATTCTGTCTACAAGTATAGTCGTTTTCCGGGGTCTCCCGGACCATGGCAAGTTCCTAAGGCCATGACCATCTTTATATATTTTTTAAATCGTTCACAGCAAATTTTTTGATCAACAACTTTGCTGCAATGTCACAAGAGGATTGTGCCTTTAGTGACAAAAGGGGCTCTGTAATTTTTTAAAAGCACCCCACATTTTAGTGAATCATAAATATAGAGTCCTAGCAGCGTAAAACACTTATAATCCGAGCTGTAATTATCATATAATAATCATATATTGTATGGTAAAAGTAATCTTTAAAAATGAGGGACTTTACCGGGTTTTTTAACTGAAGCTCCCCAAATTTCCATAAAGCATGGATATAAAAGTTCAGAACCGCAAACATTTATAACCCGAATTCAAATTGCCGCATCGCACACAAATTTCACATGTTAAATGTGCGTAATCGTTTTATGGGGTGCAGAGCTCTGTGGCTTTTTTTTTTATAGATGGCTCATATTTTAGTCTTTTATAAATGTAAGGTCCTGACAATTCAAACACTGACAAATTGAGATTTAATATTTGTCGGCCTGGTTTTGCACATTCACATATTCAATTGTATATAATTGGACACTATGTGATAAATAATGAAAAAAATCTTCAAATATTTTTACAAATCTTTAATTATTTCACTGTATTATTTAATGACATCAATTTTATAAGGTGTGGCATTTTATATTCTTAAAAAAAAAAAAAAACGGCAATTCTTAACATGGTATGAATGAATAATGATGAATTTATAATGAATTATTACCTTTTAAATTATGTCCATCAAAGCAGGCTAAAACTTTTTATTTATTTTAATAATTATTTTATATCTATCTTTAAAAATGTAACAAAATGAAAATTAAGTTTGCATTAATAATGTACTGTCAGTTAACAATGAAACATTTTGCCTAGTTGAAAAGTTACTTAAATAGATACTTTTCTCTTTCCTTTGATCAACTTCTCTTATATTTTTTAAACAATAGCTAAATTTCGAAAAGAAAAATAACTGTGTTATTGTAAAGAAAATTTTAAAAAATGCTTTAAAACTATCTTTTGCAATTTCTGTTGGACTTTTTGAAAATCATTTCTCAATATTCTCAAACACATTTCAGAAGTGATCCTAATATATGTGCTATATTTATGCAGGATGACATAGCAGAATGATAAAAGTCAAAGACTTGAAGAAATGTTGTTCTTTTCAAAACTTTCATATTTCTTCACTGAATGAAAACAATTAAGTAGGGGGTCCACGTATAAACTAGTGGGAACGAAAAGGTTATTGTATGAAGTAAGGGATTTGTATAAAGATGATCAATTGTTAACATGGGCATTGACAACTGAATGGCATGCAGAATTTTCACTAGGAAGGGGATAATAGTGTTTAGCTGGTACTTTATAAGTATTTCAAATTACATTCCAACATCAACACCAAAAATGCTTAAAAAAGTCCTGTCACCGGGTTTTGATTTATTATTTGTTCAATATCGTACAATATTTTATTGAATGAATAATATCATCTTAGAAACATTGAAAACATTCATTGTTTATGGTGAAAGTCTTAGTGAATAAAAAGGGTAAAACTAAACTAAATTATATGGAGTTTACACTTGTAATGAAATATAAAGAAAAGAGCAAAACAAAACTTAGAATAATAATAATGACATAAAATAAAACAAATAAAAAATAATAACTTTAAACAAATAAAAAGTAATAACTTTAAAACAAATAAAAAACAGTTTATTAAAAATTTAAAATTCTATTTTTATATTGTTAAATACAAAAATACTAAAAAGTTAAATTATTTTAATTAAATGTATGTATTTAACAACAATGTATTAACAATTCAAAATTACTTCAATTATTAAATGTTTATCTAAGAAATTTATCAATTACTTGTTTAAAAACTATCACATGAACTATATAACAGTTATTAGAGGGTAAATGCAAATATTTTTTTTTTCTGTTATATCTGAGAACTATAATGTTATTAACTTCATTATGATGATAATATTTTTCTTGCTCTTTAACTATAATTAAATAATAATACCTTGCTCTTTGGGAATTGTAAACTATAACTGTGCTTAAAATATAAAAATCTACAACTGGACAAAAATATCACCTAACACTATCATTATTATTTTTTGTATATATCTGTATAAAACATTATTATTATTATTATCATCATTATTAAATAATAATTACAGAGACTTTATATTTTTGACTAATTTTTTGAAAAATTGCTTTTTTTATTTTTTTGCGAAAAATAAATCAAAAACTTGGAATATAAAAAAAAAAAATGAATAATTACTATTAATTATTAAAATAGTTAGTAATTTTAGTAGAAAAATTAAATTAATATTTTATTAAGTATATTTTTAATTTAATATATTCGTAGTTTGTTAAATTAATAACGTTAATATAAATTATATATTTTTACTTTAAGATAAGCTTAATGCATTATATAGTATTATATATTCAGCTTATCATCATGTTTTATAGTAGTTATAAACTGAAATTTATCCTTTATCTATAATTTTTTTATATATATTTAAAGTTTGCAAAATTTAAAATTATTAATATAATTAATAATAAAAGTAAAATAAAAATTTATTAAACTTATACATTCTGGGAATGAGGTAGGAAAAACGTAATGAAAAAAAAGAAAAAAAATTACATATTTAAAAAAAGCTTAGTTTTATCTGTCAAAAAATGAAAATAAAATTAATTGAAATATTAGTAACATTATCACATAAAATTAAAAACAAGTGGGTAAGTGTGATCACAGATCGCACAGAGGGTTTCGTTTAATATTCCTTTCAAAACACTTTATCTTTTTGAAAAATCTATTACTTCCACATTTTGCAACCAGGGGGCGCACTCGATTCTAAACAAACATCTATCCGAACGAAATCCCGTTTTACATACTATCTGCAGATATATTAGTCGAGGGGATTGGGCCCATAGCACCTGAGATCAGTAGGCACACCTGGCGGTAAAAAACGGAACTAAAATATGTAAGACTATGGTGCACAATATGAAAGAAGGGTCAAAGGGGTGTCGGCAAAAGTTGAAAAATTTCTCCTCTGGTTAAAAGGGCGGATGTTAGAAAAATTACTTAAAATACACAAGCTAGAGCCCGGAGAGGTAAATAATATAAGACCTTTTGAAGATTTTATGATTTGTCGTGTGGTCTGAGGTATTCAGCTATACGCCTATACGTATGCAAAATTTCATGTCTCCAACTTAATTAGGGGCTCTCTTAGAAAGAATTGCTTCAAATACATATGTGGTAGCTCAAAGGGTTAAACGTAAGACATTTTCAAGATTTTATGATTTGTCGCTTGGCCTCAGGTGTTCTGCTATAAGTATGCAAAATTTAAAATATCTAATTTATTAGGGGCTCAGTTAGAAAGAATTGCTTAAAATACACGAGCTGGAGTTGAAAGGGTTAAACATAAAACTTTTTCAAAATTTATTATTTGACGTGTAATCTGGGATGTTGAGCTATAAGTATGCAAAATTTCATGCCTCCAACCTAAATAGGGGTTCACTTAGAAAGAATTGTTTAAAATACACATGTGGGAGCCCAAAGGGTTAAACGTACGACATTTTCAAAATTTTATGATTTGTCGTTTGATGTGAGGTGTTCAGCTATAAAAATGCAAAATTTCACACTTCCAACTTAATTAGAGGCTCACTTAGAAATAATTGTTTAAAATACACATGCAGGAGCCCAAAGGGTTAAATGTATGACTTTTTCAAAATTTTATCATTTGTCGTATGATGTGTGGTGTTCAGCTGTAAGTATGCAGAATTTCACGCCTCCAAACTAATTAGGAGCTCACCTTAGAAAGAATTGTTTAAAATACACATGCGGGACCCCAAAGGGTTAAATGTACGACTTTTTCAAAATTTTATCACTTGTTGTTTGATGTGAGGCGTCCAGCTATAAGTATGCAAAATTTCACGCCTCCAACATAATTAGGGGCTCACTTAGAAAGAATTGTTTAAAATACACACGTGGGAGCCCAAAGGGTTAAATGTACGACTTTTTCAAAGTTTTATGATTTGTCGTATGATGTGAGGTGTTCAGCTATAAGTACCGAAAATTTCATGTCTCCAACATAATTAGGGGCTCACTTAGAAAGAATTGTTTAAAATACACATGTGGGAGTCCAAAGGGTTAAATGTACGACTTTTTCCAAAATTTTATCACTTGTTGTTTGATGTGAGGTCTCCAACATAATTAGGGGCTCACTTAGAAAGAATTGTTTAAAATACACATGTGGGAGTTACCGACATTTATTCTTCTGCGAGTTAAACCGATTAATTAAATAATAATTAATATTTCAGCTTGTAATTAAGATAGGACTTAGAAATAGGTATCAATAAAATCAGCGAGAAATTTGACATCGGGATGCCATAAAATTTAATCAAAAAATTTAATATTTAAAAAGTTAAAATTCCGTATTAAAATATGCTATTAAGAAAAACCGCAGCGTCGTCATGTCTACCTGCTTTGAAATCTTTTTTCCTTGTCCTTTCAATTAAAGAAAATAAATTTTTATCGATTGATTTTTAGTGGATATTTTAACTTATACACATCGCAGAAATGTGAATTTTATACCAAATGAAAGTAGATTTTTTTCTGCGTCTGTCTATTTCATTTACAAATTTCTCGGACCAATATTTTCTGATATGCGATTTCGATTTAAAATGCCCACTTCATTTTTCGGCTTAATTTCCTCCGTGGTAACCATGCATCGGCTGCTCTGTGACGGACAGACAGACAGACAAAGGAGTGAGACGAATAGGGTTTCGTCAGATGAACGAAACCCTAATGATCTTTTTATTAAAAAGAAATATTCAAAGTTCAAGTTTCAATAAAATTTGCTCATAAAAATCTGCTTCAATAGGTGGGAGGACTTTAAAAAACTGCAAGCAACAATTATTAAGGAAAAAAGAGGAGGAAGGAAATCTAAAAAGTTTTTCTGAAAAAAAAAAAAAAAAAAAATATTTTTCATAGCACGCCTAGTAAGCAAATCGCTCTTGCTTTTCTTGTGCTTATAATGGTAAAGTAACTTATGAAAACAAATTCATAAAGTGCATCTTAATATTATAAAAGTAATAAAAAAGGTTAAGTATTTGAGTTTCAATAAATATATCTCGATTCTGATTAATTAAAGAAGGTTGTGTAGAGGAAGGATTTGAGGAAATATATGCATATAATAGCTTATAAATATCCAATTGAATTACTGAAGACATTTATTAGTTGTGTAATTGGAAGAAAAAAAAACAAGCACAGTTTTTGTTTAGAATTAAATTGGTGATAATTTAGAGGTTCTAAAAAATGCATGAAATCCACAAGAAAATGATATAGGGGAGAGGGGGGCACATGTAAACATGGGGCCCATGTGAACATTCCATATTTCACTCAGTTAATTTGAAAAAAAAAAAAAAAAAAAAAAAAAAAACCAATTGATGGTAGTACTGGTACCATCTTTTGGCTGAATTTTCAGAACAATAGGCCATTTTGATTTCTGGTAGTTGCAATTTGTTTGTTTTAGAACGTGTGAAGTAAAAAAATCTTCTAAGTTATGGGTCATTCCACGTAAAATGAGCAAAAATTTAAACGGCCACATAGTAACCAATTTTATTAAAATTTGATAAACAGGTTCATTTCATATTCAAATAGAGCTCTGCAACATATCTTTACAAAAAATAAATTATCTTAGCAGTTTTGGACGTTTAAAAAACTTGTGATAAAGAATGGCATGTGTGCATTCGTCCAAAGTTGCAAGTTTGAAGTTCTGTATCTTGAAAACTATTTAACTGAAATGAATTTTTTTTTATAATAATGTAACCTCTGAAAAATTATCTTCATATTTATTGAGTAATAATAATCTGGTAACACCATAATTAATCTTTAATTGGTTGTAAAAATTGAAAATTTGCGAATTTCGAGAAAATTAGAAACGCTATAAAATTCAAAGGAATTAAAAAACATCTGTGAAATTGATGCCAGATGTAGTATTATATATGAAGATCAAATTCCCCAAGTTTGAAAGTTGCCATTTATTTCCTTCACCTTTAAAAAAAATTAGAAACATTAAAAAAAATGACAAAATCGTAATTGTTCCTTTTATAGATAGGGAAAAAAATAATGAAGGAACGGTCAGACATTATAGTTATTGCACAGACATAAAGATCAATAAGTCCATGATATGCTAAAAAAAATTCAACATTGCCTTTTGATTCCTAATATAGCAAAAATTGGTTCAAAAAGGTAATATTTACTACATTCCATGAGCTATTTTTCTTTGAATTCGCGAGCGTTTCTTAAAATATTGCAGGTGAAAAGGATATGTGCTGCCATCTATTTTTTGTATCTGGATTTAGTATTAGTATGTAATTTTTTCTCCAAACTGACTCATTTTTTTTCTACTTTAATTAAATATAATCTTGAGGTAAAAATAAACTGAAAGCAAGAATAAAAGTTTCTATAATTAAAATATAGACTTTTATGTATAATATCAAATCATTTAAAAGATTTAAAAAACTTCCATCGCTTTCAAAAAAGTGATTGAAATATAACCTTTTACCCTCAACATTTTTTACTATTTATTTTTTTTTCTCATTAAGGAATAAAAAGGGCATGAATAAAATTCTCGATATTTAAAATATACACTTTTAGCTATAACGTAAAAAAAAAAAAAAAAAAACTTTGTAAGAGCTGTCCTTCATGCTTAATCGAGTAATAGAAATATTGCATTTTTCCCTCAAAAATTTTGAAAAATATTTTTTTTCTCATTACGGAATAAAAATACAATTACTAACTTATGCCAATCTGTTACTTATTATTCATTCCTAATTATAAATAATTTTTAATATAGTCTTTCCAATCCTAAGGCTAATAATCAAAACTGAAATTTTAAGCTTTTAGACAAAACCTCGATTTTGCATCCACTTTTAATAAAAATTTTAATACTTAAATAAACAATCCTGAAATCTATTATTTTAAATTTACTTATAAATAGCTTTGATCTACTTATATACTGATTTTCATTAAAATCTCTGACATGTCTGCCACTGCTGATTTGCTCATTTTGCATGGAATGACCCTTATTGAAGTAAAAATTCATTCGAGACATTTCTTAATGTTTCGACTTGAAGAAGCAGAATAAAGAAGCAGCATTGCATTCCATAGTGGCATTAATTGGGTAAGTTTACAAACAGTTTTGTTTCCCTATTTCAATTAAAAAAATATTTTTTTTATAAGTTAGGCTGAAGTTGGTAGATGGGGCACTTGTGAACAGAACATATGGGGGCAGATGTGAACAGTTCACAAATGTATTTTTTAAGTCTGTGAATGCATTTTTTTTTTTTTTAGTTTAAAATTTAATTACCTTTGTCAAAAATTGAGCTATATGTTAAATGCTTTTAGGATTGCTTCACAGTTTTAATTTACTGGAAGTTAGATAACAATTAAAAGTGAATCAAAAAGAGTAGGCATATTAGTGTACAATTTTACAAATAACTTCTTGTATTTATGGTGAAACATTTATTGATTGATTCACACAACTAGAAAGAAGGCATCTAATTAGTTTAAATCACAGTTTTATTCACAAAAAATGATTTTTATCATATTTATGCATGTGTTCACATGTTCCCCAGCTATGTTCACAACTACCCCTCCACCGGGGCACATGTGAACAAATTTTGACAATTTTTTAAATGATGATATAAGTTAGAAATTCTTGATAAATGCATCCAAAAGTTTCACCAAAAGAACAAACAAATTGTAAATATTCATATAAATCAATTTTTGGTTCAATAGCTCATAACAATTTTGAGAAAGTCAAAAATGTAAAAATTGTTCACATGTGCCCCCCTCTCCCCTATGTATTTAAGGTAGTTTATAGTATGCATAAAATACCTGATAATAATAATAAATAATAACATCTATTCTCTTTTTTAAAACTGTCCCGTGTAAAATTATGTCACATTGTTCAATCACACAAAATTTCAACGCTCTAGGATTTCATTATCACAAATTATAACAGTGTAAATTTCTCTGACTCTTATATTCAGATTTTAATAAAATTTGCGGGAATTGATGAAAAATGATAATGACCCCAAATGATGTTGAGCCATACAATGTTTGGTGGGCCTATGACAATTAGAGTCCAAATTATAAGGAGGTGGGCACCAAATGAGCAAGGGACTGAAATGGCAAGGGAAAGAAACGTTTAGGGACCCAAATTGCATCGGAACTGAAATGGCGGAACCAAAATGTTGTGTACCCTGATAAGATAAATTAAAGGAAGAAAACTAAGAAAAATAGGTTAAATTGTTTAACTCATTCAATTTTCTATATAAGCTAACGCCATTAAACAATAACATACAGCAGGAATTTAAAAAAACTTACTAATTGTGTTAATTAAAATTAGTGAAAAAAATAATCAAGTTATAATTCATTTTACTTTTATAATGAGATAAATGAAAGAAAAAACTTAAAAATAAAACTATCATACAATGGCAGTCAATCATGCTGCGTCAAATCAGTCAATATTCAAACAAAATCGCAAACAGCATTTTGTTAGCCCCCGATATGCTATTGTTTCTTTCAGGCAACAATGAAAGTGTCGTCATTAAAAAATAACATTACGTTACAAAAGCCAGCCATAAAATGAAGCAGATGAATAATTCTACGGTTTAATACTGATAATCTCTACTGCAATTTTTCTCCCTTCTAAGCATAGCACATTTTCAAGTTTTACACCTTCGTATAGGGGAAAAAATACTTTTAACAGCAATTTGTTTAAAAACTACATGTAAATTTATTTTTGATATGCCGTATATTATTAACACTAGAAAGATGGGAAATTTTACTCAAATTTTATAAAAATATTTCCCACCAGAATTTTTATTTTAAATTATTAACATATTTATTTAACTAGTTTTTTTCCTTTGTACCTCTTAAACTAGCTTTATAAAAAAAATTCTGGTTCGAACCTAAATATATTCATTTGGTAGCGGTCAAAATGACCGCTCGCCATATTTCTAGTGTTAACCACCATATATACTCGTGTATAAGTCGAAGAATTTTTGAATAAATTTGAGAGTTGAAAATTGGGGGGGTATATAAGGAATTAATTTTTTTGTAGATTTAATGCCATTTCTGTAATGGTGGCAACTAAAGTACTCAATTTCTGTAGAAAGCGAAGGGAAAATAGTAGACCACTATATCTTTTTGTTGCCATTTTCTCATAACTGAAAAAATGTAATTAAAATACTTTCTATTTCGAAAAAATATAAATGAATGATTTAAACATAGAGCTATTATAAACTATATTTAATTTTAAGTATCCAGATAATTATTAGAAACAAAAGAAAGCATATAAATCATTAAATAGTTTTTTTTTTTCGCTGTGTTTCGGCATTATTTTTTGCTGGACCTGTGTACTGTGTACCTTGTCTGGTCCATTTTTCTCGAAATAGTGTCGTCATATGCCATATCGTCAGTTAAAAAACCCCAAAAATAACAGATATATCCAAAGCATTATACAATGCAAGGGCATACCACTACTGAAGCAATCTATTCGAATAAAGAAATGAGAACAGGTGTATAAATGAAAACTTACAGTAAACATAAACATATGGCATTGTACAGTAGAATTGATTGAAAATTTAAAACGAAAAAAGGTTGGTATTTCTATTGCTTATATATACAGTAGAGTGCCGATTATCCGAACAAGTTGGGACAGACACTAATTTGGATAAGCAAAAGTTCGGATAATTGGACAGTCAATTTAGCGGATGTTCCTGACTATACTCAGATCTTCACACTTTATTCACGCTTCGGACTGACAGCATTAGTTGATGCTGGCATGTTTAAAAATTGATTTTTGTCTTTTCATTTTTTTGTTTACTTTTTTATATCATTTGCTGAACTCCAGAGATTATAATTTAAGCAAAAAATTGTTCGATTGTTGCTTGTTTCAAAAAAGACATTCTTTTCAATGCTGCCATGTCTCAAATTCCTCTTAAATATGTTAGATGAATAGGATCAGCATTCTTCTGCCATTCGAGCCATTTCATATGTTTCCAAACAATCAAAGGCTTCGTTATTTGATGGATCTGGATCATTTTCAGAGAATTCCTCTTCATTTTCTTCAATTTAGGTTTCGTCTTTGAATCTTATCCACAATCATCATTTAAAATCTGATATCCAGGTCTAATACGGTGTTTGAATAATTGGGAGTTCGTTAAAAAAGAAAAAAAAATAATAATAATAATGAAAGAAATAGGCTGTTTGGATAATTGAAATTCGGTTAAAAATTTTTGTTGAGAGAAATTGGATGTTCGGATAATTGGAAGTTCGGTTAATTGGAGTTTGGATAATTGACGTTCTACTGTACTGTTAAAAAAAGCTAAAAATTAAATATATTTTAAAGATGTTTTTTCTCGTCAGGTGCAACACTGAATTCTGAAAAAGCAGAATTCCCACTTTCTGCTTGTGTTTATATCCTGTTTGTACTTTTCTTTGATTAATTTTAGACATGTTCGAGGAAGCTCACCCCCCCTTCCCTCCCTTTTGTACACCAATGTCAATCGATAATATGCTATAATTTTTCTAGCATTATTATTTGCCCTGTCTTTTCTTTCATGATCTGATGTACTTATGCGTTAAATCTCACACTATTTTCCCGGTTATCGAAAGCAATTTGTATTCTATTCTTAAAATAAGAAATGACTTTCTCTAGCACATCAAGCATTCACAATTGGGAATTTCCCAAAAATCAAAATATTTTTTTTTCTTCATTTTTATTATTGCTAACAGCAATAATGCATAATGCTTGCATAATGATAATTTAAAATGTACCTGCATCTAAACTCATCCTAATAGTTATTGCAATTCACCGTATCCGAAAAATAAAATAAAATAAATTATAATAATTTTACTAAATTATCTTTACTTTTACCATTCTCACCTTAAAAAACATTTTCGCTACTTGCAATCCCTTTTCCTTGTGTGCACACATACCAACTGGTTCTTTTTTTTCGAATTTTCTAAAAATTTTATTCATTATTTGCTCTGGTCATCGAAACAATATATATTTTATCATTAATTTAAATAAAAAATCAATTGTACAAATTCATTAAACTTTCATGTTCTTGACTGGAAATTTCCTTAAAATCAAATACAAAAAAATTTCACTCCATTTTAATGATTGATATTTTTAGACCAAAGCAATAAAAAAACAAGTATACTATACATTTTTTTAATGTACATCTGTATCTAGAATCGGCCTGTAAAATGTTAGTTATCATAATTCACTATACCTGGAAAAAAATAATGATCACATTAAAATTTTTTTTGCTACGACGAATTGTCGCTGCGATGAATTGTGCATGACGAATTGATGCAGAATCCAAGAAGGGAGCACTGCGATAATAATTTCTGGACCATTTTTATAATCACAAAATGTATGAAGTAATGCATAGTCTTCAACCAAATTCTATATACAATATGACGACAATATACGGAATATAATGACGCAAAGGGATACAAGTGACAAAATTTAGATTTGGAGTAATTTGAGTTCAAAGTTGGAACATCAATAGCAATAGACTTAATTAAAATATGAAACTATAGCTTATTTCACATAAGTCTTTGAAGTCTTATTTCAATAATTATTAAAGAAAAGTGGAATACAACATTTTTTTTAATTTATTTAAAAATTAAAGAGTTAAGTAGTTTAAAGAGCTTAAGTAGTTTAAAGAGCTTAAGTAGTTGACCTCTAGAATGCAGCACATAATTAGAAAATCACTTATATTTCTTTACCTTTTAACAAATAGCCTTATTTCCAGGTAGCCTGTGCACTTAGCTCAGTTTTCTTAACTATACCCTTTGGCTTCTGAGGTCCTAATATGTTTTTGGCTATGATCAGCAAATAAAAGTTGAATTTGCAAAAATTATGCCAGATAGGGTGCTACAATAGCGATTTTTGCATCATCTTCATTAGGGCATTATCGGAAAATCTATGAAGTTATGCACAGAATAGAATCAATATAGGTGAAAACTGGGAAATTGAGTTAGTAGCCAGTGGCGGTAGACTCAGTTTCATTAGTGGCCACTTTTTAAAGTTAGTGGCCACTATAATGTTTCCAACTTTCTTGACATCTAGATTGCATTTTTCTATAAATCAGAGTTTTATATCAGCCAACTATTCGTGATAAGAATAGGGAAGCAGTTGAAATTCAAGAAAATTACCCTTTAAAACCACAAAATCTATTATCATATTGATTTTTTTTAGAATATATTTTTAGATTATTGGTATATGTTCATAAACGCTATTATGAATCAAATTACTATTACTTTCTTTATATAAAAAATAACTAAATCAAAATTAGGTGTATACAATAAAAAAATAATAAAATAAAACACAATAAAATGTTATTTGTATTTTATTTAATAAGTAAATGCGTTATTAACATACTACACTCATTAATTACATACAGCTGAAATCTAAGCTGGTGAGTGTATTTCGCAGGATTAAACAATATCTCTTGAAGAAAAATAATCCAACTGGTGAGCATGTGGCAGGAGTCGAAATATTGAAAATACTGCAATGTTCCTAAAACACGCTTGCATCCGGTGGAAAAAAAAAGGAATAAATTATTTGAAATGCATGTGGAATTAAAGGTGATGAACATATTTTGCAGAATAAAACTGTATTTCTTGAAAAAATAATCCAACTGAAGGGCAATGGCAAAAAGCCGAAATATTGAAAATGCATCTAAATCACTGTAATCTGCTTGCATCCGGTAGAAAAAAGAATTAACCGGTTTGCTAATTAGATGTAATCAAAGTAGAGATGCATATTTCTATTAAAAAAGCTATATTTCACTTGGTGATTGATAACAGATTTTTTATCGCCATTTGGCGAGTGGCAACTAGGGTGGCGAACGATGGCCGATTTTTTAATTGCCACTTTTACAACTTTAATCGCCACGTGGTGAGTGGCGACCGCCAAATTTCACCTATAAAGGGATCCTATATTAGCAATGGAGGATATACAGTAGCACTCAAAAGTATTTTGACAAAGATAATAATTCACTTAATTGAAAAGAATAATAAATTACAGAAATCAATCATTTATTTTGTTTAACCATATTCAATGTTTTAATTTTAATAAATATTAATAATATTAATAAAATTATATATATACTATATATATATATAGATAGATAGATAGATATATATAGATATATATCCATATATACATATTATTTATATCTGAATTTTGTCATGCTGTAACTCTCGAATTTTTGAACCGATTTGGATGAAATTTTTCATATACATAGCACATACTAATGTATTGACCAAGTTTGTTGGCCAGCTTCATCCACCATCTTGTTTCAAAATGGCGGCCATTGGAATTTTTGAAATTTTTTTATCTTTTCTAACATTGTATACTTATAGAAAATGTTACGTTTCACAAAATGCAAACTCTTATGTATAATTTAAAACAGAATGTTAGAAACATTAAAAGATATTTTAAAGTCACACAGCGTAAGTTAACAACATACATCATTTTAAAGAGAAAGTTAGGAAACCTAAAAATTTCCAAACGTGTTCACAAAATTCAAATGACCGGCATTTTGAAACAAAATGGCGGATGAAGAATAATTAAGAATATACAAAGTGTTTTTAAACTAATGGAATAAACTTTCAGGTGTACTTGTGAAAGGAAATAGGTCACAATTCACTTGTTTAGTAAAAAATGCATTGTGCTTCACTAGACGTTTTAGTTCACAAATTTAACAATAATGAAGATACTTTAGTGAGACTTTGATCATATTAACTTTGCTTTGTATAAATATGAAGACATCATTGGTAAGTGCCCTGAATTTTGGTTGGTGAAACGCTGCATAACGTCACCGACATTCCGTTTAAATAAAGTTTTCTAAATAATATTTTTCAGTGACCAACTACGCAGAATGTGTATACGATGTGTATAAATACGCGATAGTGTCAAAGTGGACGCTTTGAACCGAACTTTCGCACGAACGTGGAATAACCACTCAAGAAAAACATGTTTGTCACATGATCAAAATCGCTTATAATTCAGTAGGTAATTTATTGATAAAAAAAATGGAAAACACAGTTCGATTCCAAATCGCTTCCATGGTCAGATTTTCCAATTTTATATCTTTCCGTAAAAAAATTTATTTGTAAATGTGTCGAAACATTTTGAGTTTGTTGAGCAGAGCAGTTGAGAACAGCCTTAACAGAAGATTGCACCGGCATTGCAGAAAAAAAGAAAAAAAAAATTGTATATTTTGTGTTTTTTAAAGACGTACTTACCGGGATATGAAAGTACGAAGGTTTTCATTTTTTCAATTCATTCATTTGCAATCATTACAAGAGATTACATTGATGGTAATTTGTTTTACGCATAACTCAAGAACTACTTGGTGGAATGCTCGTGGAATGCTCTGCAATTATTATACAAGCATAACTCTTGCGCTTTATATTACAAGCTTATAGAAATCGATTTCCGTTAAAAAATTCATAGATTGCAATTCACATATAAATCCCTTTGCTCCACAAATTTCCATTTTTCATATGTTTACTGTGATTTCAAATCCATGCTGCACTTGTTATGGGGATTGTTTCATAGATTTACTGGTATATGATGGTTTATACAGCCTTTTTAATTTGAAGAAATTCCTTTATTATTTATACATTCACAATTTTTGTTGATAATTTGTAATGGTTTTTTATATATAATGGTTTAATCTTACAAAAAGTTAATATATGTATAAATATATATATATATATACTTAAAGAACTAACCGCATTGCAATCTATGTTGTAATGATTAAAATACATTTAACATTTAGAGTTAAAAATTTTAAATATCTATAAACTGTACACTACTGGCACGATTGACTTCCAGTTTGCTACCCTAATTGAAATTTAACGAGAAAACTAAATAATGTCAAAATAAGGGCTCGTATCGAAAATTTCAGAGTTTGAAATTTGAAACAATTTCAGTATGAAGAAGACCCCTAAGCATTTTTTTAGTATATATATAGTCAAACCTCGTTAACACGAACACGCTTAACGCGAATTACTTTTAGTACGAATTGTTTCCGATTGCCCCGTCCTGTTGTATATGATGTATTTAAGTTCGGATATCACGAACTACTCTTAACACGAATAAAAAAAAGTTTGACTTGAGTGTTCGCATTAACGAGGTTGAACTGTATATATATATACAACATGCATTGAAGAAAGACATATTTGCCTATTTAAAAAAAAAAAGAAACATAACTGCCTATTCCTTTTTTTTTTAAATTGTACAATGGGGTGATTAACATGTATCTCTTTCCTTCTTTCTTTCTTTTGTTCAACTGCAGTTTAATATCTTCAGATTTACTTGATAGTGTACCATTTATTTATGAAAATTGTCACCATGTGAAAATAGATAGCACTTAACTAACGCATATAGTTATTTACAAAGAAAAAAATATCAGAAAAGAAAAAAAAATTATCTCAGAAAGATTACAGAATGAGTCCCTTTTATTAGAGAAGTCTACGTAGTACTAACACATTAGCTGAATTGGCGCATATTTCTTGAACATGTGCGGTGCCCATAAGTGTACCTGATACATAAATTAAAAAACCCAATTCCACTGCATCCAGGCAACAAAATGAATGCTTATATGGATCATCCCGAGGCAAATTCACCATTTCAAAGAAAGGATTAGTTTTTCTCCCGATGCGAGGTGGGGCAGAATGATGAATGGCTTTCTTATTGTTTGATTTGAACTGGGCCCCTTGGGCCGGAATCGTTCAACTTCCCACTCCACCGCAGAGTTGAATAAACAAACTGCAGATGGCTCTTTTCTTTTTTATAAACTAGGGGTTTTGGGGAGTGCTGTAATTTTCTAATAACTTATTATATTTCAATAAAATTTTGTGACACAGCTTAATTTACTGTTATTGCAACTTGCTGAAAATTTTAACAAAATCGGACAATTAATAATGTAGATTTTTTTTTTTTTTTTTAAATAGCAGAAAAAACGGGTTTTGCTTTTCGTTTTTTTTTTTCTTTTAAATTATTTTTTCTGTTTGCTTGCAGCTCAATAATTTCTTTTTACTGCGCTTACGCAAAGTGAAGTCGCTGACACATTTAAGGAATCCTTTTTATGCTCAGTTTTGCATAATCGCGGTGTTTTAATAGAAAAGAAAGTAGATTCTCTTGTTTTCTTTAAGTGTGCACATTTGCGAATGTTGTATTTTTTATTTTCAATAATGAAAGCATGTATTTAATTCTTGTTTATTTTAAAACTTTCTTAGAACATTTTATTTTAAATATTTACAGAATATATCAAATCGAGTACCAATTAATTTCTGTTAATAGACATTAATGTTTACAGTTAGTAGTGAAGAGATTTTCAAAAAAAATCTCTTTATACGTCTCTCCCAACTTTTGTCAATAGTTCATGTTGTCAAAATGATTATTTATCATTACTTATTTTCAGAATTTTGCGTTGTGTTATTTAATTGATGGATTCGAATAAAAAATAGTGTTATTTGTAATACTAGCGTTATGTTTTATATTAAGAATTCCATAAAATATACTTCTAATTGCCGATCCAAGGCTGAAATGTGCGATGCAATTGGATAAATTCACAAACCAAAAGTTATTTATTTTCATTAAATTTAAAATTCTAATTTGTAAAATAGTTTTAAAAAATGCACGAAAATCTTCAATATGGCGTCTATAGTAGTACATACACCACTTTCAATAAGTGTGGCTTATACGCCGGTGCGGCGTATACGATGGAATTTCAGGGTTTTCATACCATTTTCGGACGTAGCGGCGTATACGCCAGGGCGGCTTATCTACCCGAAATTACGGTATATAAAATAAAACATTATTGAAATTTCTAGTGTATATAAAACCAATTTAATGGACAATAAAGAAAGGCCTTTTGGAAAGAAAAGGTAAAGTTTGTATCACATGTAATAAACACAAATATGTTCCAAAAAAAAAAAAAAAAAGATTATCGGGCAAAGAAAGTTTCTTTTCTTTATAATCTTTTATTTTTTTCTGTATTAATTTCCTGTAGAATAAATCAGCGTGGACAATAACTATTTTTTAAAGAAATTTCTGGGGAAAAAAAATTAAAATATGAATAAATATGTCATGCGTTTTGGATATATTTTGTATATTTTATTATATATTCAGAAAATGTTAAATTTGTTAAAAAAAGTCAGAAACAAATAGCAACATTTATTTTTAAATAGTGACTTAAACTAGTTAAACATTAACAGAAAAGGAGAATATTATAGAAAGTATAAAAGTGAATTTATTTATTATAATAAAGTATACTACAAAATCAATCCGATCCAATCTCCAAAATGCATTAAGACGGCCTGTTTAAAATATTTCTCTTCATTTTTAAAGCTTTCCTAAATTCATATTTTTGTCACACTGTGAGTTTACAATATGTAGGATTTTTCGCCACATATGTGACGTGACGTATGTTACATGCAGTGACGTCACAAAAATTTTTTTAATTGCCGGTTTTACAATAAATAACATGTTTTGAAGAGCTTTTGTAATTTTTTAAAGTTTTCTAAGAAGTTCACATCTCAGTCACAATGTGACATCACTGAGTGGTGGCATTTTGGTCACAGATGTGACGTGACCACAGTGACTTACAGTGACCATGCATGCTATGAGGGGATTAAATATCCCAGTAAGTCCGCATGACAGATATTATTATGACAAAGACTAGCGTGCTTCGCACGCTATCATATAATTTCAGTGCGTGCGCAGCAGATATAAAATGAAATGCATTCTTTAAATTTAAGGTTTATTTAAGAATATCATTATATGCCCGGGCAACGGCAGGCGGGTCTGCTAGTAATAAGAATAAATTGTGTATTGGAATTCTTTACACAGAAAAATACTTTTATAATTGAATGTAAATAATTGAATTTTCACAAATTTTAATTCATTAACAATATGCAATAATTTTCATAAAAAAAGGTATTTAAAAAATTTAATAAAAGAAATTGTGAAACTAATTAATCATGATTCTATCTATAATGACTAACTCCATGATTTATTTTTTCTTCTGAAAATATACGTGTTTCATTTTTTATTTGCAAAAATGAGTCTGTAATGGAAAAACATGTAAAATAAATTAATTAAAAATAATAAATTTTTAAAGGTTATTCTGTAAAATAGTAATATTGTGCAAATCTGCAGATCATAATTTATTTTTATGTTTAATTTCAAGTCAAAATACCGAATAGTTTTTTTTGTAAAGTGTACGACAAAATGTAGTAGGGTAGATGCTCCAGTTTTGGCCACATTGGATCAATTTGTCCAATATTTAGCCTGTGAATTGATGCTAACAAATAATATGCATTCTTACACTTTAAGCAAACTCTCTTTTATCATTTACAATATCATTTGTTTATTTTTTGATAAAATGTGACTTGCAAAAAAAATAAATGTGTGAAACTGTAGTGTGTGCTTGCATGTATTAAGATTTTTGCTTAGCTGACAAGTTTTCAGAATCTTTCAACATTATGCAATTATAGGGTTCTATTTGTTCTGAAACAAATTTCTATAGGTTTTATGAGGTAAGCTTTCTCTCTACTGCAATTTTACATTTAAATTAATTATTTTAACAGTTTAATGGGGGTAGCCAAAACTGGTGCCTTAAATTTGCTATATGTACCAGTTATGGCCATGGGGGTGGCCAAAAAGGGTACAACATTATGTTCCACTTTTGGCCACATGATTCATTATCATTATAGAGGGAATTTTAGCCATTTAATAAATTTAAGAACATCTGGATAAATCAAAATCAATTTAGTTTTGTTTTATATAGTAATAGCTTCAATAATAATAATAAAGCAAGGCTAATAACAGTTCTATAAAAGAGATTTTGTTATTCTCTGTCCAATAGATAATTCACTTTAGAAAGAAGGACATTGCTATAAAAAAACTAAAGAAAATATAGTATTGAGTTTATTTTTGATAAAACAAAAGGGTAAGTGATATGCAATGTTTGGATATGATAAATAAACTAAAACATAAATTTTGAAAGATTTTACAACTTATAAATTAAAACATTCAATAAAATTATAGCCTGATTTAATTGCTTGTATTTTTCTTAAAGAAATGAAGACATTCCAAAATTTGTGCAATATTTCAGGCACACGAATTTAGAAATACTAAATATTGTGAAAATCTTTACTAGAGACATCTAAATACAAGTAAGAATGCATTTCACATTATTTAAAAAGAACAGGATTCATTTTACCAAGTTTAAAAGAGATTCTGTGCTCTTAAAAAATGACCTAAGGGAACACTGATCTAATAGAGGAAATAAAATTAAGGCCATTCAAAATGTAATGCCATCACTACAAGCTAGCAAAGTTTTGGAGTAACCCGTTCTTGCCTTACACCAGAAGTTTCTAGGACGGACACCACTTTTCTCTAATGATGTTGAATCTCAAGTAGATGATCTAGATACTAGGAATTGAAGTTAAAATTCAATTAGAAAAGTTGATTTTAGATATTGTCAGAATACTATTTCCTATAAAAATGGAACAACTTTTAAGATTCTGTCCAGAAAATTGTAGCCAGCAAGATAGAAACTCCATTTCAAGATGGAAAACCAGGCATGAAATGGTATGTTTCACTTCTGAAATCACACCCTAAAATAACTTGCAAAGAAGCAGGGTACATAAATAAGGCACAAGCTAATATAAATCAAAAGATGATTTCAAGAAGTATAACTTTTTGATGAAAATCAAACCAAAATCAGAAAATGCTTTCAAGAAATATAACTCTTTGATGAAGATTCAAGTGTTCTAAACCAGCCACAATCCATGAATAATTATAAAACTGATTAAATAGTTAATCATTATATCATGTAGGCACTGTTGTCCCTTTTATGAATCAAATTTAAATATATTTTTTGTTTTTTAATTGAAATTTTCAGTTAAAATCAACATAAGTATATTTTACTTGATGTTTTTATCAATTCATAAAGAAATTTGCAAAATTCTCTTAATACAGCAAACAAATATATGTGTGGTAAAATAGATGTTGCATAAAAAATGCTTTATTTTTACTTATTATCAATTAAAATGTTTTTTAAACTACATGATATTGGAGTGGCCAAAACTGGTGCATAGAGATGGCCAAAACTGGTGTAGGGGTGGCCAAAACTGGTACAAATTGGAAAAAATTACTTGAGTTATTACTCACAATCTAAAATATTCTTTAGAAAGTCATTATAGCTAACAGAAAGACAATTAAATTTACTAAAGAATGATGTTATTATGATTTAATATGCTTCAATCGGTCAAGAACTGTAAAATTTCTATTTCAAATTTTCTCTAAAAGTGGCCAAAACTGGTGCTTCTACCCTAATTTGTGTAGCCTAGTAGAGGATTCGCTTTGCTCATCCTAATAAAATATTAGAAGAAGAAAAATTTACTTATTACCTACAACAAATCTTTTGCAATCAAAAAATCTACAATCAATTTTCAATCAAAATATTTTCTAATTATAAAATTAGCAAACTTTATCTATCAGTATAATGAAAGACTGGACAATAGTTGCTATATCGGCAATTTTCTTAGCCTAACAATGGAGAGGATGATTGAAATAAATTGAATAAATAACCATTTGTGACATATGTATTTAAACTTTAATCGTAATCGTTTTCTATTATTTTGTTATGTGTAAGTGGCAATGACAGTTGTGTGTTGAATTCAGATAATGTAGCCCACGATGTTGCTTGTAAGATGTAGCTTTGATCTAGTAATTACTATGTATATATATTGCCTTAATTTCTTATATGTTTAATAAATAACTTTAATAATAATGAACTATAAGTGTTCTAGAAGAATATTAATTGAAACATGGTGTCAGGTAATTTAAAATCGCGCCGATGGATAAGGATTGCCGGTAACGACCTGAAATAGAACTTTAGTGTTCCCTACAACGTGGAACTTTTAGTGTTCACATATCAGCAAAAATCATGGAGATATTTAGACCTCCAGGAGAAATGAATTTCTCTAGTGGTAATGTAGCAGACAACTGGAATAAATGGTACCAGAAATTCATGAACTTTTTGATTGCTTCCAAAAAATCCAGTAAAGACGATTCGACGAAAATCGCCATTCTGCTAAATCTTCTAGGAGATGAGGGTGTATCTATTTTTAACACCTTCAAATTTGATGATGAAGCTGATAAAAAGAAATTTGATCCAGTGGTAAAGAAATTTGAGGATCACTGTATACCAAGAAAAAACGTGGTTTTCGAACGCTACAAATTTTTTAGTTGCACCCAATTAGAGGGTCAAACTTTGGATGTCTACTTGACTCAACTAAAGACATTGGCTTCATCTTGTGAGTTTGGAGATCAAGAAGATTCTCTCATCCGTGACAGAATTGTTCTGGGAATACAAGACAAATCCCTCCAGGAAAGACTTCTCAGAGAGCCTCAACTTTCCCTTAACCCTCTAAGTGTTTGGGGCGTAATATTCCGTTCACTAAGCTCCAGGTTTCACAGCAATACAAGCAATATTTAAAATAATATAATTCTATAGATTTAATGAATATAAATACATTGATGAATGATTAATGCTCTCAAGGATTACATTCATATTTGTAATTGAGTTTTTTTTTTATAATGTTGAAAGAATCATATTTTCTTAGCATTTAAAACAAAATGCAAAGAAAACAACAATACAATTTTACCCTTTTGCAAGACGCTCGGAGGGTTAAACGAGCTACTGAGTTTGTTCGCGCGTCAGAAGCCAGCAAGGAGCAAATTAAATCTATTGTGGATAAAAATTCTGATGTAGATGCAGTAAAAGTTAAAAGAAATGGTTTCCAGAGTGCTGCTCGAGGTTTTCAATCTACAAAGAGTGGTGTGTTTGATTGTTCAAATTGTGGAAGATCTCATAAAAAACGTGAATGTCCAGCTTATAATAAGTTATGCAATCTTTGCAAAGGAAAGCATCATTTTGCCGCAATGTGCACCAAAACTAAAAAAAATTTTCCCAATAACAATAAACACAGAAAAGTTTATCAAATTCAGCATAATGTTACAGAGTGTACCCAAGAACTGTCGAGTTTATATATAGACTCTGTGTCAACAAAGAAAGAAAACTGTGAGACTGTATGGTGTAAAAACATTTCCATTCACAACAAACTAATTAACTTTAAATTAGATACTGGAGCAGAAGCCAACATATTACCTTTATCTGTATTTAATAATTTTAAGTTGTTTGAATATTCTAATTTAAGTGAAACTAAAATTGTTCTAGTATCATATGGTAACTACAAACTTAAGCCGGAAGGCGAGGTAAGTTTATTATGTTCAACAGACAAGTGTAAAAATGTTAAGTTAAAATTTATTATTGTTGATGTTGATTCTAGACCTATTTTAGGATTAAATGCTTGTAAATTGTTAAATCTAATTCAGAGAATTGATAGTATTGAAATTTCTAGTAAAGATGAAATTTTGTCTAAATATGATGAAGTGTTTAAAGGTCTTGGCAAGTTTCCAGGTGACCCTTATCATATAGAGTTAAAAGAAAATGTTGTGCCTGTTATTGACCCTCCTAGACGAGTTCCCCTAGCTATAATTAACGAGTTAAAAGATACGTTAGCTGATTTAGAGAAAAGAGGTATTATATCACGGGTAAACAAACCTACTGATTGGGTAAATAGCTTAATTGTTGTAGAAAAACCTAATGGGAAATTACGTATTTGCTTAGATCCGAGAAATTTAAACAAGGCTATTAAAAGAGAGCATCATATAATCCCATCAAGTGAGGAAATCATTAGTCGATTGAAAGGAAATGAGTATTTTACTGTTCTGGATTTAAAAGAGGGGTTTTGGCAGGTTCCTTTGGATGAAGAGAGTTCTTATTTATGCACATTCAACTCTCCATTTGGGCGTTTCAAATTTAATGTGCTACCTTTTGGTGTTTCATCAGCTCCTGAGGTGTTTCAAAAACGGAGTCAAAAATTATTTAGTGACATTCAGGGAGTAGAAATTTATTTTGACGATTTCATAGTAAGAGGTAAAACTAAGTCCGAACATGATAGAAGACTAATTGAGGTCCTAGAGAGAGCTAAAGCCAATAACGTTAAGTTTAATCCTGATAAACTTCAGTTTCGAGTACAGGAAGTGAAATATATGGGCTTAATTATTTCAGTAAAGGGTGTTATGGTTGATAAATCTCATGTTAGGGCAATTAATGAACTAGATCAACCTCAAAATAAAAAAGATGTAAGGAGAATTTTAGGCATAATCAATTTTTTATCAAAATTTATTCCAAACGTATCCCAAATTATAGCTCCTTTGAGGATATTGCTTAAAAATAATGTTGATTTTTATTGGTCTTATGAACAAGAGCAGGCATTTGAGAACATTAAAAAGTTGATTAGTTCATCTCCTGTTCTAAAAGTTTTTGACGGCTCGAAAAAAATAACAATACAGTGTGATAGTTCTAAAGATGGGATGGGTGTCTGTTTATTACAAGAAGGTCAACCTGTATCTTTTGCTTCTAGAAGCCTTACAGATACTGAAAAGAACTATGCACAAATTGAGAAAGAGCTTTTAGCTATAGTTTTTGCCTTTGAAAAATACCACAATTTTGTGTACGGTCATAAAGTTATAGTCCAAACTGATCACAAACCTTTGACAGCAATTGTTGAAAAGCCAATTAGCAAAATTTCTAATTGTCTCCAGAAAATGCTTCTTAAATTGCTAAAGTATATACCTTTGAGGTTAAATACTTACCAGGTAAAGATATGTATATTGCAGATACATTATCTCGAGCTTTTATCAAAGATGCTGTTAAAGATGAACCCGAAATGTTTCAAACAGTACATTCAATTGCAAAGTATCTTCCAATGAGTATTCACAGAGTAGAACAATTTAAAAAGGCACTTGAGGAGGATGAGGAACTTAAAGAAATCATGAGTTATTGTAAGGAGGGATGGCCACATAAAAAGAAAATTGCAAGTAATTTAAAGAAATATCATAAATTACAAAATGATTTGCGCCTTATTGAAGGTTTGTTATTTGTGAATGACAAAATAATTGTCCCTAAAACACTAAGACCTGAAATGCTGTCCTTAATTCATGAATCTCATTTAGGTATTGAAAAATGCAAAAATAGAGCCCGTGAAATTATGTTTTGGCCTGGTCTCTCACAAGACATTGAAAATGTTGTACAAAAATGTGAGATATGTATGAAATTTCGCAAAACTTTATTTAATGAACCATTGCTTCCTCATAGTATTCCTGATAGGCCATTTCAGAAAATAGGAGTGGATTTAATGTTTTTCAATGGGATAAATTATCTCATTATAGTTGATTATTTTTCAAAGTGGATTGAGGTGGAAAAGATTAATAGCAAAAATGTGAGTGATATCATTGTAATTCTGGAGAATGTTATTTCCAGATTTGGAATTCCAGAAACAATTGTTTGTGATAACAATCCCTTTAATAGTTTTGAGTTTAAGAATTTTGCTAAACAATGGGACATAGAAGCATCTTTCAGTAGTCCTTATCATTCTCAAAGTAATGGTATGGCAGAGAAAGCTGTGGGCATTGCTAAAACTTTACTCAAAAAGGCATATGAGGATAACAAAAAACCAACAGTAGCTTTGCTTGAATATAGAAATAGTCCTATAACAGGTTTAGGTTTATCACCAGCTCAACTACTATTTAACCGCAGATTAAGAACTAAGTTGCCCATTAGTAAAAAATTACTAAATCCTAAAATTGAAAAAGACGTTGTCCCTAGACTTAAACAACGACAAAACAAGCAAAAGTATTATTTTGATAGAAATGCTAAAGAACTTAAACCATTAAAAAAAGGAGATAGAGTATTTGTACAAGATATCAAAAACAAAAACTAGAAACCTGCCATAGTCCTGTCAAAAGCTAACAATCCTAGATCTTACAAAATCAAAACAGATTCAGGTAGTATTTATTACAGAAATAGAAAATATTTAACTCTTTCAACAGTAGATGAACCTCTAAACAAAACTGTAAATTTCGATTTTGATTTAGATGATAATTATAAACAGGATAATTTTCCAAGTGACTGTTCATCTTATGATAAATGTAATGATAATAATAATCAGGTTTTACCTAGTACTTCTTGTGTTACTGAAAATATTTATAAAACTAAATCTGGTCGTATAAGTAAGCCTCCTGCTTATTTAAGTGAATATGTTGAATAAAAGGGAGGATGTGACATATGTATTTAAACTTTAATCGTAATCGTTTTCTATTATTTTGTTATGTGTAAGTGGCAATGACAGTTGTGTGTTGAATTCAGATAATGTAGCCCACGATGTTGCTTGTAAGATGTAGCTTTGATCTAGTAATTACTATGTACATATATTGCCTTAATTTCTTATATGTTTAATAAATAACTTTAATAATAATGAACTATAAGTGTTCTAGAAGAATATTAATTGAAACACCATTTAATGAAAGACAAAATAGCTTAAAAATTATTATAGAATTTATTCTAAATCAATTCCAGTTTTAGAATATCTCGTTTTTATTTTGCATGAACAAATTATGTTATTTAATGATAAGATTAAATGCAATATTAAATGAATAAAACATAGTAAGATTAACTTAACCCGTTCTAAAAACCATCAATAGCTACTGGGTTGTTCTCTACAATACTTGCAAATTTGGCCAGCAGTCTGACTTGAATGATGCATATGTAAATTTTCATAAAAATTAGATAAATAGTAAGAAATCAGTCAATTATTAAAAATTTTAATAGCAACAGAAATTGTTTTAAAAATTTGACTTAACAAAAAAAATAAAAATTTGTGGAAAAAATAAAATAAAAAATGTGAGGGAATGACAAGTGAGGGAATGATGAAATAAGACATTTTTACTAGTTGTAGGGGAAAAATGCAAAATTATGAAGAAATCCAAACTGTTTCCTTTAAGAGAAACACTTAATATATAATGTATGATAAAATTAAAATTTTTGATATTTACAAAAAAATTAATATTCTGTGTGAGGGAATGACTGCTAATAAAAACGCTTCCGGATATACGGACTAAAAAAAAATTCTGTAAAATTAACAAAATCTTACTCCACCAATTTATGTTGCTGGACTGACAAGTGCTCAAAATAGCTTCTTCTCTGTGAAGGATGCTAGACTGCTACTGCTCATTAGTGGTAGATATTTGAGATAATAGCAATGTGTGAGGGAATGATGGTCTAACATGGGGAAACATATAATTGATTGAGTAGGCTATATAATAATAGTAAAAATTAATATTTTTATTATTTTTTGTAATGTATCAAATAAGAACTTTATTTTGCTTAGGGTATTTTTAATTATTTTTATTTCTGGATGGAAAGAAATAGGCAATAAAATATGGTAGTACAGGTGGGGGAAAGGTGAGGGAATGATGTTTGCATGATATATATTATATTTTTAAATACTAAATTGATTTATTTTTAAATTTTACTTTTTGCCCCTAATAAACTATGTTTAGATCTTCTAATAAAAATAAATAAAAATGTAATAAAATTAAGAGCATTTATATGGCTGGGAAGCACTTTTTGCACTATTGCAGAGAATAACCCTACTACAAAATAGCGGCATCATTAAAACAGAAAGTTAATCTAAAATACAAAATTTAACATTAACTTCACTAAAAACATATATCATATACGCTAAAAATCAAACTGAAAAATAGTTTTTATGCATTTAAAATAATGCAAAATATACTACGCAACAAAATTGAAATCGAACGTTATGAACAACTTCATAGTCGCATCTGTTCAAGGCCGAACATCAAACAAACAATTTAAAAACCAAATTTTAATATTTAATTTCGTTTAAAATGTTCAGCTGTACAACTGAAAAATAATTTTGGTACACTTTAATAAACCAAATTACCTAACGAAATGACAAAACTGAGATCGCACGTTAAGAACACCCTTTTACTCATGGAACAATTGTGTGAATTAGAAAACAAATGTTATCAATAAAAAATATTGTTAACAAGCTATAAAACTGAAAAATAATATTTAAACGTGCCGATTACGCAGAAAAATGTGGAAATAAAACATACAGTAAGCATTACAAACACTTTATTTATAAATTTTACCTGTGAACGATATTTTGATGATAATGATGAATGCTTACGAATGTGAGTATACGAATGTGAAATTACAATGTATCACTGATATAAAAGACTAATGGTAGTTAATATGAGAACACCGGCAAATTTGTAAATGAGTATATCACGATCACGAACAACATCTACCGAGATCTACTATACTTTTAAGAACGCTTTAATGATTGATTCAATTTGAATGATTCGTATAATGCAATCGGACCATGAGCTTGTTCAGCAACCACGACCACTTCGTCCGGGCGCGAAGGAGACAGATGCATATGGAGTGGAGCATATTTTAAACATATAGACGGAATTTTTTGTAAAGCTCAGGCCGAGGGCGCTAGTGCAGCTGGGTGCAGCTCGTATTTCCGGTTGTTGTATTAAATATAGAGTGTGTTCAGAAGTGGCGCGCGCTCAGAAGTTTATGCCATGGAGTAGGTCTTATCGAAGAAAGGAATTTTAACATAATTCAATTATTTCATTATTTTTATGGTTCAAAAAAGGTAAAACCAACGACTATATTTCTTTATTCTTCCAAAACATGGTTTTCGTAACAGGAATACATGCCTATGTTCACTCAGATAAAATCTAAAATAGTCGGGAAAAACATCACGTGACCTTCTTTATCTACTTTAGCCCATTTGGCATTTAAAATTAGTTAACCAACCGCACACAAACTCCGCGCGAGCTGCTCAAAAAAATTGTGTGGGCGATTTGATCACGTGATTGTGCGTTTTCTGCTTATGTGTTATTGGTTGTGCTTTGTTTGGTAGGTTGATTGATACAATTTAAGAATTCAACTGGTGATCTAAAAATTTTAACTTTTTAACAATTTTCTTTTTATTTATTTAAAAATGATTTATCAGTTGATTTATATCTTCCGTGATAAATAAAATGCTGTTAGCAAACCAAGATTGTGATATCAACATATGAGATTTGTTTGTAATCTACTATACTGGATGGATTTCAATGGAATTTGCACTGTTAGTTAGACAGTTTTTCAGAGAAGGTTTTGATATATATATTTCTTATTTTATGATTGCATATTTTAATACCATGTGGATAACAGAAATACATCATAAAACATGAGAAATAATGGCATTCAAAATTCTGTTAGTATAAGCGAAATACTTATTTATACTTTCAGTAGAAAATTTATAAACATTCTAATCATACTTTATTCACTACAAAACTAGACAGCAGACCTATATATTTTATCTCTTTAAAAAATATATGTACAGATATTTTTAGTTAAAATAATCTACAACTATTACATTTTATTTTTATAATGTTCAAAGTAAAATATGATTTCCAGCCTAGTCTCGATAAAAATTCACTCGTAAAGTACTCAAAAAAAAATCAAGGAATTATCCTACGTGCGATATATATTATTTTTTCATTTGGATTTGCTTAATGTTTATATCATTATACATATGCATTCTTAGAAACGAAACTTTGAATATTTAAAAGGCGTTCAGATGTAAAACTTTCATCTCGAAATACCTCATTTTCTCACATTTAAATAAGTATTTTATTATTATAATAAAAATACACGTGCCTCTGTATAATAAAAATAAAAAATATATCTTCATCAAAAATATCTTATTCATTATGAAAAATATAAAACAACCAATAAACAAAACAAAAGAAATGTTATAACACAATGTGGGATCAGAAGGATTCGAACCCAGAAGCCCTAGTCTCGAGTTCACTGCCTTATCCATTCGGCCATCTAGCACACATTGCATCTGCAACAAAATATCTTCATAATTAGCACCTTAATTAATCAAATCCATGATCAGTTCCTGAAAGAGCAATTCGACATATGGCAACGCGTCACGTGACGTCCACCTTTTTGACGTCATCACCGCTTGTGAGAGGGATGTTTGGTGATTTTCTTGACGACTTTCTGGCAACCTGGTATTACGGCAGTTTGTAAACAAAAAGATTAATAATAACATCAGTATTACAATTTATAATAAATACTATATAATTTAATATATTGAAGAATATTAATAAAATCAGAATTACAGGTTATCGCCGAAATGTTTATTAAATATATGGTGGATGAAAAAGGTTCCATACGCAGATGTAATAAATAAAATATTTTTTTTTACTCAAGATTGTTTATTACGAAGAAAGAGAAAATTTGTAGTTACAAAAAAATCACTATTAATTTGCATACTGCGTACGATTGCTTGCATATTTATTAAATGTTCCATTTGAAACACCTATTGTATATATTATATTTATTATATCTATACATTTCGTAAATATTAAGTAATGTGAACAAACTGAATCCCTTTTGTAGTAGATATTTTATTTAAAGTATCACACAGCTGAAAAGTGTTTTAAAACTTTTTACCCTTTTTTATGTGTAGTGTGTTTAATTGAATCCCTTTTGTGTGTAATGCGTTTTACTTTGAAGTTCATCATTAATATTTTTTTTATTAATAGAAAACAAATATACTAAAATCTGCCGAGACAGTATCGCAAGGAACCAAGAAAAAGTTCCGTTTTAAACAGATTTCATTTTTAGCTGCTTGATTAAAAAAAAAACTGGAGATCTAATATTTTGGAATACTAACAACTTTAGTTGTACCCCCCCCCCCCCCCCCCCACCAGCATATAGTATTTCATACATTATTTTCAAAAATTAAGCATTTTTTTCTTTAGTAAAAGAAAATAATTAATATAATGTTTTAAATACATCTATCCATATACAATGGCACACCCAGGATTTTTTTTATGGAGGATGCCGAGCATTGGTGGCGAAACAAGATAAAATTAGTGAGTGCAAAATTTCTCTGCTTATGATTACAGTAGGTAATTTACAAGGAGACACTAATTAATCATCAAATTACTGTAATTAATTCAGTATTTAATAATAATTTATTTATTTTAATGAAAATGAAAATTATTATATTTAAAATTTAATTAAATTAATAATTTAAAAGTACATTAATTTTTGAATGTGTAGAAGTTAAATACTTAAAGAGCCCCTAAACACACATTTATAAAATTTCCGGCACTTTTCGGTTCGCTGAGTACCAGTGTTGTATATACATATGTATATATGTGTATATATACAATATATGTATATTTACATACATATATGTGTATATAAATATGTATATATGATACTGGCACTCGGCTAAATGAAAAGTACCAAATTTCCTATTTATATTTATCTGACCGTGAGATATATTGTAGTTTTAAGGGAAATATCCAAAATAGCCTTCACGAAATGAATTATTGGATGCAACTTTTTGGGCTAGTTCATTTAAACTTTATATTTGTCAGTCAGAATTTTTGGGAATTAATAAACTAATAGAGAATTTAATCTGTTTCAGGCATCAGTCAGTTCTTGAAAGGCATTGCCTCTAGTCTTGGAAAGGGCAGATGCCCCTACTGCTACCGTGGCTCAGCCGACTATGGAGACAAGTTGAATTGAACAGATAAAAAAATTCAGTAAATTCATTAAAAACATTGTTACACAATAAAATCTATTTTTCATTTTACAAATTACTTCAGTTTCAGTTACATTAATCTCTTTATGTATATATCATAAAGCAGCCCATTTGATCTTTATTCTGTCATAGTGGATCTTAAGTAAATTTTTAAAATGTGTAAGGTTGAAAATGACTTTCGCTGACACAGGTTGTAACGGGAAGTGTTACACAGGGGTGCAGAATACCGTATTTACTCGTGTATAACGCGCACCACGTACTTTACAAGTAAAAATGGTGATTTTTTTTTTAATCTCGTATATAACGTGCACCATGAAAGATTGAATTAAAGATTGTGTGGAAACGTCAGCTAGGTGTTTTGCGTTCACCATCAATGCTGGTCCTGGACAGCTTCCGTGGACACACGAAACCTGGAGTAAAAGCGAAAATTCGTCGCTCAAGTGATTTGGTTGTGATACTAGCTGGGGTGACGAAAGTGCAGCCGCCCTTAGATGTTGTCATCGACCACGAATTTAAGGTTGCATTTCAGCATGCCTACAATCGGTGGATGACAACAGCAGATCACAACTTCACTCCAAGTAAAATAATGAAGCGTCTTTCTCAACTGTATGTGAGTGGATATGTGACGCTTGGAAATAATCCATATCAGCCGAGATGATAATAAAGAGCTTCAAAGTGACTGGAATTCCCCTCAGATGGATGGAACTGAAGACGATGTAATTTATGAGGACATTGATCGTGCCAGTGATGACGCGGATAACAGCGGTAGCGGCAATGAGAATTGCTAATTAGCATTTTAAAAAATGTTACTAGTGCTGTAGTATAAAAAAGTGCAAGGAGTGAAATAAAGGTGCAGCAATACTTCTATTAAATAATATTTTTCCAGTTTGTAATGTAAATCCAGAAGTAAAAAATTATTCCGTATATAACGCGCATCCGGGGTTTATTTCCTAAATTTTTTTAAATAAAGTGTGCGTTATACACGAGTAAATATGGTATGTCCGATCCGGCGATCTAGGATCGGGGGAAATTTTTGCCAACTGGGGAAATTCTGCAGAAAAAATATGCAATTGATCTCGATTTTAACAATGAAGTACATAATTCTCTGAGATAGAAAAAATTTCTCTACAAATAAAAAGATCCGTATTGTGACCTTCACAAAATCGAACTCGGGATAATATATACCATATATATTCGTGTGTAAGTTGAGAAAGTTTTGAAAAATTAAAAAAAATTCTATACCTATGGTAATACAGAATTTATGTAAGCCTATAACATATTGTAAAATTTTGGGGAAATTTTCATATGGATTCGGGGAAATGTTCGGAGTGAAAAAATTTTCTTCACCCCTGGTGTTACAAATATTTTAGTAATTTGTAGATGTTTAGGTAAAACATTTTCTCACTTTTCGAAACTGCTTCAATGGCATTCTTGCATCGAGTTATAAAAGTGATTTTTAAAATTTTCTGTACCACAACTTGAATTCGGCATTAAAATTTTTTGAATTGGTAGAAAGCAAATCATGCGCATAAAATTCACACAATTAAAGAAAATCTCTCATTTCATTTGCTGTTGGAGCATATTTTCCATTAGGTAGAAGAATAAAAAAACTTTCAAAATGTTGCGGTGCCAAGTGAAATGTTCATTAAGTTGAGTCAACATTTGATCAACGAATGGAATAAAAATATTTCTCCTGAAATACTCTTTTATAGAATCGGCTGGAACATTGGATCTTTGTTTTGATACAGTTCTTGGCATTTTAAGGTCAATATGAAAGTTACTGTCTCTCAAACAAGCTTCATCAAAAATTTCCTTGAAAGGGCTTTACCAATACGATTTAAGTAAGCCACAACATTGTTAATGAAATTTAAGGCAATTAATAGGTCACTGTCACATTTTTGATATAATTTAGACAACGATAATAGCCCGGGAGGCAGATGAACAGACCATCGCCTTATCCAGTTGAGGGCTGAAATTCCAGAATTAGACAGAACTCAATTCGCATATTAAAATGCAACTGGTCTGCCTGCAATTTTCTGCAACCAAAGATATGAAAACATAGAAGACTGGGAGCAAGAAAACACAATGGTAAACCTACCAGTCAGCCACTAAAATCAGGTTTGCAGGTGTTTACCACCAAGATATGAGTTGACAAACTCGTTGCATTTTAATATGCAAATCGCGTTTTAACTAATCCTGAAATTTCATCCATCAACTCGATGAGGTGATGGTTTGTGCAGCCACCTTCCAGTCCATAAAGTGTATGTAAATATATTCTGTATGATAAATAAAGAAGTTATGAAACCTAATACACATAACGAATTTTTCAAAAGTTTTGCCTTAGAAGCAGGGCTGCGGAGTCTGACCCATTTTTGAGCGAAAGAGTCGGAGTCGGATTTGTTAAAATTCCCAGAGTCGGAGTCATCCATTTTACAAGCAAGTCTGCGTTGTCGGAGTCTGATCTGTTAAAATTCCCACCGACTCCACAGCTCTGTGTAGAAGACTAGTCTCTGTCTTTTCAAGCTGCGATTGTTTCAAGGCTATGAATATATATAATTCTATATATTCTTCATATAATTCTATCATGGTCATGATGACTTCATGGTGTACTACCCACCTAGTTGGACAAACTTTTCGTAGTTTTTGTTTATTAATTTCCGGAGTATGTTTGTCAATATTGTTAAGGAGGAGGTCTTGTCTCTTAGGAGTATTTAAAAAATTGTGTGTCATTTCAATTATGCCAGTAGACCAGGAGTCGGCAGCACAGACAATCACCTCATGGAGTTGGAGGCTGAAATTCCAATATTAGTTAAAAATCGATTCACACATTAAAACGCAATTGGTCTGCCAAGTCATATCTTGATGGAAAACACCTGAAAACCTGATTTTTGCAGCTGACTCGAGGGTTTGCCATTGTGTTTTCCAGCTCCCAGTTCTTCATGTTTTTATACCTTTAGGTGCAGGAAAACACAATAATAAACCTACGAGTCAACCACTAAAATCAGGTCTGAAGGTGGTTTCCACCAAGATATGCTTTGGCAGACAAGTTGAATTTTAATATGCTAATCGAGCTCTGTCTAATCCTGGAATTTCAGCTTCCAGCCCGATGAGATGATTGTCTGTGCTGACGCCTCCCAGTCTACAATGTAGTTTCTTATTTCTATCACAAATGCAGCATTTCCAATTGCTAAATTTAAACTATGCGAGTCACAATGAACATATAAAGCTTGCAGATATATAGCTGATATACGAGACAGTACACAGCCAAACTCTCCGCTCATTGTACACTTAGGTCGAACCTAGGTAAATGAGATTTGGAAGGAAGCAGATGCTGCCGTCCCCCCCTCCCCCCCCCCAACACACACACAAACGAACTTTGATCCGTAAATATTTTTCTAGTGTTTCTCACTTTTATGGAGGGGGCCAGAGTGCCTGTCCCCCCCCCCTCTGGGTGCACCACCATCCATATATGCATATGTAAGAAAATCTAGTAAATATTTTTATAATCATGTGGGTGGGGAATTTTCGGAAAATCTTACTCACCAAGGATCTTTTTCTTTCAACCAGCAAGCAAATTACAACATACAACACTGTTCCTACTGGCTTCGGTACACAGTATTTATAAGCTCCAATATATTCACTCAAAATAAAGAAGTACAGGAGTTGCATTTCGGTGCAAAATAAAATAAGTATTGCTTAGAAGTAGGGATGCACCAGGGCTCAAAATGTACCAGAGCAAACCGGAATGATGTTCCGGTTCGTGAAATTGTAACAAATATTGTTCTGGTTCATGGAATTAATAAAAAATATTATTACAGTTTCATACATATAGCTTATTATGCTCTCTGTAACTTTTTTTCTAATTATTTAGAATTTTGAATGCATTTTTAAAAATTAGTTTTTCTATGGTTAAATATAAATTTGCTATACAGTAAAGTCCTGATTATCTGAGTTAATATGATCCAATCTCACCTCGGATAAACAAAAAACTCGTATACACCAGATTTACACAAATCGTCCCCAACTCAGGAAATATAAATTTTCACTTAACACTAGAAAGACAGGGAATTTTACTCAAATTTTATAAAAATTCACACCAGAATTTTTATTTTAAATTATTAACTTATTTATTTAACTAGTTTTTTTCCTTATTACCTTCGAAACTAGTTTTATAAAGAAATTTCTGGTTCGAACCGAAATATATTCATTTGGTAGCAGTCAAAATGACCACTCACCGTCTTTCTAGTGTTAATTCATTCATTTTTATGGTACTAGTAACATTTCTTTGATGTGCATTTCCGTTACTTTTAAGAAAAACGGAGAATGAAATTGTTTATTTGAAAAAGTCCTTGATAGTTTTTTGTTTGTTGAATGCCAATATTGCTGCAGTATTACGCTACTGTATAGCTACCAATTTCTAAGATTTTTTTCTTCCCTCTAAAACTTACCAGTAAATTTTGCCTAATTCAGTTGCCGAAATCTAACAATTGTCTACGATTAAATATGGCAAAAATTTGTATTCAATTTTAGAGGTAACAAAACCGTACAAATTTGCAGCTATATGATTCTATTAGTGAAATGAAAATTGTAGGTGTAGCCTCTTCTTTCTGCTCAAAGTATTAAATAGTTTTTAAAAACGAACTTATACCTTTGGAATAGATTATTTTCTTCTGGCCATCTTTTCCCCCATTCTGACCAGAAAATCAGAGTTCTAACTTTTTACGGCTGCTCTTTCATCTACACCTAACACTTCATTTGTAATAGCTGTTTCATAATAATGGAAGCTCTCAGTCCATCAGAAGAAAATAACTGGGTTAAAGCAGAAACTCAGTTAAACGGGACTGTACTGTACTTTTACTTAAAAAAAAAATTAGTCAACGATAATTTTGAAATAGCGTTTCGGTTCGTGGATTTTTCCATTTCAAGCCTTGGGATGCACCGAATATTTCGGTATCTATTCAGTATTCATCCATGCTACTGAATATTCATTCAGTTATGCCGAATATCAAAATATTTGTACAAATCGAATATTTAAAAAAAAAATTAAACATTTTCAAAAATCTTACACAACTTTTACTTTTAACTGTCAACTTATAAACATATTCAGAATAATCAGAAACAGAATCATATTTAAATAAAAGAGAATCTTTTTACTTTATTTATTTACTATTTGTAAAGTATCACTTGAGAAAATTAACCATTAATGAGGATTTTCATAGGCATTTATGATCTACCAATGCAAGTTCTTGAGCATTGTCTAGTAAATAATCTGTTTTTTGCTTTTTCACAAAAAGAGTGTTTCTAAACAAAATAGAAAAACGTTCAGAGTTTTGATAAGAGACATCAAAAAGCAAAATTTTTGTCCAGGAAATCAAAATCACAATTCACTTATTCAGTTATAAATACAGTGTATCTCATCTCACTCAAGGTCAAACATGGATTTTTGTTTGTTCCTTTAACAATAATGAAGATATCAAAACTATATTTTCAACAGACTTGCTTAGGATTTCTGTGAAATATGATATGATAAGTTCTGGATATTGCCACCATTCATATCTAAACAACTATGACCTAGACATTTTTTTATTCAGAATGCAGTTCACAGTAATTATACTGTGTCGCTGGTCAAAATTCAGTCAATTTCAATCATCACATTTAATAGAAACAAAATTAATATGAAACAAATCTCGCTAAAATACCTACATTGTTGATAAAGCTGTGAATGAAAATTTAATTTCAGCTTGTAGTTACATACCTAGTGTTTTTGATTGATTGTATTTGTAATTTTGGTGGAATAAATGGATTGAAATGTTTGTTGAAAGATTTTAAGAACAGTCTGTTTACAATCTCTACAAATGATTGCAAACTCCAGTTACTGATCTAGGATGCATTTAAAAACTTCCTTGCTGAATCAAAGGGAGTAGAAAAGTTATTCTTGCTGAGTTGCCACCATTTCAATAGATGGTTTTAAAATTTAACATTTTAATGCCTTTAAACTTTAAAATGTAAAAGTATTCGTCCAGCCGAATATTCGGTTCACCTGTACGCTGAATATGCCAAACATGCACAACATGCCAACCGATGTAAGAAGCGAGTAAAAGAGCATCGATAAAAAATATTATTTTATTAACCTTTGCCCTTTTTTATAGCCAGGCCCAGGCCGTGATCTGCTTGGTGTGGGAGAGGGGTCTAGTTTGTGTTTAAACAACAATTAAAGGACACTGAATTTTCACATACAGACCTTATGTCTTGGCGTCCTTATGACGTGGAAGACAAAACCAAACCCCTATTCAACTCGTCTCCATCGTGAAAGGCTACTAGTAATTAATTTTGACTTTGGCAGTTTTAGGATTAATTTGTACCAAACTCTGCCGGCTAGGTAGTCCAATGACAATGCAACCGCTGCTGGCACCAGACCCTTTGACGGGTAACGTCTTATTGAAAATCATAGAAATTATTTATTCTTCATTTTCTATATTGATAAATATTAATTTAAAAGTTATATTACCAAAATGCCGGAAAAGAAAAAAGTGTGAAATTATTATAGAAACAGGAGTGCACGGAAAAGAAAAGATAATGAAAAGCAAGCTCATTTTATGAAAAGGTTTATTTTTTGTAATCTTCTGCTAATTAATGTGTGCGTTTTTATCAACAACAAAAATGAAAGACTAAAAAAAGTAAATTTCTCTAACTAAAAGTATAGTCTTAAATCAATCTATGTAATCAAACTGTTTTTTCTGTAAAGACAGAAGATTTTTCAGAAAAAGCTGTCAAAGCTGCAGTTTTGAATCGAATTTTCTAAATTTTAAAAAGAATTTACATTTAAAAAGTAATACATAAATAAATTCTGAATTTTATTTCAAGAAAAAAAAAATATATGAAAAAAGTAAATTTACATTTACAAATATTTTGTTTCCCGGCCATCATAATTTTTTTTTTTTTACAAAATATATAGCTAAAGAAATTTGTCAAAATTTAAAAGAAGCATAAAAATATTTGGTACTTTTCGGTTAGGTGGGTGCCAGTGTTATATATACATTACATATATATATGCATGTATGTATATATACATATATATTTATATATAGTATATATACAATATGTGTATATGTACATATATGTATGTATATAAATATGTATATACATATAACACTGGCGCCGGCTAACCGAAAAATACCAAATATTCTGTTCATTTTTTATTTTAAATTGATTTTTTTCCCATATGTAGATATACAAGGTAGCGATGCGGCTTTTCCATCAATGATCGTCACAGTTACGGTTGCTAGCGATGACCTGACGCTATAAGCTGGTTGCGCTGGAAAATTCAGCACCGTAGGATTTTGGAATAATTTCAGGCCATCCTGATTATCAATAAGGTCAATGGTGTACTACAGATGATGCAACATCTCGAGCCATGGGGTTGAAATTCAGCAAAAAAATTTTTTGTTCTTATCACCAAAAATAGAGATTTAACATTTTTTGTGACTTCATGTACTTAAACGCGAAAATGTTGAATTCTAGAATTAAAATCGATTTTTGTTTATACCTTTTTCAAGTAAATTTTAAATTTACATAAAAATGCAATAATTTAATTTAATAATGTAACTTAATCACCAATTAAATATTTTAAATTCTATTTAGAATGAACTTTGAATCTAAAAAAATATTTGATTTGGGACATTTCTTTCTAACCTACATACATAGAAAGGGAGGGGGCAAAAGCCTATCTCAAAACCTGTCATGGCCTTAAAAATTAGAATCGTACTTTTGTTGAAAACAAAGTTGTATTTACAATCTATCTCATTGGTAAAAAAAATTTAATTTATGAAAGTGGCATTTAAAAATAAGAGTTTGAGAACTTAAAGAGGAGAGTTATTGTAAATATGGTTTAAGAGAGAGAAATGAAATCAACTTACTGTTTCTTCTCATTTTTTTCAGAGTAACGATCCGGGCAAAACGCCCTAGTGAACGGCCACTTTCCAATGAAATCAATGAAAAAGGCTCTATCCACCAGAGATTTTCACCAGGCTAATTGCTTTTAATGTATGAATATTATTTTTCAATCACGTCAGGTAATAGCAGATTTAAGCTCTCAGCCTCTTCTGTTCATCTACAGAGAGGTGGTTCATCTGATTTTCACCAGGCTAATTGCTTTTAACGTATGAATATTATTTTTCAATCACGTCAGGTAACAGCAGATTTAAGCTCTCAGCCTCTTCTGTTCATCTTCAGAGAGGGAACTTAATCTTTTCTACAATACCATGAAAGCTTCAACTAGTTCTTGGCTTTAGATGAACTGCAACACAATCTTCCAAAACTATGATATCCTATTAGAGAGAGAGAGAGAGAAATTAATGATCAATTTAACACCTTGGGGATGAGCATCACATATACGTGACTCATAAATTGCTCAGAATCCTTGATTATTCCCACCAGTTATTTTTTATTGTAAATTTTGCTTTATTTTGTCAGGACATTTTCTCAATTCAATTAGGCAAAATTTTCTGTTTTGAAAAACCGGTGATAACCCAGATAGCATGAACATTAGCAGCAAGTTAGATTTTTTCTGATATTATCTTGTTGTGACAAATTTGAATTGAGAAATTCACAGTAAATCTTCCGCAGGGTATACCATCACCCACTTACATGAGTAGTTTGTTGTGAAACTGATGGCAAGACAGCCTTTAATTCACAAAAGTGACGAAAGCAAAAATCCCTCTGTTGAGAGAATAGAAAATTAGCAGATACACAGAAATTTTATTCGTTTGGCACTGCTTTTATTAAACGCTATACTTATCAAATACCAAAAAAGGATTGAATTGAAATGTACAAATATTACCCTAACTTATTTATGGTGGTAAAAAGAATGCATGTACCTTAACGGTGTGTATGTATCAGTAGATCTGGTCAGGTCTATGGACCCCTTCGAAGGGGTTAAACTTAACAGTTCTAAACAGTTGATGTGGCATGGAAAGATTATTACTTAGCAGTAAGTTTGAAGTATTTTTGATTACTTCTTTGCTGTTATTTTGCAATAACTTGGACACAGCATGAATTTAATTTGCACGATAAGTTAGCTGCAAGTTCAAAGTGTGGTGACTTTGGCATTTGCGTTAACTTGCTGCAGTTGTGTTATGAAATTTCAGTCTTGTCATGCTGAGCTTGCTGCAACTTTGCAAGTTTTCAAAGCAAGACTTCTGCAAATTTTCTGCAAACTAAAAATGCTATGTGGGAAAAGATTAAAAATTCTGTAAAAGACGTTCATCGCAAAGGGGTTAAATATACAATAGTTATGTCAAACCCTTACCGTAGAATGGTATACAAACACTGCATCGCATAGTTATAATAAGTCTACTAGATGAACTACTTACCCATAGTCAGGCAACATCACAATTTTTTTTGCATTACTGTAACTAAAATTCAGTTTCCTATAAGCATTTAAAAGTTAATCAAATAAAAATTGGGAGTAAAAAAAAAAAATCTGCCTATTATATGAAAGTCATCTCACTATACATTTAGGCTGTAACTTCTTAGAAATGCTACATAAAATTCAAATACAAATAAAAGCAAGTATTGTTGAAATAGTAAGAATACACATGCATTTTTCCCACGTTTCATAGCTCATGCATCAGCTTGGATTACACATATAAAATTTGACCACTCATAAAAGTAAAAAACACTGACGATACATATGCAATAGCATTTATCAGGGACATACTCAAGAAGAAGGGAACTGAGAGGCTACAGTAGCCTTACCTCCATCCCCCTCAAAACCTGTATTTTTTACATAATTTTGTACACAAGACCATTTCCCAGCTCAGCTCTCCACTTTCTCGGAACAAAATCCTAGATACCCTACTGACATTTTTGTGTATTAGAATTCTGAAGCATGGAGAGAATTGCGACACGTCCCTTAATCTCTGAGAAAAGTATGGAGTTTTTTAAAAAGCACTGAGAGGTGGAAAAAATATAAAAGGTTGTTAATGATTGCGATTAAACTGATTATTGCAATTACATCCACCTCATTTTTAGCCGTTTATTCCCTAACACTGCTTACCATATCCACTGAAAACTTTCAGTTTTGTAAGTTATTGATATTTAACAACAATAAAAGAGTTCAACTCAAGAACATAACTTATATTTTGGTGTGGGGGTTAGCTTTCAGTTACAACGACTTTCTTTTAAATAAAAGTACATGAATGCATATTTTCACAGATGTGCTTTTGATACCTGTAAAATTCGATAAGTCTTTTATTTTCAAAGAACCAACTTTTTTTGAAAAAGTATGCACTTTTCATTCCTTCTTCACCCTAAAAAAATCTTGTGTAATGTCATTGATCAGAAGATATATCCTACCTCTAATATATGTTAATATTACTCTACATATGACTACAAGTTTTTTAATCATAATATTAAATTCGTAAAATTACACTGAGCAAAAGCAGTAGAAGTAACAGGATCATATCTAACACGAAAAATTTTTTAATATTGACGTAACCAAAAAAAAAAAAAAATTATACGAGATACCAAATAAAAACTAGTCTGAAAGAAAATGAAACAGAAAAAATATACAAAACACTTACTTAGTATATGTTTCTCCGTTTATATTTATTTTTCCATACGCTAGACGATAACAAGAATACACGTTTTGCAAAAAATGACACTTCACACTTCGGCATTTTCTTTAAAAAAAAGTTGTGCAGAAGCACTTAACAATCGCATAATGTGCGAAAAAGAAGCCAATATGGTAAGCCTGAATTCACTCAAACGATGCCAAGAATATGTGCAGTCGAGTGCGCAGTTGGCAGAATTTGTGTTCTACCTTTTTTGCGTCATATCAAAATGCCCTATACACTACCTGAACACACTACATCCATGATATAGACCCACTCCATGTTCCTGCCTCCTGAGCTCGAGCGCGCGTGCTTCTTGAACACACTCATACTGTCTTTACGTGAGCTACTTAAAAAAAAAAAAGTAAACAACTAATTCTGCGTTAGTCAATTTTCATTTTTCTTCTGGTTCACCATAAATAAGTAAATACTTATGTACATAGTATATTTATGTTGTAGTAAAGTTTATATATATATATATTTATAAGAGTAAAAGAGTTAGAATTCAACTTCTGAATCCGATTAATTACATTAACCCTTGCTTTTGGCGGTTGTGCTCGGCGACGTTTGTTTGTTTACAAGTCTGATAGTATCAACACTATGATATCAACTCGCTTTAAGAATCGAGAATTTGCGGAAAATACATTATTGGTGTATTTTATTTTTTTTTTTTTAGTCTGATTACAAATTAATTAAAACTGTAAAAGGAAATCTTATGCATATATTTAGGATATTAAGGATATATTTATCTAATCTAAATATAAAATAAAATTGCATGCATATTTTAATTTATTTTGGTTGATATTTCTGCAGTTTAAATGTATTCTTCAGTCGTTTTTTCCTGAATGTACTATTTGATTACCGGAAATGCCTCCATTTAGTTGTTTACTTTCCTAGCATGTAATCAAATTTTAAAAAGATAGTTAAAAATAATAACGTGTTTACCTTTATGTTACCCTTAATGTGTTTTACCTTTTAGGATGTGATACCATGCCTAATAGAATAGTAACATTACTAAAATTTCGTTTAATAGGTGTTTTATTTAAAGTACCCCTCCCCTTAACAACTTCTAAAATACAAATATCCAGAATTAAAAAGCATATCTTCCTCCTGATATTTTATAAACTTGATGTATTTATAAGAATGCACATCACAGTGATAGAAATCTTCTTGTAAAAGGAATCAGAATTGTATTTACTATACAATTACTAAGTGCACTGGAAATGATAATTAATAAGGTAATTTTTCTGGCCTTGTATTTGGATACACCACCCTTCCAATGGTTTTCTGTTTTTAATTTTGTTGTTTAAAGCTGCTAAGTACATATTGTGCATTTAAAAAATATATATTAAAAGCAATAAAAGATAAAGAAGGATCATCCTATACGTAAAATGCCAGTTCGATGTACGACAGCAGGCATCATTTGAGTTCCTGTGTCAGGCAATTCGATTACTATTTCAGATTTTATCAGACATCACATCTCACAAAGAAAAGAATCTATATTTGCACAAAAGCAAACCTAACTTGTCAGTTTTGTTTTCACCTTTTATTATTAGTTTTTATTATATTTCATATTAAAAAGTAAGTGAAATTTTCAGATTTTTATGTTTCATTATATACTATATATATATTTCTTTTTTTAACAGATTGCAGAATATATTTTGGATTATCTTTGAAAATAAACACAGGGAAATATATATGGATTGATCAGCCTTTTACAGCCTTATGAAGATTTAATGTTGAAGCTACTGAAGAAGACGGCAAAAAAGAAAAAAAGTCAAGAGAGTTCCCTTGCTGCTCAGTGTTTTTATAATTAATTACCTATGCAGTAAGGAACTTCCCTTAGACAAACTACATCATGCTTAAGTCTTCCTGGTGAAATTAGTATAATAAGTTAATCACTGAAGTTGTGTCACCATACAATGGCAACTGGCATTAGATTTTTTACATTGGGATTGGAATTCTCCAGGTAAATTATTCTTGTATCATGATTGATCATTTTTTATTTTGTTTCTATTTGTCATTCATTTTTATACGTCTAAAATTTTTTACCCATCTAGCATATAATTCATTTATTTATAAAAACATAATTAACAAAACGCTGCTACCTAAAATGGCTGCTGAGATATGGCGAAATGTTTTAAAATTTTTGACCCCCCCCCCCTTCTTTTAACTCCTTTAGGGAGGAAATTTCTAAAATTGCTGAAGTATGTGTTTCACTATTTTTTAGTAGACTAGGGGTCTCTGCCCTCTACGAGCTATGCTCGTCATTCCCTGTTCATACACCCTAGATTCTAAAAGCATGCTAATTTCATCAGCTTTAAAAAGATTGCCACTGTTTTTTAAAATTATAATTCAATCTCCCTGTAAATGGGTTTTGATCCATTTTCCTTTGATTGGAGGTTTTTAAGGCTAAATCAGCCACAGTTAAGAGAAACAATTGCTGTTTTCATCTTTGTTTAAAAAAAATTAGTTAAAAATTTGAAAGTAAGCTAATGTAAAATGAATTAAGTAAACAGTCTTTGCCTGTCGGTATTTTTTTTTTTTTTTTAACATTATAAGAAAGTTCTTTTAAATAAGACATTTGAAATGTATCATTTTAAGTCTGATGTAATTTTCACCAAAGTTTTCTTTGCAAGTCACTGCAAGATGCTTACTGTAGAACATGACGTGCTTGACACTGTTGTCATTTATTTACAAGGACGCACAAAAGATTTCCATTACAGTGCTGTTCATTAGTGATAATTGCTGAAAGTGTGTTTTCAATTATAATATACATCTTTAAGTTCGACAATTTGCATACTACATGGTGTGAGGAAATTCTGTAGATTGTATACAGGGCAACGCAAATGAATTTGTAAGGGGATGAATTGCTTAAAGGCAGGTTTTAATTGAGTTATGCAATTCAGGCTATACTTGGTGGTTTTTCTTGAATGAAGTATAAATATATTTCTGAAAAAAAAAATCAAGATATTGCTAATATCACTGGTAATCACAATCTTTTTACCAAATATATTTATGTATTAAACAAGCTTTTTTTATTACAGTAAAACCTCCATAACAGACACTCCAGAATAGCAGACACCACTATTTAACAGACAGTTTTCCAATCCCCACTCCCAAAACCTAAATTTTTATATCTTTAACCTCTGAATAACGGGCATTCCGAATAGCGGACAGTAATTTTGCTGATAAAGGATGAAAAATTATTTTTTAATAAGGGGGAAAAAAAAGTAAAAAACTTCTAAACTAATCAGGGCAATGTTTCACAAATTTTGTGATCACAGATAAGTGTAGGCAGTGGGCTGGGGAAAATCCCCCTCCCACGTCTAGTATTGAATTCCGGAGGGAGGGAGGAGAGATTCCCAAACATAGCATTGAAAGTGATAATTAAAGGCATCAGGAATGCAACGAGAGCATGGGAAAAAACTATTTTGCAATGTTGATTGCTGTTTGATACTTGTTTGTGATTAATATTTCGAGAATGGCCTCAAAAAGGAAACTATAAACTTTAAAAGAAAAATTTGAAATTGTAAGCGTATCTGAGAAAGAGAAATTGAGTTTACCGACATTTTCTGAATGGTTTAAAATAGGTAAAACACAAGTTGGAGAATTTTACAAAATAAAGTTGAAATAAGAAATTTATGGATTACTAATTCTAACTAGAACACCAAAAATGTGAATTTGTCTGAGACTAATCTGAATGAAATTGATTCTATAATTCTGAATTGGTTTACTTCAGTTCGTTCAAAAAAACATTCCTATCAGTGGGCCTTTGATTCGGGAGAAGGCTTTAGAAGTCACAAGAACTTGAATTACAAGATTTTAAGGCTTCCAGTGAGTGGCTAGAAATGTTTGGATCTCAGCACAACATCGCTTTTAATACAATATGTGGAGAAGCAAAATCTGTAGATCTTAAAGAAATGGAGGATTGGCCAATTTGTGAAGGTTATGAGGAGGGAAACATTTTTAATGCCGACGAAACCGGACTCCTTTTCAGATTATTTCCGAATAAGACTTTGTGTTTTAAAAAGGATGACTGTATCGGCAGAAAAATGTCAAAAGAGCAACTCGCTATTTTATTATGTTGCAATGTGTTAGGAGAGTCTGAAATCACTCTTGTTATTGGAAAATCTTTGAAACCCAGGAGTTTCCCAAAGAACATTTCATTTAATAAATTTGGTATTGTGTGGAGAGCGAATAAGAAAGCATGGATGACCAGTCCTTTAATGATCGAATGGTTGATTTCCTTTGATAATAGGATGAAAAAACAACAAAGAAAATTTCTCTTGTTTTTAGACAAAGCAAGTTCTCATACAAAATATTTGAAACTCGACAATGTTAAAATTATGTGTTTTCCCCTAAACACAACTTCAGTATGTCAGCCACTTGATCAATGAGTGATACACAATTTTAAAGCCTGGTAGAGAAAGCTTTTATAACAACCACATTCTTTCAAAGTTAAATTCTATGAATACACTAAAATTATTTAATGTTACTTAAAATTAGTTAATGCTCTGATGCTATAATTTGGATTTCCTCAGCTGTAAAAAAAAAAAAAAAAACATAAAACCGGAAAGGGTATGACAATGTTTCAGAAAAGCAGGCTTTATATTAAAAGAAAATGAAATACACATTTATGACTCAAATGAAGAATTAAGTGAAATAAGTGAATTAATGGAATGTATCAGGAGTGTAGAAACTGCCAGAAATTTCACTAATATTGATGATGAGTTACCTACTGAAGAAGAATCAGTTGATGTATGCAATTACATTCCTTCAGAATTTTCGACAAAAGCTGACTCTATTAGTGATGATGAAACAAATACTGAAACTAACTACGACTGAGTTAAAACTTCACATTGAAAACAAATTACATGTAATCGCAAGCAAAAGTAAACTATTGTAAGAGATTTTTTTCTTAAGAATGTAATAAACAGTACAAAAAAGTATGAACAATTTTATTTCAGTTTTATTGCTTAAAAAATAATTTTAATTTCTGATTAATCATATAATAGAGGTTTTAGGACATATAAAAGTCAATTGATAAAACATTAAGCATTTCTTAGCAATTTTTGAATCTGATGTTTTCCCAATAGCGGACAGTTTCCTCGCTCCCGAGGTGTCCGTTATTTAGAGATTTTACTGTATTAAGACTGGCTAAACCTGAAATAAAACTTCCTTACTTATTTTGATGTGAGTTAACTTTTATGAGGAAAGTTTCATTGAATAATTCAAGGAAAATGTATCTCATCTTTATTATGCATACTTAATTATATATGATTAATTGACCTTTATTTTTAATAATTTAATCATTTCAAAAATTATCTTACTTCTTATCATTTTAGTTTATTACTTTAATTATTTTAATATATTGCAAGCAATCATTATCAGGGGTGGGGAAATGCATCATTTTACTCGCCACTGGCGAGTGAATTTTTAGGTAGTCTTTGAAAACTGCTAATTATAGAAATATGCTCCGATAACTTTTTTTTTTTTTACTAGCTAGCTATATTTTGCAATTTTCCAAATTACTGTGATGTAAACAAGTTCTATTCTATATTAAACTTTCCTTTCTTGTATATATTTCTTAATTATAAAGAAAAGAAAATTATGAAAACATTGTAGTAATAGTAAGCAACTATTTTTGCAGTTGCGTAAATTTCGTCTTAACAATGTTCAACTGTACTTTGCATTTTGCTGGCTGGTAAGATTTTCTAGAAATTCCCCACCCCTGATCATTATAATTTTGATTGCATTATTACATTCAAACTAGCATTTAAAAAATGTAAACAATGCAATGACCAGAAATCTGCAAAATTCTAAAATCCACACAGATAGATCTGTAGATAATTTGCAAAATCAAACTGTTGAAGGGAAAAATAAATTTTTATCATCCGAATTAAATACATTTTGCATTTAGAAAATAATTTTACAGTACTGGCAAACAAACTGATATTCGAGATTTTTTTAAGATGGGTTCTGTGAGAGTGCACGTTTTCACTCTATATTTGTGTATATATATGTTGTACTTTTTTACATAATTGCATATTTTGTTAATCTTATTCAAGCTGTTTAAAGAAGAAAAAAACATGCTTTACTGCCATTTTTTGTTTAATTCTAACTTTAACACGTTTTCCCCGACATTCATCCTGTAAATAAAATCCGTTTGGATTAGTGGGATTCTACTGTATCATTTAATGTTTTAACCTTTATATAATTTTATATTAAACATATAATTTTTTTAATTTAACTTTTACACAGAGGCTCAGAAAGCATCTGTCTGACTTTAGCATGCATAAAATCTTATAAATTTGAGGTTCATTTAAAGGTCATTCATCACGGGCTAGGACAATTAGTTCAGATTAAAACTATTAAACATTGCATGCAACTTTTAGATAGTTATGTTTTTATAAATAAATAATTTATATGCTAGATAGATAAAAAAATTTACATGCATAAAAACGAATGACAAATAGAAACAAAACTAAAAAACAGGAATTCTGCTTTTTCAGAATTTAGTGTCACCCCTGATGAAAAAAAAATATGTATATATAAATAGTACAAAACATATTTCAGTTTTAAGACTTACAGCATATGCTTTTATTTTATGTAAAATGACGTCATATATTCGCATCCACTTAAGAATTCCACATTTACGATTAGGGATGCACCGAATAGTGATTTTGGCCGAATACCGAGTACCAAATATTCGGCCTACAGGCGAACCGAATACCAAATATTCGGCTAGCCGAATAGTAACTGCTAGGCCGAATACCGAATATTCGGCTTGTCGAATACTTTTATATTTCAAAGTTTAAAAGCACTAAAATGTTACATTTTAAAACAATTTTATATAATATTTAAAACAGAAACTTTTATTCTAATAAACAAGAGCTTTTTTCAAGTAAACTTTATGCTGAAAAAATCTGCTTTGAGTTATTTAAGAAGAGGATAGTTATAAAACTTTTTTAATAAAATTTTAAATTTTATGGCTTCTTCTGAGAATTAAAACAGATGAATAAAATTTTCTTAAATTCTAAAAGAAACATTTTAAAATCAAAGAGAAATTGTGAAAAAATTGTACAGGATAATATATTATTTGTTTGTTAGGCAGGGACTAAAGTAAAAGTAAATAAATAATGCAATGTATTCAAATTTTATATGGTGGCAACTTAGCAAGAATAACTGTTCTACTCCCTTTTGATTAAGCAAGGAAGTTTTTAAATGCATCCTAGATCGGTGTCTGGAGTGGGCAATCATTTTCAGAGATTGTAAACGTTGTTCTGAAAATCTTAGCAAGAAACAGATTATTTACTGGACATTGTTCAGAAACTTGCATTTATACATAATTAATTCCTATGAAAATCCTCGTGATTGGTTAATTTTCTTAAATAATACTTAACAAACACCAAATAAATAATGTAAAAACATTCTCTTTTATTTAAATATGATTTTGTTTCTAATTATTCTGAATATCTTTATAAGTTGACTCTTAAACGAAAAAGTTGTACAGGGATGCCGCGGACGCGCTATGGCGCGTAAATTACGCAAAAAATCGGAGACGGGACGCAAAAAAATAACTCTTACGCGTCCCATGGGACGCGTAATTTCGTCAAAAAATCGCGTAAAAAAGCCGATTTTCGTTAAAGAATCGCGAAAAAAGTGCAAATCTTATCAAAATATCGTGCAAAAACAGCGATTTTCGTAAAAGGGCCTCGAAAAAATAGCGTATTTCGTCAAAGGATCGCGAAAAAAAAAGAGTATTTCGTCAAAAAATCGCGGAAATAATCGCAAATTTCATCAAAATATCGCAGAAATAAGCGCAAATTTCATCAAAATATTGCGAAAAAACGTGATTTTCGTAAAAGGGCCGTGACAAATTAGCGTATTTCGTTAAAAGATCGCGAAAAAATAGCGAATTTCGTCAAAAAAATCGCGAAAAAAAGTCGATTTTCGTCAAAGGATCGCGAAAAAATAGCGTAAAAAACCGATTTTCGTCAAAGGATCGCGAAAAAAGCACAAATTTCATCAAAATATCGCGGAAAAAACGCTATTTTCGTAAAAGGGCTGAAACAAAATAGTGTATTTCATCAAAAGATCGCAAAAAAATAGGGAATTTCGTCGAAAAATCGCGGAATAAAGCCGAATTTTGTCAAAGTATCGCGGAAAAAACACTATTTTCGTGACAGGCTCGCGAAAAAACAGCGAATTTCAACAAAAGGATCGCGGAAAAACGCGAATTTCGTCAAAGTAACGCTGAAAAAACGTGAATTTAGTCAAAGTACCAAAAAAGATGTGCAAACTAAACTTATAGGCAGAAAATTCATAAAATGGGATTTTTTTTTTTTTTGAGATTCTTAAAAATACAGCATGATTTCAGTGTACTTTGATACTGTATTCAGTAGGTGAAACAGTGAAAAATCACCCCCCCCCCCCTCCTTCTTACTGCATTGAAATGTCTCCCGCCTTCAGAACATTTAAGATTTGATGCTTACTAGTGATTTAGATGTAAATTTCCCTTCCAAGGAAAATGTCTGATTCCAACACAGATCTATGCTGACAAATAATTCAATGGGAAATATAATGAAAGCACCCATTCATTCAACAAAAAGTACACCTTTACTTAACATAAGTATTCTTTTTTTCAGCAAAAATATTTTTTTCAATAAACCTGTCTTGCCCCCTTTAAAAAGAAATGCGAACATTAGGGACACTTGTTAGTGGAACTTGTTATCTTCTACTCTCAAATAAACATTATTTTACAATTAAAATTTTATCTTGCATTTTTACTTTTAAAAAAGTAAAGAAAATTTCTCTTAATATTTTTATAAGAATATCTTATTTGAGTGCAAATAATACTGGTTTTAATTCATTATTTAATTGTTGTTAAAACAATAATTAATGCATTTCATTTATCTTTTCCAAATAAACAAGTTTCATTTATTCCTTTAAAATATAAATTATTATTGATGGGGACCCGCTTTTGTAAAAAAGGGACCCAGATTTTTGGAAATCCTGGGTCCCGGGGACCCAGGTTTTTTCAAGTACAGCGGCATCACTGTTGTATAAGGTTTTTAAAAATATGTTTAAAAAGTTTTTTTTAAGTATTCAGCCAAACCGAATAGTTTGCTATTTGGCCAAACCGAATATTCGGTAACATGGCCGAATAGCGAATAGATACCGAATATTCAGTGCATCCCTATTTACGATCCACTCTTAAACATCTACAGTAAAGTATGCATAGGACGTCACTATTGCAAAATAATACACAAATGCAGCAAAAAGATGCTGTCATTAAAGAAACTTGACAAAAAAAAAAAATGGCTGTATAAAGATTCATAGGCCTTCATTTGTTTGTAACATTAATATACATGCTTAAAATTAAATATAGTTTATAATAGCTCCATGTTTTAACAGAAATCATTCGTTTATATTTTTTCAAAATAGCACATATTTTAATTACATTTTCTTTCTGTTGTTATGAAAAAATGGCAACAAAAATATATAATTAATATTTTACAACTATTTTTCTTTTACTTTCTACAGAAATGGAGTACTTCCGTTGCCAATATTAAGCAAATGGCTCCGAAAACTACAAAAAAAAATTAATATTTATGGAGATGCAGTTTTGACAAATTGCATTTAAAGTACTTTTTTTTCCAATAAGACAGTATAAAAATTGAAAATGTGCGATGCTCAGAAGTTTAAAAAATTGTTATAGAGCATTTAATTATACTGCTTTGTTTTACGGCTGGCTTCTGTAAGGTAACATTATTTTTTGGAGACATCACAAAATAAGCTGGCAGAAAGAAATAGCATATCGTACCGGGGGTTAATAAAAATGATCAATCATGATACAAGAATAATTTACCTGGAGAATTCTGATCCCAAATTTAAAAATCTTATGTCAGTTGCAAATGTGAGTGTCCACAGCTTCAGCAATAAACTTATTATGCTAATTTCACCAGGAAGACTTCAGCATGATGGGGTTTGTCTAAGGAAAGTTCCTTACTGCACAGGTAATTAATTATAAAGACACTGAGCAGCAAGGAAACTCTCTTGATTTTTTTTTCTTTTTGCCGCCTGCGCCTTCTTCAGTAGCTTCAACATTAAATCTTCATAAGGCTGTAAAAGGCTGATCAACCCATATATATTTCCCAGTGTTTATTTTCAAAGATAATTCCAAAATATATTCTTCAATCTGTTAAAAAAAATAAAATGGAATATAATTAAACAGAAAAATCTGAAAACTTCACTTCAATACATCAATAACATGAAAATGCAATTTTATAATATTAATTTCAAATGATTTTTTGAATTGTTAAAAAAAAAAGAAAAAGAATTGCAATAAAAATAATGATTGAAACCTGTTATTATTCCTAGAACAGTAAAGAAGTTCTAAAATGTTGCAAGCTTTCAGATTTAGAAAAACTGTAGCATGGACAAAATTTTTGTACAAGTGATGTATAGAAAATCTAGGTGTATCTCACTATTTAAAAACAACAACAACAACAACAAAAAAAACATATGGTGCATTTGGCTGATATTAAGAGGGTGTTACAGCCTTAAGGTATAGTTTAGAGGGATCACTATTTATAACTGTTACTTGTATTTGCTCATTTTCTGACTAAATAAAGAGCTATTTCTTCAAACTTATGTCCTTATTTAGATTAAATTTTACTGTGTGGTAGTAACAAACTTTGTTAAATATCTATCTGCACACCGAGTGTTGTAATCAGACATTGGGACTATGTTGTACCAAAAACATTGTTGCCAAGCATAACAGTTGGCACAAAAAAAAAAAAAAAAAAAAACATGAAATAAAACACTGAAAAAAAATTGCTGCTATGAAAGTGAGTATTTAAAAAATATAAATAACAGGCTTTTATGAACTGTTTTATTAAACCAGTACAAATATAAAAAAGAAAAAACGATATTTAATAAAGTAAACAAATTTAAACTGCAGGCATGAAAATGTAATTTTCTTTTATAACTATACAGTAAACATTTCAATATTTGGATGATGACACTGCCACATGAACTAAATAAGACAGGATGACATCCATCAAAATCCATCTCACAGCCAGTAACAAATGCAAGTTATAACTTATTAATAAATATTTTTTATTCGAAAAGCAGCAAATTATGAAGTTTTGTGAGTTTACAAATAAATAATAATAAAATAAATAACGTTCAATAGATAGCAAATGACAATGTTAGATGTAGATTGCAATAAAATTCCTTTGCATGGTCAGAATTGAAATAAATAATGTATTTAGCGTAATAGTGTATTAAAATTTGATGCAACTTTTAAGTGTAAAAACAAAACGAAAGAAATATGTCATATATTAAAAAAAAAAAAAAAAAAAAAATGAATAAATGCCCTGTACATTTATAAATTAACTTTATTGAACAGATAAGTAACGTTTACTCTTCTTATTTTTACTGGCGTTTTTAAAATAATTTAGATTCATCAAATATACAACACAAATCCTTCTCATTGATTAGAAGATAAACAAAAACATACCGCTGTATCTTAGCACTTTGGCGGTCGCCAGAAAAAAGCGATAAACCTTCTTTATGGCATCCATGCTGTCAAAACGACTAAAATAAATATCTATTTAAACTATATTACGTAAAAAAAACATATACTTCACTCACCTTTTCCAGATTTTATAGTTTTGAGAAAAACATTAAGAAAAAATAATGTTGCAAAACGATTCAAAATTTATTAGTAGAAAAGAAAGAAATCTGAAGTTTGCCAATATTTTGCACTGAACCGGAAGCGTCTTCTGGCAGTTCCGGTTGAGCGGGCTTTGCTTATGTTTACACTGAGTGTGTTCAAGCACGGAGTAAAAAAGGTGGAGGCGAAACTAATGTTAAAATTTTGCTATGCAGTTTTTCCCCCGTTAGGTGGCGGCACCGTAGAATGTAGGCTATCGGTCGATTGTTCTACAATGCTTTTCAATGGGAAAAGCACCGATTTTTAAAATTTTTTTACTAGAAAATTTGAATTTTAAGAAAGTCGTACAAGTAAAAATCTGATTAAATACAGTTTTCTTCATAAGATACATATTTTTTTAAAGGCACTTGGCTTTTTGATTGCTTCTTGAGACGCTTAAAATCAGAGATCATTCTGACAAAAAAAGTGAAGGCAGGCCATTTATAAACATTGAATATCACGGATTATTCTGCCACGAAGAAATAAATAAACTTACGACTTTTAAAAATTAAAAGTATTATTCAATATTTTTGAGTAAATTTTAATCTCGCGTATATTTTATAACCTTTGAATAATTTAATAATTCATAACTTTTGATATCTATGCAATTAATAAATGTAGAATTAAAACAAATTTTTATCTTAATTATTTGGGAAAGATAACGTGTAAATTATATGTCATTGTTCAGGATTTTTTTTTTTTCAAAAGTCGTAAGGTTTGATTAAATATAATCTTACTTATAAGGAGGAAGGGGGGGGGGGGGTAGAGGACCGGAATTTCCAGACCCGGGTCCGCCCCGGGAAAAACTAAAAGTTCGGCCCGGCCTGATCCGTTTTTATTTTCGCAGTTCACGCCCTGGCCCGCCCCATGCAAAAAGCAGTGAAAACAGGCTCGGCCCGTCTCTTGAAAAAAAAAAAAAAAAAAAAAAAAAAAAAAAAATTAGACCCGACTCGATTTTTACAAAAAATTCCGATTTTTCTTACATACAATTAAGATTATTTTCCAGAATACTTCATAAATATTTATGGAAAAATGTAATTGTATATTTTAGATTACTATATGTTTTCAAGTCAGAGCATACAAAATATCAAATTTTAAAAACCCTTTAGACTCACTTTCATGCATTAATGCATGAATACAAAATTTATTACGATTATATACATTAAATTCAGTAATACGAAAATAATAGGACTCCATCTTAAATAGAACGCAATCATCATGGCAACCTAAAATCATTACCTATCATGGGATATCTTTGAATTAATTACATGTGATAGGATTTAATAGAATAATCACCATAGCAACCTAGAATCATTACCAATCATGGGATATCATTGAATTAATTACGTGTGATAGGATTTAATAGAATAATCACCGCGACAACTTAGAATCATTACCTATCATGGAATATCATTGAATTAATTACGTGTGATAGTATTTAATATAATAATCAACATGGCAACCTAGAATCATTACCAATCATGGGATATCATTGAATTAATTACGTGTGATAGGATTTAATAGAATAATCACTGTGGCAACCTAGAATCATTACCTATCATGGGATATCATCGAATTAATTACGCGTGATAGGATTTAATAGAATAATCACCATGGCAACTTGGAATCATTACGTGTCATGGGGTATCATTGAATTAATTACGTATGATAGGATTTAATAGAATAATCATCATGGCAACCTAGAATAATTACCTATCATGGGATATCATTGAATTAATTACGCATGATAGGATTTAATAGAATGAAGGAAACTTTTATTAATTTCTTCTGAAGTTTTGATTCCATTTTCATAGAATTTGACATGACAAAATTCTGCAATTTAAATGGTTTAATCTCAATTTAAATGGTATTTGACAGATAGATACATATCAATTACCCACAACAATTTTTAGTGTTCATTAAGTATAACATTTGAAAAACATATACACTAAGATCGATTTAAGATAAAAATTTCTCAATTTAAACATAATTACAAGCAAATAGGTTTATATTAAAGACTAAAAAAATCTCTCACCTGTAAAGCACGGAACAAGCTCAATTTTATTTTCCCTTCGTTTTTTCTTTTTTTATGTCACTGGTATAACCTGTTTTCAATCCAGGAACAAAGCACTTATACCCCATCTTAATTTATGCTTTGTAATATCAATAATAAAAAATAAACGAATAACATAAAATATTTTTTAATTCTAACGTACGGCTCTTATACATACAATCATATGATATTCAGCTAAAAGAATGGCCAACATGCGGATTGTAGCGCCCTCATTATTTACCGAAATCCAACTTGCGTTTTCGGCGAGTAATGCCTATTAAGTTTCCCCTCCACCTCTTTTACTCCGTGGTTCAAGAGACACGCGGGCTGCGCGCGCGAGCTCAGGAGACAGGAACATGGAGTGGGTCAATATCATGGATGGAATAAAGGTGCGTTTTCACTGGTCGTTCTAACGACCTAAAAAACGTAGTGACCCAAAACCTTAACCTAAGAGCGTTTTCACTGGTTACATATAAAATCCTTACGCCAACCAATCAAAGGAAAGTTTTTACTGCGCAAGCGTCTATTTTACGGCTTTACTGTCTGCAGATCGAACAGATGTCAAAAAATTTAAACAAATAATTGTTGTTTGTTGTTGTCAGTTTAATTAGTAGTAGCAAATATTTTGTATAGAAATTAAGCGAAAGTTTTGACTGTTTTCCCCACTAAAGGGTCTTAAAAAATGCCCCACAAATCATTGTTTATTCAAACTTTAAATTGTGGCAATGGATTTATACTCCTAAATTAAATAAAAACACTAGGTCACCATGATTTATGTATATTTAAAAACATACTGAATAAATTATTTACAACACAAGTACGTGTGAAAAACGTTACGTACGTTAGTGGCACATGTGTAATAGAGATCGACTATAAATTTAATGTTGCTTTTTGAATTTCCTTTTAAAGAAATTGAGTAGAATTATATTTGTTAAATAAATCAACAAATTAAATAAAACATTAAGGCAATGTAAAAATTTGAATGTTCCGACCCGCTTATGAAGTGATATACTCACTGTTTTTTGTGAATCGTTTTTCATATTTCACAAGAAAAGTTAACATTTAAGAATGTTTATTTTTATTTTATTATTTTTTTAAATATGGAATTTTTTTTTCTATTTTAGTTTTTTTTTTTTATAAAACTTTAAACGTTTAACATTTTATTATATTTTTTAAAAAATGGCACATTTAGAGAAATAGAAATTTCTAATAATGTTTATCTCTGTAACAAAAGAAAAAGAACAAAATGTAAGGGAAAAAAATATGTGTGAAAAAAATCTTTAAAACTTAAATAAAATCTAAAATAAAACCTTTTTTAGAGTGAAAAAGAATATTTTAGAAATTAATGGTGGAACTTGGGACCCATGAGCACATACAACTGTATCAGTGGTGTAATCATAAAAAAAGCAGAAGGCATACGCTCAAGGCAGAGAGTATACCCTACAGTGTATATACTATAGCTTTTTTGAGAAACAGACGGTATACGGTGTTTCCTAAAAAAATCCAGAAGGTATACGGCGTATACCACCATACATCCCTCAACCGTACGCCTATGTGACACTGGCAGATTCTCTTATACATATCATCACTACAGTCAGTATAAAATTATCCAATTTAGTTAAATCTACTTTTTGTGGCAACCCCCCCCCCCCCTAAAAAAACAAAAAAAAAAACAGTAAAATGCAAAATAAATGTACTTAAAATTGTAAGTTTTACCTTAAGATTTCACATCAGGGGTGAAAGTTTTTTTTTTGGGGGGGGGTTGGGGGGAGACCCGTCTTTGTTACAGAATTGAGAAAAATAAATTTCTGTAAAGAAAAATCAAATTCAGTTGTTTAAATTCAAAGTGAACATTTAATCATCCTTTTTTTAAATGTCTTCCTGCTATACATTTCTTCTGAGCTTATTTTGTTTGCAAATTACACATTTTAAATCCCAACAATTTTTTTCTTATTGTGTGAAGTCGCTTTTATGGAGAATAATTTTGTGAAGGGGCTTCTTTTATTAAGAAGAATAAAAGGGTATAAATGTTTGCCGGGGCAATCCCTGTTTTTGTCAATAGATCACAAAAAAGGTACTTTTATGGTGGATATTTTTTTTTCTTCCAGCAATAATTCCTTTTAGTGTTCACTTGTATAAGTTAGAAACGGTGTACTGAGGTTGAAATAACAATTTTGGTTCATCGTATTATTTTTCCTTATTGTTTTATTCCCTTTTTTTAATGAAATAAGTGAAAGGCACTTATTTTAAATGTATGTAATATATGTATTTTAAATGAAAATTTTGTATTTCAAATAAAATGAATGAGAGGTTTATATTAAAAAAAAAATGAATACAAATGCTGACATTATTTAATGGTTTATCTCAGGATCGAAACTAGAGGGGGGGGGGGGGGGGGGGCAGAGGAGGCATGTTCCCTGGTCGCCATAAGGAAAACGAAGGGGGTGTCGAATGAATTTTGATTTCTTAAGAAGCTACACTAGTCACACGAAGAAACTCGCAAGCTAATGTTAAATATGGGAGCATTCTTTTCAAATTTCTCGCTTGCATTTTAATATTTTTAAATATTTTTTTTTTCTTAAGATAGCTGAGTTTGATCTTTAACATCGTTAGGTTTTACGTTTTCGACTTTGGTTCAAGTTTTTTTATGAGGCTACCTAAACTTTCAGAACCGGTTCAAAAAGTGAAAGTAATTTTATATATATATTAAAAAAAACTGCAAACAAAATGTAAAAAGTAAACATTTACCTGTTAGAAACAACCTCAGCTGTCCCAAACGGAAAAAATCATTTAAAAATATTAAAGTGCAAGCGAGAAATTTGGAAAGAATGCTCCTATAAGTTTAACATTAGCTTGCGAATCTGCATAGTTTCTTCATGTAACTTCCTTTGGATTTCGTTTTCAAAGTTTTAATGAATCAATATTTGACAAAGTTGATTACATATTTTTTTATTACATATTTTAAATTTGAAATAAGTCAGCGATTAGAATTAAAATTCTCTTTGTAAATTTACTTTGCAGAGGCCGGGGGGGAGGGGGCAAAATCTATGTTTGTGCTGGGTGCAAAAAAGGCTAGTTTCAGCCCTGGTTTATTTCATGTGCCTGGCTGACATAAAGTACCTACCCAAAAATGTTGTGAATTTGATAAATTTCACTGGATCAAATGGCATAGCAATGATTTCACTAATAAATATATCTCCAACCATAACATGCCAATGAAACGCATTATGTTGCCTCTCTGTAAGTTTAAATGTTAAATTATGATAAAAATGATAGAGTTACTACTAAATAAGTATAAAAGTAAAAATAGTTTTTTTTTTTTTTTAACCACTTTTTTATAAACATTGAATGTTTATAAAAATCATCCCTAATTTCAGGACTATAATTCATGTTAGTTCAAAAAACTTCTGTTACAATACATTAATTTGGCATGACTCTAATTATGGAAAATTCACCACTTCGACTTGGTAGAAAGCATGAACTACTGAATTTATTAAAATTATTATTTTTTCTCCCGTTTTTTCAAGTATGACAACAGAAAAGGCGAAAAAAACATTTTTGAAACTATGTATTGAGAATTTTTAAATTATTTTTTCAAAGTTTAATTATAATTTACTTAATATTAAATTATCATTTGATAAAAGCAGATTAAAAAAATTATTTCTTTATTATTGTAATTAAAAATTCTCTTTATTTTTTATTTATATTTTATTTCTTACCTAATATTTTGTTGCTACAGTTTCACTGCCAGTTGGCATGTTTTAATGACATGATTTGATGCAAACCCTGTTATTTTAACCATAGAGAATATTTGGAGATTTATCACCTGTGACTCTAACAGAAAAATGCATTAAAATTCATTTATCACTTTATAATTAAGTTCCTAAAGATACTAAAATTTATTGCCAAAAGAAGCACTCAGGTGTACATCATTTTTAAAATTCTGGAGTATTAGGTAACACGAGTCTACTCTTGGTTAGGGATGCACCGAATATTAAACTATCTGGTTAAGCTGAATATCAAAGTATTCAGCTGAACCGAATACTTAAAAAAACCTTTTGAAACACATTTTAAAAAACTTTTCACAATTTCTACCTTTAACTGTCAACTTATAAATATATTTAAAATAATTAGAAACAAGTTCATATTTAAATAAAATAGGATGTTTTTAGATTATTTGTTTGCTGTAACTTAAAAAAAATAACCATGATGAGGATTAAAATGATGATTAATTTAGATTTTCATAGGAATTAATGATGTACAAATACAAGTTTCTAAATTTTGTTTAGTAAATAATATGTTTCTTGCTTTTTTACAAAAAAGAGTTTCTAACAAAATGGAAAAACTTTTGCGGTTGATGATAGGTACAAAGACAGACAATTTTTGTTCAGAAAACCATAATCCACATATTGAGTCATCATAAATACATTATATCTCATCTCACTCAATCTTGAATTTTCATTTGTTACTTTAACAATAATGAAGACATCATAACTATAGAAACAGATGTCATAAATTCCCGGAGCTGCCATCTTGGAATTTTTCTTGGAGTGAAAACCCCTTTTCCGCCAAGTAGTAAATGTCGCCAAACACCGGTTTATACGCATGTTAGGCTTAACGAAAATAAAATGTAAATAATAAACAAAACTCGTTAAAGTGGCATTCACTAAACGTTGTATGAGCGCTATGCGCTCATTAACTGAAAAAAAAATCGCTGGATTCCGCAAACTCCTGCCGTGACCACAAAAATGCACGAAACTCATTAAAGTGCCAATCAGTAATCACGCTCATTAACTGAAAAAAAACATCACTGGATTCAGCAGTTCTTGCTGTGTAGCATTCTCAAAATTCAGCAGTTCTCGCTGTGTAGCAATCTCAAAATGTAAAAAACTCGAAAGGCAACAAAATATACATAAAATTATTAACATACCTTAACAGACGTCTGCTTTCTTGAAAGCTCAAGCATGAAATACTGTCATAGCATCACCATCATTTTCAAAAATAGGCTTATGAATATGCATTGACACACTATAAACAAACCTCCTTTTTTCATCAAAATTTCCTCAAATTTATTAATTACTTCAGCAAGAGTGTTTAAACAGACTACAGAAACCATAGTCAATCAAATACATCCAATAAATTTAACAAAAATAAAAAGACAGAATAATACAACACGATATCAAAACACATCCACAAAATCCTAAGCAAAAATGAGCTTCTCAGGGGTTCCCAGAACACGACACGCCAGAACTCACACGGGGTTCCACATATCGATAAAGATTGCCAACATAAAATCACCAAGAAATCTCAAAACATCCAAGATAACAGCCACCTGGGAATATAAGGCATCTAAGCCTAACTAACTATTAATTAGCTAAGAAATTTAAGTACGCTTATGGACAAAAACAGAAATAGTTATGCTACTGTATTATCTAAATATTTATTACAGAATGCTAATTATGAAAAATCACTTTTAAAATGCTTTAAATATTTATAAATATAAATTTATTATAACTATATAAATTATGGAATAAATTTATTGCATGGTATTTTAAAAAAGATATGATAAACAGTGCAAAACAGTTTTTTTGTTTACATTACATTTTCATCAAATTTTAGGATAAAGTTATAATATAGATTTCCAAAAGGCAAATCTCAACACCTTAGAAATTTTAAATCAAAATATCTTACACATAATTATATTTAAAAAAAAAATAAAAGCACTTTAAACATATTAATATTTAAAAAATGAAAGGCAGAATATAATACAAATATAAATAAATATTTGATTCAAATGGTAAATGTTGATTTTTTATTAAAGTACTACTTAAAATCAAGTATGGGAAACTGAAAATAGCTGACTATATATATATTTATTAAAATAGTATATCACTTTTAACATTAAGAAAAACTTCATAAAAGAATTTTAGCCCTAAGCAATGATTTATAAAATTACACATGCTTCCACTTAGATTAGGGCCTAAATTCTATCAACTGTCAGAAGACTTTAATAAAGTTACGTTTAAATACAAAAACAGTTATATTAATTTTAAAAGTTGCAGAAATTTGTCTTACCTGCATATACTTAAAGTTGTTCTGGTGTACTTTAAAATCTTTCTACAAAAGATTAAGTTTATTATACACATAAAAGTGGTAACCTCTAATTATAAAAATGTTTCTGTCATAACTTTAATTTTTGAAAGATTACCTTACCATTAATTTTTTAAACATTATTTGCAACGGGTAGTTTGTTTATTTAGGTTAATACAAATGTGACAATTTATTTAAGTATGCAATGTTGTTGACAGTTTGTTTATTTAGGTTTTTTTTTTTCTTTCTTTTGCACGTTGCATGCTTTATAAATCACTGTTTTCAATCTAATTTTTAAAATTTTCCTAACGAAAAATAAAGATTTCTCATTTAAATTTTTCTTTTTTTTCTGCATTCATAATTATTAATAAAACAATAAGACTAAAAAGCAATCGAAGAATCAAAATTTAACAAGTTTCAGTTTCGGTCGATACTTAATTTTAAATCATACCAACCATATCATGTAATTGCTCTGATAACAATAAATATAATTAACATAAGGAAAAAAGAAGACACTTTGTCGTCTTAAAACAACAAACTCTTTTTTATTATTATTATTATTTTACTTTCAAAAACACTTAGTCTCATATGAATATAAACAACAAACCATTTTTGCATCTTTTAAGAACACTTTTTTACTTAAAAAAGAAAACACTAGAAACTTTTATCTAAAAACATATCTCCCCTTTTCCTCGCCTTTTTTTTTTCATCTTTTAAAATAAAACCAAATAGTGCAATTGCCCTGGTAACAAACAAAATGAAGATATACGTAAGGCTGGCCCACACTTTTTTTTTTACTTAGCAGCAGACTTTATGCCCCAGACTGAAACATATAAATGCTTATTTCACATTATATTTGCAATATGGACATTTAAAAATATTTTCAGCTAAATAATTTTTGTACTTATTGAGTAATATATTGTGTTCTCATAGTTTGTAGTGCAGCATGCTATTTTTGGAAAATGTAATTTAACGAGTAATGTAATTAAAAAAAGACTAGTTTGTAGGGAGCACAAATATTATTTTTGATGTTACTTCAATAAACTTACTTTACTGTCTCCTCTTTTGACATAGAAGTGGTACTCACAGATTTTTTAAAATCTTCTTTTCTGAAGTCCAAGGGCTTGGTCTGAAGTCCAGTTGCTTGCAGACGATCACTAATGGTAGTCACTTATTATACAATAAAACTACACACCTGTGATTTTCTGAAAGCATTCAAATTTGAAGATCTATCCCGGCATCAGCTGATCTGCCAGACGCTTACCTCCACTGGTATACTTTGTATTGATTGATATATACAATTTCTGGATGTAACATCAAAAATATTGATGCTTCTTACAAACAAGTTTCTTTTTATTACATTACTCGCAAAATTATATATTCCAAAAAACAGCATATTACACAACAAACAATGACAAAACTAGGACCTACTATAGTTTCATTACTTCTAATATACTATTTTGACCACTGAATTTATATACATCATGAATTCATGATTCGTCTAAAACTTTAATATACACTCAAACATATAGACTCAAAGAATCTCCCACAGAGAGCATTTTATTTTTTGATAATGAATTCCATTTTCAAAAATAGTAAGAATAAGTAATGATTTTTGAAAAAAATAAATAAATGAATATATAGTTCTTTACTTTAATAGATAAATAGGTACATTTAAAACCGATGACCTATGCTGTAAGATAAATCTGTAGCCATACTTGTAAAAGAAATGCACCTAAATAACAATTTTAACAAAATTTTATAAATATATGCATTTCAAACGGAGAATCTCCTATTATTTTGGTAGCAATACTTTTTTAATAAATGAAAATAATCGCTAACAAGACATGCAGATTTAACTTAAAATACATTGAATATGCATTTATAACTGCTTATCGAATTGGAATGGTAATGTGTACAAATTCTTCAAAATGGGCACATAGAAAAGCTACACATGGTCTGAATATCTCTCAATTGATTTAAATTTCATACAAAGTTATAAATCTTCATAAAAGTTTCAGCATTAATCTTAACAACAAAATGAAAAATAGCACATCTGCAGGTGAAAAGCATTAAAATTAAAATAAAAAATAGATTAGCAGTGTTTTCCTTACATTACAAAGTTCACAAGTAAATATCTGAAAAGGAGTAAAGAGCAAACTGTTTTGCAATCAGATGTTTCTTGCTTAAAAGAGAACAGGAAAATAAAAAATACATTGTTTATTTTATAGAAACTTTGTTTACATGCTCGCGTAAACATGGATAATCAAATACCTACTATTAGCAAAACTGGATTAAAGTTTGCCTGTAACTAATTTTCCATTTAAAAATCAATGGGCTACAGTAAACAATATCCTTCTTAACAATTACAATTATTTTAAGTGAGTAAATGGAAATTTAAATCTAAATTGATCAGAAATACCCTATCAAGTAACCAAGTATAATCAATGAAGCAAGTAATTCATCTTAAGAAACAAACATTCTTAAAAAATACTTTTAATCTTTGTATACTATTAACGTTCAATAAAATAAAATAATTTTGAGAACTGGACATATCTTCATCCTTATATCCGCAACAAAATCCTTAAACAAACTATATAATTAGTATTCTAATATTAATAAAATGTATCTGAATGATTATCAACAATTTAAAGAATCCATATGGATTACCCACAATTTATTAAATTAAAAGACAATAATAAAGGATGATATCTATCCAACATGTCAATAAAACTTACCGTTTTGCTTCAATTACAAAAAATACATTCCTCTTTGACGTAAAACAAAATAAATAAATAAAACGATATAAAACATAAATATCACTTAGTAAATTGACAACATCGCCATTATTATCAAAAGCTCTATTTTAATTGGCTGCGCTTAGGTAAGCCGTGCTTAGGATTGATCACGAATCAAACCTACAAAATCGCGTTCTAACGACCTAAATTCTTGTGTTTAGGTAAAAAGTTAGGTAAGTTAGACCTTGGGTAGACCAGTGAAAACGCACCTTAAGGGAAATTTTAGAATGGAGGGCCAAAAACACAGTCAGGTCAGATCCTCCCATCTCATTGGATATTGTAGTCACATGTTCTTCCGAGATTGGCGATGAAGTTAAGTCGCCAAATCCAAAGCGTTTGTTTATGTTTAGAGTACTAACAAATGGATTACGAAGTTAGTCACTTGCTTAAAGTAAAATAGCGTGAATTATTAAAAAATCTAAATGAGTAAAATAGCGTGAATTATTAAAAAATCTAAATTTCTACTATCGTAGCATAATTTATCTGTAAGTAATGTACGTTGTAGCTAAAATAGGAACTCCTTGTTAAAACTCTTAAAATATATTTTTAAATACATACACACCTAATGTATAAACATTTTTCGGTACATATTTTAAGAATTTATATTTTATACTACTTAGACGTATCGAATTTATTTTCTGTTTCAGTATAGAAAGTTATTTCCACTAAAATATAGTGTGTAAAAAAATCATAATTTATTTTAAAAAATAATTTTTTTTTTTTTTTTTTTTTTATTTAAATCGGATTTTTATGATTTTCTTTTTCCTAGTGTTAAAATACAGAATACTAGATATCAGGAGATTTTTTGTTTTCAAAACAATTAAACCTCTAATTGCTAACATATCTATGTTTTTACACATTAATTAATAAAAATTATAAAATAATAAATTTAATTATTAGTAATTACAGAAATTATAAAAAACTGACAATTACTAGTTTCATTAGTAGAATACAATAAATTTATACACATCAATATGTTGCAATAATTATATAATACCATAGTAACTAGTGATACTAGTGATATTTACATTTATTAAAATTATCAGTAACTGCATTTAATATTAAATTAATTGCTATTATTACAATACAAATTTTTGAAAATGAGTAATATAATGAATGATTGGGTCCAGGCATATTTGGATCAAGTTTCTAAAGTAAATTTAACAATGTGGAATGATCTATATAGTGCAAAAGTTATAATTTGGATAACTCCTGGTGACAAGGAATGCAGTATAAAGATACTCTAATGTATTTTGAAATGTTTCAGACATATTTTCAGACATATTTCAGACATGTTTCAGACATAGACCCACGTTTATAAGGTAAATTTAATGATGTGTGAAATGTGATCCATATAATGCAAAATTCTATATAACGCACAATCTTGTGTTTTTAGGCTTGCACTATAAAGGTCTTCTACTGACTAAATTTATTATTGCAAAAGTAGAATGAGAAAATAAGATTCTGGTTATTTACTACCTTACTTTGCAGAATTTTATTATACTTTCTAGGCTTATTTTATATAAAAGAATGAATAATTTGATTACTTAAAAGAAATTATGACATCGCAAATTATATTAGATTTAAATATAATTTTTAAATGAAATGTATATTTTATACCTTTACAAACTTAACTGTACTTAATGTTTTACAAGACTTTGGAATTAAGCTTAGAAACAATTATTGGTACTTTTTGGTTAGTCGGGCGCCAGTGCTATATATACATATAAATGTATTTATACACATGTATATTGTATATATACACTCATATACTATATATGTATATATATAAGTATATATACATACATACATATGTATATGGTATGATCCATGTCAATTCAGGCAGCCAAAGAAAAAATCTTACCTTCATAGTCTCAGAAGTTTTTGAATTGAACATAAGTTAAAATTCAATAAAAAATAAGATACTTGTATATTTTGGTTTTGCCCAAAAAAATTCCTGGCCCGAGATACAGGCCGCCAAAGATGGCATTCCGGGCACCATTTCCAATTTGCCATTTTCGATAAAAATTTTAAAGTGCTCTATCTCTAGAACGGTGCAAGATATTTTGTTGCAGTTTTTTTTATTTTAAAGATAATATTCTTCTGTTTAAAATGATATACCCAATTTTGAAAAATGTATTCAACTTTTCTTGTGGCAACCTTTTGAAAAAAAAAATTTATTTTCAAAAAAATTTTTTTTTTCGAAAATGCCAATCCTAAAAATTTTGATTTTTTTGCTGTTGATCAATACTATTGGGAACTATCTTCACTGTAAAGGAGAACTTCCACTTTTGAGTTTAACAAATTTTAGAAACATTTAAAAAATTCAGAGAATTTTAGAGGAACTGTATACATACAGTTCCAGTAAAAGTCACTGAATTTTTGCTTATTTGTATCATATTTGTAAGGATAAGCCTACTATATATCCTAAACAAGTTAGAAATTGCAATATCAAATGTGGCAAATGAGGTGCGTGCATAGTATTAACTAGTTTTATAAATATTCAGATCTTGGTGCAATAAGTGTTACACTCTTGGGCAAAAAGGCATGAATACAAAATTTACTATAATACCACATATTAAGTTCAATAATACGGAAGTAATATGAATCCATCTTAAAAGGACTTAATCGCCATGGCAACCTAGAATCATTGCCTATCATGGTATATCATTGAATCAATTATGTATTATAGGATTTTTAAATAGAATGAAGAAAACTTTTATTAATGTCTTTTATGTTTTAATTTGATTTTCATAGCATTTGAAGTGATATATACTTTATTGCAGAGGTTTACAAAAAATTACTTCCTGTGTCATAGAAAGTGCATAGTGTTTTTACAGGGACACACAAAACATTTCGGATACTTTACCTTATTGGAAATACTGTACATTAGCGATGATTGCTAGAGGTGCATTTTTAGTTGCAATATGAGTTTTTAAGTTTAATTAAATATTTCCATATTGTGTTGTGTGTATAAAGGCTGTAGGTCATATACAGAGGTACACAAAAGAAATCGTAAGGGCATTGCTGGAAGTGCATTTTTAGTTGTGTTTGAGTTTTTAAGTTTAACTAAATTTTTCCATATTACGTTGTGCGCATAAATGCTGTAGATCATATACAGGGCTACACAAAATAAATCTTAAGGGTTTACTGAGTATGAATGAAAGTAGCTTAAAGGTGATTTTTAAATGAGTTATGCATTTTTACACTGAACTACATTTAGTATACTAAGATATGTTTGGAGAATATAGATAAAATGATATACAGGTCCACACAAAGAATTAGATACATGGCCGTCTATGGATGATAATCTCTGGAAGTGTGATTTCACTGGTTTTAAGGATGTTTTAATCTTAATTAAATATTAGCTAAATAGTGGCATGTATATAAAGATAGTAGGTAAAATACAGGGTTGTATAAAAGTATTCAAGTATGCTTCCGTCTATTGACATAAATTTCTAAAAGTCAAATTCCGACCTATTTATGTGTTTTTAACAATTTCCAACATAGTTGAAAGTCTTTATGGATTCGATTTATCTGCTCATCCATCTGAACTCCAACTTGTATTAATATAATTTGTATTGCTGTGTAATTGATATATGTTATTGAGATTGTTTTACTATGTTCGGTATTGAAAATAAAGTATGTATCACTTCAAATGCTATGAAAATCAAATTAAAAGATAAAAGACATTAATAAAAGTTTTCTTCATTCTATTTAAAAATCCTATAATACATAATTGATTCAATGATATACCATGATAGGCAATGATTCTAGGTTGCCATGGCGATTAAGTCCTTTTAAGAGGAATTCATATTACTTCCGTATTATTACTGAATTTAATATGTAGAATCATAATAAATTTTGTAGTCATGCCCTTTTTGCCCAAGAGTGTAACTTATTGCACCAAGATCTGAATATTTATAAAACTAGTTATAGTAGGGGAAGGTGGGGCACGTTGGGACTAGGGATTGACCGAATCAGCAATTTTGCCGAATACCGAAGCTTCGGTCAAAGTGTACACCGAATATTCGGTATTCGGCAACCGAATACTTAAAAATGTTTAATACACATTTTTGCATATATTAGCTTTTTTAATAAACTTTAATTAAAATTAAATTCTTAATAATTTAATTCAGTTACATTTTTATTCTTAAATCTAATTACACAAAAAAATTTAATGACTTCTTTCAACTCACAAATTCATTAACCCATCACTTATTTTTTATTATTTTATCACTAGTCAATATCCAAATTAACCCAATGAAAGTATTATACTATACAGGCTATTATTAAGGATAAGGATTCTCAGAAAAACAAAAGTTCATTCAAATAAAAAGAAACAATGTTGTCATTAAGCTGATTTACTGATTGTCTAATTATATACATATTGAATTGGAATGTTCTCAAATACAAAAGGTATCATATCAATTTGTACATTTAACTATTTTTTGAGAAATTATTGATACATATTTATATTTTGATTAATATTTATCACTGTGGTGATGAAGATAAATTTGAGCGATTTTAATTTTAATGGTTATAAAAGCTACAGGATAGGCATAGGAGTATACTTATTTGATGCATGTATTTTCTTTAATATAAACCTTAGATATACAGAGATGAACTCTGATATACTTATTTGAGGTGTATATTGAGGTATATGAGGTGTAAGAGAATACACATTAAATAAATTTAAATTGAAAAAACTAATGTAGAAATAATTAAAATTAAATGGTAATGGAAAGATGCCCATATTCCTTACTTTTTTTCCCAATATCGTAGACAGTTGTTCTGATTTCACCCCTATATAGACTATTTTAGGAAAGAAAAAAAAAGTTTTTTTGTAATTAAAAATGGCCTTTGACTTGTTTTTGGTAGTGCAGCTGAACTTTGAACTCATGCACATAATATTGAAACTCATCATTTAGCCTATTCTACTTCTAAGTAAAAGAGAATTCTTCTACTTCTAAGAAAATACTTATCTGCAATTATTCGGCCGAATACTTCAAAGTATTCGGCCGAAGCCGAATATTCGGTTTACATGCCGAATCACCGAATACCGAATCGACTATTCGGTCAATCCCTAGTTGGGACATGGCCCACCTTGGGACATCTCAATTTTTAGGCTTAATTTTGTATAAATTAAAGTTAAAAATTATCACATATAAGTGCCAATATATGATACTACAGTCTACTCTTCCATGTGTTTTGGAATCACTAGTGTTTGCTGGCAACAAATAATACCATTATTTTTGTTTTCAATGAGGTTGAGTAACATTTATGTGTGTTTTGAAAAATAATTTTTTTATCAAAGAAATGAAATAATACAAGTGGGGGCATGTTGTGATGAAAAAACATTGATTTATTGTTATTTTAAGGGTAAAAAATAGACTGCAATGCTAAGCTTAACTGTTTTAAAGTTTTTGTTACTTAATGTGCGAGGTGGGGCAGGTTGGGACACTCAGTTGTGGGGCACCTTGGGACATGTCCAAAAATGCTGTAAAGACCAAATGCCGCTAACTGAGAGAAAAAAAAGTACACAACCAATTAGAATTTTCATCAAGCAGGGAGGATGAGACAGTTGCGCTAGCAAAATTGGTAAAAATTACACCTGGCAGGAAAACAAATATAAATGATTTGTGTAATGGCAGTAGTGATGAATTCAGCTGTTCATGTGGTGCTGATTTTCCTACAGATTGCAAACTTACTTAAGATATGTCCAGAAACTTAAAGGATAAAGGTAAACCAACTGTGGGATAGTGTACATTGGCAAAATTTGCAGGAAAACAAAGCATTGTTGTATTTGTGTTCAAAATGTTGAGAACAGCAGCAAGTATGAGATATCCATTTTGAGAAGACGAGATCTAGAAATGTCATTTTAATCCTGATAAACATGATAGCTCATTTGTGTATCAAACAGATATTCTTTTAAAACTTGGCACTCCTGAAAACAAAATATGTCAAAGATAGGGATTGACCGAATCAGCAATTTTGCCGAATACCGAATACCGAAGCTTCGGTCAAAGTGTACACCGAATATTCGGTATTCGGCAACCGAATACTTAAAAATTTTTAATACACATTTTTGCATACATTAGCTTTTTTAATAAACTTTAATTAAAATTAAATTCTTAATAATTTAATTTAGTTACATTTTTATCCTTAAATCTAATTACACAAAAAAATTTAATAACTTCTTTCAACTCACAAATTCATTAACCCATCACTTATTTTTTATTATTTTATCACTAGTCAATATCCAGATTAATGAAAGTATTAACTATAAAGGCTATTATTAAGGATAGGGATTCTCAGAAAAACAAAAGTTCATTCAAATAAAAAGAAACAATGTTGTTATTAAGCTGATTTACTGATTGTCTAATTATATACATATTGAATTGGAATGTTCTCAAATACAAAAGGTATATCAATTTGTACATTTAACTATTTTCTGGGAAATTATTGATACATATTTATATTTTGATTAATATTTATCATTGTGGTGATGAAGATAAATTTAAGCGATTTTAATTTAATGGTTATAAAAGCTATAGGATAGGCATAGGGGTATACTTATTTGATGTGTGTATTTTCTTTAATATAAACCTTAGTATACAGAGATGAACTCTGATATACTTATTTGAGGTGTATATTAAAGAAAATACACATTAAATAAATTTAAATTGAAAAAACTAATGTAGAAATAATTAAAATTAAATAGTAAGGGAAAGATGCCCATATTCCTTACTTTATTTTTTTCTCTATCATAGACAGTTGTATTAATTTGTAGTGAGAAGTTCCAGGCTGGGTATCGTTCCATGTGGTTTAGCGGTAGAACGTCAGTGCGCTATACTGATGACCCGGGTTCGATTCCCGGCATGGAATATTTTTCACTAAGTTGGTCTTTGCGCCTTTTAAGCAAAAATAATTTGAAATTTGATTTTCATTTGAATCATAGACAGTTGTTCTGATTTCACCCATTTATAGACTATTTTAGGAAGGAAAGAGTTTTTTGTAATTAAAAATGGCCTTTGACTTGTTTTTGGTAGTGCAGCTGAACTTTGAACTCATGCACATAATATTGAAACTCATCATTTAGCCTATTCTACTTCTAAGTAAAAGAGAATCCTTCTACTTCTAAGAAAATACTTATCCGCAATTATTCGGCCGAATACCTAAAAGTATTCGGCCGAAGCCGAATATTCGGTTTACATGCCGAATCACCGAATACCGAATCGACTATTCGGTATTCGGTCAATCCCTAGTCAAAGATGTGTTTTATTAGAATTTGATGAACACCATTTTTTTCACATCAAGTACAAGATCTATTAATGAAAACATGTTACAATTCAAATTATTAAAGTGTTTCAATGCTTAAATTATTTCATGCTCAACTAAAGCTTTATAAATAAAGCTTTGTTCATCAATTAAATATAAAATTTGACATGTATTTTTGATTAAAACTAGTGTCCTAACCTGCCCCACCATGTGGGGCAGGTTGGGACATTTTAAAGGCTTTTTTGTTTTGTTTTCACTCTTTTCCTATGTGAGATATTAGATTATTAAGAGGTTTATTTGATGCAGAAATGTTTATATTTTATGTCTAATTGGTTCTAAAATAAGAATAAATATTAATAAAATTTAGAAAAATTCTTTACTGAAAAACGTCCCAAGGTGCCCCACCTTCCCCTACGCACACACCTCATTTGCCACATTTGATATTGCAATTTCTAACTTGTTTAGGATATATAGTAGGCTTATCCTTACAAATATGATACAAATAAGCAAAAATTCAGTGACTTTTACTGGAACTGTATATATACAGCTCCTGTAAAATTCTCTGAATTTTTTAAATGTTTCTAAAATTTGTTAAACTCAAAAGTGGAAGTTCTCGTTTACACTGAAGATAGTTCCCAATGGTATTGATCAACAACAAAAAAAATCAAAATTTTTAGGATTGGCATTTTCGAAAAAAAAATTTTTTTTAGAAAAAAAAATTTTTTTTTCAAAAGGTTGCCACAAGAAAAGTTGAATACATTTTTCAAAATTGGGTATATCATTTTAAACAGAAGAATATTATCTTTAAAATAAAATAAACCGCAACAAAATATCTTGCACCATTCTAGAGATAGAGCAGTTTAAAATTTTTATCAAAAATCGCGAATGAGAAAGGATGCCGGGGATGTCATCTTTGGCGGCTTGTATCTCGGGCCAGGAATTTTTTTGGGCAAAATGAAAATATACAAGTATCTTACTTTTTCTTAAATTTTAACATATGTTCAATTCAAAAACTTCTGAGACTATGAAGGTAACTCCCTTGCCTGAGTTGATATGGATTCAGCCATATATAACACTGGCACCAGGCTAACCGAAAAGTACCCAATTATTTAAAGCTTTTTTTTTTTTTTTTTTTTCATTTATTCATTAGGTGAAATACCTGTAGAAACTTTTCAAATTATATCTATCTTAGGTTTTTATACTTTTATGTCATTTTAAACATTTGGAAAATTTTGGATTTTAATCAATGATTTAAAAAAAAAAAAATCAGTTGATTAAAATTGTTGACACCCTACTAAAATATAAATAATATTCTTAACTTTCTATTATTCAGTGATACTTTTATCCTTTCTTACATTCAAAGTTAGTGGACCCCTCATAATAACTTCTCTCTAATATATCTAAATGGGGCGGGGTGGCGAAATTCATGCTTTCCCCCGATTAAAAAAAAAAAAAAAAAAAGTAGAATATCTAAAAATGACATGGGAAACTTTTCGCAAAAAAAGAGAAAAAAAAATATGCAGACAATGGAAAGAAGAACGAATTTTATAAATTTCATTTAACAAAAACTCAATAACTCTAGTCTTAATAACCAAAAAAGCACGATTAATACATAAATATATTGGGTAAAAAGATTGTTATTACCAGGGATATCAGGAATATCTTGATTTTTTTCACAAATAAATTTATACTTCCTTCATGAAAAACCACAAGTTCTGTCATATTTATCGAGAATTGCATATTAAAATACAGGGTTGGCACGGTTTTAACCATGGTTTAAACCAACTGGTTTTTTTTTTCAAAAAAACCAATTGGTTTTTTTAGAAGAAATCTAATGATATTTTCTCTTTTTAGGGTTTTGTTCATCTGACGAAACCCTGTTCGTCTCGCTCCTCTGTCTGTCACAGAGCCCGTTCTCAGAAACTATATATGTTGGAGACTTGAAATTTTGCATACTTACAGCTGAACACTTCACATCAAACGTCAAATCATAAAATTTTGAAAAAGTCATAATTAATGGACATTATTAATTAAAAAAAACCTAATTACAAGATCGGAAAGGCATTCTTAATTCAACAAAAGCATGGATTTTTTATCAAATCGCGAAAACGATCACATATTTTTATCAAAACCACAAGATTATTTTCAATTCTCCTTAGGGTTACAATAGAATCAGGTTTACCAGAGTGTAAATTAAGCAAAAAACAAGTGGGTAAGTGTGATCACAGATCGCACAGAGGGTTTTGTTTAATATTCCTTTCAAAACACTTTATCCTTTTGCAAAATCTGTTAGTTCCACATTTCACAACCAGGGGGCGCACTCTGTTCTACACAAACCTCTATCCGAACTAAACTCCGTTTTACAACCTATCCGTAGGTATATTAGACAAGGGGATCGGGTCTATAGCACCCGAGATAGGTAGGCACCCCCTGGCGGCAAAATGTGGAACTGAAATATGTAAGGCTATGTGCATAATATGAAAGAGTGGTCAAAATGGTGTCGGCAAAAGTTAGGAAAGTACCCACCAGGTGCAATGGAGGGAGGTTAGAAAAATTGCTTAAAATACACAAGTTAGAGTCCGGTGGATAAATATTATAAGACTTTTTGAAAATTTTATGATTTTTCGTGTGATCGCAAGTGTTCTGTCATACGTATGTATGCAAAATTTCAAGTCTTCAACTTAAATAGGGGCTCAGTTAGAAAAAAAAGCTTAAAATACACAAGTTAGAGCCCAGAGGGTTAAATATAAGACTTTTTCAGAATTTTATGATTTGTCGTTTGATGTGAAGTGTTCAGCTATAAGTATGGAAAATCTCAAGTCTTAAACTTAATTAGGAGCTCAGTTAGAACAAAAAGATTAAAATACACAAGTTGGAACCCAGAGGGTTAAATATAAGACTTTTTCAAAATTTTAGGATTTGTCGTTTGATGTGAGGTGTTCAGCTATAAGTATACAAAATTTCAAGTCTCCAACATATATAGTTTCTGAGAACGGGCTCTGTGGCGGACAGACAGACAGAGGAGCGAGACTAATAGGGTTTCGTCAGATGAACGAAACTCTAATGAAGTGGACATTTTAAAGCGAAATCGCATCTCAGAAAGTATTGGTCTTAGAAATTTGTAAAGGGTATAGACAGACGCAGAAAAAAATCTACTTTTTTATATATATAAAGATCACATTTTTGCGATGTGTATAACATAAAATATCCTCTAAAAATCGATCGATAAAAAATAAATTTTATTTAATTGGAAAGACAAGCAAAAGAGATTTCATTTCCTCGGGAAAGCAGATGTTGTCAACTTTAGACATGACGGCGCTTGCAGTTTTCCATATTAGGATATTTTAATACAAAATTTAAACTTTTTAAATATTAAATTTTTTGGCATCCCAATGCGAAATTGTTCACTGATTTCATACATACCCAGTTCAAACTCCTTGCTTAATTACAAGCTGAGATATTAATTATTATTTAATTAATCGGTTTCATTTCTATCAAATGCATAGATTAAAATGGAGGCACGTGCTTTTTTAACCACAAAATAATTTAAATTAGGATATCTAACAATTTGCGTGGGGTTTTTGAACACCATTATGCGATATGTAGTTTTCTCGTTATGCGTTTTTCGACGGTCGCCGCGCCCTGCCCTTTTTTATTTAAGTGTTGTTGCGCCCTGCCCCATTTTGCATAAGTAACGACTGCCCTGCGCTTTTTATAAGTGAAAAATGCACCCTGCCCATTTCTCAAAACATGTACTTTGCACCCTGTAATTTCTTGAAAAAAAAATGCCTTATTTTTCTTCCCTTTATGGAAAAAAAAAACGTGGATGCTTCAAAAACAAGTGATTCACTTGTCAGGTCACGACAGGTGACAATAATCGGATAATCGGACCCTCCCCACGCATAGCTAGAACACGTGCAGGAACCCCAATTCCTTGTGTATTCAAGATTTCAACATTCCGCACTGCGTTCTGATCTGTATCCCCATATTCCAACGCGCCTGCATTTGCAGTTTAAAAATCGCTCCACTAGTTCACGTGGTTATTAAATACAACTCATCTAGATATATGCCTTCATCGAATCGTAAGAGGAAATTACTGGAATATGCAAGAAAAAAAAGAAGGAAAATCATGCAAAAAATTAGTGGATATGTTCATAGTAAAAGTATTATTTTTGTTCAGTTATATTTTATTTAAATATTTGTACTGAAATTTATTTACAACAAAATTGCAAAACTAGCTTAACTTTAATTGCATTATATTTACAAATGATGATTTCAATGTAGACAAAAAAATAATAATAATAAATTCTTTAAACATAGAGAAGTACATTATCAGATGCAAACTGATAACGGCCGCATTTCTGTTATCTGAACAACTAAACTGCAAATGTCATCTTTTTATTGGGGTAACCTTAACAGCGTTTTTTTTTTTTTTTTTTTTTTAGAGGGTTCTAATTTTCTGAAAACTTATTATATTTTAATAGAAATCTGGCAAGCGGCCTAATTTATTATTATTTGAATTCTCTGAAAATTTGAACGCAATCGAATAATTAACAAAAGATATATATATTAATAGTATGGAAAAGAAAAAGTTAGCTTTCCGTTCTTTATGAATTATTATTTCTGCTTGCAGATGACGTTGTTTTTTCTCAGAAAAATATTTTTCTCGACTCAACAATGCGGAACTTTGATACATTCACAGTCAATGTATCTCAGAAAAAAAATTGTCAATTGGCAAGTCATTGAAAAGAATTGCAAGAGAAATTGTTAATTTCACCAATCGGTAATTAAAAATAGTGGGATTCATCAATTAGTCATTGAAAAAAATTGCAAATTTTGTTAATCGGTTGCTGATAAAAATCGCAAGCATAGTCAATCAAGTGTGCCCCCTCCCTCCCCCCCCCTAAAAAAAATGCGAATTTCGTCAGTTTGTCGCTTAAACGATTCGACATTTAGTTCTTCATTAATCAGTTGCGAAAAAGTAAAAAGTCACAAATTTTGTCAATGTATCTCTGAAAAGCGCCAATTGGTTGATGGGGGGGGGGGGGGACAGATTTTTCCAACTGGTTGTTGAAAAACATATATATATATATATATATATATATATATATATATACATTTTTAAAAAAATGCATTTGTTAGTTATTATTTTGCTTTTAGCAGATAAACCCAAAGTTAAGCCCTAAAATAATTGTAAAAATAACTTGAATGCCTCAATAAATTAAAAAAAAATAAACATATAGTGTAAAAATTGGAGGAAGAGTGGACTGATAACTTGACATGTTCTGGTATAAAGCTCTTAATTAGCGATAAAGACAAAACTTTGAAATAGTGTTGCGAGTTTAATATTCAACATAAAGATATTAAGTGTGATTACTCATTTTACTCAGAATTTTTAAATGTACAACATTTATACAGACAATGTAGTATTTGATAGAGTTAGTTGTTTTGAGATATTGTTAAGATAATTTTAAAAAACGTGTTTTTCATCCATAAATGTGTACATAGCGACTAAATCTCACCTGTTACGAAGGGCAAAACTTAGCATGTTCATTAGAGACCTAAACTAAATGAATCAAAACAATTTCCAGCTTTGCCATAATTAATTCAGAATCCAACTCCCCAACCTCTGGGCTAATATATGTGTGAGATTATTTTTGTTGAGGTTAACTAAAAGTTTAAATATTTATCCACCTGATGTAACTAAAAACAGAAAACATTTTATTTTATAAATTGAACTTTTTAATGACTTTAATATCAAGATAATGAGATAATGTTATTAATCATAGAAATTAATGAAATCTAAAATTCTTACATGATGAACATTTAAGTTTAAAGTTTAAGTAACTAAAGGTTAAGTTAAGTTTAAGATTAAACTATATATAAATAACATTTATATTTAAAAATAAATTATTAAAAATGAATTTTTACCAGTTAATCTAATTTTTGCATTTATGAGTTTGAATTTTTTTTACTCTAAAAATAGTAAAAGTTATTTAGATTAAAAAATATATATGGCATTTATATTTTTAAAAAAATATTAAAAATAAATTTTTATCAGTTAGTTTGCATTTATAAGTTTGAATTTTCCCCCCTAAAAATTGTGAAACTTATTCAAGTAATATAACATTCATGTTTGAACCATTCTAACTACGTTTCATCATTTTGTCAACAGATGGCGCTTGTATCATTCTTGTTTTAAAACGCCAGAGGGCGCTACTTAATGTTTATGTTTACAGTCATATTTTGTTGTTGACATTATTTGTTAGTTTGATTTATCAGGATTTTATTTTTGTATTTGTTTTTTTCATTACTTTCTTTTATTTCACAGTTGCTCATCTTTTTCAAAGGTAATTAATTAACTGGAATTGTAGTAAACTATTTCTGCCTAATTTTAAGTTTAACCACTTATAATTTTTGTTATGTATAAACATCTATAAAATTTAGGGTACTCAAAATCTGAAGAATAATATTGTTAGCTTTGTTTTGTTTAAAACTTTTGCAATAATCTTTTTCTGTTTAATATCTTGTAATTTATTGGGTAACAGGTGGTTTTTATTATATACTATATATATTTAATCCATTCTATTTGTTTCCATTTTTTTCCAGTCCTTTATTACCCTTAGCATGCTAAATTTAAAATCTTTGAAGCTTTTTTATTTTATTCTCCTTGTTTATGACTTTGTAGCAATAGCAATAAATAGTAAACAAATCAATCATAATTTTTGTTGTTATGACAAAAAAATCTACCTCTTCAAAACCTTATGTCATTTTGACTGATAAGTTATTTTCATAAATGAGATTCTTAATTCAATAAAAATATAAATTACTATAAGTGATGTAAGTTTCTTGCTTGCCTAGTAATTTTAAACTGCAGTTTATACCTAGTAGGTTTAAATTTTGATAGTTATTTCAAGATTTTACAGGTTAGGTTAAGAAATAAAGATTGCTTTTATAAATATTAATCTGAAATTTATTAGCATATGCTACATATCTACTATGAAATTTCAAAATACATCTGCGGATATGTTATTTTAATCAATGCCCAGTAAAACTATTCAATCTTGCTATACTATAACATACTTTTTAACACTTTCCAGCTTAGTTGAAAAGTCTTTGACTTGTCTGTTTGTCCATGATATAGCTGTCTAAAGATGCTCTGATTGTGATGTAATAAATATGTTATTCAAGTTTTCTATAGCATGATTCCTATTGAAAATGAAGTTGTAGCAGAGTTTCCCGCAGACAGTTTTAAGAGGGTGCTGTACCCTTCCTACCCTTTGATTCAAGAAAAAGCAGCACCCTTTTTTGCCCTTGTCTAAAAAATTGCATTCTTCTTGATCCTTATTCAAAATAAAACTGTGCTCTTACTGTCTTTTGTATTGAAATATTCGTTTACATATGACTCATTGTATCTTGAAAAGTGTATCTCGTTGTATCTTTTTTAAATATTAAAGTTGGCTTTAAAAATAAACAAAGTGTCCTCAAGACTCTAAAAAGTGCCCAGGGATGCAAGTTAGCCACTTTTCTCACTTTTAATCACGACTAAAAGAGATGGAGACTCTAAAAGTGAGCGAGCTGCAGAAACTAGTTCGCTCACTTTTAGTAAAAAAGTTGAACTAAAATAGGCATTTTTATCTTACAGATTCGTCGATATTCTCAACATCAATAAATTGTTCATATTCTCGTACAAAAAAGCATGTGTATTTTTTTTTTTTTTTTTTTGAACATGTACAGCCGAACTCTGTTAATACGATCCTGGCTAATATGAGGGTACGATTAAAATAAGCAATTTGCACATTAAGAAAAGTTCATCATTTAAAAACGATATTATGCTTTTCTCATTTATTTTGAAAGTATGATCATGGCTAATACGGGCAAAACATCGTTAACTTCAATTTGAGTTTGAGCAAAAAGTAGGGTAGAATTAATAAAGAAGTCCCATCACATGGCTATAAGATCCATAGCTCTTAACACTCTTCATTGAATTACAGTTCCAGTCAAGAATCTTTGATTTTTATCTCAAGAACTTTATTTGAACTTTTATTTATGTCCATAATTTTTTTTTTTTAACATCTAGTTTCTTTTTGTACAGTTAATTGTAGTTATAATTAGAGCAGGGTTGGGTTTCTTTCGGAAGAAACTGGTTTTTTCCAGGACAGTGGAAGAAACCAAAACAAATGCTCAAAATTAAAGTATATTAACTATGTAAAAGAATTAAACTCAAAGTATAACTACATGAAATCTAAAGTGGAAAATTTAATTGATATTAAAAATATTTTTGGAAAAATAAGTTATTTTTTAATAACAATATTTTCTCATTAATTATGCCAATTCTGTTAAAAAAAAAACTGCAATTTTTTTATTTTTCATATAAAAATGCATTATTTTAAAGGTGTTTATGGATTATTTTACTGTGCAACACAGGAAATAAATGAAAGTGTAAGTATTTATACTAGCATCTAGCATGCTGTGATTAATGTTCTAAAAATGCCTATGGGTATATTGAAATGCTAAACTCTCCTTTAAGACTTGAATGAATTTTTTTCGTCTTTTGCATCCATTCTAAGTTGATAAACCGATTGCAGCATCCTACTGCTAAAAAACTTTTGTTTTGTTATACCATGTTGCACTGTAGTAAGAAAAATAAGGATTTTAATGAAATTTTTAATACATTAATTATTGTGTATTACTTATTTTTATAAAATTGATGTAAATTAAAAGCACTGTCTTTTATTTAAATGAATTTCTTTCTACCCTTCGTAAATGATCCACACTGTTTACCACTAGTTTCGGAAGTCTAAATAATTTTTAAAATATGCTGGTTAAATTGAAACAGGGTTGTTTGGTTTAAACCATGCTGGCTTAAACCGTGGTTTAAACCAAATGGTTTTTTTCATGTGGTTTTTTTCTCTTTTTCCCTAATGTTTTCTTTTCTTTTACACATTATTGAAAAATGCAAAATCCAAGTTATGCAGAAGCTACAAGCAAAGCTTTAGAAAAATGATGAATTAATAAATTTGTAAAGGTGACAAACATTTTTAATCAATCTTTTCTTATAAGCTTTAAATCTACATAGACTAATTAATTTTTCTAAAATTAGCTGGGAAGAAAAAAAATAAGTAGTTAGTTATTTTTCTTCTTTTTTTAAGCCTTTTATTTTTAAAAATAGCCAAAATGGCAGATTTGAGCTAAAAATACACTTTTAGTACTTAGATTGCTTGATTAGTTAAGATTTATTAAGAATTGATTTATTAAGAATTACATATGCGTCAATGATGACATAATCATATTCTCTTCATTGATTACTTTTTGTTCTGTATGCTAATGAATGATTCACTGTGAGTTTTCTTTGCTGTATCATGGCTATTGTGTTTAGTAAGCTTTTGTTTTTCTTGCATTCCTATATTGGGATTTATTTATATTGCCTACATTGGGATTGCATTATAATTTTATTCTGTTACCAGCAGGATTGGCACGGTTTAAATGAATTGGTTAACCAACTTGTTTTTTAGAAAAGATCTAATATAATATTTTCTCATTTTTGTAATTTAAGTGTTTCAAATTATTGGATATAAATAATTTCTACTTTTAACAGTCTTATCCCACCAGTCACCGTGAGAAATAGTGAGTGTAGGCTATATTTGTATGCATGTAGAATGCAAATTGCATGTGTTGATGAACATATCTGAAGCTCTAAAGATAAAATTTAAAACATGTGAATGTAGCAAAGATAAAATAGATTAAAAATATTCAATACAGTAGACTCTCTCAAATCCGCACAGCTTGGGACCAGAGGTTGTGTGGATTTTAGAATTTTGCAGATTTCTGGTCATTGATTTGTTTACATTTTTGAAACATTAATTTGATTGGTAGTTAAGCAAGGGAAATTATAATGAATACTTACAATAAAGGCTAACATTAAAATACGTAAAATATTAAAATAATTTATTACCGTATTTTTCGGCCTATAATCCGTGGATTATCTGTTAAAAAACCTCAAAAATTTTAAGTGCGGATTATCTGCTGACATTCTTTTAAGCAGAAGTTCATGCCAGATATCCTGTTTCTACCGGCAGTCAAAATAAAAATGTAAACAGCTATCACACGATTGTTTACTATCGACCAATCGAGGAGCCGCTCGTGATTCGTTCACATATGACGCGTACGTGCTAGTGGGAGTGGCTTCTGATTTTTATGTTATAATTTTTAGCCTTTTGGCAATATGTTTTTATGAAGAACAAAGCGTTTCTCAACTCATCTCTTTCAAAAATTGCAATACAATATAATAAATAATGTCTAACAGAAAACGTGTTATTTAACAGTACAGAATTTAAACTGAACATTATTATAAAAGCGGAAAATGATTTAAAAACAGCAATCATTATAGAATTATCTGTATTCACAAGACAGTCTACATTATAGATATAAGATTCAATGAAAAAAAGTATTTGTATTTTTAACTTGTAATTATTTTATAATTATTTTTTTTCAATTATTTTATTACAATTATCATTTAAATAGAGCAACTAAATAAACATTGAGGTGGTTTATTAGTAGTACTTTGGAATGTTGAAAACAATGAGTAATCCTCGTATAGTCCGGCGTATTATAGGCCGATGCGGATTATCTGATGAAATTTTTCTATAAGCACTAAAAATTGCAGCTGTGGATTATACGCCGGTGCGGATTATAGGCCGAAAAATACAGTAGTTTAAAAATAAGTAATTATTAAAATAATTATGTGAAATAAAAATTTAGAAAAATATCAAATTATTAGTGATGAAATCGATTCAATTCGATTCCAAACGTCCTGTGCTGTCATCTAGTGGTCAACCAATCGTAAGATCGATTCGTAGCTTATTGTGCTCTCTGTAACATTTTTCGTTGTTATTTAGAGTCTTGAATGCTTTTCTTATACTGCTTTGTATGCTTAGAAATAAATTAGTCTATAATTTAAAAAAAAATTCCGTGAACAATAATTTTAAAATAGCGTTCCAGTTCGTGGATTTTTCCATTTCAAACCCTGGAATTTTTTATATAGATATGCTAATTTATATCAAATCAAAAGTAATGTAAATTTATTTAATGTAATAAATCAGCTGTAATAGCCAAAAGAGAATGATTATCAAAAAATTTAGTAAAAAACACATTGCGGTAATCGCCGATTTCGGCGCCATCTTGGATTTTGTTCCTGCAACTTAACTGTAAATTTCATTGTTTACATCTGAAAAAATATGCAGATTTTAGGCGTTCACGAATTTAAGGGAGTCTACTGTATTTTGAATAAAGTATTTTCCTTTGAGAAAACGTAGATTATTTACAATAACATAAAATGAACTTTAAGATTTCAGTCAAACTGCAAAAGAAAATTTTCTTGATTGGGGAGATTATCTTTTAAGGCTGTTCTCAACTGCTCTACTCAACAAGCGCAAAATGCTTTGACACATTTACAAATTCATTTTTTAACGGAAAGATAAAATTGGAAGGCTTGACTGGAAGCAATTTGGAATCGAACTGTGTTTTCCATTTTTGATAAATAAATTACCTATTGAGTTATAAGCAATTTTGATCATGTGACAAAGATGTTTTTAACCTTCCTTGAGTAGTTATTTTTCTTTTGCATGGAAATTCGGTTCAAAATGCCAACTTTGACACTATTTTCTGTGAAAGACCTATTGCGTATAGGAAAAAAAAAAAAAAAGGGAGAACACAGTTCCATTACATAGTTTCTGAACAACAGCATCTGCTAGTTTCATGCATTTCTGAACAAAAATAAATTAAAACTTATGTCATAAAGTTGCCCTTTCAGATTTTAAAACAGCCTTAAGAATAAAAATTAAACTCAAGATGTGAAGTCAAATAAGAGGACATTGAAAAGTTGGGTGCTAGCAAAGCACCTGTTTACTTTAAACTAAAATGTGCAATAAGATATTTAAATCGTCTATTGCATAATCGAATCCACTATTTAGATCTGACGAAGAAATGGGTAAAAATCGAGGTAAGGTTTGCGTAAGACATAACAGAAAAAAGTCTCATAAAAATGCCTAAAAATATATATTATTAATTTTTAGTTTAGACTTATAAAAGTAATACATATTATAAAATAGCTTAGAAAAAATCCTGTGTATTAAGTCTGATGGCTTTTTAAATGTTTTAGTGGATGACAACTTTTATAAATCTACTTTCCATTTTAAGATCAATGTTTTCAGTAGTCTAAAAAACTGGTAAATAGGCATTTCTGTTTATTTTACTGTTGCCCCCCCCCCTTTTTTTTTTTAACAAGGCAGTTTCTGAGGAGAAGTGTCAAATGACAATACTTCTTGAAACGTGTAAAGACCCTACTGCTAAATTCAAATCATTCCAGGAATTCTTTATAAAAAGTTTTACTTTCAATAAAAGATAATTGTTCATGCAGTGTTCTAACAGAAAAATCAGATATCTCAGGTTGCAAATATTTCAAAGAAATTACTTTGAATAGCCATGGAAAAGTATATTATATTTATGGAACTACACCATATATTTATTTATAGTACTAGTAATCAAAAGATTGTTTATTAAGATTTTCAAGTTATCAATGATTCACTATGTAGAGCATTTTATTCATGGAACATAAGACATAGCTTTTACTAAAAATGTTTAAATTTTAAATTATTTCAATTTTCTACACAATTGATTGTAATTATTTAATTTAAATTATTTTTAAATGAAGTTATATTACTTATATATCCAACAATGTTTATTTTTATCAGTAAATATGCATGTATATGTAATAGGAAAATATATTTAAAAAAACCCGGTTTAAACCAAAAAAACCAGGTTTTATGGTTTTTTTGAAAAACACCCGTTTTTTTTACCAACTCTGAATTGAAATTGATAACTTTTAATTGATTTTGTATACTTTTGATAAAATTTCTTTTCTTCAAGTAGCGAATAATTGAAAAGCTTTAGACAGGTGTGTGATCTTGGCTAAAAAAATGATGTAATTATTAACTTAGCCTATATAATTAATTAAATTTGTATAGGTCTAATGAAATTTACTTAAGGTTATCTATAAGAAGAATACATTTATTGTTTCTTACAAAGTTGAAACTTATATTGTAAATTATTAAAGAATAACAGTTTCTTCCACTTGGAAGAAACCCATTTCTTCTGGCCGGTTTTTTCCACTATGGAAGAAACTTGCCAACCTGAATTAGAGGTTGTCGCAGAAACTATTGCAACCTATTTTAATATCACTATTTTCAAACACTAGCTTTCTATTGCAAATCTAAAAATAAAATGAAGATTGTTCTTTAGAAATAGTAATAATTAAAAGGAGGACCCCTACCCTTTTTTTTTTTTTTTTTTTTTTTTTTGTGACAAAAACAACCTTACTTATTATAATTCAATTTTCAAAGTTTATTATGCTAATATTGTACTTTTTGTTTTATATGGTTAAACTAGTGGGGAAGACCAGCTAAGTTCTGTTAAAAATTGTTTTGTATTGAACTTAATAAAAAAAATCAACATTGATGTGACAGTTGTATTTCTTCAGCAAATATGTGTTGCATACTAAACAACGTCATTGTTTTTAAAGAATGTTCTGTGAACTCTGATTTGCTGAATCACATATATCGACTCTTATTGATAATTTATGGAAAATTCCTTCAAAGCCAACAACCAACTTTTTTGCCAAATGTCGTCAAAATTTGGCAAAAACTTGAGGACTTGGCAACTTTCTTCCATTTGGCACCAAGTATGAATTTTGACATTAGTAGAAAGTCAATTTTCCCCCCGAATCTCGCCAATGTCATGAACATTTTGTCAAATATTACCAAATTTGTCAAAATTGTTGCCAACTTTGTGCTTCTGTTTAATGCCAACTGTTTAAACCTTTATTCCCATTGAAATGTTTTGGCCCATAGTGACCCTGAAATGACTCATTAATTGAATTTTCTCAAACATGTGACCTTCGGTGTCCCTTCCCCCCCCCCCCACTTTCCTAAATTTTGTCGACACCCGTACTGTGACATATCGTTGGAAAGTCCTGTGACCGCTTATTCATGTTATGCACCTTCGGCATCCCTCTCCCCACATGGGAGGGCCATTTTCTAAATTTTGCCATTACTCCTCATGTGACATATCATTGCAAAGGCCTGTGACCGCTTAATCACTTTATGGCCTTTCGGTATTTCGCCCATCACATTGCCCCCCACCCCCCAGGGATGCTATTTTCCAAATTTTAGCAATATTCATCATGTAACATATCGTTGGAAAAGCCTGAGACCGTTTAATCATTTTATGCACTTCCGGTGCTCTACCCACCACTTTAACCCCCGAGGGGCACTTTCCTAAATTTTGACAACACCCGTCATGTGACATATCGTTCGAAAGGCCTATGGTCGCTTATTCATGTTATGCACCTTCGGTGTCCATCCCCCCCCCCACAGGAGGGACTTTTTCTAAATTTTGCCGTCAACCCTCATGTGATGTATCGTTGGAAAAGCCTGTGACCGCTTACTCATTTTATGCACTTTCGGTGCTCCTCCCACTACTTTGCCTCCCAGGGGGGCACTTTCCTAAATTTTGTTGACACCCGTCATGTGACATATCGTTGGAAAGGCCTGTGACTGTATTCATATTATGCACCTTCGGTGTCCTTCACTCCACTTGCCTGCATCCCCCTCCACCCCACGGGAGGGCCATTTTCTAAATTTTGCCGTTTCCCGTCATGTGACATATCGTTGGAAAGGCCTGTAACTGTATTCATATTATGCACCTTCGGTGTCCTTCACTCCACTTGCCTGCACCCCCCCCCACCCCGCAGGAGGGCCATTTTCTAAATTTTGCCGACACCCATCAAGTGACATATCATTGGAAAAGCCTGTGACCGCTTAATCATTTTATGCACAGCCCACTACCACTTTGCTCTCCCAGGAGGGCACTTTCCTAAAATTGATGACACCCATCATGTGAAATATCGTTGGAACGGCCTGTGACCGCTTATTCATGTTATGCACTTTCGGTGTCCCTCTTTCAACTAGACACACCCCCCCCCCCCCCCCCCCGCAGGTGGGCCTTTTTCTAAATTTTGCCGTCACCCCTCATGTGACATATCGTTGCAAAGACCTGTGAGCGATTAATCATTTTATGCACTTTCGGGGCTCCACTCACCACTTTGCCCCCTACCAGGGGGGACCTTACTAAATCGATATATCGGAATATCATGATATAAGGATGCCGATTTATCATATTTAATTCTAGACATCGCCCAGCCCTAATTAATGCTGACTCATTCCAGTTCACCCGCAGGCGATTCTTCATAAATATATGATGTATAAAAGCAATTGGCAAACTGGAGTCATCAAGAAAAATTTTACACAATCGAAAAGTATCGAGAAAACAGATAAAAACATCTTGTTATCGCCCATCACTATCGTGCACTGTCGCACAATACTTAAATGTTGTTAATATCTGTTAGCTTCAAATTCTTGCAAAGTTTGGCGACCAAAAATAAGTAACCATAAATTATGCCAACTTGATTAATTTTGCACAATTCTCCTTCATATTCAGTATTGACAAATTCTCTTATCGGGTTCATCACATTTTAGCTTCTTAAAATTTAAGCAAAATTAGCTTCGAGTTAAACTTGCGAAATTTTAAAACCAAGGTATATAAGACCAGGAGGCGGCAGCACAGATAGTCCCCTCATCAAGTTCACAGCTGAAATTTCAGAATTAGTTAAAACTCCAATTGCATATTAAAATGCAATCGGTCTGCCAAGTCATATCTGGTGGAAAACACGTGAAAACCCGATTTTAGCGATTGACTCGTAGGTTTACCATTGTGTTTTCCTGCTCCCAGTCCTCCATGTTTTCATATCTTTGGGTGCAGGAAGACGCAATGGTAAACCTATGAGTAAACCGCTGAAATCGGGTTTTCACGTGTTTTCCACCAAGATACGACTTGGCAGACCGATTGCGTTTTAATATGCAAATTGAGTTTTAACTAATTTTGGAATTTCATCCGTGAACTTGATGTACGTCTGTGCTGCAGCATCCCGGTTTAATATGAAAGCTACCTCTTCCCCCGGCACATGCCGAAATATAGAACCCTGTAAAGATTTACTTCCAATTTTTTCTCTATTTCTCTTCGATTTTAAAATGTCTGTTTTAATTCGTAGAAAAACCATGAAATTTTACTGATTAAAAAAGTCTTATAATTATCCTTCTTAAATAACTCAAAGCAGATTTTTTCAATATAAAATTAGTTTATATTATTAAGCTCTTGTTTAACAAAATGAGAGTTTCTTTCATTTTTTAAAATTGTTTTAAAAAATAACATTTAAAAACCATTAAACCTTGAAATATAAAAGGTGTTCAGCCAGCCGAATGTTTGGTACCGTAGACTCCCTCAAATCCACACAGCTTGGGACCAGAGGTCATGCGGATTTTAGAATTTCTGGTCATTGCTTTGTTTACATTTTTTAAACAGTAATTTGAATGTAATAATGCAATCAAAGTTATAATGAATGCTTGCAATATAGTAAAATATAATTAATAAACTAAAATGATAAAAAATAAGAAAATTTAAAAATGATTAAGTATTAAAAGTAAAGGTCAAGTAAATAATAAATATGTATAATAAAGATAAGATTCTTTTTCCTTGAATTATTCAATGAAACTTTCCTCATAAAGGCCTACCTTATTAATTCACATAAAAAAAATTAAGTTTTATTTCAGGTTTAGCCAGTCTTAATAACCAAAAATGTTTGATTAATACATAAATAAATTGTGATTACCAGTGATTTCAGAAATTATCTTGATTTTTTTTCTGAAATAAATTTATATTTCCTTCATGAAAAACCACGAGTTTAGTCATTATCAAGAATTACATATTAAAATACACATGAAATGACATAAAACTGAGTTCTCAAATTTTGCCCCTACATCTGTGATGATGTGTGGATTTTAGGGTGTCTACTGTATTTAGTTCACCTGTGGGCCAAATATTCAGCCAAACTCATTTTCCGTTTCATCTCTAATAGGAATTCTCTGGTATGAATGAGAAATTTTGAAATGAAAAAAAAAAAACCCAGCAAAATTGGCCCCCTGGTGTTTGTACTTCAACCAGTCACTTGTGCCCATAGATTCATGTACAATAAATGATTGTTACAGTGAGTGCCCTGTACCTACCATGAATCTAGAATCATGCTGTATATATAAAAGCATTTTCTTTCATTTCTCTGTTATTTATTTCTAGTGTGATTACAATCTTTGTTGATATCGGCTTTTCAGATGCTTTATTTAGACACATTTCACCTTAATAAACTGTGAAGTTTTGCTTCAGTATTCTAAATGTGTTACATTATCTGTGCTGGATGAATGACTTTTTCTTGTTCATCTTTAAAATAGTTAACCCCTTTGCGACGGGAGCCTTTTACGAAATGGTTATTACTTTGCTACCGGTTTTAAAAAACAGAAGTTTGTGCCTATTCAAATAGGGAAAATGCTCGGATTAAATAAGGCAAATTTTACTGGTGAGGATAAACGATGATCCTTAGGCCTATTTCCGGCACGTATACGTGTCGCTCGTCCCCAAGGGGTTAAAGGTTATTCCTAGATATCATTTAATACATGTCTCTTCTAAAGTTATCGGACAACACAAAACATAACTTTTTAAACTGTTAATTCTTTAAAATTTTCTAATTTTAAAGTGAAATCCCTATTAGATTTTAAATTTCTATGCTTTAAGATTGGTACAAGGCTTTTTTGCAAGTGGAGACAAAATAGCCCAAAAGAGGGACGTTTCTAAATGAAAAAAAATATATATATATATATTGTAATGAAACTATGGAAGTTTTCAATTATACATTTAGTATCAATTTCATTTTTGGTGTAGAAAAATCTATATATATATATATATATATATATATACATGAAAAAAAATCCATATTCATTACCTTTCTTCACTTAGATTAAAATTTAGTGGTCACAATTGGCCCATTTTTAGAAATGATGGAAAATGTATCTTTTCACATTCGATAGTTTGACATGGTAGAACAATTTATAAGGCAAACAAAAAAACATTACAAGGCATTTTATTTAGTTGGGTTGCAGTACACGCTGCTTCGTTTATTAACATATATACAATCAATAAGGATTATATTCTTAAAAAGTACTGTGAATAATGATGTATTGAGCAAAGTGTACAACTAAATTGCATAGTTCCTTTGATTCCAAATAGTAATTTTCAGTAAAATAATAATTTAACAATCTCTCTTAAATATTTCCTGAAAGAAAAGTTTATTAGACAAAAAACGTAAAAATAATGGCACTGCAGGCTTTTTACAAAAACAGACCTTTTTGCTAACAATATTGTTTATTAAAACACACAAACCTGAAATTTGAACATCTTAATATGACGTTTGAACAACAAACCTTAAATTTCAATTGAAAGCAATTGAAACTTAACTATAATCAATTGGCACTTGATTAAATACAATATCAAATAATATAGCAAGATTGACAATTTATTAATATATCATTCTAATTTTTAAAAAAATATTTCGATGACAATTATTTAAGAACTATTTATTATCAAAGCTACTGGTTATTAATCTTAAATTATATTTAAAAAACTAATAAAAGCATAATGTATAGAAGTAATTTAAAATTATTTTAATTTTGCCACCAACTGCCTTTGCACCACTGAAAAGCAAACATATATTCAGAGAAAATAGATCTTTGCTCAACTTGATAAAAATTAGAGTTAATTTATGATTGTAAATGGACGGCTGTTATTTTACTTGATTGCTTTTGTACAGTGAATTAACTGATTTTTTTGTTAGTGTCCATGTATCCATGAGAACACATAGTAGAGAGATTTTACATCGCTGTATCATGTGGTGATGCTTGATATGTCACACACAGATTCACTTTTTGGTTAGTTTTGCTACATTTTCTCATTTGTTGAATCTAGCATAGCACCCTCAGCCAGGCATAAAAATAAGATAAAACACAAGAAAGGTAATTAAAACAGAATAACAATAATTTAGATAACCAGTAGCTTCCAAAAAAGTGTGAAATTTACCAGTAACCCTGATCATAATTTATTTACCAATGCATCATATATTTAAAGATACTTACATAGTAAAGTGCACAATAACATTGTTCCTGGCATTGCAACATTTTTAGAACCATTAAATACAGCAGTCCCTTAACAGGGATCTGTTTAGGAAGAAATTGGGTCCTTTAAAGGACTCTTCACAAAATGTTTAATTACAAAACAGGACCCTCACAAAATTTTTTATCTCAAAACAGGACCCTTCACAAAACTTTTCACCTTAAAAAAGGACCTTTCACAAAATTCTTTGTATTAAAAATAGTCCTTCTACAAAAATTTTCCAGCTCTAAACTAAACCTTTCACAAATTTAATCATTTAAAAGTGAAATTTGACCTGTGACTTTTACAAATATGAAGAAAATATATGTACAGTAAACTCTGTCTAAGGCGGAATCAATCGGGACTGAGAAAATTTTCCGGGGTAGACAATATTCCGGCTTATGCAGAAAAGTCCCCCCCCCCCCCCCCCACACACACCAAAAAAAAAATCCCCTCAAATTTGATGATTTTTTATTGATTTTCCTGACTCAAAAATCGGTTGAAAACTGAAATTCGAAAAGATCTTTTGTCTTTATAGATAAATGAGAAATGCTATTCAATTTCTTAGTACTGCTGTAATACATGCGAATTGGAAGTTTACCACACACACATACAAAAGAAAAAACTAACAAAACCCCTTATCAGTAAAATTAGAGAATGAGACAGAATGCTATAACTCTGAATTTGAGTACATCCTTAAAGTACAATATACTGCACTTTCGAAAATATATATTTTGATAAATGTTCATTTTACTAGAAATATTAACTTTTAAATATAATTTTGCATATGAAAAAATGACACAAGCATAAATTCCTTAAAATTTAAACAGTTTCTGTTTTTTTGAATTAACTTTTTCAAAGTGTTACGGAATTTAACAAACATGCACGACATTGAGTATTTGACTTATCAGTTTTAAAGTTTAATAAACAAAATACCTTTCATTTTTAAATTATCCTTTTTTCCCGCCTTATGCAAATTTTTGGTTTCGGTGGGACCTTAAAATCATTTCCGTTTCCGCGTTAGACAGATTCCACCTTATGCAGCATGAATTAATATAATTTTCTATTGGTTCGCCGGGACTTGAAAAATTTTCCGTCGTAGACAGATTTCCGGCTTATACAGAGTCCGCCTTAGACAGAATTTACTGTATTTTACATGCATATATCTTCTTAAAAATACATAAAAAAGCACCTGAATATAATGATCATTTCAAATTCACAAAATTAGGACTACATTTTTCACAAATGTAAAAAAGCTGTTCACAATTTCACAAAAACAGGACTCTGAGAGAAAATTCTGGACAGACCCCTGCTTAATATTCGCAAGGGTTAGGTTTGCAGAAACCTCTGCGAATGTCAAAATCACATTGAGATTATTTTCCCCATGTGTAAAATTTTATTTGCTAGTTGGTGGCTAAAAAAAATTAGCAATATGAAATTGACAGAACAGATCTTTTGTTTATGAATTTCCATATAAAGAAACATTGCAACTTCAAATTCTCTTAAATTTAACACTCCTCACCAGTGAAGGATCACGTTTCTATTTCTCACTTCTCTAGTTTTCTCAACAAGTTGAAGTTTTAAAATTTTACCGATAATATTTAATCTGCACTAAATGTTTTTAGTTTTAGGAAACTAAAAAATGTACATTAAAAATTATGAAGTTAAGTATTCGCTAATTTTGAAATGTTCTTCATTTTGCAAATAAAACTTGTGAATTAACATTCTACTTTACACACTACTTCAGTCGAGTGAAAAGACCCGCTCACTAGTGCTAACCCTATGGAAGAAACTTAAAGCTATCTCGTTTGCATTTCAATATTTTTAAAGGATTTTTTTTTCTTTTCATTGGATAGCTGAAACTAATCTACAAAGATTTTTTTGTCAAGTATTTTTAATAAGAACACTTTAATTTTGGAACTGGCTTCAAAAGTGAAAACATCCCCATAAAAAATCTCTGCAATCAAAATTGAAAAAAATAAAAAACGACCTTTGTACAGATCAATCTGAGCTTTCTAATACATTTTTTTTTTTTTTTTTTAAATATTGAAATGTAAAAGAGATATCCTTATAAATTTCTTCCATAGGATTAGCATGCGGGTCTTTTTGCATGACTGAAGTATCCCCTTAAGGGATCTCTTTATAATGGAGCACACTGTTTCACCCAGCCAATTTAACAAATGTCAAACGAATATTATTTAAATTTTTACACTCTATTTTAGAATCTTGCAATCTATTTTTAAACACACTTTCTCATAGGCTAGAATTATGAAAAGTATATTAAAAGTGTGTTTCTGGTGACAATACAACATTCTAATATTTTTAGAACAAAATTTTAAACAAACACTTTAATTTTAAGATACTCTTTGAAAAGCTTTAAAATTGAATTGGAGTAAAATAAAAAAGTTCTGTAATTTTCACCAAATGATGGATATGTTGTAACCATTTAAAACTTAAAAGGTTGCCATAAATTTGAAAAAAAAAAAAAATAAATTGATTGATTTTTCACACAATTAGCAGCAGGCACTTATTTCAAACAAAATTGAGTAAAAGATATAAAATCATACAAATTTAATGTTCATTTAAGAATATCACAGGCTCAAAATTCCTGCAATTTACACCAAATAAGTGATATACTGTAACCATTCAGAAGGTTGCCATAAAAAAAAATGATTTTTTTACACAGTTAGCAGGCACTTATTTCAGACAAAATCGAGTTAAAGATATAAAATTATACAAATGTAATGTTCATGTAAGAATATCACAGGTCCAGGCAATGGCTGGTGGGTCAGCCAGTCATAAATAAAAAATTAAGAGCATGATATTTAAAAAAGTATAAATGAAAAATAGGTTTTTAAAAAAAATGCTATTGGATTTTACTAAAAAGTATTACTGTTTTATGTAAATGTTATTTATTGCTAATGGCAAAGCAAATGTTATTGATGAATGGTTTGCACTTTATTTATTAAAGTTAATTTTTAATGTTAAAAACTTTACATTTTAACAACATAACAATAAAACAAAATATTAACCCTGCTGTTTTTCTTTGGTCTATATGACCCGAAATGAAATTTAATTGCTTACATATTTTTTTTTTTTTACTAAGAATTGTCTTTGCTGAAATTTTGAACAGTTTGTTGCTACATACCTAACACATTGAGCAAAAACAATTTTTAGTAAAGTAATTCTGAGTATTTAAAGATCAATTCGAGTCATATAGACCCAAAGCTGTGTTGCAAAAAAAAAAAAAAGAAAAAAAAATTAGTGTTTTTTCCCAAGGCTAATATTCTGCTCAGTACAAAATGCGACATTATGGGGGGCTGGTATTCTAGCCTTTTTTCTTGGCATGAGGGAAGATAGCTGCCTACTTTTAGAGTAACCATGCTCTGTGGTACGAGCTTGTTTTGGAGGGCGTCCAGCTTGATTAGGGAGACGGCCACCACACTTAACCTTTCTTCTGGCTAATGCAGTTGGCTGCACACCAATCCATTTTGAAGAAGAAAGATGAATTTTGCCTCTAGATGCAAATCCTCCGTACTTTCCAAATGTTGCTAGGGCAGACTTGAGAGCACCATCTGTTTTTATATTTTTAGCACTTTTGATGAATTTTTTTGCTGCATCAACCATTTCTGGATTGCATTCAACCTTCTGAAGTATTTCTTTAAACACATCAAGTTCCTTTATAACTTCTTTTCCATCATCTTTTTCAGATGCTGTGTTACATTTAAAATGTGATTCCTGATTTTCATTTGTTACATCATCTGCACCACAATGCTCTGGTTGACTGGTTTCAGTGCTTAATTCTGAAACATCATTGCAGTGCAAAGGTGCAAACCATTCATCGGTAACATTTACTGCGCCATTAGCAATAAATAACATTTTTTTTCTTTCTTCAGTTGTTGAAGGTAGATTCATTTGAAGAACTTCTTTAGTGCAGTTTGAAACCTTCTGTTGATGTTTACAAACTGCACCACTTTGACCATAATGGCAAGAGCACAGACCAATATGAATATCTACCACATACTTGGTATTAGTTTCGGAATTAATGACTTGATAGAAGTCATCTGTGATTTTTTCAAACAACAACTTGTTTAAAACTTCATCCGAAAATTTTTTCCGCAATAAATATGAGGGAGGACGGCCATTAGCAACAGATATGAGCTTTCGTATATAAAAGCTATTAAGGTCAGATACCAAAAAGTCAAAAAGCTGTACAGCTGAATACGCCTTTGTTCGATCAAGGATTCGTTCCTTTAATACACGTATTCCAGCTTCACAAATGTTGTTTGTGTTCTGGCCTCTCAATATTAAATGTTTACGGTAATGAAGTGCCCAGAATGCTTTTCTTGCATACAAATTCTGCAAATATGTACCAACTTTCTTATTTGATGAAACTGATTCCAGTTTCATTAGTAATGAAAATTTGATCTCAAAATCTGCAGGATTGGGTTCGTACAAAATCTTTTTAAATAAGAAAAAGATCTCCTGTCGATTTCCAATCCCAACTCCTGTATCACTATTACATAAATATCGCCAGCAGGCTTGCAATACATGAAAAGAACACAATAGTAAATTGGAATTTGGAAAAACTCTGCTAAAGCCATTTCTTTCCACTTGGTCATCGTCCGTCATTACATTTTTTGGGCCTAACACACCTCTACCATCAAAAGAATTGTCATCAAGAAAATTTCTAAAAGATTCTAGGCAAGAAACAAATGCCTCTTCATTTTCAGAAGATGTTAGAATTACGCAGACAGGAAGACCTCCACAACAACTGTTTATGAACAAAATGAACGCCTTTGTCCCAAAATCTATCTATACTTGCAGTGGCGTCACAAAACAATACTTCTGATATTTGGGGAAGGTGATTTAAAATACGTTTCATAAACGGTGTAACTGCCACTACAACGTAATTTCCATCAGGAAGGCATTTCATCGCGGCAAACTCTCCACCTTGGTCCATGTTGTACTTATTTACGAATTCTTTCAAAGAATCGAGCATATTCTTACCACTTGCTTCACCGTACTCCCTCCTAAAAACTTCATAATACAAATTATACACCCACTGAATGTCCGGGCATAATGCTCGGTCTGCATCAACAATGTGATATTGATCACCATACTGATCTTGTAATTCAGACTTGAACTTATTGAATGCTTTAGCTGGGGAGTAACCAGCCATAAACATTTTCAAATACTGATCTTTAACTTCAGCAGTAGGATTTCGAAATCGTAGAGCATGTGCTGAGTTGATTGGATGATTATGAGTGTGAGACAGAACAATTATAGTTGGAAAGTCTTCTAGGTGAACGTCTTTACCCCTAATAAAGGAAAAGAAATATATATCAGTTATTTTTTTTCCCCACTAAATAATAAATCATAACACACAAATAAAAAGTTTACTTGATCAAGGACGTTTCTGAAAGTTTATTACAAAAAAATAAGGGTAAAAGAAAGAGTTTAATTGAAATTTTTTACAAAGATTAATGCATTATTAAAAGCAAACAACTCAGGGCTGCCATTTCAGAACTTTGTGTGTGTGGAAGAAGGCAAAGATATTTTGATAGAAGTTATACAGCTAAGGGTATGATTCGGACACCCCCCCCCCCCCCCCGTAGTACAATATTACTCCTTGGGGGGGGGGGGGTAATCTCCCAGAAACAACTTAACAAAAAAGTAACAGTCTGAACTTCCAAACACATACTATGCATAAAATAAACTAATTCATTTGAAAACATAATTCTTAAGATCAATTTTCATGTCCAACATATTAATAATATAATAAAATCTTAAAAGGACAACTTAATTTGCATGTGAAGTTTTTATCTGTTTTCTATTACTCAAATTATGGATGCTTTTATTTTATGTTACTTCTCAGTATAAATATTTGCATAATTTTGTTAAAACCATGTGCTCCCCTAATTGTTTTGAGCAGTAGTATTGAACAAATAAAAATGAAATATTAACATTTGTAACAACATTTTGAAATATTAAAATATATGAGATAAAGTTTTGGGATTGGCACATCGAACTAGTTTAATTATAGTGCAGTCTTCTGTAATTGTTTTAAGCCTATCAAATTAGCCTGTTTTTAGAGATTGCGGGAGTTGGTGAAAGTATGTCGTAGGGGGCATAGCCCCCTAGTTATGCAAAAATGTATAATTGGCACAACTTTTGGTGCTGAGGAATGCAATATTAAGTTGATATGTTTCAGACCTATTTGGCTGTGTTTACAAAGTAAGTTTTAATGATGTACGAAATGGTCTATAAAATGCAAAAAGTTGCATTTTTTGTTTTGCATTATAAAAGATCTTCAATTGTATTTTATTTTCACATTATGTTCAAAATTCATGAATACAGAAAAATAGTTCATTAAAATCAGGAGTTTTGCAGGAACATCGAAAACATGAAAGGCTAGAGGCAAGTTTGGGAAATAACATATTATGGCTTGGAAGTAAAGCATAGGTTATACTATTAAATTTATGACAATTAAAAGACATATACAGTCATGTGAAAAAAAAAGAAGGAAACACTCCCTACTAACAGTGCAAAATAGAAAAGTTACTGGTATCAAATGATTGGAAATAAAGTCTACTTTTAGATGTTTATAAAATTTGCTTAGGGGACCATCTACAAATCAAAACCAGGCCAAACTTTGTTTTTTCAATGGCAACATTCAATTTTGACAATATATTTTAAATTTTTGGTTCAAACTATGCCTAGAAACTAAATTTCAAATCGCTTGGATAGTAAGCTTTTGAATTATAACATTTAAAATTTGGAGCTCTTAATGTTAAATTACATTTTCATTAACATCCTCTGAAATTAAATTCCTGATGCGATAATTTTTTCAGTGGTTATTATACTAATAAGTCCGCACATAAAGGCTTTGAATTTTAGAAATTTTATGATATGAATTATGAAATTAATATTTAAAAAAAAATTGAATTGCAACTTGCAATTTTTTGATAGATTTATATTTGAAATGTCCTGCTTTATGCGAATTCTCAATTTCAAATTTTTCCTCCAAGTAGTTTTTGAACTATGCTTAAAAAACATCTAAATGGTGGTTTAAGGGACCATCTTTTTTCCCCCCAACAACTGTACATAAAAAAATATAAACATTTATTAAAACAATCTTACTTATTATTTCTGTATAATTCGGTTTTCTTTACTGTAACTACAATTCTGGCAGAGCAGTTAGTATTTTTACTAGTTTTCTTTATTTCCTTTGTAGTTTTGCTTCGGTGATGGCAGTACTTTGAGACCTAAATAAAATTTATTCTTAGCAAGATGAATGACATTTTAAATGTAAAATAAGAACATGTAACTGCAACTATGCAGTTGATTTACTGTTACTTCAAGTTATAAGTTTCTGTGAGGAACAATAGGATGCAATATTAAGAAATTAAACAAGCATTCTCAGTAAACATCAAAGTCTTTAAAAAAAAAAAAAAAAATTAAGCAGTTTAATAAATAAATAGCTGATTTAGCAACAGATTTTATTTTCTGCAAATGCCCAATGGGAAAGTAAATTATCTAAGTTTACTAATACTTTCCCAATAGAGTTGAAAAGTATTTTATGAATTCATTTTGTAATAAGTAAGTATATATAATAAGTAAATATACTCTGAGATGAAATTGATATTTGTTGATTGTTATTGGATTTTATTATGGCATGTTTGGTTTTCTAAACAAATGTGTACTACGTATAATTTATTTACATGGACATTCAACAGAATTCAGTTATACTAGCTGAGCCGCCCAACATTGCCCGGGCCAGGTTTCATGCTCATTTTCCAAGAAAAAATCCCCTGACATATTTTTCGGGAGGTACAGTTTTTTCATGTCAACAATTAACGACATTTTTTAAAACAGTATCATGACACTCACCTTTTAGAAATAAAATAAAAACAAGATAATGTCAAAAATAAAGTCCTTTAGTTTTTTTTTTTTTAAGTTCCTCTTGAATTGTTATCAAACCTCATGATGTTAGAAGGTGAATCTAGTGAATGAATGGATGTAGACAGATGTGATATCATAAAGCACGCGAACAGCAGCAATTGCCCTTAATTTCCCTGATTAACCAGTCATTTTGCCAATTTTCCCAGGTTTGGGGAATTTTTTGCATTATCCCTTGAGATTCCCCTGATTTTTCCATGAATCCCATATTCCCCTGATGAGTATGAACCCTGCTGGGCCCATAATAATATTCTAAAATGAACCTGAAATTTGTACTGCAAAATCTCATAAAAAGAACAATTTTGAACCGAATGAACCAGGTCCCCGCTGCCTACAGTACCGTTTAGCAGAGCACATGCACTGCAAAATCAGAAACCCAGTCTCGAAACTTATTTCCATATTCCACCACAAGGGGACGAACTCTATTCTAAACTAAATTCTGTTAAATAACTTACCCGTAGATATATTAGTAAAGGGGGTGGCAGTCTTAAGTAAGAATTTAAGACATTTGTTGAAATTAATATTCGAAAATAGGAATAAATCAGAGGTGCTATTTCAGAATTTTCTGGGGGGGGGGGGGGGGGGGGAGGAAAGATTTTTTGAGGGAAGTTATATAGGATCCGGCCGTTTACCCCCCCCCCCCCCCCCGTCCCAAACAAGAAACGTAAATGGAAATCATGCTTACAAAAACATTGAATATGGAAATTCAAGAACAAATGAAATATTTCGTTTTAAACAGGTTTTCGTCTTAGCAGGTAAAATTTCAATATACTGAATATGAAAAATTTTCTTTTTAGACAGTATTCTGTTATAAGTTCCATTTTTAAAGGTATCCTCAAAGACTGTTAAACCATACACTCTATAGTATAGCTCTGAAAAGAGATATACTACAGTAAAACTTATGAAAACGAAACCTGTCTATAACAGAACTATTTCTCAAAGGGGAAAAAATCAAAAATCGATGAAAAAACATCATACAATTATACTTGCTAAGACAGAGACCAGACTAAAATGAAACGGACTAGAAAAAAGTTACATCTTCTTTTTTTTAAGATTTTACTACAGGGGTGCAATTTCAAGAGTTTCCTGGCGAAAGACAAGGAGCTTGTTCAGCGACGCAAATCGGGCCGACCGGACGCAGGGAGATATACCTCATGGAGTGGTCTTAAAAAGTAAGGAATTTCGAAATAATTTAATTATTTTGTAATTTTATGGTTCGAAACAGGTGAAACCAATGATTAAATCTTATCTTTCCAAACAATGTCTCTCGTAATAGGAATACATGTCTATACGCACTCAAACAAAATCAAAACATTAATGAAAAGTATCACGTGATCTGATATAAATCCGATCAGCAGCAAAGTTTACGCCCGGTCTTCGCTCACCTAGCCCATAAAAAATCTGTGGTCGTTATGATCACGTGCTTGGGCTTTTTTTGTTTATGTTTTCACTCGTTTTGGTGGGTTGACTGATTCGCTTGAACCGCTCGACAAAAAAACAAACTGCATCATAAAAAAAACAGTGATGGGATTCAAATAACTTAACAAGCAGTTGTACTCCCTAAAGACTTTTCTCTCAAGTTTCAAGAAAAATAATGTGCCACACATAGATTAAAAAAATAATTTCCAACGTTATAAAATAATGAATAAAAAAATTTTATATTTAAATGCAGTGAAAAAGAAAAATATGTGCTTTAATATGCTGTTTACTACCAAAAGGACGTAATTTATTTAGCAAATATTCAACAATTACAAAGTACTCATCAAAATTTCTATCAGAAAATGCATCAAATTGAAAGTTATAATTGTAAAAAAAGCAGTATTTTTCAAGCGAAGGAAAAGACTAGGCTATCACCAAACTCTGCCAGGCTGCCATAGATTGGACAAAAACTTTGGAACTGAACATTCGTTCTGTGCATATATTGCTATTCTCTTTTAAAAACACTCTGCGGAACACTGCCTTATTTTTTATCTAATAAAAACGTTAGGTAATACCACAGACTTATCATATAATCTCTTATTATCTTTACTCTGAGGGTAACACAAAGCTGCTGAGAATTTAGCTCCCAAGTTCACCGTAACTATATGCTTAAAATATATACCTCTCCATATGCACCTGTCTCCTTCGCGCCCGGGCGAAGAGGTCGTGGTTGCTGAACAAGCTCAAGGAAACATTTTCTTTGTGGAACAGGGAACGTGCAGAATTGCACAAATCTCACAGAAAATAGGAAAATCCTGCACAATAAAAAAAGCTCTGCGTGATTTTATCTCAAATTCTTTCATGGACATGTGATTATTCTGCATTTTTTTTTTTTCCGTGAATGTCTACGATATTTTTTCTTTTGAATTCTGCAAAAGGGGAGGGGGGTATTGCCCGCCCGAGCCCCGCTCAAATGGCACACCTGGGATAAATACAACTTTGAAATTTAACTATTAAGTAAGTAATATTTATCGCAGGGCTCTTGTCAAAAATCTGTATCTAAAATGGTACGATTTTAAACATGTGATCGTGTCCCCCTAAAAAAATTTTATTAGCAAGAATTTAAGATGTTTGTTGAAATTACTATTTGAAAATAATGGTAAGTACACTTTTGAAATTTTATATAAGTATTATTTATCGCAGGGTTCTGTCAAAAATTCAAATCTAAAACGGTACAGTTTTAAATATTTGATCGTGCCAAAAAAAGGCCCCCCTCCTCCTATAATTTGATGGCTCCCACTCTTTAAAATCTATATTATGTGAAAGTTTATCTGAAAGTTTTATATTAGGTAATATTTATCCCAGGGTTCAGTCAAAAATCTGCATCTAAAACAGTAGAAAACTATAAGATTTTAAATATTTGAGCCCCCCACCCCCGAAATTTGATGCCCCCTATTCTTTAAAATCTTTATTGTGTTTTATACTTTATCTGAACGTTCCAAATCGATTGTTTTGAGAGTTTACTTAAATTTAACAAATTTGCGTTTCAGCATTTCTTTTCCTTTTTAAAAATCAATTTTTTTTTTCAAACAAACTTGCAGATAGATATTTATAAAATTTAGATATTATTAAACAGCGTTTAAAGGTAGGGCTAGATGCATAACTAATCCCTATATGGTGTATTTTTAAAAGTTTGACGGCTTTCCAAATAATCCTGGTATAAAAAACATTTGTGGTTTCAAAAAACTTGCTTTTAAATTGAGAGTATGAAAGGAATCGTCCAATTAATGAAAAACACCCACTGAAAAACCCATAATATGGATTTTTTCGATTTTTAGCAATATTTAAAATTTGAACAGATTCAACTGGGGGTCGTTGCAGGTTTTTATTCTTAGGGCTCATTTTGTGAAAAGCAAAAGTTATTTTTGTGAAAATTAACATTTTGTAACGAAATTTGAAATCCATTTACTCAAATTTGAACCAAGAATTTATTAACCAAAACTTCTTTAAATGCCCTTGCTAAAGTTTTTGTTTTTCGTGATCTGGTTTTATTTACAAATTACACATTTTAAAACAGTTTTTATGAAAAGAATGTTACAAAGGAGGCCTATTTTACTAAAAGGAATTTTGTAAAAGGGCCTGTTTTATTAAGTTCATGTTTGTGAATGGGCCCATTTTATTAAGTTTATTTTTGTGAAAGGGCCCTAAATAGGCCCCAAATTTTGCCTGGATCGACTCCTGTTCAATAAAATAACTTTTACTTTAGAAATCTTGAAAATACTGAGAAAAGAGATGACCAGAGGAGTGATTGCTTATTCTCAGAAGCAGGAAGTATTTCTGATAAAAAAAAAATCATACCAGATTACTGCCTAAAAATGTTGAACACTTGTTTCTACTTCATAACTTGTTAAATAAAATTTAATTATATAAATAATGAGTTATCATATTTAAAAAGGCACCGATGTCATATATGTACCGGGTTTGGTGGATTTTTTTTTTTTTTTAAATACCAATTTGGCAAAAACATTGTTTTTGAATATCAGTCAGATATATATATATATATATATATATATATATATTAGTAATTTATTTTCTATTATTTTAAAAGGGAAATAACAATAAATAAAAAAAGTTTAATTAATAACTATAGAACAAAACAATTTATATAATTAAAAAAATAATAATAATAAACAATAGCTGGGTTACAATGTCATGTAAAATAAGGCCATTTTGAGACCAATTACGTACTCTGGTGCATATATGACATCTGTGCCTTTAAAATATATAATTTTACAAAACTTTTGATAATATTCCTTTTAATGAGAAAATGTTTGTAAGAAGAAATTAATTTTGCATAAACTTTCGAAAACATTAAAATATGATTTAAAAAAGGAATCACTATTCAGCAACCAGATATTAAATTATTTGTCTGAACCAAATATCCTTTTTGAATGTCATATTCAATGCATCCCCAATGAACATTTTAGAATTTTCTTCCTAGATCAATAAATATGAAGAAAGAAGTACAAGTTTTATATCTAAAAAAGGTGTAACTTTACTTTGAGAGACAAAAATGAACACCACCACTAAGACTAAGGGCAAATGATGGGGTGATTAAGAAAATAGTCTAAATTTAGATGTGAAATATATGAATTAAAAAAAAAAAATCAAAATTAAAACATAACAAAGGTAGATGGACACCATTCAATGTTTTTGATTTACAAAAACAGACTTTACTGAAAAAATAATTAATCAAATTCAATTTTAAATTTCAACTACCAGAATGTAATTTTTTTTATAAATAGCTGTTTTTAATTAATTTTGTGCAGTTCATAAAATTTTCAATATTTTAATCGAATTAATTTTGGGTACTTTTTGGTTAGCTGGGCGCCAATGTCATACATATACGTATATATGCATATATCTTATATTATAATGCGAGCAAAAATTGTGTGTGTGTGTGTGTAAATTTTAGCTTGAGAATGGCTCTAACGATTTTGATTAAATTTTGCACCCTACCGTTTTCGGGGACAAAAAGACCATTGGGATGGGTCTCGTGTTTGAGAAAATTCGATTAGTGGGTGATTTTGGGTCATAGTCAAACCAATTATATCTAAAGAACGGCTCAATCGATTTTGACCAAATTTTGTATCCAACCATTTTCAGGTATGAGAAGACTATTGGACTAGGTCACGTGTTCGAGAAATTTCGATTTGTGTCTCATTTTTGGGTCACTGTGGGTCAAGCTATTTTTATCTAAAAAACAGTTCTAACGATTTTCACTAAACTCTATATTCTACAGTTTTGGATTACGAGAAGACCATTGGGCTAAGTCACATGTTCGAGAAAATTCGATTAGTGGGTCACCGTGGATCAATCTAGATCTAGATAACGGCTCTAACAATTTTGATGAAATTTTGCACCCTGCTGTTTTCAGGCACGAAAAGATCATTGGGATGGGTCTCGTGTTCGAGAAAATTTGATTAGTGGGTCATTTTGGGTCAGGGTCAAGCTAATTATATCTAGAGAACAACTCAATCGATTTTGACTAAATTTTGTATCTAACAATTTTCTGGCACGAAAAGGCCATTAGGATGGGTAACGTGTTAAAAAAATTCGATTAGTGGGTCATTTTTGGGTCACCGGGGGTCCAGCTAAGTTTATCTAGATAACATCTCTACTATTTTGACGAAATTCTGTAAGCTATCGTTTTCGGGTACAAAAATACCATTGGGATGGGTCACGTGTTTGTGAAAATTCGATTAGTGGGTCATTATGAGCCAGGGTTAAGCTAATTACATCTAAAAACGGCTCAAGACATTTTCACAATTTTTTTTAAAATATACGGCCGTTTCTGGTCATGAGATGACGTTTGGGCTAAGTCACATGTTCGAGAAAATTCAATTAGTGCGTCATGTTGGGTCACAATGAGCCAGGGTCAAGCTAATTGAATCTAAAAATATGCTCAAAACATTTTGACCAAATTTTATATTATACCATTTCTGGGCATGAGAAGAGAATTGGGCTAAGTCACATGTTCGAGAAAATTCGATTAGTGGGTCATTTTGGCTCACAATGGGTCAGGGTCCAGCTAATTTTATCTAAAAAACGGCTTAAACGATTTTGACTAAATTTTGTATTGTATCGTTTTCGGGCTCGAGAAGACCATTGGGCTAGGTCGCATGTTCAAGAAAATTTGATTAGTGGGTCATTTTGGCTCACAATGGGTCAGGGTCAAGCTAATTATATTTAAAAAGCTCTTCAAAACATTTTTGTATAATACCGTTTCCAAGCATGATAAAACCATTGGGCAGGGTCGCATGTTCAAGAAAATTCAATCAATGGGTCATTTTGGGTCCTAATGGATCAGGATGAAGCTAATTTTATCTAAAAAACGGCTCAAAAGATTTTGACAAAACTTTGTACTACACCGTTTCTGGACAATATAAAACCAGTAGGCTGGGTCGCATGCTCAAGAAAATTCTATTAGTGGGTTATTTTGGTGATAATGGGTCGGGGTCAAGCTAACGGCATGTCAAAATTGCAAACAATTTTGACATTTTTTTTTTGTTATACCGTTTCACAGAACAAAAAGACCATTGAAATAGCTCACATGTTCGATAAATTTCGGTTAGTGGTTTTTTGAATCAATGTGGGTCAAGCTTATTTTATCTAGAATATGACTAACGATTTTCACTAAATTTTGTATTCCATCGTTTTCAGGCTCGAGAAGAACATTGTGTTAGGTCGCATGCTCGAAAGAATTTGATTAGTGGGTCATTTTGGGTCACTATGTCTCAGGGTCAAGCTAACTGTATCTAAAACAGCAAGAATGATTTAGTGGGAATAATATATCGAGATAAACACAAAGCTAATTTTGACCGAGCTTAGCTCGGTCATTCCTGCTAGTGTATATAAACATACATCTATATATACATATGTATATAAAACACTGGCGCCCGGCTAGCCAAAAAGTATCTAATTTTGTTTTATATATATTTTTTAAATGTATATAGTAACTCTGCCTTGCATATTTTATAATTTGGCAATTCAAAAAACAAATCAGAAAGCAGATAATACTGTTAGGGCATAGTAAAATAGGAGCTCAATGTCTCCCCATTTAAATAAAAATAATTAAGTTACAGAAGTTGTTAAAAAGAAATTATTTTCTGTCTTAAATGTTTGCTTATTCATCTGACAAAAAAAAAGTAATATCATAGTAATGAAACTATAAAATCTGCAGATCAGTGGCCTCAAACATCAATTCTGCAATTTTTTTTTTTAAATTTAGGTACTGTCTCAATAATTTGATAACTGTAATTCCCTGACATTTAGTATATTTAAAACAATCTATCTAGAACAATTAAATAAATAATTCTCACACAAATTTTAATTAATATTGATATTCTAATTGTTAACTTTATATGAAAATAACTATTTTCAGTCATAAAAGCATTACTGGAATTTTGAGTGTTTACAACAAAAGTTTAATATTGTGAAATGAGATTATGAGAATGGTTAAATAATGCTGATAGATTAATAAAACATTTGAAAAAAACTGGAATACAATAATTATGACTATGAATAAAAAAATAGTTTTTAAAGAAATTCCTTAAGGGTGCCCATACTGTCACATCTACCCTAATTACATTTTTAATTTAAAAATGAAATATAGATTAAATATAAATAAAATAACCTAAATATGCAATTATGATGACACGATATTTTAACATATAAAAGTAATGGCTTACTTTGTACACTCTGCCTACTGTATTCTGGGAGTAAACTTTATCAGTACGGAAAGTTGTATTTGATGAAAAAGAAAACTCTTCTAACCATTTTAAAGCTGTTTCTTTCTCTGCAATATTCACTCGAAAGCGAGCAACAAATCCTGCTTCAACTCTTTCAATATTACATAAGTTGTAATCAAAAGAAACTGGTAAAAGAGCCTGTAAAACAAAAAGATACAAAACATTTTACGGAAACAGATAAAATAAATCACAACTCAAAATGCATTTGCAACCCAATGATGTATTATTCATCTACTTACTTTTAACTCAGAACTCCCAGAAATATTTCTGAATCTTGATGTGGGACAAGAACAAAATCTTGAATTCAAGAACGACATCTCAAATAAAATATATGAAATAATGCTAATAATTAGACATAGATACGATTAAGACTCAGATAAACGCATGTAGGCAAAAAATATATAATCATTAAAATACAAGAACGCGAAAAATATAACACGTAATGTATAGCACGTGCGAAGAGTAACATTAGAAAGAATGAATATACAATACAAACGATTTCGCCAAAGAACAGGCGAAGATTTGGCGACTTAACTTTATCGCCAAGTTCGGAAGAACATGTGACTACAATATCCAATGAGATGGGAGGATCTGACCTGACTGTGTTTTTGGCCCTCCATTCCATAGCCGACGTTACTATGGCCCGGAAGCGAAATCGAAACTAGAAGGTCACGTGACCCAGATAGACGAAGAACTCGATGGTCGAAGCATTGCTTGCGTTGAAAATTAGCTCGGCGCCGGATGCGATATTTATTACAATACAAATACTTTCATAAACATAATTAAACTTCCACGGGGGGGGACAGGGACAGCCACTTCTTTTCGACGAAAACTTCTTAATTATATTTTCTGTTAATGTTTAACAGTTTTAAATCACTCAGAAATAATAAGTTTTAATTTTTCTTTTTAAATCGCCAGAGGAAAAAAAAAAGTTCATTATTATTTTTTTTAATTTAGGGAGAGGCAATTTACTCCCCCCCCCCCCAAAGGTTCCATTTGGGAGAAGTTACAGTTGGGGGGAGGGGGCAGTTTCTCCTCTAAGGAATCTGGTATTTCAAAAAAATGTCATCACAAATCAGCCACAAAGGAAAGAAAAGAAAAAACTTTTCAGAACTTGGTTGCACAAAAGCTAAAATGTCTATCCAGGGTTGTTTTATTTAAATCAATTGTATTAAATCAAATAGATTTTTCAGTGGAGAGTTACTTCTCCTGAAGAATTCAGAAGTTTGTTTTATGTTTTGTTGCTTAGACCTGCAAATTACAGTTCCCATATGTTTATTGACAGAGGTATTGATTCAATAATATGATCAATATTTGGAGTATTTTTAACAAAATAAATATTTGTACTATTTACCTAACATAGAATTGCTGTTTCTTCTAACATGAAGTCAGGTATCATTGAAATCATGGAAGAAGTGTTTTCACTGTCTTAGATATGAAATTGATAAAATATAGCATGGAAATTTAATTTGTTGATACTTGTATTGTATAGTGTATTTTTCTTTTTATGCCCCCCCCCCTTTTGTGTCTGAATTTACTATTTGCTATCCACTAATATATTTTCATTCCTTATGCCGCTGTAACTTGGGTAATCATATTTATACATTTATTTACAGATAATTTACATATTATCTACATTTTAAGATTTACAAAATTTCCACTTATATTTTAGCAAGATATAAAATACCTTAATTTTAAAAGCAAACCCTCCTACCAAAAAAAAATGGTTTGTGATACAGTAGTTTTGTTACTATATTTTTATTTACCAGAATGAAATCTAATAAGAATCAACTATTATTTTTACAGAGGATTTTGTTGCCGACCAGTGTTATCAGTATGATTTCCCATCCACAATTAGCATGTTTCTTCGCAAACTAGGCTCTTTGCAAAAGTTGAATTTCTCAATCAGCCTATGACATAAATAAATATTATTTTGAAATATATCTTTCAGAAAATAGTAATACACCTTATACATTTTGAAATTACAATATGTTTTGAATATTTGAACAATAGCAAATTTTGAGTATTCATAAAACATTATTTAAATGATCTGAATTATTTAAATAATTTAATTATCTAAAATCCTCTTAATTTCAATTTTATATCATAATACTTAATATAAAAAAAATGTTTAAGCAGCCTTAGATAGGGTTGGACATTTTGTCTCATTTGCAGCATCCACTCTTGTCCCTACAAACTTTGGAAATGAGGTGAGGGGGTGGTGGCAAGGAAGAAAAATAAGAATACTTTCTCGCAGTGAAAATCCAAAAATATTTTTTTTTCTTATAAATATATAAACAACTTGTAACTATCAATTATGTCGTGAAAAGTAATTCATTATGAAAATACATTTCATTTCAAAACATGAAAAGCAATAAAGAATTACTTAAATATTTTTTAACATGAAAATTAGCAGATAAAAACAAACAAGTCATTTTTTTTATTTAAAATTATTAAAAAGAGTTCTGACTATTTTTAGCTATAGTTGTTTGAAGAAGAGGGTTAATAAAATGTGGACTCTTGAATCTTGATAATGATTGTAAAAATAAACTAAATATGTGCTAAACTGGGAGCTATTAATCTATGAATTGAAACAGTTTATAGAAAAAAATTAATTTCTTTTACATGAAAATATTAACTGAAAGTTGGTATTTCAGCTAATATGTTTTTAAGTATATATTTAGAAGTAAAAAATTAAAACTTTGTCAATATTTAAATGAATTTTCCATGCTTTATACATTTACTTTGATTTTAAAAATATTTATAAAATTCAATAAATCTTCCAATTAAAAATAACAAACGTGAAATATCATATGGAAAAATATTGAACATATTTCAATATATTTTTATATGCACATAAAAAAAAATGGATTAGAATTGTGTTATCAATAAATATTGAAGTATTTAATTATTAACCGTTAATGTTAAGTGGAAAATATTTAAAATATTTCATTTAGATCAGTGATGCCGCTGTACTTGAAAAAACCTGGGTCCCCGGGACCCAGGATTTCCAAAAATCTGGGTCCCTTTTTTACAAAAGCGGGTCCCCATCAATAATAATTTATATTTTAAAGGAATAAATGAAAGTTGTTTATTAAGATAAATGAAATGCATTAATTATTGTTTTAACAATAATTAAATAATGAATTAAAACCAGCATTATTTGCACTCAAATAAGATATTTTTAAAAAATATTAAGAGAAATTTTCTTTACTTTTTTAAAAGTAAAAATGCAAGATACAATTTTAATTGTAAAATAATGTTTATTTGAGAGTAGAAGATACCAAGTTCCACTAACAAGTATCACTAATGTTCGCATTCTTTTAAAAAGAGGCAAGGCGGGTTTATTGAAAAAGATATTTTTGCTGAAAAAAAGAACACTTATGTTAAGTAAAGGTGTACTTTTCGTTGAATGAATGGGTGCTTTCATTATTATATTTCCCATTGAATTATTTGTCAGCATAGATCTGTGTTGGAATCAGACATTTTCCTTGGAAGGGAAATTTATATCTAAATCACTAATAAGCATCAAATCTTAAATGTTCTGTAGGCAGGAGACATTTCAATGCAGTAAGAACGAGGGGGGGGGGGGGTGATTTTTACTGGTCCACCTAATGAATATAAATATTATCAAAGTACACTGAAATCATGCTGTATTTTTAAGAATCTCATAAAAAAGAAATTAAATCCCATTTTATGAATTTTCTACCTATAAGTTTAGTTTGCACATCTTTTTTGGTGCTTTGACTAAATTCACGTTTTTTCCGTGTTACTTTGACGAAATTCGCGTTTTTCCGCGATCCTTTTGTTGAAATTCGCTATTTTTTCACGAGTCTGTCACGAAAATCGTGTTTTTTTCCGCGATACTTTGACAAAATTCGGCTTTATTCCGTGATTTTTTGACGAAATTTGCTATTTTTCGCAATCTTTTGTCGAAATACACTATTTTGTCTCAGCCCTTTTACGAAAATAGCGTTTTTTCCGCTATATTTTCACGAAATTTGTGCTTTTTTTCGCGATCCTTTGACGAAAATCGGCTTTTTTACGTTATTTTTTGACGACATTTGCTATTTTTGGGGGATCCTTTGATGAAAAACAACTATTTTTTCGCGATCCTTTGACGAAAATCGGCTTTTTTCCGCGATTTTTTGATGAAATTTGCGCTTTTTTCGCGATCCTTTGACAAAATTCGGCTTTTTTCCGCGATTTTTTGACAAAATTCGCTATTTTTTCGCGATCTTTTAATGAAATACGCTAATTTGTCGCGGCCCTTTTACAAAAATCGCGTTTTTCGCAATATTTTGATGAAATTTGCGCTTATTTCAGCTATATTTTCATGAAATTTGCGCTTATTTCCGCGATTTTTTGACGAAATTCGCTTTTTATTTCGCGATGCTTTGGCGAAATACGCTATTTTTCGCGGCCCTTTTACGAAAATCGCTGCTTTTGCGCGATATTTTGATGAGATTTACGCTTTTTTCGCGATTCTTTGACGAAAATTGTCTGTTTTCCGCGATTTTTTCACAAAATTACGCGTCCCACGGGACGCGTAAGAGCTATTTTTTTGCGTCCCGTATCTGATTTTTCGCGTAATTTACGCGCTACAGCGCGTCCGCGGCATCCCTGTAGATATTGTGTTATTGAGTAAAACTTGCCAAAGAAGCAATTCTTTTTCTAAAGCATACCTAGATTAAAAAAAAAAAAAGTAGGATACCTAATAATAACAATACATAACTTAACCCTTTCAGGGGCAAGGTATTTGTATTCATAAAATGTTGAAATAGTTGAATGACACCAGTATTTACAAGAAAATTTATTTGTAAACAAGAATATTTTCGCATACTTCATGAAAGTGAAATTTTCGTTGGCTTATGGTATTCACAACAAGTGCTTTGTTTCTTTATTAAACATTGAAAATATTTAACTCATATGAATCACTTCATTTTAATTTAGTTGCTACAAATTTTAGAATTCTTATTGCATTTGTAATAAAAATAGGGGAAGATAGAGATACTTGAGCCACTTTTTTAAATTTTTTATACTTAGAACAAAATAAAATATTGTAGTTGAAAATTTGATAATTTTTCTTCAATTGAAAACCATTTTCAGTTAATTTTGAACGATTTTTCTTTGTTTAATAAATTTTTACATTTTCTTTTACATTGTGGCTCAAGTATCCCCATGAGGGGGTTACGTGAGCCATGGAGAAGGGATACTTGAGCCAATACTAAAAAATACCTACAAAAATAATATTTTTCTTTTTATTATTTTATAAATATTTTACATAGTGATAAATCAAGATGCACTAAGTCCTTCAAAACCAGTTGTGAAAACAAAACGAGTAACACGATCATTTGTTGTGGTGAAAATTGGTGGTCGAAGGATCATTTCAACTTTGGTTTCATTGATGATAGCAACATCCTCAGTTGGTGGTTAAGTTTTTAAAAAAGTTACAGTAATAGTGGTTACAATTTCAGTATACAATATTTAATCTTAAAATATTACATTAACAAAATAAATATTTTAATATTTTGGGCCTAACTAGTTAAAATATTAGAGATTATGACCAGTAAAATCAGTTTTAAAAAGTGATTTTAATATTAGTCAAAAAGTTAAATTGAAAACTATGCCTACATTTATCTAGACAGACTATATGGTTAGTCAAAATGAAAAAAAAAAAAAAAAAAAGGACATTTTCATTAACAAAATATGCATTTTTAAACGTATGTTTTCAAATTAATTCCTTAATGAAAAAAATAAATAAATAAAAAGAGTTCTTCCTCATTTTACCCAGAAAAAAAATTAAAATTAAAATCTATCTGTGAACATGAAAAAGACTTTTTTGTTTCACCCATATCTCTAATTTCCTAGTAGGAATGGTTGAGCATGGCTCATGTATCCTCAATCTCAGTATCCCCATTACTACCATTTTTGTTTATCAGACTTTTACTAAGTAATAAATGCATCTATTTGAATTATTTTAGATTCAAAATACAACTGAAATTATACTTATTAAATCTATCTATATTGTTAAAGCTTAAAACAAAACTTTGATTACAAAAAAATATAAAAAACACTCACCTAAATATTTACTTCAGATAGGGAAAAAGCAGCTATTAATCACTATATACTTTCAAAATGGTTCCAAGATATGTGATTTTTTTTTTTAAATGTGCAGAACTATAAGAATATTATCATGTTGCTAATTTTAGAAAGAAAAATTAACCTACAGTAGAAAAAATAGGGATGGCTCAAGTATCCCCACTCTCCCCTACACTAAATAAAAATAAAGAATCTTTTAATACAACTGTTATCCAAAAGTGCATAGGTAAAATAACTTTCAAACCCCAAATGAACTTAATATTAACAAACTGTAATTGAAACCAGATCATCAGCCAGCGTGGTGTGGACATTGTGTTGGTAAACAAGTACTTTGACAAGTTTGAAAAAAATTCTTGTGGGAACATATCCAGTATAAAGGAACTAGCAAGGTACACTCACAGACAGAAAATTAAATAAAGATCCTGCCTCGCAAGTGCACCCAGCTGTCATAAAAATCCAAAAATATCCTTCTTGACTCAATCCCTTTACCTCCAAAAGATGACATCTTCAATAACTGCATTACATATTAAGTTAATATTTGAAATTCATTTGGGATTTGGAAAGTTATTTTAATTGTACATTTTTGGATAATAACAGTATTAAAATGTTTTGTTTTTCAATAAATATTTTCATTTATACCAGTATCTGAAAAGTGTTATATACAAGAAATTATAAAAGTAATCAGAGCAATCTATAATTGCTAAATTAAAATGAAGTTAATCAAATATGTACTACAATTAAATAACCAGTACTGAGTACTATCATTTTCATTGTTTTAAACAAATGTACATACATTAAACTGAATAATTTTGCTGTTTAAAAATAAATACTTTTGTTTATATAAAAATTGAGCGCTACTATCACAGAAAGACCACTTCACAACCTAGAGCTGGAAAGAGAGAGTATTTTCAAAAAATGAGATACTTGAAAAAGAGTACTTAAATTTTTAAAGAGGGGGGGGGGGGGTAAGATATTAATCTTTGATTCACTGTTATTATATCTTAGAAAATGAGTACTATTCTCCACAATATATAAAGAAGGGTTACACTTACTGATTATACACTGAGAACAATACTAAACTTTTTTTTTTTTTGAACACCTTTTTCTAGATACCACAGTACTGTATTAATGAAATATATGTATACATCACACTTCAATTATAAGTGCTTATATAAACACATTTTAAACATACATATAAAATAAAAAGAGAAATATAATTATATATGAACTCACATTACTTCCTCCGATAATGCAATAACAGTTAGGCTTAAACTGATGAGCTCTTTTTGGCAATAACCAATTACTGCGCTAAAAATTTCTCCGTAGACGATGTAATCCATGATCAACGGTTTAAGAGCACATATCAATAGCATTTAAAATAAATATTTTCAAATTTTATCACATCTAACTAAACACTGATGTACAAACAGACACAGCCAGCTACAGCACACAGCATAGCGAGATAGTAGCAACTACAGTCGGATTGCGCGCTTTCAACCGTCTATCTGGATCACGTGACTTTTTCGCTTCCAAGCCATTGTAAAGGGAAGTGGCTATTCGTCCGACCAATCGGACTTATAGCTATTTAGGCAGAAAGTCCGACCATCGTTTGCGCTTGCATGCATGTTTGTTTACAGCTTGTCCAGCTAAAATATTTCAAGTTAGAGGAGCGTTGATATTGCTAGCAATTGCATGCTTAATTAACAATTGTATTAATGAAGCTCTTTTTGTCTGTCGGAATAAGCATGAAAGAAACCTTTTTTATATTACATTTTTAAATAAATTATTGTATTTTTATGAGATAAATTTCATTGAATAGTTCAAGAAAAATTTATCTTTATTTTTATGAATATAGGTTATGCATTATTATTTATTTGACCTTCATTTTTTCTATACATTTTTTAAATTTTCTTAATTTTTATTATTTTACTTAATATTTTAAAATTTTATTTTACATGACTTTAATTTACTTTACATTCATTATAATTTCGAGTGTAGTGTTACATTCAAATTAGTGTTAAAAACGTAAAACAGTGACCAGAAATTTTTAAAATTCTAAAATCTGCATAATTTCTGGTCTCATGATATGCCGATTTAATGGAATCTACTGTATTTTTAAAGTCTCCATTCCCAGTTGTCTTTTGTTACAACATTTGGCCTTTAGAATGTTTTGTTTATGAAAAAACTACTATTCATTTTCATATGAATAAATTATTGAATAAATTTAATACGAAACAGTTATTTTAAATTTTAAACTAAGTTTTTTTTTTAAATAACTTTAATAAATAAGTTTTGAACATTGAAAAAAACTTATCACTTTACTATATTGTTAAATTACTTTATTAAAATTTATTGTTTCATAAAAAAGTTTCTTAATCAACAAAAAATACAGGCAAAGTTCTTTAATCCGCACAAGTTGGGACCAAAGGTTGTGCAGATTATGGAATATTGCGGATTATGGAGTATTATGGATTATATGTCATTTTCTTATTTCTGGACACTATTTTAAATATGATATATAATAATTAATTTAATATGCTATCTCAAAATTAGCATTTTTCAAATTCTTGTATTAAAAAATTGATTGTATTCACTTTTATATTTAATTTTTTCAGATATTTCTTTTTAAAAATCATTTTTGGATCAATAATTTGTAAATTTGTTTAATTGTTTACATTCATTAAGCAATGCGAATTATAGGAAATTGCGGATTACGGGAGTGCGGATTATAGATCCTTGACTGTAATTACTCATTGGGTGAAATCAATTTGTAAAAAAAAAAAAAAAAAAAAAAAAACCTACGTAAATTAAGTACTGCTTATTTTCATGGAATATGAAATGAAGCCACCCCCCCCCCCTCCCATTTTCGAAATCTTCGAAAATAATAAGATAACAAATTGAAATATTAAGAGATATAGACGCCGACAGAAAGAGATCCAAGGAGGGGCACGATTTTCGAACATGTTTGCCTTTGACCCAACCTAGCTTGCTATTTATTAAAGATGCAAAATATCAACATGAAATAATCTAAACTGCAATTTGTGTTGTCAGAATTCCCAGATATTTTTTAAACATATTATATGTATATAAGTTTAATAATTAAGAAATATCAAATATTCAAACATTTATTATTGTTTATATAAAATAAACTAATTGTGTAATATAAAAAAAATTAAACTGTTTATAATTGTTAATATTTTAATATTAGTTAATAAATAATTAAATTAACAATAATAAATTAATAATAATAAATTAATTATTAAATTAATTATAATATAATAAATCATTAAATAGTAATAAATTAATTATTAAATTAATTATAATATAATAAATCATTAAATTAATAATAAATTAAATTATTAATAATATAAATGTAGAAACAAATATTTAGTACACTTAATTGCTTAACAAAATATAACGTTTAAAAAAATAAGTAATTGAAGACAAATATTACTAAATTAATATTTATAAATCTAAATAAGTTTCTTCTAAAAAGGAAATGACTAATTTGCATAAATGCACTTAATGTGTATTGAAAATAAATAAACAATTATATTTTAAAAGGCGAAGTTATGAAAAAGCGATTTCGCCCGATCATTTGCTGGCGCGCATGCGTATATGATGGTCGGACGTTCTGACTAAATAGCTAAAAGTCCGATTGGTCGGACAAATAGTCACTTCCATTGTAAAGTCAGCTTGCTCCATTCTAAAATTTCGCTTCCCGCATCCTACATATACGACAAACACCAAGAGCGTGTTCAGAAGTGCACTTCGCGCCGCGCGCGCGCTCAGAAGTTTATGCCATGGAGTAGGTCTTATCGAAGAAAGGAATTTTAACATAATTCAATTATTTCATTATTTTTATGGTTCAAAAAAGGTAAAACCAACGACTATATTTCTTCATCCTTCCAAAACATGGTTTTCGTAACAGGAATACATGCCTATGTTCACTCAGATAAAATCTAAAATAGTCGGGAAAAACATCACGTGACCTTCTTTATCTACTTTAGCCCATTTAGCATTTAAAATTAGTTAACCAACCGCACGCAAACTCCGCGCGAGCTGCTCAAAAAAATTGTGTGGGCGATTTGATCACGTGATTGTGCGTTTTCTGCTTATGTGTTATTGGTTGTGCTTTGTTTGGTAGGTTGATTGATACAATTTAAGAATTCAACTGGTGATCTAAAAATTTTAACTTTTTAACAATTTTCTTTTTATTTATTTAAAAATGATTTATCAGTTGATTTATATCTTCTGTGATAAATAGAATGCTGTTAGTAAACCAAGATTCTGATATCAACATATGAGATTTGTTTGTAATATACTGGATGGATTTCAATGGAATTTGCACTGTTAGTTAGACAGTTTTTCAGAGTCGGTTTTAACATATACATTTCTTATTTTATGATTGCATATTTTAATACCGTGTGGATAACAGACCAAAATACATCATAAAACATGAGAAATAAATGGCATTCAAAATTCTGTTAGTATAAGCAAAATACTTACTTATACTTTCAGTAAAAAATTTATAAACATTCTAATCATACTTTATTCATTACAAACTAGACAGCAGACCTATATATTTTATCTCTTTAAAAAATATATGTACAGATATTTTTAGTTAAAATAATTTACAACTATTACATTTTATTTTTATAATGTTCAAAGTAGAATATGATTTCTAGCCTAGTCTCGATAAAAATTCACTCGTAAAGTACTCAAAAAAACAAAACAAAACAAAAAAAAAAACAAGGAATTATTCTACGTGCAAAAGGATATTTTCGCACAATATATATTATTTTTTCATTTGGATTTGCTTAATGTTTATATCATTATACATATACATACTACATATATAATCACTTAGAAACAAAACTTTGAATATTTAAAAGGCGTTCAGGTCTAAAACTTTCATCTCGAAATACCTCATTTTCTCACATTTAAATGAGTATTTTATTATTATAATAAAAATACACGTGCCTCTGTATAACAAAAATAAAAAATATATCTTCATCAAAAATATCTTATTCATTATGAAAAATATAAAACAACCAATAAACAAAACAAAAAAAAATCGTGACACAATGTAAACCTGGAGGGATTCGAACCCGCAATCCCTAGTCTCGAGTTCACTGCCTTATCCATTCGGCCATCCAGCACACGCTCCTTTTGCAACAAAATATCTTTATAATTAGCACCTTAATTAATCATATCCATGATCTGTTCCTGAACATACTACATGTTATTCCATACATGATATGGACCCACTCCATGTTCCTGTCTCCTGAGCTCGCGCGCGTAACGCGCGTGCTTCTTGAACACACTCCAACACAACTGCCGATCTCCTCTCTTCACTTCGATTCCTTTACCGTTGGGAGACGGTCTCTTCACTTCGCTTACGTTAGAGGATCAAAAGGAAGGTTGGTTGCATGACACTAAGAACACAGGCTTTTGACGTTTATTTAAATACATTTCCTCATAGGCAAAATCTAGTGAATTTAGAAACGTCAATTTTGATTTAATGTGAAATAAAATTAATAATAATAATAGAAGGTATTTTGAGAGAAATAATAATTAATTTTATCTTTAAATTTTATTATTCATAATTTTATCTTTTTTTTATAAGAATACTTAACGTTAATGAAATTAATGCAATAAAAAAATAGCTCAAAATCTGGAATATTAACACTAAAGTAAATAGTGGAGGAATATTGCTTATTATTGAGTAAAACTGAAGTATTTTAGTGCTTCATTGTCAGTATACACATTTTTCTCGAGTACTTTAAAATCATTTAATAACAATTAATGTAGCATACTCTTTAAACATTTTTACTGTTAAAGATTTTTTTTCAAGTTCTTCAAACTTGGTTCAACAGATGGCAGCAGCAGCAATCTAGACAGTTGATATTTTTATTTTCTCCAATTTTCGAGTAAGGGAAATTCCTCAATAAATATTAAATAAAAGTTCATAAATCATACTTGAAATTAACAGTATTACTCAAATAAAAACAGGAATAATCGGGAACCCTTTGCATTGCATACATGTTATTTATTTTTAATAATCGCTAATTTGAGTTTCAGTGCTCTCGCACTGGCCGCCATATTGGAGGGGTCAGAAAACGCCCCCAGAGCACGCTCTCAGTTGCTTCATTCGTTAACATAGGCTGAATTAATGTTGCCGAGTTTGATTTGGTTTGATTTGGCTTTGAGGTAGGTGCTACAGCTAGTGCCGGCATGACCTCAAATGATCACAGAAACCAAGGCAGAAACAGATACCAGGAACACAACAACAGACACCATACAAGCAGGAGAAAAACATCTAACACAGAGACAACGATCACCAGCAATAACAACAGAGAGGGAAACCACACCCAGAAACCCACGGAGTAAAACTACAGTACCAAGTAAAACAGAACCAAAACTAGAAAGTCACTTACCTAACACTCAGCAGGAAACACACCTACCATTAAAAAAAAAAAAAAAAAAAAAAAAAAAACGTATAAAACGTGCAACACAAGATGAGACAATTAAAATCGTCCGCTCCCGAGGAAGAGTCTAAGGAAAAGGCGAAAACAGCGATAGTTAGAATTCAGACAGTCCCAGAGATCAACCCAGTCATCAAGAGAAAAGCCAGCCGCAGACATCGCATCCCGAAGGATAGACCTCTCCGCATCAAAAACCCGACAGCTGAAAATATAATGGAACTCCGTCCCAACATCCGTGAGACATAAAGAGCAAATGGGAGAATTGTTCTGCTTGAAGGTGTGCAGCCGTTTGTCTGTTATAGCAGTTTGCGTCCGAAAGCGAGCAGTGAAAATGTCCTCTCTTCTGTTCCTCGTCCACCGATAGATGCTCGGTCCCAGAAACGGCGAGTCTACAGCATATTTGCTGCTATCCCACCAGAGCTTGAAACTTGCATCGAGGCGATCCCTTAAGTGCCTTTTCAGATCATCTGGAGCAATACCACTGTAAGTATTAACAGCAAAGGGACCACTGTTGGCTAGTCTATCAGCCCTCTCATTTGGTGCAATACCAGCATGGCCCGGGACCCAAATTAGGGTGAGATTCGCAATGTTCTTCCGGACATGAACCAGTGTTTGAAAAAGATGCAGGATAACGGTAGGAGACTTATAATTAACATGCTTAAGGGCTTCCAGAGTAGACTTGCTGTCCGTTATCACAATGTACTTTCTATTATGAAGAAGGAAGCTTTGAAAGGCAAGATGTATGGCTAGGACCTCAGCCGTAAAGACAGAATTCAGATGGTTAACTAAATGGGCCCTAGAAGAATTCTCAGTAATATTGATTGCAGCAATGGAGGTCTTGAAGTCATTCTTCGATGCATCTGTCGCAATGATGCTGTAGCTACCACGTTGTTGAATGTCATGCATGTAAAGATTAAAACAGTGACTGATAGTAGTAGGAGGGAGCTGCTTTGTTTGGAATGGGAGTTGGTCAGTAATGATATCACAATAATCATTTATAATACCCGCAGGCCAAGAAGAGGTAATTAACATTGACGGCATCACCAGAGTGGAATCCGTGGACCAGGAAAAATTATCAGGAAAAATGTGCAGGGAAGGCCTGTTGAAATTGGCAGCTGCGGTACAACGGATATAAAAGGAATCGGTCAAATAGGTACGCCGAAATCTGAGAGGAACTTGATTGGCTTCTTTATACAACTTGAAAATGGGCGTCCACCTCGGCAGACCGGTTGCAAAACGCAAGGCGGCATTGTACAGAACATCCACTTTCTTCAGAGATGAATGGGCAGCAGTGCCATAGACCGGGCAAGCATAATCGAGCACCCCGCGGATGATGGAATTCACCAAAGGAATCAAATTTGTAGTTTTCACCCCCCAATGAGGGCTGGCAACTGCTCTCAGCAGATTCAAACGTTTGGTACATTTCCTGCGGATATACTCAATGTGCTCGTTAAAGGAGAGGTTGTAAGTGAAAATGACACCCAGAATTTTCACAGAAGAATGCCATGGGATATCTGAGCCATGAAGCGTAAGGTTGATAGGGGGGTGGATACTGTGGCGTGAAAAAGCAATAGCAGCGCACTTGTCAGGACGGAGCTCGAGTTTCCAGTGGCAGCACCACAAATAAATCCTATTAAGAATATCTTGCAGCTTGGAGAAGGCCGTTTCAAACAGAGCATCCGAAACATACAGCAGGATATCATCAGCATAAATGACCATTTGGACCCCGGAGTCGACTGCATCAAACATGTCCCACAGGAAAATCATAAATAGGATGGGCGATAGGACACTACCCTGAGGGACCCCACGAGAAGACCTCACTGGGCGGGAGAAGACACCCCTCCACTTAACCTTGATCCGTCTACAGTTAATCCACTTAGAGATCCAGAGCGCAGTCCTGCCGGCAATACCAATGCTAACCATTTTATAGATGAGGCCATCACGCCAAATGGAGTCATAGGCAGCATGAATATCAAGCTTGAGAGCAATAATGAATTTTTTGTCTTTCCTGGCTTGGCTGATGTCGGAATGGAACAGTTTAAGGGCTTTTGTACAATCACAGTTCGGAAGAAAACCAAAGTGCCTATCCTGGAAGATCTGATTGGGTATAACCCAGTCCAGAATTCTCTTAAGCAGAATCTTTTCCATAATTTTGCATCCCACGGCTGTGAGGGCAATAGGGCGATAGCTGCTTGGGGCTGTCTTCAGCTTGCCAGGTTTCCAGATCGGCAATATCACAGCAGATCTCCAGGTATCTGGGACAATCCCGGAAGCAAAGCTTTCATTGAGAAGCCGGAGGAAACTCACTTTGTTCGTAGCAGAAAGAGCTTTATACACCTTAGCAGGAATCCCGTCTTCCCCTGGGGTAGTATTACTAAGTTGCTGAATCGCGATTTGAAGCTCTTCTAACGTGATTAACTTATTCCACCGATCCTCGGTGGTGCTAAGATCATATGGGATACCATCGAGCTCATCGGCGTTGCCAAACAGATCCGCAAAGGTATTAGCTTGTTCCATCCTATCCATGATGTCCCCATCTTCAACCGTCAGAAGAAGATTGGATTTCGCAGTGCTCCTATTACCAATGGCCTTGATGATACGATACATGGACCCAGAGTCCACCGAGCAACAAATGTCATCCCAATAGTTGCGAGCCTGGCGCTTCATGTAACTCTTAAGTTTGGCGGCAAACCTTTTATAAGTTTTCCAGAAGTCCCTGGACAAAAAGGTTTTCGCAAGTCTCAGGAACTTACGTTTCTGTCCAAGCAGCCAAGAACAGTGGGAGTCCCACCAAGGAGGATTATCACGATGCTCCACTCTATAACTGAAAGAGTTCCTAGAAGTCACAGCCCGAAAGCTATTCTGGAGGTCGTCAAAAGAATCGATGGTGCGACCCTCAAGAACTTGGTTGAAGCAGGGCACCACCGCATTCCAATCAATGGAAGTATGAACCGAGGAAGACGTGCAGCGATTAATCGTATGGATAATGGGCCGGTGGTCCGAATCAAAGGGATCAGGATGGACGAAGGAATCAGTACGCCGAAAAAGATCCGGACTAGAAAAAGAGAGATCAATAAGTGACTGCGAACCAGAATAAGAGACGTGGGTATGTTGAGTGGTGTTCAAGATGCAGACATTGTTGTTAATCAGCCACCGGAAAGTATCTTCAGCGCCAGGGGAGTTGCAGGACCCGCCCCAAGCGTGGTGCTTCTGATTGAAATCACCAAGAATGAAAAAAGGATATTTTAAAGACTTTAACAAACATTGGAGCCAGGCTTCACTAACCCTACCCTCGGGAGCATAGACGTTAACAAAAGTCACCCAGTGACGGTTTAGATAGACATTGACCCCCAGGGCCTCCACATCCTGAGGAGTGGGAAGGTTCAGAAAAATCTGAGCAGACGTGAGATTACGACTGACAGCGGTGATAAGACCACCACCCCTGCCGGGTCTGTCACACCGGTAAACCACCTTACCAGGAAGAGCAAACGAATCCTCCCCGTTAAGAAAGGATTCCTGAAAAACAAAGATGTCAGCCAACGAGAAGGGGGTGCAACGCAGCCAACGGGATTTGTTTCTAATCCCCCGGGCATTCCACTGGATCACCGAGAATGAACCAGATGAACGAGCCATAAAGATAAGAATGAAGAGAATATATATATATATATATATATATATACAAAAATAGCAACCCCAGAACAGCATAGCAAACAAACGCACTGGGAGGGGGAAACAACAACAACCACAAAAAACCGCAAAGGCACAATAAAAAAAAAACAAGGGGAAAAACTGAACAAACTGAAGAAACAGAAGAAAACGAACTAACCTTCATGCATCCTACTGTCGGGAGGCACAGTCTCGATTTCCGGTGCCGGAGGAACATAAGCGCTATCAGGGTTACTTGAGGACTGTATACCAGAAAAGTCTAAAGGTGAGGCAGAGAATAAATTCGGAGCACAGGCTGAATTGTTAGGGCTATAGAGAGTCTGTTTGGTAGGCATATTAATGGGCGGAACCAAGTTCGCCAGCTTTATTTTTTTTGACTTTGAATTATGATCATCAGGAGATTGCACATTTTCTTTTGGAGTACTAGTGGACTGAGAAGCTTCTGTATGTACCGACGAAAGGGAGTTTACCACCCCCTCCACTGCCTGCAAGAAAAATTGCGCCTGCTGTCGCATGGCTACAAGGAAGCACTCCTGGGTACGCTGGAAGAAGAGTTCAAGCGTATGCTCCAAATCTTCTTTGGTAACATACAGAGGATTGGCGGCGAGTTCAGGAGGTTTAGCAGCTTCAGCATATCTTTTTGGTTTCTCGTTTTTAGCATATCTTCTACGCGCTTCAGTAATTGACAGGTGGTTGTCAGACTTAAATCTCAAAAAGTCCATCTCCTTGGAGCGGGCCGGGCATTGTGGATCTGACGCAATATGCGCACTCTGGCAGTTGGCACACTTAAAGTCCATACTGTTACATGTGGCAGCCGCGTGGTTTTCCCCACATTTCCTGCAAACTATTCCATTTTTACATTTACCAGTAGCGTGGTTAAATTGCCAACAATTTAAACATTGGCGGGGTCTGTCATAGAAAGGGCGAACCCTCTCACTCATATAAAACATCTTTATCCTGTTAGGAATAATAGTACCATAAATAGTAACAAGGACGGTTTCCAACGGAGAAATATTAGAGTTCTCTTTTTTTGTAAAGCGTCTTAGTTCTTTAACTTTAAGTCCATTCTCATCTTGAATTTCTCTCCCCAACTCCGCCAGCTGGATGCTTTTGTCAACGTTATGAACCACAAATCTTGATGTAATGGTTTCCTGCTGTATATATGTGTTCACCGGAACACCAAGTAGACATGAGATGTCCGCCACTCTTTGGGCACAAGCACTATCCGAAGTTTCAACAGCGAGCTTACCAATTCTGGTGAAGCGAATATTTAATGGGGCGTTTGGTCCCACTTTATCGTCAATATCTTTTTTTAACAATTGAGGTTTATTGCGAGGAAATTGACCGCTTTGCGGTTCAATAAATATACATACATGAGAGACACCATTATTAAAAGAATAAAAAATTTGCTGAGACGTACTAATTATGTCCTGGATGAAGGTTTCAGAATCAGATTCGCTAGCATCGGAAACGTTAAATACAGACGGCATAATTTATGCAAACAATCCAATCTCCGCCGATATCAGCAGGAGAAGGATATCTCAGAACACCAAAATACAAGACGACTACAGATAAACACAAGAAATACACCACACAAAATAAAAATTACCACCGACTAGCCCCAACAAGAAGAGATGAAAACAAAATTACGACACGTGGATGAAAACGCACTACGGGGATGTCACTACTACTCGCACGGAGCCAGGCACAGCAAGTCACCTACCTCCGCCACGTTCAGCGACCAAAACCTGTTGCCGAGTCTAGTCTTTCCTGTGCCTGAGAGTTGAGTGCATATATTTTAACAGAAAATTTGCAAGCTTAGGGAATTTTCTCGCATACAGAACATTTTGAATTTATATTACAATATGTTAAATGTATGCTGCTACAACAAAAGAATTTTTGCGGTGTTTTTTTAACGAACAAGTATTAGTAACTCTAAAACTGCATTGGCGATTCAAGCGCTCGAATACGCCATCTGGTGGAGAAAAGATGTAACTTCTCGCTTCAGGATACCGGCGTGCAAGTGCATTGCATTACACGTGTTTTAAATTTGTTCAGAATGATTATTCTTTTGCGCAATTTCAGATTTCCTGTGACATTTGTGTTCTGTCTTATATGACAAAGTAATCTTTATCCGAATGGACCCTATTCAGGTGACGTCAGACGCCAGAGCTGGCGGTATGATAATCTGTTATTCTAGTTACGGCACCGGCAGAATACCAGTATGCGCAGGCGCAAACACCGCTAGCAGACGACTTTAGCCTTGACCCAGGTTGAATGCATACGTTTTTACTGAAAATCTGCAAACTTAGGGAATTTTCTCGCATAAAGAACAACATTTTGAATTTAGGTTACAATATATTCAGTATATGCTGCTGCATCAAAGAATTCTTTTGCGGTATTTTTAACAAACAAGCATTAATAACTCACACTCCATAGACTGCTATGCTAAACACCGCCAGTAAATACCGCCAGCAGACGAATTTTAGCCTCAACCTCAGGTCGCGTGCATAAGGTCCATTTGAATATCTGAAATTTTCAAATGCATGTACAATAAAGAATTATTTCAATGGCACTTTAGCATTAGTTAAATGGAATTAAAGGGACAATTTTCCTGTACTGAAGGCTGCAAGCAGCGCCTCTATAGGCCGTTTTAATGGAGGATATTCCATCTCCGTTTTGATCACGTGGTCAAGGTAAAAACTTCTAGCGTAAAGAAGGGGAGGCTCCGTAGACGTGTAATGTAAATTTTCGCTAGCCAATGAAACAGTTCATGAGGCAAAGCAGTAGTATCTTCCCTTCTTCTCAATTAGAAGTTCTTTGGGTAAATTACCGGTATCACGTGACTTTTTGAGCCTCGAACCATATTTGGAATATCCTCCATTCTCAATAGACTGGTATGCTAAATACCGCCAGCAGGCGAATTTCAGCCTCGACCTCAGGTCGCGTGCATCAGTTTTAACCACGTGATCACCAGCCCACCAAGTTTCATCGAACCAATCATAATCAACTCTTTGTATCCTGTATTATGAGCTAACTAATCACAATCGGCCATATTTGGGGGTCAAACAAAAAACATGGCTGGCTGCTAAGTTCTTTCCAGGGTATAGTGCCTAGAAGTGGTAGTGTTACGATCGCCATCAAAATTTTACTTCAAAAATAGAGGATGCCGATAGATGGCGCTAGCGCTCCGACTGCGGCTATAATATCTATCATTTTACCATACATATCATTTTAAATCGGATTATTTTCTGTAATTAATCAATTCTTTGATGCTCTAGATTAAAAATAAACAAGAAAAATCTGTTCTAATAATGAATTAAACAAACTTTATAATAGAGCAAGGGTTTTCCTTGTACAATATTTCGTTATTTCTAAAACACCATATTAGATAAACACTGCAATTATATGTAAAAACATAGTTTTTGTTTGTTTCCATACAGCTAAAAAATTTTATTTTCAGTTTCACAAGTTTTTGATTAGTGTTCATTATTACACACACAAGTTGTTTACACCCAGTTAACAAATTCAGAGTAAATTGAGTTTCAAAAATTTTGTATCTTTCAGATCTTTAGTTTTTGGTAAAATAACTTAAGATACACTAGCAAAAAATGAAATGTGAAATTAATTATTTTTTCAAATCTAGAAAAAAATAATTATTCTCCTGGAAGTAGAATTCCTTTTCTAAAAAATATATTTTCTTTTTCCACTCAATTAGATAAAATCACTATAAATAATATCTTTATTTATATATCTGAAAGTATTTCTGTTTAAAGTCATAATTTTCTTATATTAAGTTTAAGTAGAGGTCTTTCTAAATTTAATTTAATATGAATATATATTTGGAAGTGGACAGTGATGTAAAATGCATAAGATATTTATTTTTAAGGTTATATACTCATTTTGAGTATTTATCAAGTACAATTGTGGAAAAAAACAAACAAAATGCTGATATTAGTTATGATGGATTTTTTTTTAAAAAAAGAACAAAATATTTAGAACTAGACTTGTTATAACTGTTAAATTTTAAAGAAACTCAACATTTTAAACTTAAATCTCTTTTTTAAATTATACTGAAAAATGTACAAAAGCTTTTGTAATCAGGTGTTGATGCAGGTTTCTATTCTTGGGGCCCATTTTGTCAAAATTAAAAGTTATTTTTGCTAAAAATAACATTTTGTAACCAAAGTTGAAATCTAATTACTCAAATTCGAACCAAGAATTTATTAACAAAAACTTCAAATCACCTTCCTAAAGTTATGATATTTTACAGTGAAATATAGAAATGCGAAATATTTGGGTATTTACCACAGGCTTGGTATTAAATACCTACTCAAAAAATAGATACTTACCTGCTGGTTATTTACTTTTATCACATCACTAGAAGTGACCACTTGTGCAAGTTGAGATTAAATAAAACAAACGAAAATGTGTAATTAGCTTTCAAGGACATAGTACCTTTCAAGTTCAAAATTGTTCATTATAAGATGCTTTTTGAAACTCAACATAAATCAGTAAGTTTTTCTCATTTTACAGTGAATTTTTTTATAATGTTTACAATAAAGTAATTGACAGATATTTAAAAATTACATAAAATGCATGCATAAAATTAAAAATAAGAAATTTGACTTTTATTTAACCGCAACATAACATTTGAAAAAAATACAGTAGAATCCTAATTAAAGTATCACATTGTATCTTAATATTGTCTTTATTAACTAAACCAAAATCGTTAATAATTTTTAAAATTAAAATTTTCTCAAGAAATTACAATTTTTAACGTTTATCATGTTATATACTAAAATCTATTGATTTTTTTTTTCCACTTAACTGAGGTTTGGTGAATTAAGATCCGCATGTAAAAGATTCATGCAAAATATTATGTACAGTCATTACTTTGTTTTAAAATTTTGCAGGTAAGTGTAAAAAATAAGACAATGACAAAACCATTTTTAAAAATTCAGTTTGTATTAATTATACCATTATTTATATTGGAGCATTTAAAATGCTCCTGCTAATCAACCACACTGTTTAGAAATATTCTTAAAACTCTAAACTATTTAAAAAAAATATTTTTGAAACATCGATTTTTTTTTTTTTTTTTTTTTTAAGATACGAACATACTATGTCCCCTTAAGTAATTTGATGTTCTTAAAATGAATGGGAAAAAAATAAATCCAAACTCGTGCATAATTTTGTTATATAACATCCGTTTCAGCATAAATAATAACTCTAACAAAAAGCATTAAAAACTGCAAGTATTTTATAATGGAAAATGAGCATATTTTGGATACAAAAAAGAAAAAAAACTTACAAGAGTTATCACTTGTTTTCATTTTTAAATGAAATATTACAAAAAAATCAGTTATTTTTAATTCACACAAAGCACTTTATAGTATACTAGGAAAACCCACAGATTTATTTTATTATTTATTACCCACAGAAACATTATTTTTGCTACCTGATTGGTTTGATTAAAAGTGTCAACAATAACCCAGTCTTATAAAACATGCAAGGGGGAATTATAAAAAAAATAATTAAAGCTAAATATTTATTAGTTATTGTTTTATGAATCAAAAACATTAAGGAGTCTCCATTACTGGCACATCTACCCTATATGCATAAATTTTAACATTATTTATAATTGTCTGAAACAGTTATTTACATCTTCTCATTTTCAAATGCTTTAGTTTATCCCTTTTATTATTAATGCGATAATTATTTACAGTTTTTATGTAAAAATGTAGTCTGGTGATTAAATAAAACTTTACAATACTTTTTCTTAAAGTTATTTGATGTTGTTTGCACCCAACAGATATTAATGTTGAAGCATCTAAACAAGATATTATATCAAACATGCTGCCACAATGAAGTTGTTTATCGAACAAACAACTGGTAAAACAGTTTTCTAATTGTCGTATTAATTTGAAAACTGGTTCGGAAGCATAAGTTAACCCACCTTTATCAAATTCTTTAGTGTAATTAATTACAGAATCTGTAATATTTGTTGCATCAGTTGACAGAAAAGTTTTACAATCACTACAGTGATTATTTTTCAAAAACTTTCGCACAACATATCCCGATACATAAAATACCAACTGTTTGTCTGAAATGTCTTCTTTAATTTTAGACTGCAGCACATCTTTAACATCTGTCAGCTGACCACAATCAATGAGCGTATCAATAACAGACTGAAGTGAATTTGTCTCGGGACATTGATAAGATCTAGGGGGTGGGATCAAAGCATTAATCACTTCAGCCTCTACATTACTCCCTAATACTGGCAGGGCAAGATTATAAAAACTTAAACAGTTAACAATATTCAAGAATTCTGCAGGTGTAGGGTGGTCATTACAACCTTTTGCTGCTCGCACAATGCCAAATAAATTTTCAATCTTGTCTTGACTTAACCTAGATGTCATTAAATATTTATATCCAAAATTTTCTGTCAAGTACTTGGTCAAAGATAGAGGGCTTAGCAATGTCACTTGTCACTTGTAAGCCAACATAAGTACTTTGACTTAAAAATCCATTAGCACGTTTTCTACTTTCCCTCTTCCATGTTGACAAAAAATCTAAAAATTCATTAATCTGTTGCTCCTGCTCGCTATTTATTTTAAGGGCATTTTGAAGTCATTGTAGTGATCAGTGAGTTCACTTTTTTTTACAAAGTCAATCGTTGGTTTGGGATCACCCAACGACACTGCAGCATCTTTGTAAAAGCTTAAACCTTTAACGACATCTAGGCATTTTAAATTTGTCCCGTGCATCACACACCCTTGTCCTGTGCATCATTTATGTTAAATTTTGTTAAAAAAAAAGAAAAGAGTAATTTAGAAATTTTAAAGCTTGACATATTTTTATGCTAAATAATAATAAAAAAATGATTTGAAAAAATACAAAAATGATGGTTTCGATTAAAAAAAAAAAAAAAAAAAGAAATCATGCATCATGTTCTTTAGAACAAAAAAAGAAATATTGACATATTTTTATGCCAAATAATAATAAAAAAAAATGGTTTGAAAAATACAACATGATGCATGATTTCTTTTTTTTTAATCGAAACCATCATTTTTGTATTTTTTCAAACCATTTTTTTTATTATTTAGCATAAAAGTATGTCAAGCTTTAAAATTTTTAAATTACTCTTTTTTTGTTTTAAACAAAATTTAACATAAATGATGCACAGGACAAGAGTGTGTGATGCACGGGAAAAATTTTAAAAATGCTTATAATTTGAAAAATTATTAACATGAATTTATTTTAACAATGTATATCTTTTTCTTTTTAAAAGTATAAAGTAAATCAGAAATGTTTTCCATGTTCTAAAGAACATGATGCAACAACAATGATATAAATCTGCAAAACTGTAATAGAGAGATGGTCCATTATTTGGCATACATTTTATTCCGTGGAATATTTCTCTCTTCAACTAATAAAACATTTATTGCTGGTATTAAAATCTTTACAAGGTTGTAAAAATCAGAAACAGAATGTACAATTTGAGAAATTTGCTTGCTCATAACTTTTTGACGAAAAAGGGATTTTGCTCTTCCACCTATTCTATCTACGTCACTTTCCCATGTGAAGTAGCAAGGTATTTCCAAAAGCTTCCTAATATTTCCAGCTAAGTTCTTATGAGAAAAGAGCCATAAATTTATTATTGAATTCAGATGATGGGTCGCCTGTCCAAATCACTTCAAATTTTTGTTTTCATCTGAAAAGGGGTTCCAGATCAAAGTAAAGTAACTCAATAAAAGCTCTGACTGTATTTTTTTTCCTTTACTTTCGCATCCGAACAAATTAAAAATGTTCAACAAATTTCCTGAGAGAACATAGCTGCTGTGAATAAAGTCACATTTCTTCTAGAGCACCATGAATTTCATTTTGATATTCACAGTTATTATTCATACTAAATTCTTTCTGAAGAACTTTTACTTTGGGGTCTCTGTTATCATTCTGAAATTCTTAATTTTGAATTTGTTTAATATTTAAGTGGCAAGTGACTAAATAAAAGGTTTCTATTAAGCTTGATAAAACTTTGACAATGCAGCCTTCTTTCTCATTACATCTTAACTTGCCTCCTCCGTCTTTTGTCCATATGACTGTATTTTCATCAGGCTCATCATTTTGAATCTTTTCTCCTTGAAAACAATCACTACAAACACCTTGCCAACAGTGAGAATTCTTAGTATTATTACGTAATCCTTCACCCCGAAACATTTCAGAATTATGTGTTATCTTAAAAAATCTTAACTTTAGAAAGAAAGTCTCGCAAATCATACATTTGCATTGATGGATACATGTCAAAATAAAACACTTTTAAACACATTTAGAAAATTTACTTTAAAAAAATTTCAAATCATGAGTACATTGATGCCATCTACTGACAGTTATTTAAAGTAATTAATATCTGCATCAAGTGAAATACATGATTAGTATCTTTTTATCATGTATTCTCATAATTGAACATCCTAAATATGTTGAGAAATGTCATAAATCTCAGGTGGTATGCACAGGGCCGAAACTAGGGGGGGGCAGAGGGGGCACGTGCCCCGGGCGCCGCTTTAACAGGAGGTGAAGGGGGCGCCAAAATGAAGATTTTGTTTGACGTTTGACACAAGAATGTATATATATATATTATGAAATTTGTATAAAAATGTCTCGCAGCTGGAAAATTTAAAAGGAAAACTGAACCAAATGCATTAAACTTTACAAATAGATAAAAAGATTCATTACAATACAAAATTTCAAAGTATCATGCCTATGCGTTTGCTTTCTATCTTTTAAATCACTTCCTGTGAGGAGAATCCGAGGGAGAATCATTACCGTTTTCCAAGGTTAGTCTCTATTGTGGGACACCCTACTGTCCACTACGGATAACTACCAAAGGAGAAGTGACCCCTCTGTCTGATTTTTCTTCTAGATAAAAAAATTCCATGAAAGCTGTTTTTTTTTTCCGCTGAACAGTGTTGAGCTTCCTTTCTTTCTTTTTTCCCCCCCGTCTTGCCACGGGCGCTGACTGCCCAGGACAACGGGAAGGGGAATGCACAGAGTAAAATTCTTAGTAAAACCTTTCTTTTTTAGATATCGACCTCATTCAGACTATGCAAAAAAAAAAAAAAGTTTAAAAAGATTAAAATGCAATTCTTTTCAATAACTTTTCAAAGATTTTAATGGATCAATGTTTGACAAAGCTGATTACGTAGTTCAGTTTTATATATTTTAAATTTAAAAATAAATTATCCATTAGATATTTAGTAAAATTCTTTTTTGTAAATTTACTTTGTGGTGGAGGGAGGGGGGGGGGGGGGCGCCAAAATCCATGTTTGCCCCGGGCGCCAAAAAGGCTAGTTTCGGCCCTGATATGCAAACAAGTCAGATTTGTCCCGTGCATCACATCTATAAAATCTACATAATCTATTAATTAATTTTTAAGATGAACTTAATATTGTACCAAATCAATCTAATAAATGTTCTTTCATCACAAAAAAAAAAAAAAAAAATACAGTCAATAATTCTATGAAATATCACAGAAATTAACGTTAATACCATATGATGTATGCATTTTGATTTTTTGTGAGTCCCGTGCATAACGCATACATTTTAATTTCTTATTTATTCCATTTTTAATGTGGGAAAAAAGCAGCATGACTTTCTGAAGTACAAGTAAAGGGCTTATACCGCATAATTATCAAAGTATTTAATAACTTTAATTTCAATAAAATTTAATGGTTTAAACACATGTAAATGTCCCGTGCATCACGTAAGAATCGCCCTCGATCAGCTTTTTTTCCCTTTGTATTTGCGGATTTATCCATTGAAATTTGACATTAAACAGACATAATATGTCTTTACTTTAAAATGTGAAAGCAATAGAAAAAATTCACGAAGTTTGTTAGAAAGTGCAGTGTTAATTAAATAGCCACTAACATTAAAATAATGCTCTTTAAATACGATTTCAAGTGTAAATAAACGCCGGTGGGAACTCGACGCCCTCTCGCGGAGGATTTGGTTTTCCTCCTTTTTAGGGAGAATTTTTTTAACGCTGTTCTATTGGCGATAAACACACTATCACGTCTAGGCACTATAGCCAGGGTGTGACGTCAGTTGAAACTGATCTATTGGCAGATCCAATAAGGAAAGGGCATGTTTACAAACAAGCACTTCCGTCAACCAATCTACCACTACATTTTTATCATAACGATCATTGCAGGAATCAACTTGGCGACGTAGGCCAATCATTCATTTATCATAGATCTGTTAAATCAATCTCTTAAAGACCAATCAAACTCCCGGAGTTCATGTGTATAGTAGGAGTCATAATGAATGAACAGGTTTTTTTGCTGATCAACAGTAATTCAAAAAACCGTGACGTCAGCTGCCCTTTCCTTATGGACTTTACCCACGAATGGCAACAGCCACTCCTCTGCGGGAATTTTCCCTGCGAAAAATACTGTTTATTGGACAAAGGGGAGCACAGTTAAAAAGTTCTTCACGCCTATTGGTGTTTTCTCCTGTTTACCCGCGGCTGACGTCAGATGGGTAAAGTTCGAGGCTAACGAAAAAGACAGGCTACCGCGGTGGGAGTCCGATTCTTCTTTTTTTAAAGACTGCGGGAGTCACGTGATGCTCTTTTCGCACACCTTCATTGGTGCATTCGAGCATCTCGTGACTCCAGCGGTCTGTAAAAAAAGAAGAATCGGATCCACCACGGTAGCCCGTCTTTCTCGTCAGCCTCGGGTAAAGTTTAGACTAACGAAAAATACAGGCTACGGCGGTACATTCCACGTACCTTTCTTTACAGACCACTGGAGTCACGTGATGCTCGAATGCACCAATGCAGGTGTACCAAAACAGCATCATGTCACTCTAGCGGTCTGTAAAAAAGGGCACTTGGGATGTACCCAGGTGGCCTGGCTTTTTTGTTAGCCTCGGGTAAAGCCCATGAAAAATGATTATGATTTGGATCTCTCCTTTGAGTGTGTTTCGCAGCAGAGCTGTTTGCACTGTTTCGGTATAGCGACTAGAACACATAGTGGGGAAATCGGCTATCTCTGTAATACTTAAAAAAGTTCTAAAATATTGCATCCCTTAAATATGCAACGATGCTGCTGCAATATACAGCTCGCAGCAACATCTGCAGAATTTTTCTACAACTGCTAGTCTATTCAATGGAATGCTAGTAATACGAAAATTCAGCAGATGTCGCTGCGATCGACACTTGGCATTTTAGCAGTATCGTCGCACATTTAAGGGATAGAATTTTTTAGCACTGTTTGGATAGCATATTTCCACACTAGGTATTCTAGACGCTGTAGTTTTGGTTAGTTACAGTCATAGATTAACATACAAGATCGGACACTCCCATAGAGCGTAATGGTAAGGCGCGCCACACACCAAGGAGACCTGTGACAGGAAAGCGTGAGGCATGCGAAATTTTCACTCTCTTAACAAAGAAAAAACCGGTTTGAACAGCAGAATTTGCCTCATGTCTCACGATTATTGTCGCATGTTTCTCTGTTGTGTGGCGCGCCTAATGCGATTGCTATAAGAAACGCCTCATCTTTGTAATATTTTTATTATTATCTACCTTATTGTGATCTTTCTTTTTTTAATGTTGCAGATTTACGTTTTCAGTAGAATCTTACACCGATACATGAACATAGAATAGATGTTCTATTTTATATATCCAATATCTATTCTATGTTCATGCACGGATATATGTTTTTTTTTCTTACATGATGAATGAACGGTTTAAGTGTAACGAAAAACAAGGAAAAAATTTCGTCTTGAATGCTATATATCAAAAGCAATGGTGTAATATAAAAATATAAGAAATTTTGCACTCTACAAGTCCCAGAAAATGTCATAATTATTCCCATTTGGTAGGGAAATTTTTATAACCGACTTTTTATTAATTTATGAAATTTAACGTATTAAACAATCGTTACAATAATCTATATATATATTACGCTAACGTACGTGGCACAGAAATCGCGATTATTTGTTATTGTTTAATGTCAACGCCCGAGAAACGCATCTGATTGGTTATTGTGTAAGAGTCCTTGGCAGGATTTAGGGCGATCGGGTTTGTTTGTTTACATTCCGCTTTTTCGGTGCAATATCTTTCGATGTAGCTTCAAAATATCATTTGAAATGCCCGTAAAAAATCTCGGTGAATGATTGAAAGGGCAGAAGAAGCCGAATTCGAGTCGAATCCAAATAGATTCGAAATCTAAATAGATCGAGAACGCCGTTAAGCGATCGGCAAAATGGGCTTAATAACTGTAGCATCCACGCGTTGCTTCTGAAATCCGAATTACTGATTTAAACGTTCGGGGCATGCATAACTGTGAGTGAAACGTGCAATTTCTGAAAAACACATGTATTGGAAATGCGAATTAAACAGCAGCAAAGCAAGAAGTTTACAAAATGTTGTCATGACGTAAAAAGTAATTTTGTACGGACCTGCGATATGAATTTCAGGTTCATTTAAGAATATTATTACGGGCCTCCAGAAGTAAGATACAATAAAACCTGCTTAGACGGAAATTAAAACGACCAGTGATAAATTCCGTTTTATGCAGGTTATTTAAATTGAGAAAAGCATAATAGTTATTTTTTTCTGGGGGTGGGGGAACTGGAACTTTTTTTTCCCCGTTTATTTCAGGATTCCGTTATAAACAGGCTTCACTCTATTAGAAAATAAATTTGCTGGATGGTACTTAAAAAAAATCTGTATAGTAATATTTGCTTACAATTTTATTATTTCTTTTTCAGTATTACACTTTATGTTGTATTTGTAAATGCTTTTTCATGTAAAATTTTAAATAAAAAATTAAATTATTGAAAATATAATTACATTTTAATTAAATTCATCAGTTAATTTGGGTAAAAAAAGTTTAAAGTATGAGACATATAAAAATTAAAAAACTTAACCTTTGACTTTACAAAACTTTGGAATTGAACACGAGTCGGGCCCTGGTAATTTGCACGGTCTCCACCCGCCCACCTCTGTACGGGCCTGCGATAAAAGTTTCAGATTCATTTAAGACTATTATTACGGGCCCGGGCAACGCCGGGCGGGTCAGCTAGTCTTTTAAAATTTACGCATTTTCACGTTCTTACATATAAAATAAAAATATTGTTTTTAATGTAAATAACGTACAATCCATTCAATAATATTTATAATATTAACTTATAAGAAATAATAATAATAAAATTACAGATAGGGAAAAATTCTTTTCGACAAATTTTTAAAATTATATCTAAAAGTTAAAAATAAATAAAGGTACTGACATTGCACTCAATAAAATTTTATTCGATATGAATAAATTGACACAATACCCGAATTTGATTTTTAACAATTTAATCTCATAAACTTACGTATTTACATTCTTAACAGAATTTTCTAGGGCTTTTCTTTTATATTATTACTCTAATTATCCTTTTGTAAGTTAAAGGTGAACGATAAAAAAAAGCAGCTAAATAAATAAAGCATAAATACATCGTCTGCCTCTCTCATTACTTCTGCTTCGTTTTAAGGGTCCTGCCCCTGCCGGCGAAGACACTCACGAGCTAATGCTAATCCTATGGGAAGGGATTTTTCTAATATCTCGTTTGCATTTCGACATTTTTAAATAATTTTTTTTGCATTGGATAGCCGAGGTCCGTCTCTACAATGCACCTTTTTTACGTTTTCGATTTTGGTCGCAGATATTTTTTAGAATGACACTTGCATTTTCAGAACCGGTTTTGAAAGTGAAAGTAACTTTATTAAAAATATCTGCGACCAAAATCCAAAAAGTAAAAAAAGTGCGCTGTAGAGACGGATCTCGGCTATCCAATGCCAAAAAAATTATTTAAAAATGTCGAAATGCAAACGAGATATTAGAAAAATCCCTCTCCATAGGATTAGCATTAGCTCGTGAGTGTCTTCGTCGGCAGGGACAGGACCCTTAAGAAAAAATAGATATTCAAACCATAGAGCGTAAACGTATTTCTTCAACATAGGTAAATTTCGGAGGCTTGTTAATTCTTCCCCTTGTCTGTAGTGACGCTAGTACTGTTGACATTACAGATTTTGCCGTAAATGTCCCATCTTGTACACTGGCCATCAAAATTAAAGGATAATGAGAAAAAAATAATCCTCATCAAGTTAATGTTGCAACCAATGCCCAATGCCGCAATTATTTATGTTAATTAAATACTATTGAACTCAAAGTTGCACTTCCGCGCATAATTTAGCGTCAGAAATATGCAAATTAGATGATTGACAATGTGGTGCGCAATGGACGTATGTTGGAATTCTGGTCTGTAGTGTTGTTTAAAGAGAATGTGGTGTCTGAATGTGATCAGTATTTATTAATTATGGCTCAAAAGCATAATTTAAGTTAAGGTCAAAAGTGGCGAATAATTGGTAGAATCGAGGAAGGTCAAACACAAATGGAGGTCGTCCAAGATTTGAATATCCATCAAAGTGGCGTATCAAGAGCCTCGAGCCGCTTTTAAATCACTGGATCCGTTGATAGACAAGCCTGGTCACGGGAGACAAAGAGCAACAACTGGATCCGAAGACCTTTTTTTTGTCATTGTCGGCTCGAAGAAACCGCGAAGCGACTACAAGAGATTAGGTTTCAGACCTTCAGGCTGCCACAGTAGCTCGAATTAGCCATTTACTGTTGCACGAAGGCTTAACAAGAGTAGACTGTATGCGAGAAGACCAATAATTTGTGCCCCACTCATTCCAGCTTCGAAAGGGGACCGTTTCAACTGTTCCCGTCGTCATTTTCAAGGGAGCCAAGATGACCGGGCTCGAGAATTGTTTACTGAAGAGTCCAGGTATAGTCTGAATGCTGAATATAGACATTTTTTGATCTGAAGAGATGAAGGAAGACGCAACATGCCCTTCCCTTGTCCGTGAAATATCCCGCTTGAGCCCAGTCATCTTGGCTCCCTTGAAAATGACGACGGGAACAGTTGAAACGGGCCCGTTTGGAAGCTGGAGTGAGTGGGGCACAAACTATTGGTCTTTTCGCATACAGTCCACTCATGTTAAGCCTTCGTGCAGCAATAAACGGCTAATTCGAGCTCCTGTGGCAACCTGAAGGTCTGAAACCTAATCTCTTGTAGTCGCTTCGTGGTTTCTTCGAGCCAACAATGACAAAAAACGGTCTTCGATGCAGTTGTTGCTCTTGGTCTCCCTTGACAGGGCTGTCTATCAACGGATCCAGTGCTTGAAAAGCGGCTCGAGGCTCTTGATACGTCACTTTGAGGGATGTTCAAATCTTGGAAGACCTCCATTTGTGTTTGACCTTCCTCGATTCTACCAATTATTCGCCACATTTGACCTTAACTTAAATGATGCCTTTGAGCTTGAGCCATGACTAATAAATACGGATCACATTCAGACACCACTTTCAATTTAAATAACACTACAGACCAGAATTCCAACATACGCCCATTGCGCACCACATTGTCAATCATCTAATTTGCATATTTCTGACTCTAAATTATGCGCAGAAGTGCAATTTTGAGCTCAATAGTATTTAATTAACACAAATAATTGCAGCATTGGGCATTGGTTGCAACATTAACGTAGTGAGCATATTTTTTCTCATTATTCTTTAATTTTGATGACCAGTGTATATTTACGGTTACAGTTTCCAAAGCCTTCCCTTCTTTTCCTCTACGTTCTTTGGACACGCTTCAATTACTTTGCTTGAATGTCGCTGTTCGCGACATTTCTATTTCGACCAGATTTCTGTTCTAGCGTACTGCACAGCCGCTTTCATTGACTCGCCTAATTCAGATATCCAGATTTTTAATATCTTGGAAATGGGCTGAGCGGCTGCCATCGAAATACTCAAGGCCAGAGGACACGAGTGTGACGTCATCACTAATCGACCGACTTCTCACTAGTGTTGGAATTCACACCAGAAAATTTTGAATAGTAATTTAATTCAGCCAGAATGCCACAGTGTTGCCACATCTGGCTGATTTTTTATTGGGGATTCCAAATTATCACCAGTAAGTTTAAATAATTAATATTTTTTATAAGATGATAGACAGACATTCCACAAATAAAATAAAAGAAAATTGCTATCGGTCGATTAGTGATGACATCACACTCGTGTCCTCTGGCCTTGAGTATTTCGATGGCAGCGGATGTGCGCCTGATAGTTAAATTACAGCGTCTAGGATATATAATCTGGAAATCTGATATTCAAACAGCGCTAAAAAGTTGTATCCCTTAAATATGCAATGATGCGGAAATCCAGAGAACCGATCACAGCTACATCTGCGATATATTTTCATATTTGAAAGTAAACATCGTATTATAACAGCGTTTAGACCAGTGGTTCCCAACCTTTTATAGGCCACGCCACACCAAAGCATTTGTAAAGTCACTATGTCCCCCCAACCCTTTAATCTGTAAATTATGTCTCTTATTATTTGAAAAGTGAATTCTATTCGCACGGTGGAAGCGGAATAGAGCTTTAACAATAACTATTCATTTCACATTTTAAACTTATCAAAGTGGTGAATCTTCTGTCCCAAACATGCTTTTAATATAATTTTATAAATGCATTGATGTTATACAGCTTCATCTTTGCGCCAAAAATTGTTTTTGTTGTATTTTCCCAATTTATCTCAATATTAAAGTTCACAAAATATTTTGCAGAGAGACTTACATTTAACTTTAAAACTGATAACATTCATACAATTTATAATTCGTATTTCTAACTTATTAAGAGTTGGTGGAAAAGCTTGGGAGGCTACATTTTCTGCCTATGGCTAACATAATACACAAGAAACATTTCAAGACTCTCATTTTTGTTCGAAAATTCAAAACTAGCTGATGTTGTTGTTCAGAAACTGTGTAATTGAGCTGTTTTTTTTTTCATTTTTTTTTCAAACGCAATAGATCTTTCAGAAAATAATGGCAAAGTGGGCGTTTTGAACTGAATTTCCGCCCGAAGGAAGAAAGAGACTCAAGACCGGGCGAAAAACGTGTTTGTCACGTGATTAAAATTTCTTATAACTCAATAGCAGTGGTGGAAAATTGGCGCAGAGGAGGAGCCTATTGACACCACTAATATTTTATAGTATTCGTCACTTTAATAAAAACTCAGAAATTCTGCCATTAGATAAGCCTTAAAATACTACTAATATTTAGTGGTGTCAATAGGCTCCTCCCCTGCGCCAATTTTCCACCACTGCAATAGGTAATTGATCGATCAAAAATGGAAAAACAGTTCAATTCCAAATCGCCTCCCTGGCCAGGCTTTCCAATTTTACACCTTTCCGTTAAAAAATGAATTTGTAAATGTGTCCAAACGTTTTGCGCTTGTTGTCCAGAGCAGTTAAGAAGAGCCTTAAGTAGCCATTATTCCCCATCACAACACATTTTCTCTATTTTTCCTTTCCCAATATCATTAATTCTCTTCCATGTAGTATCTGATTTTAAATTTTATAAAATGTACATGTCATTATATGAATTTATTTACTGCGTAGGATGCTTGCATTAAAGCCATAGATATTTACTATCTATCCTATTCCTTTGCTATTGATATTTAAGTTTTATGAAGTTAACTGCATTTCGTTCAGATATTTCATATATTTCGTAGGTTAAATATGTTCAAAACAGTCAGATTTATATACTCTATACTTTTAAAAAGTTTCACGGCTAAAAGATTCTTCGCGTCACATATAGCAGAGCGAAAAGAAGTAGAAAGCTCATTGAATAAATAATCGATAGCACTACAAAAAATTGTAAAACAAGCTACCAGAAAAATTATAGTGAGTTTTAATACTGTAAAAATATCTCAAATTATTTTAAAAGACTATTTGCATCATTATTCTGGTGTTAAATCCATTTTTAACTTTTGTTTGGGAAGATTTTTTAAATTTTGCTTGAATTCCGTTTTTTTTTTTTAGCCTACACATTACTTTTCCAAAAAAAGAGAAAAGGAACTGATAGCGAGTGAATAAGTAAAAAAATTGGAATTAGACCCCTGGAAAGCAAAAATTGCCTCCCGGTGGGGCGTACGCCCCACGTTGGGAACCACTGGTCTAGACTAAATCGCCTTGGGGTTTTAGAAAATATCCTGCAGATGTCGCTGTGATCGACTCATTGGATTTCAGCATTACAGCGTCTAGAATATATAGTGTGGAAATCGGCTATCCAGTAACAGATCAGTTTCAACTGATGCGCGTCGCGTCGTTGGGAACTCTTATTAACCCCTTGAGGGGCACCGGTATATATTATAAACCACCTACGATTAATGAAGTTTTACACCAGAAAAATTTTATTAAATTTTACTTTTCTAACTTTGGTGGAAAAAAGCTGTAAAATTGCTTTTATTTATTTTGAAATAGAATTTTTCAAAGATTCCGGTGGGAATTCAGCATTTCACAAACGTAATTGCTTGCCCCTCAAGGGTTAAACACAGGCGCATTACATAAACAGATAAAAATATATTTAAACAATTTTATTCGGTGTCATTGTACATATCAGATTATTATAAAATGTTTTCTTTTGTAAACATATACTAAAAAAGAATTATTGAAAACACTGATACTAGACTGATTTATTTTTACATTCTTCTAATACCAAAGAAGAAAGTACTGGAATCGTGAAAATTTTCGACTTCCGTATTTTGCTTGATTTACACGTTTCGGGATACCTTGAACGCGATTTAACTATTTTTGAGAAATGTGTGTCTGTTTGTTAGTCTGTGTGTGACACAATTTTTGTGACCACTCTATCTCAAGAACTAATGCATGGAGTTTAATAATCATCAAACGTCAGATTAAGATAGACCTAGGTATAACTTAACTTTGGGTTTTTATCGCCCAACAGATGGCACTGCTATGCTTAATTATTTTATTGCATGTTAACTATACTGCAAGAGCCAATATACAGAATTTCGTCAAACTGCATATAGAGCTGAACAGCAATACTTGCCGATTAGCTTTTAGTGTATCTAGCTCAACAGCTGGCGCTGCTATGCTGTGTTTTTCGTGATTTCCGCGATAACTACATCAAAAAATCTAATTGACAAAATTTAATCCAATTCCATATTATTTTAGATCTTCAAATAAATTAATGCTGATAAAATTTGAGGCGCATCGCTCAACAAGTGGCATTGTTATGCTGCGTTTTAAGGATTACGTAACATGCATGTAAAACTCTCGTTTTTTTTTCCAAGTCAAAATGATCATATTTATAAATCAAATTGAAATGAAATAAGCACCCCGTAGATAAAAGGTACTTTTTTAAAATAAATTTTTTGGTTCGCAGTGCATTTATTTGATTTAAAAAAAATCTGAAGTTGGCAGGTGTGCCATGATGGCTATATCTCAAGAACTAAAGCACAGAATTTCATCAAACTTTATCATATTCAGTTAGTATGGATGACATTTTGGTGTATATCGAACTTGAGATGATTTTTTTTCTGTGCTATATTTTTATTTCCGAGATTTTTATATCTCTGCACTTATTGAATAGAATTGCAGCAAACTTTTATGTTTTTTATGAAAATCAATACTGTCTCAATTTTGGTTTCGAACACTCAATAGCGGGCAATAGTACCCTATGTCCCCTGAAAGAGATTCCTTATCGGATCCACAATCAATTGTTGCAGTTACTCCTAGTGAATAACTACCTTTAAAGGGTAGTTTATTCATTATTTTATTCTTGAAACTTTCATACACTTTTAACCTTTACCGGCGCGGAGTAATTCTGTTTATAAACTGATGAAATAATGGACTGACACCGCAATTTATAAAAGAATTTATTAGAAAATACGAACTTGCTTATTTTCATGTACATTATAGTAGGAAAATTTTAGTTAAATATTCTTGGTGCCGTTTGTCAGTTTTGGAATTAAAATTAGGTGTCCTTTTTTAAGGACACCGCGCCGGTAAGGGTTTTACACTCTGGGGGTTTTACACTAAGGGAGTTACACAATGGAGTTATGAATAAAGAGGAGGCGACATGTAGTGTGCTGTCTACCAGTTGCGAGTGAAGTAACTGAGGAGGTTGTCACAAGATGGCGGCTGCTTTTTTTAAATAGGTTCTCCAGTTTCTGCTTACCACTAGGGCGAACATCCCACCAGTAAAATTTAACAGAAAATTTCGTCTTATTTCTACGTCTTATTGATGGAAATTTTTCTCAAAAATGTCGTAACAACTTTTGCTTGTTTTTACTGGTGTCAGTATGCTTATTAAAACTGTCGGTTTGTTTCCCTGGTTGTCACAATATGGCGGAAACGCAGTACCTAACTATTGCCAAAACAAATTCCTACCAGTAAAAATGAAAATCTGTTTCTACCATTATTTATGACTGAAATTTTGTAATATTAAGGCGTTTAAATAAGTTGAAAATTTCTGTATAAACATACTGGTGGAAGTTTCCACCGGCCGTAAACAACGCCTGCGATAGCGGTTACAGTTGATGCTTCACTATTTTAAGGATATGTCAGTTCCTCTTTATTAATAGTTCCATGAGTTACACTTTGTTACTGCAATCTTTCAGATTTCGTTTTTTTTATCTTTCGTTAAGTTTTAATTGATTTTCCTTCTTTATTTGGAAATTTATAATTTCTAAAAAATTAATTAGTTTTGGAAACCAGCTTTGCATTTGAGTAGCACAATTTAATGCATAATAATTTTTATTTTTTTTTAAATGTATATCGTATTTTAAATGCATTTTCAGAATACATGTATTTTGTATTTTGAATTTTTTAAATAGGGAAAGTATTTTGTATTTTAAGTTGTAAAATCAATGTATTTTGTATTTCAAGTTTTAAAACCAATGTATTTTGTATCGAAAATGGTTTTTCGGTTCATTTTGCCCAACTCCGTATTCAATCATACTGAATTTCAAAGACCATCTAAATAACCTACCTCTGAGATGCTTAACATTATTTAATCATACAAGAGATGCATGATCAGAATGAATGGTAAATTTTACGCCATGAAAATAATTATAGAATTTAGCTAATGTGTCAATGATGGCAAGACACTCTAATTCAGTAATAAAATAATTTTGTTCATAACTTCTCAATCCTGTAGAGTAATAAGCAATTGGATGTAAAAAACTATTACTATCTGGTTGTTTAAGAACTGCACCTATGCCACATGTGAAGCATCAACAAACATATGAAGGAGCAAATTAAGGTAATAAATTCTTAAGACAGGTTTAGCAAATTAAGGCATCTTTTAATTTTTGAAAAGGATCTTGACAATCTGAATTCCATTCCCACAGAGTATTTTTCTTAACTCCTTAACGCTCGCATTAAATTACGTTTTAAAAATTCAAACTGCTATTTGGCACCACTTTTTTTGAAAAAGAAATATTTACCTTAGACAGGTAGAATAATACCATAACAAAGCCAATTACACTATTTTATAGAACTGGTGGGAATCAAACAATCTGGGTAAAAGACATAGCCCGTGAAAATCACGGTGGCGAGAATTAAGGTGTTAACCCTTTAGTGCGCAGATTTGCGTATATGCAAACAACAGTGTTTTAAATTTAATCAATTTTTTTTTATTCGTATATACCTAATTCGCACCAGAAAAATAAAATAGCAATATCAGCTTTAATCAATAACAGATATTCCCTATTTAAATAAATTGAAGTTAACCATAGAAACTTTCTGGCATAAAGTCAGATCTTCTGAACTACGTACTTTCTAAAACGTATTCTATCATGGGAATTAAAGAGTTAAAGGTTAAGTTTTATAAAATAAATAATTATATAAAATAAATTATTTGGACACGTACTTCTTAAAATATTTACTAATTTGCAATATTTTAGCGTGAAACAGTCACACGACAGTAGTTTTTACTTGTATTGAAGATGTGTAACAGAAGAAAATATTGACGTATTATATGAGAAATGTATCTCTGATTTTTTTCATTTTTTTTCCTGTGTAACAAACCTTTCAGAGAATCATATATAATTTTTTCGAAACAAAATAAAAAATCGCGCATTTAAGGGTTAAGTAATCTATTGAGAAAACATCTAATTTTTGCATAATTATCTATAAATTTATGGTAAACATTAATGGATCCTAAAAGTCTTTGAAGCTCCTTTTACATTTGAAGGTGGTTTTAATTTTTTGACGACTTCAGGTTTTCAAGTCAACATTAGTCAAAAATTTTGATTAGATGTTGGATATAATTTCTGCATCATATTGTAGCTGTTATTCATCCACCTTTTTCTCGATAACTACTGAAGTGATTTTAATTTAGTTTTCGACGAAAAACAAGATTTTTTTTCAGCGAAATCACGTAATTATTGTATGTTTTTCCTTTTCTTTCAGAAACGATCAGTTTATAATTTAATCACTAGGAAAATAAAATCAGAAAAAATATTTTTATGTCATTACGTTTGGAGAGCTTATGGGGATTTTAAATCAGGATCTCTTATTCAATGATGCATATGCGCTTATGAAACCGTTTTCTATAAAATTGTCGAATGACTGGAGAATATGCTGCAAGAATAAATGTTGTTGTTTTCAATCTCCTCTCAAATACTGATGAAGCTTTCGCATGATGTTTTGTGGTTAAATTATAATCCTCACGATATACAAAATAAAGCCCTAAAATAATTACAAAAACATCTATAAAACGGTGTGAAGACCTCAGCAACTTACAAAAATACATGTATATAAAAATTAGAAGCAGCTAGCTGCTAATCTGACTTAAATTTTCGAAATTTTAAAAATTAAAATAAAATTAGAACAATATGATGCTTAAAACATCCTAAAAACTTAGATTCCATTCAAATGAAATCGAAATAAATCTTAGACAATTTAATGGTTTATATTTTGTATGTACCTTATCATTTTACATACAGTCATCATAAACATAATACAAAATTTCTAATACAAATACTTGCAACTTAAAAATTGAAAAATCTATTGGCGGTATCAGTTGCGAAATGACATGTAAAACAGCTATCATTCATGTACCTCTTTCTCGATAACTACTAAATTGTAATACCCAAAATATACAAAATAAAGCTCTAACATAATTGCAAAAACATCGTGAAGGCCTCAACAATTTTAAAAAATGCATATATGTAACAAATGGAGGCAGGACTGACTGATAACTTTGTCCCTCCTTGATTAGCGTTTTAGGCAAAATTTTGAAATAGAATTGCGGCTTTAATATTGAAAAAAAAAATTAATGTGGGTACTCGTTTTATTCAGAATTTTAGGCTCTACGACATTTGTATTGACAGTGTTTTAATAGAGTTAGCTGTTTTCAGATATTTTTAAGTTAACTTGGTGTCTCCTGGCTTCAAGCTCTTGATTAGCGATTAAGGCAAAATTTTGAAATAGAATTACGACCTTAATTACGAACAAAAATATTAATGAGGGTACTCATTTTATCAAAAATTTCAAGCTCTACAACGGTTGTACTAACAATTGTTTGATAGAATTAGCTGTTTTGAGATATTATTAAGGTAACTTGGTCTCTCCTGGCTTCACACTTTTGATTAGCAATTAAGGTAAAATTTTGAAATAGAATTGTGACCTTAATGTTGAACAAAATATTAATGTGAGTATTCATTTTATTCAAACTTTTAAGCTTTACAACATTTGTATTGCTCATGTTTTTGATAGAGTTAGCTGTTTTGAGATGTTGCTAAGTTAATTAAAAAAACTTGTTTTTCGGAAATAAATATGTACATATTTTCTAACGTTCACCAAGGACGAGGAAGAAAACAGTACGTTCATTTTAGACCTAAACTGAAGGGATTAAAATAATTTCCAGTTTTTTCCTAGTTAATTCTGAGTTCCACCCCCTGACCACGGGGATAAAACTTCGAAGTAGAATTGTGACCTTAATAATCAACAAAATTAATAAGTGTAGGTACTCATTTTACTCAGAATTTTAAGCTCTACAACATTTGTATTGGCAATGTTTTTGATATAGTTGTTTTGAGATATTGTTATGGTATTTAAAAAAAAAAGCGTGTTTTTAACTATAAATCTATACATATTTCCTAACGCTCACCTAGTACGAGGGGAAAAACAAAGCATTCATTCTAGACCTAAACTGAAGGGATTAAAAAAATTCCCAGCTTTCCCGAAATTAATTCCGAATTCAACCTCTAACCACTGGGCTAATGTTGTTATAAACAATTTCAACTACATGTTATTGAAAATATTTATTTTTCTAAAAATAATCAAACATTTCCGACAATTATAATCTGATTACATGAAGAACCATGGCAATAAATATAAAATGGATGCATAAAATTTAAAAGTAAAATTATGTATTAAATTTTCAACCTATTATTGCCATTAATCGGTAATTTTGAAATAATTTTGCGCATGAATTTTCCTTTTTAACAAGTTGCTACAGGGTGTGCTTAGATTTTTTTTACATCAACCACATCATACCTGTTTTTGTGATGTTGTGAACTTTTTGCATAAACTTATAAAAAATGTAAACAGAATTTTGCGAATTAGAAATTATCGTTATGTTCTAATTATGTTCTTATCTATATATTTTGGTGCATTTATGTTAATCAGGCTCAGGTGATAAACCGCCAAGTATTTTCCAATCTACATTATTCACAGTGGAATAAATTTTATTTTAAACGCAAACTTTTCACTCAATTCCTTCAAAATATATAACTTAATTTAAAAAAGTCCTTCCGGCCAGTGCCGGGAGGAAGAGGTAGCTTTCATATTCCTTATTTTTAAAAAGCCAACTTATATTATTCAAACACACGAAGCTCAATTTAGTGGAAACCGAATATAGGAGATTTAATACTAATTTTTATCAATACTAAATCATTATGAATGAGAATTTCGCAAAACTAGTCAGCTTTATCCAAGCTGCTTTTATTTAAAGTAACTTATATTTGGCTGCCAAATTCGGCGATTTCTTAAAGTGCCTGCCATTTTAAGACAACATGGTGGATGAGGCTAACCAGTGAACTTGGTCGAGACCTTAGTAATTGCTGTGCACATGCTTACTCACATCGGAATCGGTTGATATATACGAGTGTTGTCGCAGGCAAAAAATCAGATTTTTCGAAATGTCACCCACATTAGAAATTGAAACGGCTATATCTGAGCCATTTCTTAAGATAAAGACAAACAAAAAATGCTCCTGAATCCTTATATCAAGGTCAAATACTTAAGAAAGAAACCTTTTTCAATTTCTAATTTTTTTGCACCTCACTTTAAATATAATTTTTTTTAATTTAATGGCCGCCATTTTGAAACAAGATGGCTGATGAAGCTGGCAAGCGAACTTGGTCGAGATATTGATGTATACTATCCACATGCCTTCTTCCATCGAAATAAGCGAATACACTATGACGCAAAAGTTTAGACAATGAAGAAATTCTTACATACTTTGAAAAATATTTATTCAATTTTCAAATCACTGCTTGAAATTAATGTGCTGTACATATAAACAATATTTATAACAAAGAAAAGTGGAATTGTGCATATTGCAATAAATTAAATGGTAACAAAAATAAACTGCTGTCTCAAAAGTTTAGACATAAATTTAATAAAATCGAAATAAACAATTTTTAAAACCTGGTTGCGCATCCATGCTTATGTATTACGTCATATACACGAGATTGCATGGAATAAACTAAATCTTGCATAGTTTGTGGATCGATATCGTACCATGCATTCTCAATAGATGTCTTAAGTTCCTTTTCAGAAGAGTATTGTCTAGCGTTGCTATAAACTTTGCGACACATGATGCTCCAAAGGTTTTCTATAGGGTTAAGATCTGGGCTACATGCTGGCCAGTCGAGAACTCTTATATTATGGGAATTAAACCAAGATTTTGAATGTTTTGCAGTGTGAATTGAAGCATTGTCTTGCTGAAATTCCCACTGAGGACCCCCTAGAAGCTCAGCAAATGGCAGTAGGTTTTCTTCTAATGTCTGTGTATAATGCTGTGAAGTTTGACGACCACTGGTGAAGGTCAGAGATACTTGTCCATTATAGCAAAAGGCTGCCCAAACCATCACCGAGCCCCCTCCTTGTCTGCGACTAAAAAAACGTCGAGGTTCCTTCCGCAAGTCATGCCAATACGATAAACAACCATCTGGACCATCCAGATTCCACTTTTTTTCATCGCTAAATATGACTGACTGCCATTTCTCTCCATATGACATATGCTTTCGAGCCCACATAAGTCTTTGTAACTTATGATATGGTTTCAGAGGTGGTTTCTTCTGCATTTTGCTATAAACGATTGTTCCTTTTTCCGAAATTCGTCTACGAATCGTATCCTTTGATACAGAGAGTCCCGATGAGCTTTGAACTCCACGTACGCTCATTTGTTGAGTACTCGCTAGTCTTTGTATCAGGCGATCCTCTCGTACATTTGTCACACGTGGCCTCCCAGACCGACATTTTGCTTTATATTCGGAACCACTCGATAAAACTCGATAAATAGATTTTTTTGACCTATTAATAATAGCAGAAATTTCAGAAACGCTCTTCCCTTCACCTTTCAACTGCCAAATCCTTGAAACCTCATTCACTTGAATTTCTTTAGCTCTCGGCATGTCGACTATGAAGCGCAATCGTTTGCAGAACTTAAGTACTCCAAATTTGTGACATCATCGATTCTAAATTTGCATATGCCAGCGAATATTCAAAGAAATTTAGAATAGTGTCTAAACTTTTGCGACAAGCACATTTGAATTTTTATGAAAAAAATTAGTATTATAGCAAATAAAACGACTGTCTTTTGTACATACCATTTTAAATCAGTTTTTGAATATATTTACAGGTTTTTGTAATTCTGACGTCATAATTCTACATTTTAAAGCTGAATGACGTCATTGTCTAAACTTTTGCGTCATAGTGTACGTGTGTTATCGCGTGACAAATACAAGATCGTTTCAAAGTGTTAGCCATGCTAGAAATTCAAAGTGCTATAATTCAACCATTTTTTAAGATCTAAACAAAAGAACAAATTTTCAGAAACAAAAACTGCTCCAGAATCTTTGTATCAAGGCCAAACACATAAAAAAAATCTTTTTTATTTTCCAATTTTTTAATACCTCATTTTAAATTTTAAATTACATTTTTTTAAAAATAGCAACCCTTTTGAAACAAGATGGCGAATGAAGCTGTGCCAACGAACTCGGTCGAGACATTCGTGTGTACTATGTACAGACCAAGTTACATCCAAATCGGTTCATAAATACGCCTATTATCGCGTGACAAAAATCAGGTCGTTTTAAAATGTCAGTCACAAAATGCTATAACTCAGCCATTTTTTTAGATATAGACAAAACAAAACCTGTTCCGGAATCTTTGTATTAAGGTCAAACACATACGAAAAAATTCTTTTTCATTTTCTAATTTTTTGGTATCTCATTTTAAATTTTATTTTTTTTAAATGGCCGCCATTTTGAAACAAGATGGCGGATGAAGCTGGCCAACGAACTCGGTTGAGATATTTGTAAGTACTATGTACACACCAAGGTACATCCAAATCGGTTCATAAATACGTCTGTTATCACGTGACAAATATCAGGACGTTTCAAAATGTCAGCCACGCTAGAAATTCAAAATGCTATAACTCAGCCATTTTTTAAGATATAGACGAAAAAAAAACTGCTACCGAATCTTTTTATCAAGATGAAACACATAAAAAAAAAATATTTTTTCAATTTTCAATTTTTTGGTACCACATTTCAAATTTAAATTTTTCTTAAAAATTTAAATGACCGCCATTTTTAAACAAGATGGCGGATGAAGCTGGCCAACGAACTCGGTCGAGATATTGGTATGTACTATGTATAAACGAAGTTACATCCAAATCGGTTCATAAATACGCCTTTTATCGCGTGACAAAATTCAGGACGTTTCAAAATGTCAGCCACGCTAGAAATTCAAAATGCTATAGCTCAGCCATTTTTTAAGATATAGACGAAACAAAAACTGCTCCGGAGTCTTTGTATAAAGGTCAAATACATAAGAAAAAAATATTTTTCCATTTTCAATTTTTTGGTACCACATTTCAAATTTTAAATTTTTTAAAATTTTTTAAATGGCCGCCATTTTGAAACAAAATGGCGGATGAAGCTGGCCAACGAACTCGGTCGAGACATTGGTATGTACTATGTACCCACCAAATTACATCCAAATCGGTTCATAAATAGGACAGTTACAGTGTGACATAGGTCAGATATATATATATATATATATATATATATATATATATATATATATATATATATATATGGATATATATATATATATATATATATATATATATATATATATATATATATATACATATATATATCAATTTTGAACGGAGGGTGGTTTCGGGGTCTGGGGGTCATGATCGATGAAAATATACCAACATTTTTTGAAATCGCTTTCCTCCGAACGGCTGCAATAGGTAGCTTTTTGTAATGAAAGCTACCTAATACATACATTTAAAATTTAACGCCTTTCTCTCATTTCATGTGAAATAAAAAAATGAAAGAAAGTAATAAAAATATAGTACCATAAACCAAGAAAATATATTTCAACGCCAATGCCTATAGTTGGGGCACGTTTAACTAGTCAATGGGTACTATGCTACGCCAGCCTTTTTACTAACTTTGGCGTTGTAGGATCGCCGGATTTGGCTGTTTATCGTTGTTTGGGGGAATAAATTTGAGCGAGTTCATGTTACCAATTCTTTTGTTTTTTCATGTTCTACGCAGATTATTCCGTATTCCTAAAAGAATTTCGGTTCCATTGTTTTAGCCTAATGTACTAAATTTTGTCATCTGTGATTTCTGAATTTTTAGCGATTCTTATGCGATTTAATGTTTCTTTTTTGTTTTTGTTTTTCGCGGCGATTTTCTACATTATTAAAAATACATCCAATTGTTAACTTTTAGTCCAATACAATAAATTTTATCCTTTTTTCAATGAAGTTTATTTGGAATTCGCGTACAGCAATTTTTGTGGGTTTTTTGGGGGGTTTTCGGGACGATTTCTCAACATTCGCAAATTGAATCTAGGGGTCGATCCAGGCAAAATTTGGGGCCAATTTAGGGCCCTTTCACAAAAATCTATTTAATAAAATGGACCCCTTCACAAAAATAAATTTTATAAAATGGGCCCCTTCACAAAAATTAATTTAATAAACTGGGCCTCTACACAAAAATGAATTTAATAAAACAGGCCTCTTCACAAAAATGAATTTAATAAAACAGGCCTCTTCACAAAATTCCTTTTAATAAAATAGGCCAGGCCCCTTTCGTAACAATCTTTTTCATAAAAACTGTTTTAAAATATGTAATTTGTAAATAAAACCAGGTCACGGAAAGCAAAAACTTTAGCAAGGGGATTTAAAGAAGTTTTTGTTAATAAATTCTTGGTTCGAATTTGAGTAACTGGATTTCAACTTTCATTACAAAATGGTATTTTTTCACAAAAATATTATAAAATTCACAAAAATAACTTTTACTTTTCACAAAATGGGCCCCAAGAATAAAAACCTGCATCGACCCCTGGAATCCTATTTTTTTCCAATATAGAAATTTTTTTATCCTGCAATTTTTGAAGTTTTAGTCATTTATAATGCTATTTTCAGCGTTTTTTTGCGAAGATATAAAATTAACGATGATTTAATGTACAAAAATATTCAGAAAGAACTAATTTATAAGAGAAAAATTGTGTTTTAGTTCAGACACCCTCCCACCCAACCAGAAAAAAAAGGACAGGAAATTTTATTTTAAAAGTGCGCGAACAAAAATCATATCATATAAAATTAGCTAGCAAGAAGCTATATCATATTAAATTAAACAGTTTTTTTTAATACATTCAATATAGAATTTATCGTAAATCACATGAAACGTGTATAAAATAAAAATTGTTTTTCCCTTTATTTTTATAATAAAAATAAATGGTCTTCGCTGATGTGTTTGTAATAGAAATCTTCTTCGGAAAATCATAAAAGAAAACAGTAATTAATATTTTTAGCTTTTATTTTCTAAATCAATTATTATTTAGTCTCAGATTTGAAAGCTTTCATTACAATAATAACAAGAAATAAAGCTACCGGTGTAATAAACTCATAGTAATTAATGCTAAAATTCAAAAGCTGTGCAGTGTTTTATTATAAAGCCGACTAAAAATGTTATTGATATATATGTTAACATTTTAAATAAAGATAAAATTCTTATTATTTAGCATTCAATTTTTATGTTTAAAACAAAAGAAAAATTTGAAAATAATCTAATTATATCCTTACAAATTTTGTTCCAATTTCATATTCAGTATAAATTTCATCCTAAAAATTATTATAATATCACTTTTTTCAAACTTATCTATTAAAATAGAAGGAAACACACATACACACCCTCTCACAATGTTCGTACAACACTTTACTCACAATTTTTTTTCTCACAATGTTTACAAATAAATGCACATTTTTAGTAGCATTGAAGAAATTGTTTTAAACTAATCCAATATATTCAGATATTTTGCAATTTCGTTTCCAGTTAATTGATTTATGTCAAATTAAATTATAATTTAACTTATCGAATCAAATTAACTTACATTTATGTATAAAAATATAGCATGCATTATGAATAACTGGTGAATTTTTTCTTGTTTTTGTGTCTAAAATACTGTTAAAATATTGAATTTATATCATTGTTTAAAAGACAAATTAATTTAACTTCTGACCAATTCTTTCTAAGTAAAATAAGAATAGTTTAAACTTCTGTATGCGGGGGGATGGAAATTATATCGTGAATGTACTTAAGAAAAGCCGCATTAAAAAAGAGGTTCGTTTTAATTCACGCAAAAGGAAAATTCTTGTTATTTTACACACTCTTTCCATATGCTTCATATTTATTTGAGGTGAAATTGTCTAATCCACCAAAATTTTCTATCCAACGCGATTGTCCAGTAAATTAGATAAATAAATAAAAATCCATTCTTAGACAACAATTGCTTGTAATTAATTTACCGGAAACTAAGAAAAACTGTTCGATTTCAAATCCCTTCAAATATCACGCCTGCAAGTATCCTGTTTTTACATTTAAAAAAGAGCCTTAAAATATAAAGTTTCCGGTTCTTGAGCGGGGAAAGATAATTTTTTTTAGAACAGCCTTACAATAAAGAGCTTCTTTTATTCGTTTTATTTTGCAAAAGAAAATTTTCTTTGTTATTTTAAATGTTTCATCCATATGTTGGGTATGTACATGGGGTGAAATTTTCCGAAAAATTCGAATCCACCGAAAATTTTTCTCTATATACAATAGCTTAAAAAAAGAAACTTTTGATTGGACATAAAAAATCTACAATCTTTGATAATAAGAAGAGGCAATATCTATTGACCATCACCCCGCACAGCTCTGTTGGGGGTCTAAGGTTGCTAGTTATTTGCGAGCACCGCGCCAAGTACTCGCCAAAAACCTTCCTTGCGAATAAATACATTCCCTTGATTATTATTAGATATTTATGATAAAAATGAATATATGCTAAGCTCTATCGATTTCGATTAATGAGTTAATCATTTTTCCTGTGAAAATGAAGAAAAAAAGAAATTTAATATGCCATTTCTTTCATATTCAGTACAGAACTATTTATTGTCGCGGACTTACTCTCCTCTCTAGTATAATCACCATTGACAACTTAGGTCTTCCTTAGGTATAGTTTTTAATTTACACATACAAAAAAAGTTGATACATGCGAGGAAAAAAATGCTATTGGTGAGATTTTTGCTCAGCTAGCATAAAGGTGCTGATAATTTTAATAAAGTCATAGATTCATTGATAATGTCAGCCGTTTTGTGATAGTTTTTAAAGACTATTATATATGCAATGGATTCAGTTTGGAAATAAAGAAAAATTCTGAAATATCTATTTCTTAGACAAAGAATTTTGTGAAGGGTATTATCATAGCTGCCAAATCTTCCGCTTTTTCAGACCACAAAATTTTAATAGAAATTTTTGCCTTATTTAATCGGCAGATTACGGCGATTTAAAAAGATAAAATTTTCTATAAAATTTTTGTGGTCTGAAACAGCGTAAGATGTTGGCAGCTATGGTATTATGTTTTAAGGTGAAAAACTGTTAAGTGCCTTGTAAATGACTTCAGTTTTTCTTCAACAGATCCCGCCTTACCGATCCTATTTTGCATGTAGGACAATGAACAGGAAACCATATTAAAAAAATATCAGAATGAATCTATTATAACATATTTAATGCATTGTTTAATAAAAGAAATTTCAGTTTTTCCAGTTTTGAGAAACTAGAAAAAAAAAAAAAACTCCATGGAAAAAAAGTTTCTTTTAGCATTCCTAGCTTCAATTTTGATTAAGATTTAATTTGTGTAACATATTTGATAAAGATATGACTATTTTGGTGAGGTTTAAAACTATAATCAAAGCAATGATTTAAACTCCATCTAAAATCATCAAATGATGCATAATGCAATGATTGAGATAACAGTGGGATTGAACTGTGCTGGTTAATGACAGGCAGCCTAATGAACATGCATAAAATGTTGCTTTATGTGGTGTATGTGGTGTACTCAGCATATGCTTGACTGGAAAACTAATCTGCCATTTCGTGGTATATATATTATAAACATAAACTGACTAATAAATATTTGTTTCATGGTAAAATACGGGCATAGTTTCTATCCTCAAAAGCCCTCTTACTATTAAAACGCGCAAACTTGTTGAATCTAGGACCCAGGCTGTCGGGGTTTCTTAATCTAGTTTACTTAAACAACAAGAAAAGCCTGTCGGACACAAAAACACCCTGACTGAATCCTCCTTTCCACTAACTAATTCACCTATGATACTATCATCCAACATTTCAAAAAAAAAAAAAAAAAAATCCATGTCTACTGTATCACTAATGGAAGACTTTCGCCAAAATTAGAATTCTGGCCATCATCATAAGAATCTGTTAACATAGAATACCCTCTTAATCGGTCATAAAAATCTTCAGCTCAATCCAAAAAGTCAACCGAACATGAGACTGAAAAAAAACCTTTATTTCATCTGCAAGTACATTCCAGAAACCTAATGTTTTTCGAACTCAGAAAGCAAAGCAAAAATGTTGTGCAGAGAGAGAGAGAGAGAAATCCTCAACTCAAGCTTCTTCATAATGGAAGATTGCGAAGAAAAAAAACCAAGAAATTATGTCTTAATTCATGAATTACTAACATTAAGAATCCCAAAACAGCTGCAAAACTATGTGGATGAGGCTATGGAATCAGAACCTTATGACTCAAGTGGAGATAAAAAAAATACTGTTTTAAAAGAGTTTGGCTCTAAATAGTCTTATATATTTTTAAATAATCTGTGGTTTTTAAACTTGCATTTATGCAGTATTTGTACAAAATTTTATATTTTGTTTTGTTGAACTATCATTACTTTACAGCTTTTACAGCTTCCCGTAAGGCATGGTGACGTTACGGCGACGTCGTTGTGAAGTCACACTGTGACTTTTGACCGTCGATGTGACGTCACGTGACGTCGATGTGAAGTCATAGTGACTAGAATGTGAAGTCATTATGGCCGTTTTAGAGCTCATTTGTGACGTCACATTGTGACCAATTTGTGAAGTCACGGTGAGACCAATTTGTGAAATATGTGTCATTTGTGACGAAATTGTCATTAACACTGTGGTGATTCTGTGACGAGAGTGACAATGTTGTGAAGTCACATTGTGACAATTTTGTGAAAACTGTGTAATTTGTGACGATTTTGTCATTAACTTTGTGAGGAATATGTGACTACAATGACAATGTTGTAACAGCGTTAAGATGCAAGACATTTATTGAAAAATGAAATCGCTATTCGAATCCAATCAGTGAACATAGTCAATGGAGGCAGGAGGAATTATGAGTAATAGAAAATTCTGAAGTTTCCAGAACATTTTCAGAATGTTTTTTCCCGATACTTTGTAGAAATTTGCGTTTTTTTCGCAATCCTTCGGCGAAATTCGCCTTAGTTGCACGATTTATAGACGAAATTCGCTTTTTTGCAATCATTTGATGAAATTCACGTTTTTCTTCAATCTCTTGACGAAATTGCGATTCTTAGATGAAATCCACGTTTTTTTTCACGACCTTTTGAAGAAATTTAGATTTTTTTTCGCGATCGTTTGACAAAATTCGCCTTATTTGCGCGATTTATTTACAAAATTTCGCCTTTTATGCGGTCTATTGATGAATTTTGCGTTTTTTCTACAATCTTTTGACAAAATTTGCTATTCTTAGATGAAAGTCGCTTTTTCTCACGATCTTTTGACGAAATTTGCATTTTTTCGCGGTCCTTTGACAAAATTCACCTGTAGCCAACCAAGTTATTTTTCTTTTCTATACACAACATAGCAAGTATAATAAATTTTTGCGAGTAAAAGAATAATTAGGTAATATATTATTTTCTCATTCTACTTTTGCGATAATAAATTTACAGTAAATTGGAGCTAAAGAAGAATGAAAGAATGATATCTGCTTAACAACTACCGTATTTACTCGTCTATAGTCACACTTTTTTTGCCAATTTTTTATTGTGAAAGTCTAAGTGCGACTATTAAGCGGGGAAATCTACTACACAATATTGTACGCTCTAATGCTAAAACATTACTAGTATAAAAAAACAAATTATAATAAAATTAGTAACTTATCAAATGTTTCCAAATTATGTGCTGTTTATTAAATAACCATTTTTCTTTTTATGGTAATATCTTTATAGACGTAAAATTTACAAATAATCTTTGTGAAAATTTTGACAAAAAATTCTCATAATAAATCACTTTCACGGAAGATATCAGTACCACTATTGTAATGTGAATCGGTGCGGTGTCTGAAGAATCTCCGTCATTCCATAAAATGTCATCTTCGCTTCCGCCCAAAGCGTCGGAGATTAATAGTAATATTCCTTTGTACAAATGCAAGATGAGCTGCAAACCATATTTGCTTGTTTTGTTTTTTGTGCCACTAACTAAATTATATTTATTTGCTGTTTTTATTAATTCTGCAATTACTTACTGTTCCCTCTAGGCCATTTTCTAAAGTTGCAGCACCCTGTTCTTTTTAAAATGGGCGAAATACATCCTTTTTTTTTTTAAAAGTGAAATTCCTCTTTAGTTGCAATCAGAAATTTCTTGTAAAAAACTTCCCCATACGACAGTATTCCTACATCAGTGTGTCCAAGACCTTGCAAAAATTATAGAACTTTATTTCTTCAGAAAATATAAGATATTATTAAATCGTGTCGTTATTTAATTGTATTTTTCAATTTGTAATTCATAAAATCCTTACAAATTAATGTCACTTTATTTATCAAATTAACAAATTATATACTTTTTTCTTATAGCATTACGAAACACATTACTACATTACATTTACTCATGAAGCTCTGTCATAATGCTCTGTTTTTACTGAATTAGCACCTCTTTTTAATACATATGACTAATAATACCTAAAGCATTTTTATATGGAAAATATCAATTATTTATTCAAATAAAGTTTTGAAATTCAATAGCGATACTTTCATATTAGCAACATTCCAAGAGTTAATAGTCGAAGAAATCGCCAAAGATTTTACTACCTACAGCAGTTTTTTTTTAATTCTAATGGTTTTAGTAGTTTAAGCGAGCAGTTTGATTACATGTTTATTACATTTGTGTTTTATTTATGTACAATTTTTGATGACGTTTTTAATTTACTATAAAGGTTTTAGAATAACGTGTGGTGAAAATTTTATATATACAGTCTGTTACAAATGCAGGTAATCATATTTACTTTTATATGACACAGTAAAATAAAAAATTAGTATGTTGTAGCCATCACAAAACTTTCTTCTATATAAATCACGTCAATTAAATCATTTAAATAGTACGAGAAATTACATCAATTTAGCACCAATTCATATCAAAGTGTATCTGAATTTGAAGTTTGATAAAAATTCGTGCCTTAGTTCTCGAGATAGAGCTATAGCGGAAATTCTGAAAAATGTAGCATAGCAGCGCCACCTGTTGAGGGATTTACACCAATACATAAACAGAAATAATTGATATCCAGGTATACATGGATCTGAAGTTCGTTGAAAATCCAAGCATTAGTTCTTGAGATAGAGCTATTGCAAACACAAAAACAGCATAACAGCGCCACCTATTGAGCGATTTACACCAAACTGTATAAAATGTCAATTCATGTTAAGGACTAACTGATTCTAAAGTTTGATGAAAATTCGTGCATTAGTTCTTGAGATACACCTATAGTGGAAATTCTGAAAAATGCAGCATAGCAGTGCCACCTGTTGAGCGATTTACACCAAAATATACAAAATGACAATTCATGTCAAGGATTAACTAATTCTGAAGTTTGGTGGAAATTATTGCATTAGTTCTTGAGATACAACTATAATGGAAATTCTGAAAAGGGCAGCATAGCAGCGCCACCTGTTGAGCGATTTGCACCAAAACACAAATTGCACTAATTCATATCAAAGTATACTAGAAATCTGAAGTTTGATGAAAATCTAAGCATTGGTTGTTGAGATAGAGCTATTGCGGAAATCGTAAAAATGCAGCATAGCAGCGCCACCTTTTGAGCGATTTACACCAAAATGTACAAATCTTCAATTCATGTCAAGGATTAACTGAATCTGAAGTTTGATGAAAATCCATGCATTAGTTCTGGAGGTTGAGCTATTGCGGAAATCGTGAAAAAGAATGCATAGCAGCGCCACCTGTTGAGCGATTTACACCAAAAACTAATCAGCACCAATTTATATCAGGGACTAACTGTATATAAATTTTTATTAAATTTCGTGCATTTGTTCTTGAGATAGAGTGCCCACAAAATTTGTGTTACATACAGACAGACAGACTCACAGAGTAACAGACTCACAGACAGACATTTTGTAAAAACATGTTTTTCGGAATCTCTGACCCCTAAAATGTGTAAATCCTTTGAAAACCGGAAGTCGAAAATTTTCACGAATCCAATACTTTCTTGTAAAGATAGAAGAAAGTAATAATGAAAATAATATAAAATAGTTAGCCCTTTTTATTTGAATAAAGTATAAAAATTCAAACTATAAGCACAAAATAGAAGCTCACATTGGTACATTATTACTGTTATTATTTTATTTACAGGATTAGATGATAATTATAAATAATAAGCTCTTTAATCAGTCTGTTTTCTAATAGAGTGTATAGTATAGATAATTTGAAGTTTATGCATATAAAATCATTCAGGAAGTAAAATATTAAAAGTATCCAGAAAAAAATAATGAAATATATTTTACATTTCAGCCTCATTCATTCAAGTACATGGATATGTTTTTTAATAATTAAAATCTTTCAATAAAACCAAATTTAAATTCTCACTGGGTTGCATAATTTCTATATTTGTCAATAAATTGAGACACCGGTTTACTTTGAAAACTTTTCGTTCATAATGTCTAACTGAAAAGTTCTTACCAGCTAAGGATATCTCTTTATAAATTTTTATAACTTTTCTCACATCGAATTGTACTCATTGACACTGATTTTTTCCTCTTAATACTAGATATGCATGACAGCCTTTAAATAGTACTTCTCCATTATGTAAAAAAATTCTTATTTCTTCTAAATAAAATAAACTATCTTCTTTTCTTCTGAACAGATATTAATTTTTAAATAAAAATGTGCAACGCAATTGTTTGAGACCATCAAAAAATTTTATTCTATAAAAAGGCCTTTTTTATTTAGTACGTTAAATATATTTAAATATTTGCTAATTATGTTAAACTGTGATTATAATATTTTTATATGTCATTTTAAAGTTTGAGAAAACGTGATTTTAACCTATAATATTTTAAAAGAAAACAAATCTTATTAAAATAAATTTATATAAATAATTTTAATCATCTGATTAAAATTGTTGATAGACAGTTATTTATTTCAATAAATTAAATAATAAATGTACTAAACTTTATTAGGTTAATGAAGTTTATAAGAAAATACTAAAATCGTTATAATTTAAAGAAAAGCAAACTCTGGAATAAAATATTTTTCCATATCTTTTTTTTTTTCCCTTAACGTTATTCTTTAAATTCCGATGTAATCCATGTTTTAGGAAGAACAAATTTTGGAAGTAGAAAATATGTCCAATAATACATACAACAGCAATAATGGGAATCATTTAAACCACACCAAAGATAGTGTAAATATCTCGAACTCATATTTTTGTCTAAAGTATTATCTTGGGATGATTATTCCTATGAATTTTTTAGGTTAAATGTTTATATCTGGCAGACTGCATGTTCATAACGCTATCTATTGTCCAGCAAAAAACCTCCCTCAGCCTGTTCCAAAGATTAAACGCAATATGTTGTCTTTAATAGTTTTTAACGTCTGCGGTTTTTCGCGCTCTTTTTTGTCTCTCAAAGCAAGAACAGATGGCTTTTCCGTTCTTATACATTTATATGACATAATATTTTTATAAGCGTACTTCTAATTAAAATTTCTTGTTTGAAGAATTTTTTGATGCATTTAACTTTTTTTTATGTGTTTCAAAATAGTTCCAAGTTTTAAGTTTTGTAAAGCTACCTTTTTGTCAAATATGACAATAACTAAACTAACACTATGAGTATAACATATTAAAGAATGTTTGAAGTTTTAGAGCATTTAAAATTAATTTTAATATGCAATAATGCAAGGTCGTTTGAAAATAGAAAAGTAAATTTTGTATTAAACGTAGTAAATGCAATGTAGTATGTTCATAAAAAAGAAATAAAATAACTGGCGAAATAATATTTTTAGCGGGGGAGTGGGGGAGGCGGAAAATCAGGCAATTGTCATTTTTTTCTATTTTAATTTCCTGTAGAGTAAAACAGCTTGTAAATGAACAGTATTTTTCAAAATAAATTTCTAGAAACAAACAAATAAAGAAAAAATATGAATAATCAATTACGCCACGCGTTTTACATATATTTTGTGTACAGTGAAACTTCCCTGTGTGACACCTCCATTAAGCGACCACCTCCCTGAAAGACCAATTTTTCATAGAAAGAAAGTTATTCCCATAGGCTCAATACTAATTTTACCTCCATTCAGAGGCCATCCAAGTTGAACTCCCTCCATGAGCGACCAATTTCTTTGAAGAAAATGAAATAAATTCCGTTTTTTCCTGGTCGCTTGAAGAAGGTTTTATTAGAAAATGAATTCCGGAGAGCGCATTATTCATCAAACTTCTAAACTTAGTTTATAATTTTTTTTAAATATTTTATTCCGGTAACTATTAAGTGTTTAAACACCTTTGTGCCTCTTTAGGCAATGAATTTAACTCTGATGACAAATTAAGAATGACGGTCAACAAACTGCCCTGCCCTATTCTGTCAGGAAACTCTCAAAGAAATAGATAAATTAATAAAATCTTCATTATTTGTTCACGTCCAAAAAAAACCAAAAAACAAATGCATTTATTTACTGAACTTCGAAAGGACATGGGAATAAAAGCTATAAAAGATATAAAAGATAAAACCGTAAAATCACAACAAACGTCAATATATTCATTTTCTAAACTCTGTAGTAATTAACTTATGTAATTAACTTTTGTTCTGAAACCTAAATTTTCATATTTTTTCCTAATGTGAAAAATAAATTTTAGTAACATTAATTGTTACCTTTTTTTAACGATAAAAATCTAGATTTAAACGTGACCTCCATTAAGAGACCACCTCCCGCAGCGACCAATTTTTATTTGAACGGAACGTGGTCGCTTTAAAGAGGTTTTACTGTACTTTATTTTATATTCGGAAAAAGTTAAATTTATTTAAAAAGTGTGACACAAGTAGCCAAATTTATTTTTTAAAAATTACTTAAAATAATTAAACACAAGCAGAAAAATTTATTACTGAAAATATGCAAGTGTTTTATTTATTATAATAAAGCATTGCTTTATTACAAAACTCCGTCCCTTCCCATGCCCACACACGATTTGTACACACAATAATTTATAAATAACAAACCATTTTCCCGGATTATAGAATTCAGGAAAAAAACATTTTCTTATTATTGAAATGTCTGCAGTTAATACGTTTTTCGAGATTGACCACTAATAACACCAAAAAACATTTTTATATGAAAAATATCAATTATGAATTCAAATAAAGTTCTAAAATTCAATGGCGATACTTTCATATTAGCAACATTCCAAGAGATAATATTCGAAAAAATCGTCAAATATTTTACTACCTACAACAGTTTTTTTAATTCAAAAAGTTTTAGGCGAGCAGTTCGATTACATGTCTATTAAATTTGCGTGTTTTATTTATGTACATTTTGATGAAGTTTTTAATTTTGTTGTGAAATATTAGCCGGAAACAAACACTGAATTATATTTATTGTTTGAAGAGGAAAGTTTTAATCTTAACATAGGTTTTGTCACACTGTGAGTTTACAATATGGTAGGGTTTTTTGTCATATAATCAGACGTATGTTAAATGTAGTGACGTAACAATTTTTTTTAATTGCCAGAAAAATATCTTTTACAGTAAATAACATGTTTTGAAGAATTTTTGTAATTTTTAAATGTTTTCTAAGAAGTTCACATATCAGTCACAATGTGACATCGCTGAGTGGTGGCATTTTGGTCACAATTGTGAAGTGATCGCAGTGACTTACAGTGACGTCACAATGACGTCACTGTGACCATGCATGCTTTGAGGGTTTTAACTGAATGTTTTTCTTTCTGTCTTATTACTCTGGCATTTTGACTTTATTAAATGGTTTTAATTATATATCTCATATCATTATTGTTTTCATTAATCTACATTGTTTTTATCATCGTACTGTTATGACAATTTTTTAAACCTAATTTTTTAAAATATCATTTTGTGTTTTGATTTTAACGCTTGTCTTTGCGCAGCATGTCCCTAAAGAGATTTTGTGGAATTTAGAGCTGGACGATATCAGAAATTTAATATCGTAATATATCAACGAGTTAATATTGATATTGGTGATATATTGCGATAACTACCTTAATGTGCGTAGGAATTGAAAAAAAAAATTGTTATTTCGAAAGATAGGTATGTAGTAGCAATTTAAATACAAACAGTTCTAGAAAGCAACGAATCAAGTGTTTTATACCAATTTTCTCACAGAATATCCCTTAAATAAATATATATATACATATATTTCAAAGGCGGTGGTCACACGGCGTGACCAACTAATTTTTATTCTAAAACTGACAACCGACTCCAAGAATATTTTAATAAAATTTTACTTTTATAATGAAAATGTAGAAGAGAAAATTTTTATTTTCTAAGAAATTCGTTTTAAAATTCTGGTGTCAGTCAATTATTTCGTCATTTTACGAAAGAATTTTTCTACCCCTGAAAGGGCTAAAAAAGTGAAACACAAAAGTAAAAATTTAAATTGATTTATTGCCGCATGTCATGCTAATATATTTGTAATTAAACAGGTTTCAATGGATGGAAGATGTAGTAGAAATGTTGTTTCTCAATATTTCTCTATAGTATCATAGTATCTTAATTCAAAAATGAAAAGTAAAAAATAATACTCCGGCAGCTTACGTTAAATTCACTCGAAAAACATTCACTATACCGCTAATACGGCAGAAAAAATAAGATCATACGAATGTTCTATGAATGATACGGCGACGCAGCAGAGGCAATTTCTAGACGTTAGTAGCTAGGCAGTGGTGTAGTCCTGGGAAAAAAAGTGGGGGGACGCTCATAGTTTCGAACATTAGGGTTTATACCACATACAAGGCAAACTTTATTTTGAATCTCTCTTTTCGTTTTCAATTGCAGAGAAAAGTAATTTAAAAATTAAATTTAAAATTAAATTTAAATTTAAAAATTAAATTTAAATTAATTTAATTAGTTTCTTTTGGACACTAAATAGATTGCTGTAGAATTCAAAAATTTAAAACCTTATTTCGTGACTGAAAATTTTTGGAATAGAATTCCTAATTCAGTAACACTAATTCAGGCAACGAAATTTTTATTAGAATTTGTGTTGAATTATTTATTTTGGAAATAGTTATAAAATAACTGTTTTCAATTGAGAGCCTTGAAAATTATTGCATTTTTACTTTATGGTCAGTGTAAGGAATTCATTGTAATCGTGAAAAAGAAAAATAAGACTGTGAAATTTTGGTATATCTTTACTTTTTGAAGTCCCCTGAATCCATTTTGCCTATTTTTACAACAATTCACTATGTATGTGCGTATACATGTGTGTATGTTGGTATTTCCTTAGTCTTTTTTCCCCATGTGTGTTTGAACATGATGGCATTCAAACGGTGTTTTCGACTGGGCTCAAATTTTGCAACTGAAGAAATTCGACACGTTTTTCGCAACTAGCCAATTTTTAAACCTTTTTTGACCAGAAGTAACAAATAAGTACTGATTACAAGAAAAAATATCCAAAAATGTGGCCAAGGCCGAAGAGAATCGATAAATAATGCTTTTTATTGGTCCGAAGAATACGTTTTATACTCAAATGATGACCCAAATCGATGTTTTTAAAAATATGAATTTTAAAGAGTGGAAATAGATAAATATCCTTTTACAGAACATTTCCAAAAATTACGTTTCATTAAGATTTCTTAAAAAAAACTTCAAATAGAAACTTTAAATTAGTAAGTATAAGTTACTTCTAATGTGTAAATGCAATACTTGATTTTTTTTTTTTTTTCAAAAATTAGAATTTTAACGGTGTGAAATGCGGAAAGAAATTTCTAAAATTTCAGTTTCATCACGATTTCTCAAGAAACGTAAAACATGGCACTTATGTATTTTCAGGACTTACATGCTCGTTAAAATGTTTTATTATTATTATTATTATTAAAATTTAAATACGGTGAATTGATGGGAAAGTCCTCTAAAATCGTCTCATCACGATTTATCTGAAGTTGTTTTCTACAAGGAACTGGAAAATAAGTATAGTAGTATAGTTATTAACGTGCAGAGGCTCACGAAGAACGGTTTTTGAAAATTTTGAAATTTTAAATGATGAAATGAGCTGAAAACCTTCTAAAGTTGCTATTCTTCTGAAACTATCAAGTAAGAATATTAAATTTGACATAGAAATTATTATTAATGCGTAGATATTCTGATTGACAGAATGAAATATGATCGAAATTTGAAAGTGTGAATCGGCGCAGTGAATATTATCACATTATTAATAAGTATAAAATCTATTCTAATGATAAATTTATTTGAATTGATGGCATTCTGTAAAGTGATTAAACAGTCGAGCAGAAATTTTTAAAAGATAACTTTTTGAAGTAGTTTCGATACCAAATAACACTTACATTTGTACTAGAGAAGTTGTTTAAGAAGCATTTTCCTAATAAATTAGTTTTGAAGTTTAAAAAAAAGTTTTTCAAATTAATTTTAATTAAATATTTAAATAAAATTGAAAAATGGTTTTAAAACAACAGCAATATATTTAATTTTGTCACAGTTTAATGATATGCATTACTTTTCCTCTGTCAGAGAACTTTTCAGAAATACTTGCTCTCATAAAAGTTCTCAACTCTTTATACTTTTCGAGATTACGTGTCAATAGCCATTCTATGATTTTCCATTTTCCAAATTTTGAGTAAGCCTGTGGTTTTAGCCAGGGGTGCAAGCGCTGCGCCAGAAATGGCTGATTGCTACCACTAAATTTTCACAGCATTCTTCACCTTATTCAATGACGAAATTTCTGAGATTTAATAAGGCGAAGAATACTGTTAAAATTTAGTGGTGAAAATCAGCAATTTTTGGCGCAGCGCTTGCATCCCTGTTTTAGCTTAGAGTAAGTAATTTTTTAATGATTTTGTTGCAGCAAAAATAAAACTTTCTAACTGACAAATTTTGAATAGAAGAGTCGCATAAAAGTTTTAAAAAAAATTGTATTCATTTTTTTAATTACGAGAATATTTTTTCACTGTCATAATATTTCAATATTATTTTAAGCATTTTTATAATCTACATTACCCACTTATCTCCAAAAGGTAATAATTAAAGCGCGTATCAATCTTTATAGTACACCCTGTATACCGGCCAATATATTAATTATTTACAAATGTTTATAAAATTAATTTTAGAGCAATAATGTATGATGGAAAAGCATGTGTAGCATTTTTTATCAAAAATAAAATTTCGTTTATTTTAAACAAACATCAAGCAATAATTGTTTATTAATAGTAATGTATAAATTTGAATCATTTTGAGTGGCCTTATATAGAAATTAATAATTATATCCGTATCACATAACACACTAAAATTTAAACCAGCTGCAAAACGCATTTCAGTAAATATTCGGCCATAGTATATTTGAATTATTTTGTGTTACGCTGTATACAAATATCATTTACATACCTAATTAATGTTTTGTTCAGCATAATATAAAAAATATATATGTAAAATGTATAATGCAGAGTTCTCAAATGGTACCCTTTTGCCCTAAAGTTCCCTTTTTAGAAAAAGGACCTCTTTGCTCCACTTCGCCCTTTTACAGTGACTGAAAAAAAAAAAAATAATAATTTACTAATGTGGAAAAATCGCCGCAAAATGTAAAGAGCTCCAAAAATCAAAGCGAACAAAATTTACTACTGCTTGCATAGTGGGCTTGCATAGTATAGCATTGTAACAGAAATTCTTTTATGAATGTCAAAAAATCGCCACGGAATGCGGAAAAACGTTAAACTCAACGAAAATCGCATTAAAAATCACTAAAAATCCAGAAATCGCAGAGGAAAAAATTGACTATATTAAACTACCAGAAAATTGAAATCGAATGACAAAAAATCGCCTCAAAACACAAAAAACTCAAAAATTATATAAAAAATTAGCAAAAAAAATCAAAAATCACGGTACGAATTCCGAAACAAATTTATTGATAAGAGGACAAAATATGTTAAACTGCAGTAAAAGATTGGAACAGGTAAAAAAAAAAATTGGCATAAAAAATTGCGAAAGATTCAAAAATCGCTGTGCGAATTCCGAATAAACTTTATTGAAAAGAAAACAGCATTTACTATAATGGGACTAAAAAATTTAAACAGGATTCCTTTTACTAATGTGGAAAAACCACGGCAAAATGTATAAAAATCGCTAAAAATTCATAAAAATCACAAAAGGCAAAATTTATTAAAGTGGGCTAAAACATTGTGTCGCGGAATGAAAAAAAAGGTAAAAAATCGGCAAAAATTACAATCTGAGGACGCAATCGCGAAAGAACGAAATCTATTACATTAGGGCTAAGAGTTTGAAACCAAATTCCTTTTTGAATGCAGACCTGCCAACCTTTGAAAATGAGAAATCGTAGCACACAAAATTAAAATTAATCTGGAGGTTGGTTGGTTGATTTTTCGTGTTTCGCAGCCATCTTTTGGCATTCGTAAAAGGAATAAGGTTTCAGTCTTTCAACAACTCAATATAGTAATTTTTTTTCCCCTCTGAAAATGTTTAGTTTCTTCTCATTTCGAAGCTTTTTTTTTCTTTTTTTACATTTGTAAAAGGAGCCTGATTCCAATTTTTTAGCCCAGTGCAGTAAATTTTGATGAAATGCGCGATTTTTTTCCCCCTCGATTATTTCAGGATATTCACAACTTTTTTTTTAAAAAAAACGTAATTCACATTTTTCTATCACAATTCCTTGTAGAAATCCGCATTTTTTACCGCGATCCTTTAATGAATTTTGCGTTTTTTACTACAATCCTTTGACGAAATAAGTGTTTTTTTTTTTTTTTTCCCACGGTCTTTCGGTGAAATTCATGTTTTGTTACCGCGATATTTTGATAAAATTCACATTTCTACCAAGATCCTTTGACGACATTTATTTTCTTCTGCGACCAATTGACGAAATTAATATTTTTACATGGTCATTTGTCGAAATTAGCGACAGTTTATCGCAACCGATCGGCAAAATTTTCAATATATTTTCGCGACCAATTAACAAAATTCACTACTCGTTTCCGCGACCTTTTGACAAAATTTGCAATATTTTCCCTCGATAATTTACCGAAATTCGTGATATTTTGCGCAATTTTATGACGAAATTCGCAATTTCTTTCTGAACTCTTTACGTAATTAGGGATTTTATTCAGCGACCAATCGAAGATAATCACTATTTGTTTCTGAGACCTTTGACGAAATACCCGACATTTTTACACGATCATTTGAAGAAATTCTCAATTTTTTCCGCGATTGATTCATGAATTAATTCGAGGAAATTCCATAAAAGAAAAAAAAATTCGCGGGCTTCCAAGAAATTTCAAAATATACTCGCAAAAGGATCATAGGTCTGTAGAAGAATTTACAGGGGTAAATACTGCACAGCATTTTTCTTTATGCAGGACTCTCCTTTTCCGTGTGCAAATCGTGCGATTTTGCACACTATTTCAAACCTTGCCCCTCAAAGAACCACCTCCCCTCTTTAGAAATTCTTAAAATGGCACCCCTGTTTCTAAGAAAGGGAATTCCTGTATAAATATTTACAGAAATACGATTCACTCGTGATTAATATACATAAAGAGGGTTTTATGTTAAGAAGTTTGTTTTGCAGCCCAGATTTTTTTTTTTCCCATGAGCATTTTTTAATGTCCGGATTTTCGGACTAATGACCAATTTTTTTTTAAACTTTCGGAAATGAATACTTTGAAATTTTGGAAATTTCGGAACAGAATCACTCCTGAAAAATATGCTGCACGGGATAAAAATTGCAACAAGAAACAAAAAAATGCATTTGTGTATATTTTGCAAAAAATCGTAGTTTAAGACCGATTTTCGTAGCATCGTTGTTTATAGGTCCAAATCGTAGCAACTACGATTTTTTCGTAGCAGTTGGCAGGTATGTGAATGTCATAAAATTGAAACGAAACGCGAAAAAAAAAAGCTGAAATTCGTATAAAAAATTCTCCAAAAATAAATCGCTGAACAAATTCTGAATAAACTTTATTGAAAAAGTTGAAAAGAGGACAAAATTGACTACTATTGGACTAAAAAATTGAAACTGAATTCCTTTTATTAATGTGAATAAAATCACTGTGAAGTGAACGGTAAAGAAAAAAAAAAGTTAAAATCGAAAAAAAATTAAATTTAAAAAAATCGAAAACTGGCTTCGAAGTACATAATTTTAGACATAAATGTACATCGCCCCCATCTTGCAACTGTATGTACAGCAGTCTTTTCAGCATATAGACCATACACACCAAACTCTGTCTTTATTATTATAGATTTAATTTTGCTTACGTTTTTGATGTTAGAAGCATATCCCTTTATTAAGGGAAATCTCAGTTAAAATTTATTCTTGTTTTTGTTATACTTCTTAAATATATTTTTATCAGAAGAAAGTATTGGAATCTTTTTGATGGATTTACATGTTTTAGGTTGACCTGAATAAGATTTGACAATTTTTTGAAAATTTCTCTCTATATATGATACATATTTTGTAATTTAGCCACTCTAGTCCAAAAACTAAAGCATAGAATTTAATCAAATATCATATTTAATTAGACCTTAGCATATACAAGGGCTAATCAGGTTTTGGTGTATATGGTCCAACAGGTGGCATTGCTATGCTGCAATTTTCACAATTTACATCATATTTATATCTCAGCATCTCCAGTATGAAATTTCACATTCACTTAACCCTTGACATAAATTGATGCTGATTAGATTTTGGTGTATTTCGCCCAACAGGCCGTGCTGCTGTATCGCTTTTTTAACGATTTCCATCATAGCCAGACCTCCGCATGTTTGGGATGGAATTTCATCATATTTAGTATGTAAGATGATTATGAATATCTGTTGATTCAGTATTGGTTTTGATCACTCCCCAAGGGGCCATACTATGCTTTTTCTGATAAACATCATAGCTTATCTCAGTTTTTGTGTAGAAAGGAACTAAAATTTAAATTAAAGTTTTTAATGTTTAAGGTTAATAAGTAACAATATATATGTTAAACTAATTTAAAATTTTAATACTCAACAATTTTAATTAAAAGTTCGTGCTTCTTTAAGGACAATTATGAAGGTGAATGCTCAATATTGAACACTTTCTATCTTCTTGCAGTAGAATATTTAAGTATGTTTAAATACAGCTCTGTACATTGCTTAATGACTATCTTTATAAAGATAACGAATTGACATATTTTCTAGGGTATTTTTAAAAAAAATGCTTGCATATTTAGAAAAACTCGGTGCAGTATTTTTTGTGGATTGGCCCTTTTTAGTCCCCCTTTTTAATGTAAATGGTTCCTTGAAGTTCTTTTTTAAAATAAAAATGATCCGCTTCATACTTTTAGCTTCATACTTTATACTAAAATGTGTTGGGAGCCATATAATATAATCGAAAATACGTTTCAGAACCCATAGATGACAATGCGATGGATTCTTTTGTCTGGTCTTTTAAATGTATAAATGTTTCGTGCACCGTTTTCCTTAGTATCATTTCCCACTACTTTCCCATGCAATTCAAATAATTATCATTAAAGAATCTTGGCGTTTGTAAATATTTTTTAATGTCCCTGTAAATGAACGATAAATGCTATTTCCGATAGGGACATGTAACGAATTTCAAATGTCATTTTAGTTATATTTAAAATATTATAACCTCATTAATGTCTATTTCAAACAATTTCTGCCAATAAAGCGTAATACGAAAGAACTCTCTTTTTGTTTTCGTGTAAATGAAATACTGATGCTATATACATAATTTACAATAGTGATGTAGTACATTGAACCTCAAAAATATACATAAAATTTTGCCGCAATACAAACAAACTTATGGAAGTTAAAATGCCAATAGGCGAACCAGCACAGTAAACACTTTCAACTTTGTTGAAAAGTATTAAAAATCAATACCTTATTTCTAAAATTGTTAATTTATTGCTGTGTTCATTAAAAAAAAATAATATAAGTTTGGAAAGTCTGCGTCCTCCCGCGGCTCTAGCGTCCCCCTTGAAAATATAAAGTAAGGGGACGCTCGAGAAAAAACAAAAAAGTGAGGGGACGCCGTCCCCCCGCGTCCCCCCTCGACTACACCACTGTAGCTAGGAAATTCAACTGAAAAGCAACCAATGAAGAAGCGGAGAGGATTTGCCATGGGAACGAAAAGCAAAAAGGCGAAGCTTATTAGTTGCGAAGCATACCATTAGCGTACTCATTGGTTGTTATCGAGCCGAGCTTTCCAGCTGTTAAGCTACAGTAATATTATTTCGACTCCGCACATACTTTAGCTCGTGATATATCAAAATCTTGGTATATATCAATAGGTCTCGACCAATAGCAGCGGCATAATTAAACAGAGATGATATCAGCTTTATTCGGTAACGAACAAGCAACGAAATATGCGGTTAATAACAGCAAATGTAGATAACGTATTAGGATATGAACAAAGATAATCACTGGGGGGGGGGGGGGGGGTTATTCTGCTCTGAATAGAGCGGGGCGTTGAATAATTTCGCTCGCTAAAGTAAGGATTTGAGAAGGTATTGCGATATTGGTACGGAATATTTTGCGCTTTTTTTCCTGGTTTAATGTCACAGTACGGAAATAAAAATGTTCTTGGGATATATTGATTGAGTCAGAACTTAGATATCGATATTGGGATATATCGTCAGAGGCAGAGCTTGGATATTGTTATTGTGATAATTAAAAAAATATCAATATTTGTCGATATATTGATAAATAATCCAGCCCTAGTGCCATTAAACCTCAATTAATCAACCAACAGTATTTATTTTTTGAAATTTATTGACATAAGATATGAAATTGATTGCAATAATATTTTTTTTTTATATCATCGCCCGATTTTAAGAGATTTTAATAAATGGATAGGTAAGTTTTCATTATACTATCACGAAGAGAGCCAATTAACTGTGCAAAATGGTTGGCTGTATCAGCCTCAAAATTATGACTCTAAGACGTCTCTATTAGTGGCCCAAACATGATATAATCTCAAGGCTGGATTATAGGCATTATGACCCACAATTTCCTAGTACAGTTTCTTCAAATTTTTTTCATTAGTTAAAGCTGTTGGGAATTATCATGGAGAACATTCATAACATCCAATCTCCATCTTTTCCATCGATGCGCACGTCTCACCTTGTTAAGTAGCTGGCAGAAGTATTGTTCAAAGATAGAATGACGATTGTAAATATTGTCAATAGGTAAAACACCTTTAAAATTCTAGAATAGGGTTTCAAGAATATTTCCAGTAGTAGACAGCCAATATTTGGCTGGATCGTAGGCCTCTTTTTCAATAGCTTCCCATCTTTCTATGAATTTTTTAATGATAGATATAGGGCATGAGTTTTCTTCAGGTAAGTGTTTTGAAACTCGATTTTAAGCCAGTCCAAAATTTTTGGTAAATTATCCCTTCCCTCACAAGAAATTTTATAACTATCCTTTGCACAAATATTATAAAACTAAATTTAATCTTATAAAGCTCAATTTAAAAACCAGCTTAAGAGGTTCATCCTAGTTGTTGGCCTAATTACCTGACATCCCCAACAACTATGTTTTTCTCATCATGCCCTACTCTTGTCTCACGAAACTTTAAGAACAGAATTCTGGTTTATATTTGATTTACCCTTGTACAGTTTCAGTAGGGCGATGCATCCTGCCTTTTCTTTGGATTTCAAAATAGCACCCTTCTTGCCTCTCACCCTAAAAATCAGCACCCATGTTGACCCCAGTCAAAAAAAAATGCTTTACTCCTTTTTATGCTTAAAAACTTGAGTGCAGAATAAAATCTGGATTTCCTTAACTTTTAAATTTTAAGAGCAGTTTAAAAAATCAAAATGTGCCCTCAAGATTCTAAAAATTATCCTTAAGAATAAAACAAAGTGCCTTTTTCTCCACCAGTAGTATCTTTCCCTTTTTGAACCTAGGGAAAATCCTGCCTTCGTATTTTCAATTAGTTTGCAAATTATTAAAAAAAAAAATCCTAACATTTGTATCACTAATTTAATACTATGAACAACAGAAAATACAAAAGTATTTTAATTATATTTATTTAAAGTTTTCAAAGAGTTTTTTAAAGAAAGATAGCGTGCAATATTTGCTACTCAAGTACTTTAATACGCTTTTTAATATGCCTCCGCCTATATCATTCATGTAGTGAGAAAACAAGTAAGCTGTCACCCCCAGGAAAATCTCTGCAAGAACATAGTATTGCATATAACTTTAATTTGTTCATAATTATTTTTCTTTGCTCAGTTTGATACTTCATGTGACATTAGTGTTCTGTGTTAGATGGCAAGGTAAAATTCATTCAGATTTAAATAACTAAAATTTTAAAACGAATTAATTTATTATAAAAAAATGCTTTTAATAGCACTTTACCATTAGTTAAAAGGATCATTTACCTGTATTTACAACTCCGATTGGTGCTCTCTTTAGGCTCCTTTTAATTCGCTATATTCCCCTAATAACAAACATATAATTTCTTAAAAACATGTGTCATATTCTGCTATAATGTCTGATAGAACATTCAAATGTAAAATGACATTCAATAACATAAATATATAAAATTTCGTAAATGATGAAATGATCTTTTGTATTTCTTACAGGTGGAGTGAAATATGGAAAGGAAAGAAATTCACCCGTCGTTTTACGAGTGCTATGTTTGTAAAAAGCATATTACTGATTTCTATGCATTTATTGCGCACCTTAGGTCGCATTTCCTTTTTTTGCCGTACGTTTGCGACATTTGTAACAAAGGCTACCGAAGACTAAAGAACTTAAGAATCCACCAAAGACTAATTCATAGGGCTTTTAAGCCTTACCATTGTTTCTACTGTTCCAGATCCTTTACTCATGCCGAACAATTCGATTTGCATCATCCCCAACATAACCCATGTCAGAATTGCTGCCGAATTTTCCCCCGAGTTTTTCATGAAAACTGGCGTAACTTTTTGTTAGTTTTATGTGCTGTACGACATTCTAATGAATGATGTCAAAATAAATTCTATATTTCTCATCTAGTTTATTTTTTATTAAAAATTCTTCAGAAAAAAATTTCACATTACTATAAAATACTATTTTGTTCTTTCACTGCTCTATTATTTAATTTATTTGTTTATAATATATTAAAGTAGTACTAAAAATATATTAAAGTAGTTCAACTAAGTAAGTACCTAGCCAATTGTTTTAATCTTTATAATATTTTCTTTAAATCTTCATTTCAGAAAATTAATCTGCAACAATGAACGATTTATTTTAAAAGTCACAATGATATAAGTCACTTATTTATATATTTATGTAATTGAAACAAACTGTTGCTAAAATTGAAATCTTACCAAGAACATCTGAAATTGAGATTTGTTGTAAGAGCATATTGCATCATTTTATTAAACAATATACTTGAAATACGCAAAATTGTGTCTGTTTCTGGTGTGTTTCAAAACAATTTCAGTTTTGATATAGGGAATTTCAAAATTATTCACTATGCTTGGTTTAATTTAGTTTAAAGAGTCAACTTTTTTGTCCATAATATTCTCAAAACCTAAATATATCAGTAGACATAATTTTGGATAGATTTTAAATGTGCTTTTAGTATATATAATCATCTAAAATAACAAATTATTTAACTTATTTATTTCTATATATATTTTTAAGTACTCAAAATAATTCGTATTTAAATGTTTTTGCATAATGTTTATTCAAAAATAAGTTGTTTTTTGTTAATGTTAATTATAAAAATTCCCGTAGAATACTTTGTTTGGAATATTGCATCAACTGTTGCATTTTTTAAATATCTTGTTGAGCTTTCAATTTATAACTTCGCTATTGAAACTATTATTTAAAAAAAAAATATATATATATATACTGGAATTGCTTCAATAGTTCCTGAAAAAGTGGTACTTAAGTATCAACTGTTTACAACAGGATTTCACAAATGTTAGTTCCCCCTTAATATAGCATAAATTTTAAATTTTGATGCATGCAAAATTGATACTTGAAATACATTGCAAATAAAAATATTAAGTAGGAATAGTGTTTAACTTTTAAAACCAGATAAATTAAAACCAGAGCCGCTGGATGGAATAATGTAAGCAATGATTTAGTATCAGACACTTTATCGGTGCCGTAAGTTATCCTTGGTAATGCATCAGTGATTTTTAGCACTTTTCGATAAAGGCAAGAATCTTTCAGAAAATTTTCTGTTTTAAACCTAATTTCTAAAAGCACCAGTCAAATAACAGACGTCATGAGACAAAAACCTTATAACTCAAGATGTATTCCATTTATCGAAATATGGATTCAATTTTAAATCGCTGAAGTTTTCATGCTTTCTACTTAAAAATGAGTCAAGAAGATTTCGCATTGTTGAAAGGCGAAAATATTATTTGACAGTCGCCTGAAATTCTAAGAATAAAACAATATTTTTGATTTTCTTACATGGGTCTTTCTGCAAAACAAGTAAGGAATATATATCTATATATATATAACTTTATGTACATGTTATGCATGTGAATTAAATTATGCTTACGTTTTAAATTAGGGAAGGGGGATACATAAGTTTATGACTATTTCTAGTTCAAAAATATTTCAAAATAATGACAAACTACTATAATGCGGATATTTATGGCTAACAGATGAAACTATGGAAGAATGCATTTTACCTCAGAATATTTTTATTAAGTGACGAATATTACTATGTTTTGAGAATTACTGCACATAATTTTCCTTTAATATAAGATACAAGAAAAGCTTGTAACAGCAATTCAAACTTTTTTTTCATCATAAAATTTAATTTATATCATAACGAAAGTTTCAGAGAGAAAAAATAAGTTATTGACTGAATGAGATATTTACCGGATTCACAAAAGAAGTGTTAATAGAAGTAAGTGTATAAAAGAAATAAGCTGATAAGAGAAATTAGCTGTAACATGTAACGCGGGAATATATAAGTATTTAACGAAACTCGCATTCCCCGGAAATTTTTTTATCCCGGAAAATTATTCGCACTACTATTCATTCTAATATAATTTCGTTACAGGCACTGCTACCTCTAGACTTTGGCACAATTTAGAGGCCGTTTTGTATTAATGGTGACGTGAGTTTTAAAACTCTCCTTATCCAGAAAATCAAATTTTGAGAAATTGCGGAAAACCTCTGAATGCTTCCATTGGTTTTCATTACAAACCAAGATTTTACAGTGCCAGAAATACATGATAACTAGTTTTTTTTCATATTGTAGTTTTTTCCGATGCATGTTCACCAATAGAATAGATTGATAGAAAAAACTCGATTTTTTAAATTTTGGATAAGGCGAGTTTTGAAACTCACGTCCTCATATATATTGACAAAAGAAAAAAAAATATCGACCCTCAACCTAACAAATTTCAACTCGCACCTAACTCCAAACCAAAAATATTTCAATCTTAAAAGGAATGTAAATCATAACGACCGGGAAGTAGCTGCACAAACCACCCCCTCATCGAGTTGACGGCTGAAGTTTCAGAATAATTTAAAACTCGATTCACATATTAACATGTAACTGGTCTGCCAAGCTATATTTTGGTGGAAAACACCTGCAAACCCGATTTTAGTGATTAACTTGTAGGTTTACCATTGTGTTTTCCTGCTTCCAGTCCTACATATTTTCAGACGTTTCGGTGCAGGAAAACAATGATAAATCTACCGATCAATCACTAAAATCGGGTCTGCAGGTGGTTTCAAAGATATGACTTGGCAGACCAGTTGCATTTTAATATGCTAATCTAGTTCTGTTTAATCCTGGAATTTCATCCGTTAACTCGATGAGGTGATGGTCTGTGTAACTGCCTCCCGATCTAATATGATTAATGCAATTGTAAAAAACAATCTGTAACTATAGCTCCAATACCAATTTTATCTTTTATATATAAAAATGGATATATCTTTTCTCTAATATTAAAACTGAGTAAAACCTCTGAATAATGGACGCCTCGGGTTCGTTGAATAGGATCCTTTATCGGGTTGGGTGGTTTCTAATTTTCTTTTTTCGGGTCGGTGTGACTGCTTTTCTTTGTATAGATTGGGTTTACTCTAGAATAGGTCTGGCAGGTCAGATTTAAGTATTTTGGAGTTGGGTTGTTGGGATTTTTATAAAATATTTCAACTGAACTGTTTCAGATGAAAATAAATGCATATTTCCTTATGAATGAGTATATATTCAATTTACTGCTTAAGAAATAAAACGTCTATAGGAAATGTGATCATGGATTATTCTTTCTTTACAGTGCAGTTACGACTATAAATGATAAATAAATGAGAAAACAGGTTTTGTTTTTAAGAATTTGGCATAAAACGCTATCTATAATACTTTTGCCTTTCTGCTTAGAGAAAATCACATTTCTTTCCTAGACACACATGGCATGGATGGTCAAGAAGAAATTTTATGTGGGAGAGGGGCATCTGTGGTCCGCAACCTAGGCTTGCTGATTTTTTTTAAACATACAAAAGCACATTTCCTCAATTTATTGCCGGGCTGAAGGTTCAGAGAAACCGAGGTTTTTCTTATAGATGCATTTTTAAAAATGGAGAATATAGATATGAAATAGGTTAAACTAAAAATTGTTTGACAATTTTTAAATATATAACCACATAAAAAGCAATACAAAAGGCTAACAGTGGAGAAATATTACCTAATTATATTTCTTTTTTATTATTATTATAGACTTAAAATAATTTGGAACTAAATATTTTTGTTCATAAACGGAAGCTGCTTCACCTTAACATTTCGTTTAAGATAATTTTTAAATACAATGATACCTCCGCTAACAAACATCATTCTTTCTAGAGTTTCATTTGTTAGCCAAATTGTTCATGAACCGAAAGTGATTTTTCATCCAACTAAATGCACCAAATAAATATTGCTGCGTTATGTTAGTGCTTGTAAATATCAAACCAATATTATTTAGCCAAGTCAGAAAAGCAGAGAAAACAATGATAGCCGAGGTATCACTGTATATGATCAAAAAAGTAATATTACACAAGAGATTCAGGAGAACGAAGCACCCTATGCCCTAGGAGATTTTTAGTTATTTTTCTTTTACTGTTTAACTATTTTAAGTTTCTAGGGAAGAACAAACTTTATAATTATGTTTAAAATCATCAAAGATAACAAGAATTTTGAGGGGAATTTAAAAATAGTTAATGAAATTTTAAAATCGAGCCCTGGGGCAAGAGACTCTCCCTATCAATGACCATGATACTTGATAAACATAAAGCTTGCCTACCCACTGCCAATTTTTTTACAAATGAAACGAAAGTTTGATCTCAAATTAGAATTTAGAGAAAGATTATCCTACTTAAAAGATATGAAGAATAAAAACATTTAATATCTTAAACTAAGAATTTTTTGTTATAACTCATATACAACAATTTTTAAACATAACTATATAAAAAGTGATATAAGAGTTAAAAATTAGGGAATATTGTACGGGTGCTTGAATTTCATGACTAAGAAATTCTTTGCTACCAGTATTTTCTTATGAAAAATTCCTCCGGAAATAAGGTGAAATTTCGTTCCTTTAAACTAGATTTATTTTTCTGTAAAAAAATTCTGATTTTGGGCCTTGAAAATAACGGTATCCGTACGAACCCTGTAGTAGTTGGAACAGATGTATTTATTGTCCGCAGAATAAATTTGGCGATTTTTTTCCAAACTGCTATTTTTGGAAATGATTGCCAATCTGAAACTCCGAGATAAATCAATATGCCAGTTACTTTAAAAGCTAAAGTGATTTTATCGGCACTTAAAAAAAAAATAATGATTGAAAGTTTTGAAAGGAATTGTACTATTTCAAAACAAAACTTTACGTAGATTCGTAATTGCGATTAATTTCAATAACGACATTTCAAACACATTAACGTACAAAAATAATTGAAAATTCATGAAATATTGAAAGTTTTACCTTTTTTCGAAGGTTAATTTTTACTTTTTCTTCTGCGGACCACAAACAAACCTGTTCCAAAATTCCATTAACCGAACATTTTGGCAAACATTTCCACTCTGATTGGATAGGAATTCTCACCTAATCAAAATGCTGCATTATGTTTTTTTGTGTTAAAAAAAAAGTTTGTAAGCCGAATCAAGATTTCTTAATCAAATAAATAAAAGTGGAAAACAATGATTATTAGCCGATGTATCATTGTACATTAATATAAAGAAGAAAAATAATGTTGTATAAAAGATCTTCTAAAGCAGAGCACGTGTAAATTGATTTTAATTTCTTTTTATCTTCAGGTGTTCCATTTGAGGTCTAATTATTTTAAGGATTTTGTGGAGATAAAATATTACAATTATAATCACCAGAGATAAGGATATTTAAAGAATGAAATTTTAAAATATATGGAGGAGTAGAACCTCCCCTCCTCTCGTTTGCCATAGCAACCATGAAATTTGTGAGCATAAAATTTGGCAACCCAATGCCAAATTTTCATAACTCAAATGAAAGATTCCTGTAGAATTAGAATGTTCACTAAAATGATTCTACGTTTTGAAAGATAAATTTTAAAAAGCTTAAAAAGTGCAAGGAAATATTCTGAAATAAAATTATATTTGCATTCAATTGCTATTACACAAACATACTATATGATCAATCAGTTGAAGTGAATTGAAATAAAACAAGGAAAAATGTTTTTGATTACCTCCGTAATTAGCATAATGCAAATAAATCATCGATAATTACTGATACACCTTTAGAGAAGTATTAGTGAAGTAACTGTCATAGTCTGATGTCATATTTGATGCCAAGGGTCACACCAACATTGCTGTCGATCACGTTCAACGTTCAGTGTTTGAAATAAATTGTTTACATGTACAATACAAAACAACAAATACACCGCAAGCAATACCCGTTCAACCAATATATCAAATCTACTTGAAAAACAGTCTCTAAAAAGAAAATATTCTATATTTTATAAATTTTAATTAAGTAAATTTAAAATAGAAGCATTTTATAAAAGTTAAAAATAATAGATAGGTATACTTAAAATATCAACATCAGGTCATCAAAATATTAACTTGAAGATCTAAAGCATTTTACACCAAAGTAAAATTTCATATAAATTTACATTTTGGATGACTAAAAACATGTTAAAATAATCAATGGATGAATCAAAAATACTTTCCTTGTGCATCATAAAAATAGTTTTAAAATCACATTTAAAAATCTTTACTAAAGCTCAAATTACAGTGACCTCTTTTTTCCAGTTATTTGGAGGTGCATTGTATTATTGCTGTCACAAATATTAACGATTATCAGGTTAATTGTAACCAAGTTCATACTGGGGAGAGGAGGGCAACAAAAATTACATAACAGAACCCTGTATCATTTTACAACATTATCTCCTGAAAATAAATTTGGTTTTGCATAATTAAAAAATAATAATATTCCTGGTTTTTTTTTTTAGTTGAAAAGAGGCTCTAATTGTTTCTTAATATTTATCAGAATATACATCCTCAAAAATGCAGTACAGGGTTCGTACGCTTCAAGGACACTGTACCAGAATATTCGTAATGTTTGACTTATTTGATGAAAAAAATTCTATCTTCAGATGTGGTAACCAGTACTTTACGAAATTTCTGGTACTAAAACACCTAAAATACTCCGAATCCTTTGATGCGTACGAACCCTGCAATAGAATATTTTCATACCTGAATAAAATACACATTATTGAAGAAAGTGTTTGACTCAACTATCAATAAAGAAATTGATTCAAAGTTTTGTTTACGTACAGTCGTACGAAAAAAAAGTAAACACCCCCTACTAACTCCTCAACAAATTATCGTAGATGAAAGTTACTGGTACCGAACGATTGGAAATAATGTCTACTTTTAAATGATGTATATAAAATTTGCTTAGGAGGACATATAGATATTAAAATAAACCCAAACTTCATTTTTTTCAATAGCAATACCCAATTTTAACAAGATATTTCAAATCTTCGGTTCAAATTCTGCTTAGACACCAAATTTCAAGTCATTTGAATGATAAGTTTTTGAATTATAAACATTCAAAATTTAGTGCTTCTAATGTTAAATTACATTTTCATATTTTTATTTATATCTCCTTAAATTATGCTTCTAGTGTGCTAATTTTTTGTGTAGCAATAATAGTAATATACCCAAACATAAATACGTTGAATTTGCAATTTTTATAATTTTATGATATGAATTATGAAAGTAATACTTGAAAAAATTATGAATTGCAACTTACAGTTTTTTTTTTATGGTTTTAGATTTATTAAGTCCTGCTTTATGGAAATCCAAAATTTCACATTTTTCTTCCTAGTAGTTTTCAAATTATGCTTAAAAGATGATGGTTTAAGGGGTCGTCTACGATAGAAGTTACTAAATATTTTGAAATTTCTTCTGCTGTCCCGTAATTTAGCAGGCTTCCTTGACTGCTTAAGGTGCCTTGATCAAGAAGGGGGCTCTCTCGGTTAACAATCGAGTACGGAACTTTCAATTTGGATACAGCCCTTAAAATACGCTGGTTTTAAAATAATTAATTTCTCGGAAACTTATCGTACGAATTGCATAAAAATTTGTTTTTAGGCTAATTGAAGGGTGTAGAGTTCATTTATGCTGTCAGAATTATGTATTGCTATTGAAAAAAAAAACAAAGTTATGGCTCGTTTTAATATGTAGATGGCCCCCTAAGCAAAATTTATATACATCATTTAAAAGTAGACTTTATTTCCAATCGTTCGGTCAAAGTAACTTTCTTGTACGATACTTTGTTAAGGAGTTAGCAGGGAGTGTTTACTTTTTTTTCCATGACTGTACATGTTCCATAATTTCATAGGATTGTGATTTATTAGTGTTAGGGAAAACATTACATATGAGCCATTCTCTGAAAAGTTGCAATTTTATGTCCCAGGAGTCTTGAAGTCATATTTTTAAAATTACAAAAAGAAAAAAAGTGATTTAAACTATCTATATTAATCTGTTATACATATAAACTGTAATTATTTGCTTACTGAAATTGAAATATGATAAATTAAATGTATTTTTGATGCAAATATCATTCCCTCACTATGTCCCCAGTCACACATGTAGGAAAGTAAATGCTTTTTCTATCCTTGCAGCACGCATAATTATTTTTTTCTCAATCTATTAAACATACTTAAATAAATATTTAGCCATTTAATTATATCTATAATTAATATAATGAAAGAATTAGGGAACTTTTTTATGTCCCTAATATTTATCATCATTCCCTCACATAACTACAAATTTGCCCCTATTTACTTAGTAGGAAGCAGCACATGTTTATATATGTCTAGGACAATTTGTACATGAGTAAAGTGAAGCAGGTGTCTTGTTGTTTGCTCAAAAACATCCCTGAATAGCTAGCACATGACTTTCAAGTACTAGATCAAAGTGAGTTTTATTATTATCTGTCATTCCCTGATTTATTATAAATTTAATAAAAACTAATGAAATGTCTTTTTTATCTTGTTATATTATTAGAAATGTGTTTCAAATGATATTTAGCAACTGAAAATATACATTAGGCTTTATTTTTATGTAAAATGGTTTTCAGAAGTATTTCATCATTCTCTCACAATCATTCCTTTATAATTTTAATGTATGAGGGAATGATTTAAATTCATTTATATATGTACTAAACAGTAAAATAGGAAAATATAATGCAATAAAATATACATTAAAAAACTCACAAGACTTTTAATTAGCGTAAGTAAAGATAATACATTTTTAATTTTTATTATTTTATTGGGAGAAGTTAAGAAAAAAATAAAAATAAAATGTTTTGTATTAATTCAAATAACATCAACTCTGCTAAACGTTGATGCTTTATCTTTATTTTTTCAATGGACATGGAATAAAAAAATATATATATATATTTATTGACAGTATGCCGTCTAGTTATAATTTCTTTTCTTTTTTAACAATTTCAAGGGCGGTGGTATGTTTATGAAACCACTTAATTTTAATTCCCAAGCGCCACAATGGCACCAGACTTCTTATGAACTTTTTTCTGTTTAACACGGATGTGAAATATATAGCATTATTCATATTTACAAATAAAGGTTTTCTTAAATTTCGGTGCCAATCATTTATTTGAACATTTTAGCAATGAAAGCGCTTTGAAATTAAAATCTCCGAAGATCTATCAAGTACATTTTGGTTCATATTATTTTTCGATAAACATAGCAACAAGGTACTTGTAAGCTAAATTTTGAGATTTTTGAGGCAATTTTATTTGGCCGCAATTTAAAAAAAAAAAAAAAAAAAAAAAAAAAAACAGCCACTTTTCAGAAAATGACCCATATAAGAAATTATCTAAAAATGTTTCAGAGCGTAATGTTGAGAAACGCTGAGCTTTGAACTGAAATGGCAGATTTCCCAAAGTTCCAGGAGAAAAACAAAACTTACGACTCATGGATATTTTGAATTACAACTATTTTTGCTGTTTAAAATTCCATATCCTAATAACGCTTTTAATCTAACAGCATTAAGGTAATGTATGACCGCATAAAATCATTTCTGTATAATTACGAATATACCGGGGGTCCCAAAAAGGACTGACTGATTTTAAAATTCAATAACTTCCAAACGGTGACAGATATTTAAAAAATTCTTGCAGGAGGGTTATGCATAAAGTCAAAAGTTTTATTACAGTGATTTTCGATTTTAGTTCGAATTACAAACAATAGATGGCGCTGTAAGCAATAGTCGCTAAATACAGGCTCGATTTTTGGTCCTTTCTGTTGTTCCATGCAGAAAAAGGAGATGGAAATGTATTATCCGGGCCACGAAGTACATAAAAATCAAGCCTGAATTTAGCCTCTATTGATCGCAGCGCCATCTATTGTTTGTAATTCGAACTAAAATCGAAAATCACTGTAAAAAAACTTTTGACTTTATGCATAACCCTCCTGCAAGAATTTTTTAAATATCTGTCACCGTTTGGAAGTTATTGAATTTTAAAATCAGTCAGTCCTTTTTGGGACACCCGGTAAATACAGGGTTGTTTGAAAGGCCATGTCCGTACGGCACGTGTGAGTGTGTCAGGTCATTGAATTATTCACGAACTGGGAGTCGGAAACGCGATCGTGACACTGTAATTGCCAAATGTTTCAATTAAATAAAAGAACATTTTCTGTATTAAAATACCGGTATCCAAAAATCCGGAGACTTGCCACCTCTGGTATTAAAATCTACTTTAGGTGTCATGAATGCGTAATAGAATCCTATATGAGTCAAATTATGCCAATGGAGTTATGAATAAAGAGGAGGAGACATATAGTGTACTGTTTACCAGTAGCGAGTGAAGCAACTGAGAAGGTTGTCACAAGGTGGCGGCTTCTTTTTTAAAATCGGATCTACAGTTTCTGATAACGCCCTGGGCAAACTTCCCACCAGTAAAATTGAATGGAAAATCTTGTATTATTTAAGTGTCTTATTCATGGAAATATCTTCTCACAAATATGGTAAAAACTTCTATGTGTTTTTACTGGTATCGGTTTGCCTAGTAAAACAGTCAGTTTGTCTCACCGGCTGTCACAATATGGCCGAAACGCAAGGACTGACAACTGCAAAAAAAAAAAAACTTCCACTAGTAAAAATGAAAATCTGTTTCTGCCGTTGTTTATGACTGAAATTTTTCAATAATAAAGTCTTTAAATGCGGAGATTATTCCTATGTAAATTTTACTGGTGGAAATTTCCACCGTTGGTAATCAATCCTTGCGAAAGTGATTACAGTTGAAGCTTCACTATTTTAAGGATATGTCAGTTCCTATTCGTTAATAGTTCCATGGTTACGCCCCATCCGAGTTTCCACATTCATTATCAAAAAACTTTATTTGTATTCTGTAGTTGTAGTGTAGTTACAAATAAAACGAAAGCATTCCAAAACTCCTCGGAATAGTTGCAATCACACGATGCGTATGAACTTTTTCCTGAAAATTGTTCTAAAGATGCAGAAAAGGAAAAAAAAAGTACTCAAAATTTCAGTATCAGATGTTAGTATTGCACTTTAACCCTCTCGCTGCGTAATTCTTAGCGATGAGCGTCTTTTACAGAATTTTTAATCGTTTATCACCGGTTCTTTAAAGCAGAAATTTTTTACTATCGTAATCGGGGAAAATGTCCTGTTTAAATCAGACAAAGTTTTCGCTAAAAAATAACTGGTGGAAATAACCAAATAGTATTAATTTGACGGAAAAATGAATGTCCGAGCATATCTCAGGCTGCGCAGCGAGAGGGTTAATGAAGTGTACGGCATAAGAAATAATCAAAAGTACATCCCGAGAAGCAAAATACGAGTAATTATTATAATGTTATGAGCTCAATTTAGAAGATTCTTCTGTTGAACAAAGGTTGACCTTTTCATGCTGATAAATGCTCCTTGGTGGTTGAAATTGTGAACCACATTTTTCACTTCTTGATTTGTTTTTCCTCAACTGGAAAGCACATATCACTCACCCGCAAGAAAAGTGACACATCTCGCAAAAATTCACTTTGAGTTTTATTACACTAATAGGTTTGCCATAGATGTGTTTTGCTACACAAACAGTTTCATAGGTGTTACAGAGAAAACCCCTTTATTACGCTATATGTCCATTTGTGACCACCAAAGAGGGGTGGATTGTGTGGGGAGGTAAAATTATACAAATCTCCAAACCTCATCCTATGTCTTCATTCTTAAGGGTTTTATGCTTTGATGCATGTTTTTAGTCCTGCATGCAGAGCTAAGTGTTGTAATTTCATTTTATGGTAAAGTTATGCAAATTTTCTTTTGCCTCTCCTGTCCTTGCTCCTCCTTTTGTCGAGATATGTCACTTTTCTTTCGGGTGAGCGATATACATTATTTTATCTTCATTTATTGATTAGGACGGCTTCCAGATGCTTTTGAATCAGTTCAGTTCAATTATAACAACTTTGTATTTCAATTTATCTTATTTTACTAAAAGTTGCTGCGAAAGATTCTTGGATACAAAGAATAATGTGATGAATGGTAATATTTATTTAAATAATGCGCTATTTGTCTTTCAACTCATAAGTACAAGGTGGTCATAAAAAAACTTCCCCGATATATGAAACCCTTAGCGGCCAAATCGCTCAACCAATCGAAAAGAAATTTTAGATATACTTATTTGACGGTATGCGCTAGAGATCGGGATGGTTTAAATCAATGGAGCCCTCACGGTTACGGTTACAGTGAAAAAAAAAATCGAAATTTTGGAAGAGCAACGTCCATTTTGTTTCAAGCACAAATTCATCAGCGCATTTCAAAACCATAAATGGCGTTGGAATAATATACGTACGATGAAAATTGCCGGCGTAAAGCACTTGCAAAAAAGATGGACCAATGACAACACAAGAGAGAAGAGAGGAAAAAACATTCATTTGAATTAGCAGTTTTCAACATGCCCACCTCCGCAGACTGTTGACCTTTGAGACTGTTAACAATGCCGAACGTAAAATCGCAGAATGAATCTGTACAACTTCACATTTTATGACATCTTTCAGTTCTGACAAATTTCTTGTATTTCATGTGTAGTTCAGGCAATAGAGACCGTATAGGGGCTCTACCTAGAAAAATTCATGGTAGTTCTGGAAAAAGGCTTACTATATGTTTTTTGGGTCGCTGAATCAGAATTTGTAACTTCCCACCAAAATTTCCCCCGGCAACCCCCCAAATTTTGGTAAAATGCCCCCCAAAAAATGTTTTTATAAAAAAAAAATCAATTTTTTAATTGTTTTAGGGAAAAGGTATCTAGAAATTCAGAAAGTAGACAAAATTTGCAACAAATTAGATATATGGCATTATGACTTAGGATGAAGGGGAAGGGGGATCTGCCTCGGAACATGCGCACGGTGCTGCGTGAATTAAGTTGCGCAATTCCACTTAACCACTCACACGTTTACATTCGCCCTCCCATCTCCCCTCCAAACTTTCTCTATAAGGTTTACTTTAAGTTTTTTGGGTCGCTGAATCCGAATTTTTAACTTCCCCCCAAAATAGTTGTTTTTAATTTAAATTTCTTATTGTTTTAGGGAAAAAGCATTACGAAATTCAGAAACTAGACAAAATTTGCAACAAATAGGATATATGCCATGATGACATAGGATGAACGGGGAGGGGGAGGGCTGCCACTGAACATGCACTGCGGCGCTACGCGTACTAAGTTATGAAGCCCAGGCAATAGGGGATTTTACCTGGAAAAATTAATATTATTTCTAGATTTCGACTCACTTTATGTTTTTTGGGTCGTTGAATCCGAATTTGTAACTTCCCACCAAAATTTTGTTAGGAATAACAAGCCCTCTATGTCTTATCACCGTACTACTTTAGCTCTAACTTATTTACATTTTTAGCTGAAACAGCCATTCTTTATTTACAATATAAATACAGATACTTCTTACCTCATATCCTTGGTTTTTCATAGTTATATATCCTTAAAATCCTTTATTTGATTTACCTTCATCTTTAGTTGCAGTTTGCCTTTAATCACATCTTCTATTGCCGGTCACCTGTCTTTCAAACATCGCGGTTTTCGGAAATCGTTTTCCACGTATGATAGTCGAGCAGTACTCCCGATCGCCACGAGATGGCATTAGTTGTCTGGTAGAGTGCGTCGTAAGTCTCCGATCATTCTGGAAGCCGTCTGTTTTGCATATGCCTGTATCTGATACGCATGTCCGAATCATATAAATATGTTTCGACCAACGTGTGTCTTTGCCAGTTGGGAATTATCTTTCGACGTGATGTGAGCAGGTGGTTTTAGGTATTGTAAAGTTTTTATCGGCATGGAGGGTTGTTTAAATTGGAAACACACGATGAATGTTAGTTTTTCTCTTCCTGGATTCTTCGTATGAATATCAGATGATCTTTGTCTCGTTTAAAGTCGTCTGATGGAATAGTGAAAGTTGAATTATGTGACCTCTATCTTCGGGAACCCTTTTTGGTGTTAATTCGAAAGGAGTCGTTTCGGTATTGAAGTGTAAGCTAAGCTGTTTCCGAATCCCTGGACTTAAGAAAAATGAGTTTGTGAATCGCATTTTTGAACTGTTGTTTATCTATCGGTTTCCTGGTGGGAACGACTTTTGTTTTTGTGCTACAGTGTGATATCCCTGGAGGTACTGGAATTGGTTTAATATGAAGTATGGCTTTTGAATAAATTATTTTTCGAGCTCTGGAGCATTGAAGTGAAAGAGGTTTTACCGTTTCATATTTTTTCTGAAATAAAGTGTCGTGGAGTGTTAATCTCAGTACAACTTGTTCTATGAGTAAATGCATAACTAATGTTATCTAGAGTTAAAACTGATTGAGGTATGTTTTATGTATTTTATTCTTTTAGTTAATTTATTTGTTTTTCTGTGACTAAATTTAAATAAATATTTGTTTCTTTTAAATTTGTCTTTCGTTATTTAGATCACATAATGGTTGGACTTCTTCTTCTTATTTTATATTTTTGCAAGTTAATTTCATTAAACTGTTTAGACATTTTTAATTCCATTTAAAGTAGATTTAGTAGTTTAACGTATTTTTCATCCGAGGTTGGGACATAAAGCAATTACGTTTCCGTTTGCTTAATTCACTCTGCTAAATTAATTTACTGAGATATTACTTATTGGTAATTATCTCAACATGTGGGTTATGGGCCCGTCCCTGCCCCGTTTAAACTTATTTACAATAAGTAAAAGTTAAAAATTTATTCTATTTATTAAAGTTTTGATACTTAGATTATATGTAGTGGATTTTTAAAAGATAAGTCTATAAATTGTAAGTTTGATAAAGTTTAAAAATGATATAGTTTAAATAGTTATATTTTCAAGTCTTCAACCTCAATTTTTTTTGCCAATTTGACCGTAGTTGGTCTGGCGTTTAACTTTAATTATCGGCCGACCCTCACGGAAGTTATTTGATAATTTTGAGGGGGGGGGGGCGACGATAATTTTTTTTTTTTTAATATTATACATATTTTTTAAGTGTGTAATTTTTGTTGTTTAATAATTAAAGAATGTTTAAATTTATTAGTAAAGTTTAAGTAATGTTTAAATTTGATTTGGTATATTAAAATTAAAGGTTTATACATGCATAAATTTAAGACTTAAAGTAATACATTTTTCCAGTATAATTAAAATGTTTTTCGAAAGTAATGTACTGAGTGCTCCATGACAAGGATTAGGTTAATTTAATATGCTGGGGAACTCCATGGCACAATGTGAAAGTGTTCGTCGGAAGAAATATATAAGTAAAATTTTCCTAATAAAAAAGTGAATTAAGAGCCTAAGAAGATAAAAGATAGTTTCATTGCCTTGAGGTGTGTTTTTATGGTGTCAACGAGACAGTGTCGTCATTCAAGCTGGTGTTTTCTCGGTGAATTAGTGCCGATGATACTTTCTAGTATAGATTGTGCAGCTTCAAAGTTTTTTTTGATAAATGAGCGCAGTGGTCGCCATGCTGGTGCCCGTTGTATAAGTTTTTCAGTAAAGGGACATTAGCTGTTTTATTGACTGATCACTGTGTGGTTTTTTTTAAAGTTTTTTTAACTGATCCAGTGTTGACTTGAACATTAAACTATGAACTGTGTTTAACTCCTGGACATGCGATAACGACGATGCTCACATGAGTTCTCCTGGCTGAAGTGTGAAATGCAAATTTTATTATGCTGCTAAGTGGAGGTAGATGATGTAAAAATGTGATTCTCGGAGCTTTTAAACATTTTTTTAAGGATCTGCTAAATCTGTCTATCTTGCCTGTACTTTTAAAGAAATTATAGTTGTGCTATATTAAAAATGGGAACAGATGTGTTATTATCCCCCCCTCCGCCATCTTGGATTTTTTTTGGCGAGAAAACCCCTTTTCCGCCAAGTAGTAAATGTCGCCAAGCACCCGTTTCTACGCATGTTTGGCTCAACGAAAATAAAATGTAAATAATAAACAAAATTCGCTAAACTGGCAAATCAGTAATCCTTGTATGAGCGCTTCGAGCACATTTAACGGAAAAAAAACATCGCCGAATTCAGCATTTCTCGCGATATAGCATTCTCAAAATTCAGCAGTTCTCGTCTTGTAGCAATCTCAAAATGTAAAAAACTCTTAAAACAGCAAAATATACCTAAAAAACGAGACTCGCTAAAGTGGCAATCAGCAATAGTTGCATGAGCGCGAAGCGCTCATTTTCCGAAGAAAAAAAACATCGCCGAATTCAGCATTTTTCGCGATATAGCATTCTCAAAATTCAGTAGTTCTCGTTTTGTAGCAATCTCAAAATGTAAAAAACTCTTAAAGCAGCAAAATATACATAAAATTCTCAACATACCTTAACAGACATCTGCTTTCTTGAAACCTACAGCACAAAATATAACACCGCCGTCATTTTCCAAAATAGGCTTAATACGCATTGACACGCTATAAACAAACCCCCCTTTCATATCAAAATTTCCTCATATTTCTTAATTACTTCAGCAAGAGCGTTTAAACGGACTACAGAAACTATAGTCAATGAAATACATCCAATAAATTTAACATAAAAATAAAAAGACAGCCATAGAACACGATATCAAAGAGTATCTGGTACAAGAGTTAACCAACCGTCAGCAACGACATCCGGCAGTGAAATGAATGTTCACGCTCTCGCGTCGTATAAAAGGGGGTTGCCATAATAAGTTACTAGACGCCAAACGCCGGGGTTGCCAGAGCGATAAAAATCGCCAAATACTCAACATCGCGGAGGGTGGGATAATAACACATCTTAGCCTAAAAATGTTTGTTTTATTAATGTTTTTAGAATTTATGAATTATATTTTTTTTAGATTATGGGGCTTTCATCTGAGATCTTTCTGTTAAAATTTAAGATAAATCAGTTGAAAATGTTTAAGTTATCGAATTTTTAATGTTTTAAGATCAACTGTTTTTAGATAATCTATTTAAATTTTTAGAAGTAAAGCTTTTTAGGAGGTAGTTGAGGTTTTAGACAGCCTGTTTCCTTTCCAATAAATTAAATAAGAACTGGATATCGGGACCTGGGCAAGTACGATATTGTTTTTATACAGTATTGAAGTTTGATGTTAAGAGGTGAGAATATTTGGGATTAAAAGGCTAAATACCTTCTCCTTGAAAAATTGTTGAATATGAAAATTAATTAACTGAACAGTTTAGAAATATAATATTATGAGTGACAGTGTCAAAGCTTTTAGTGAGCCTCGCGTTCTTCTATTAAAGATTGTATTGTATATTAAAGAAAATAAGTTACTTTTATTAGTTAAAGCATATTAAAAGATTAATTATTAAAAATGTTATATTTTTTTATAGAATTTTCTTATTGGTTATAAGTTATAAAGTTAAAGGCTTTATTTACATGTTAATGAGCGACTTGTACTTTGCATTGGGGGTTTTCTTTTTACCTTTAAATTTAAGAGTTAAGAAACCTGCCTGGAGTGCTGTGGTGCAAGCTTGCTTTTATAAAGTTAAAGTATAGGGTCCATATTTCTTGATTTTTAATATATATATATATTATTTTTTGATACAAAATGATTAATTAAATGTAAAGTTTGTTCAAAGTTATACTAAATTATAGTTTAAAAGTGTATTTTCACTAAATTTTTGAGATGTTTACAGTAAAAAGATAATTATAGAGTTTAAAGATTTTTTTTGGGAATGTGAGGGCCACTGAGCGTCGTTACTATTGGTGATTCTGCATTAAAGGATTACAGTATTTGAATTATATTGAGATAATTAAGCATGATTTTAAAAGAGATTATTGCTTAATGGATAGGTGGTGTTGATAAACTTTTAAAGCAGTATTTGACTGGTTTTTAATGGGTCTTGGTTAAACCAAGCTTTAAAACGTGAGTTAATTGATAATTCATTTTTGTTGAATGCTGTATGTGGTTTAAATGCCGCCGGTTCATTGATGCTTTAATCAATCTTAATGTATTTTTAAATCTCATATGTTTGAAATATGCTCTGTAAATGTTCTTTTTAGACTTGTTGATGTCTCTGATCATCCCAGTTTGTTTGTAATTTAATAATGGATTCTTGTATTTAAATTTCATGTTTAAGAAGATTAAGGGATATTGTGAAGGGTTTTTTTTTTAGACCATTTTCGGTGGATGGACTGTAGCCATTAAGATATGATTTTATATATGAAATACAATTTTAAGTTTGTATTAGATTAATTTACAATTTTTTTTGATATTTTTAAAGTTTTATAATAGATATAACTTATAAATTTTTAACTTTTATGGATTGCCTGTGTTTTAGATGGTCTGGATAAGGGTTTCCATTGAGTATGACGTCATCTTTTTGGCAAATTTTCGGTGTTAAGACTCAATGAGAAGGATCTTCAATATAAGACATCATTTGGGCAATTCAGTGAAGTTATTTTTCTATTTAAGATTTTATTTTTAAAAGCTGTGTTTTGCCTACTCTTCAGTATAGCCAGAAATAGGGACGATGATCTTGTAAATGTCCTGTTGTTAATGTTGCTTTAGTTTGATTTTTCTCTGATCATGAGTAAGATAGTGTTTGAATTCTGCTAGTACTCAATGGGGAGTTGGATCGAACGAGACATGCTGGATATTGTTGAGTGGGTTTATAGATTGGTTTTGTTTCAGTTATTTATATTTTTAAATTAAAAATATTTTTCCTTTGAATACTGATTTTCTTTGCAGTTGGCTTAATGGTGCAGTTTGTCTAAATGTGATGTTTGGAATTTGAAATCTTGAGGTTTGAATAAGGTATGGTTAATCATGAGGAAAGGAGGCTGATTTTTGAGAAAGGGGGTTTCTGGATGTGGCCCCGTATCTATACTAATTTGAGATTTACAATGGTTTATTTTATAATGGCTGAAGTTTGGTTGGAGGTTTTTAGAGATGTTTTAGAATAATTAAGCTTTGAGATTGATTAAATTTTTAGAGTAATTAAACTTTTAGAAAAGTTAGATTTTTACTGTTCGGGTAAAGTTGTGCAGAGTTGGCTGTCTTGAGATGGTTTTTGCCATGTTTTTGAGAATTGTTATTGATTTGTAAAGTTCAATATATTTGAAAAGTTGTTGGATATAAAGTTTTATAAGAATGGCAAAAATAAGGACTGAAAATTGACCGTGAAGATGTAATTTTCGTTGAAACTGTGGGTTTTGCTTGACCTGAAAGATTTTCGTATTGGTTGGTCAATTTGTAAGACTGATTTTTCGTAGGACACTGTTTGTCAGAAGGGGGTGTACAGTGATGCCGCTGTACTTGAAAAAACCTGTGTCCCTGGGACCCAGGATTTCCGAAAATCTGAGTCCCTTTATTACAAAAGTGGGTCCTCATCAATAATAATTTATATTTTAAAGGAAAATGAAACTTGTTTATTTGGAAAAGATAAATGAAATGCATTAATTATTGTTTTAATAATAATTAAATAATGAATTAAAGCCAGTATTATTTGGACTCAAATAAGAAATTTTTAAAAAATATTAAGAGAAATTTTCTTTACTTTTTTAAAAGTAAAAATGCAAGATACAATTTTAATTGTAAAATAATGTTTATTTGAGAGTAGAAAATATCAAGTTCCACTAACAAGTATCACTAATGTTCGCATTTCTTTTAAAAATGAGCAAGACAGGTTTATTGAAAAAGATATTTTTGCTGAAAAAAAGAATACTTATGTTAAGTAAAGGTGTAGTTTTTGTTGAATGAATAGGTGCTTTCATTATACTTTCCATTGAATTATTTGTCAGCATAGATCTGTGTTGGAATCAGATATTTACCTTGGAAGGGTTTGTTTGGTTTGTGTTTATGACGGCCGATTATCAACACGTGGGATATAGGCTCTGGGGGGAGTGCCCTTCGTGGGGGTCTTTCTAAGGGAACCTAACCCGCATTTACGCATGGGAAACCACGGTTTCGAAGAAAACCACGAAAATTCCGAAACGGTTAGGCCGACGGGCGCGATTGGGTTCGAAACCAGCACCTCCCGTCTACCAGCTTCGAGAGCAGAACCTCTCAGCCACTGGTGGGGCCCTTGGAAGGGAAATTTACATCTAAATCATTAATAAACATCAAATCCTAAATGTTCTGAAGGTGGGAGACATTTCAATGCAGTACGAAGAAGGCGGGGGGGGGGGGGGATTTTTCACTGGTCCACCTACTGAATACATTATCTAAGTACACTGAATTCATTCTGTATTTTTAAGAATCTCATAAAAAAAAATTAAATCCCATTTTATGAATTTTCTACCTATAAGTTTAGTTTGCACATCTTTTTTGGTGCTTTGACTAAATTCACGTTTTTTCCGCGTTACTTTGACGAATTTTGCGTTTTTTCTGTGATCCTTTTGTCGAAATTCGCTATTTTTTCGCGAGCCTGTCACGAGAATCGTGTTTTTTCCACCATGCTTTGACAAAATTCGGCTTTATTCCGAGATTTTTTGACGAAATTAGCTTTTTTTCGCGATCTTTTGACGAAATACACTATTTTGTCTCAGCCCTTTTACGGAAATAGCTTTTTTTTTCGCGATATTTTGATGAAATTCGTGCTTTTTTTCCGCGATCCTTTGACGAAAATCCTCTTTTTTATGCAATTTTTTGACGACATTCGCTATTTTGGGGCATCTTTTGACGAAATACGCTATTTTTCGCGATCCTTTGACGGCAATCGGCTTTTTTCCGCAACATTTTGATGAAATTTGCGCTTTTTTCGCGATCCTTTGACAAAATTCGGCTTTTTCCGCGATTTTTTGACGAAATTCGCTATTTTTCGCGATTTTTTAACGAAATACGCTATTTTTTCGCGGCCCTTTTACGCAAATCGCTGTTTTTGCGCGATATTTTGATGAGATTTGCGCTTTTTTTCGCGATTCTTTTACGAAAATCTGCATTTTTCCGCGATTTTTTGACGAAATTCGCTATTTTCGCGATCTTTTAACGAAATACGCTATTTTTTCGCGGCCCTTTTACGAAAATCGCTGTTTTTGCGCGATATTTTGATGACATTTGCGTTTTTTTTCGCGATTCTTTGACGAAAATCGGCATTTTTCTGCGATTTTTTGACGAAAGTACGCGTTCCACGGGACGCGTAAGAGCTTTTTTTTTGCGTCCCGTCTCCGATTTTTCACGTAATTTACGCGCTATAACGCGTTATCGGCATCCCTGGGTGTAAAAGTATTTCCCATGTTACCCATTCTGATAATGTATGTGTCAAGTTTTGTGGAGATGGTTTGCTATGTAACTGAAATGGACATTCTGACAACGTGTAAGATATTTTTTTCTTGAATCTCCCAGATATATTAGAATTAAATTATAATTCTGTTTTTGGTAATCCTGGGGTGGAAATTTTTAGGTGATAGTCAATTTCTGGAGTGGAGAAGAGATGGATTGGTTATGACTGGAGCTGGCCTTTAGTTATAAATTTTTTAGGTGTTAAGTTTATATGACTTGGCTGTTTTTAAAGTGGATTGTTGGTTTCTCGACATAAGATACTACCTTCTTCGCAACAATACGATTTTCCTCTGAATGGTCATGTGATGTCGATATGCAATCTTAAATTTTTCTTGTGGCATTTTGATGTCGAACCTCCTCGGCCGGAAATGATACTTAGTTTTTCATGGTATTAATTTTTGAAGTTTATACAGGTTAAATATTTCAGCGTCTCTTCTTCGGGCTTTACATATCTACGTATTTTTGTTGTATAAGTAGTATGGAGTCTTTTGGCCAAAAGCAATGGATTTATTATTTTGGATTTTTGGTATACGTGCATGCTTAGGCATCAGTGCTGATAGGATATGCTGGGATCCCCGGGTTGACAATGGCCACTTGACCTTCGGATCTCAGCATGTTGAAAGGTTTGTATGTTTGGGTGTACCATTTCAATATATGTCCATTTTTCGTTGTCCTAATGTGTTGGGACAGTATAATTAGTTTTGTGGCGTTCCGATTGTCAGGGCTCTTAGATATGTTGTATATGGCCAGACGGAGAGTTCTTTGCTGACGATTAATGATTACATATTTTTAGTTTACCGTGAAATTTTTGGAGAGGAGGATATTTGACGTTAACAGATGGTATAGTTTTAAGTAAAGTTGTACAAAATTGGACATGGTAATATAAGTTGTGTTGCAGAGGATATCTTGTGAATGACCTTGAGGGAGTATTAATTGTTGGAAAATCAAGAAGGGCTGAAGGAATAGATAATCTAATGAAATAGGGGATTTTTAGAATTATCACCAATTGTTTTATCCCGGGATTGCTGATCTATCGATATAGAGTAGTTGTGATCTTGAATTTTTAAAGTTAAGAATATTTAAGATTTAAATAAATTTTTTTTGGAGGTATCGCCTTGATAGTGAGGCATGGTAATAATCATGAATTGTGATGAAGGTTTAAAGTGAAGAATGGACTTTCCAATAAAGTTTTTTTTTATTGTTATATAAGTGTAGACAGATGGCAGAAAGTTTTTAAGATGTAAAAAAAATTGAAAGTGTGTATTAATATTTTTATGTGTAATATAATTTCTATTTTTGTATAAGATATTTTTAATGTTCCGGAGCTTGATTTTTAATGAGTTTTCCTTAGCTTGCTGTTTGTCTTATCTGGGCGATTTAAATTGGAGTTGAGGTTTGTGGCCAGGTTTTTGCTGTTTTAAAATTTTGTTTAAGATGGAGCTGTTTGGTTGTTAAAGTTTTTAAGCCTGGAAGTTTACCTGTGTAACGTGGTCTGTGGGATCGTGTTTGGTGCTTCTTTAGGCATTTTCCCTTGGTGTGGTACGTGTGATAAGAGGGGGGGGGGCTTGTTAGGAATAACAAACCCTCTATGCCTTATCACCGTACTACTTTAGCTCTAACTTATTTACATTTTTAGCTGAAACAGCCATTCTTTATTTACAATATAAATACAGATACTTCTTACCTCATATTCTTGGTTTTTCATAGTTGTATATCCTTAAAATCCTTTAATTTGTCTTCATCTTTAGTTGCAGTTTGCCTTTAATCACATCTTCTATTGCCGGTCACCTGTCTTTCAAATATCGCGGTTTTCGGAAATCGTTTTCCACATATGATAGTCGAGCAGTACTCCCGATCGCCACGAGATGGCATTAGTTGTCTGGTAGAGTGCGTCGTAAGTCTCCGATCATTCCGGAAGTCGTCTGTTTTGCATATGCCTGTATCTGATACGCATGTCCGAATCATATAAATATGTTTCGACCAACGTGTGTCTTTGCCAGTTGGGAATTACCTTTCGACGTGATGTGAGCAGGTGGTTTTAAGTATTGTAAAGTTTTTATCGGCATGGAGGGTTGTTTAAATTGGAAACACACGATGAATGTTAGTTTTTCTCTTCCTGGATTCTTCGTATGGATATCAGTTGATCTTTGTCTCGTTTAAAGTCGTCTGATGGAATAGTGAAAGTTGAATTATGTGACCTCTATCTTCGGGAACCCTTTTTGGTGTTAATTCGAAAGGAGTCGTTTCGGTATTGAAGTGTAAGCTAAGCTGTTTCCGAATCCCTCGACTTAAGAAAAATGAGTTTGTGAATCGCATTTTTGAACTGTTGTTTATCTAGGGTTTCCTGGTGGAAACGACTTTTGTTTTTGTGCTACAGTGTGATATCCCTGGAGGTACTGGAAGTGGTTTAAGATGAAGTATGGCTTTTGAATAAATTATTTTTCGAGCTCTGGAGCATTGAAGTGAAAGATGTTTTACCGTTTCATATTTTTTCTGAAATAAAGTGTCGTGGAGTGTTAATCTCAGTACAACTTGTTCTATGAGTAAATGCATAACTAATGTTATCTAGAGTTAAAACTGATTGAGGTATGTTTTATGTATTTTATTCTTTTAGTTAATTTATTTGTTTTTCTGTGACTAAATTTAAATAAATATTTGTTTCTTTTAAATTTGTCTTTCGTTATTTAGATCACATAATGGTTGGACTTCTTCTTCTTATTTTATATTTTTGCAAGTTAATTTCATTAAACTGTTTAGACATTTTTAATTCCATTTAAAGTAGATTTAGTAGTTTAACGTATTTTTCATCCGAGGTTGGGACATAAAGCAATTACGTTTCCGTTTGCTTAATTCACTCTGCTAAATTAATTTACTGAGATATTACTTATTGGTAATTATCTCAACATGTGGGTTATGGGCCCGTCCCTGCCCCGTTTAAACTTATTTACAATAACTAAAAGTTAAAAATTTATTCTATTTATTAAAGTTTTGATACTTAGATTATATGTAGTGGATTTTTAAAAGATAAGTCTATAAATTGTAAGTTTGATAAAGTTTAAAAATGATATAGTTTAAATAGTTATATTTTCATGTCTTCAACCTCAATTTTTTTTGCCAATTTGACCGTAGTTGGTCTGGCGTTTAACTTTAATTATCGGCCGACCCTCACGGAAGTTATTTGATACTTTTGAGGGTGGGGGGCGACGATAATTTTTTTTTTTAATATTATACATATTTTTTAAGTGTGTAATTTTTGTTGTTTAATAATTAAAGAATGTTTAAATTTATTAGTAAAGTTTAAGTAATGTTTAAATTTGATTTGGTATATTAAAATTAAAGGTTTATACATGCATAAATTTAAGACTTAAAGTAATACATTTTTCCAGTATAATTAAAATGTTTTTCGAAAGTAATGTACTGAGTGCTCCATGACAAGGATTAGGTTAATTTAATATGCTGGGGAACTCCATGGCACAATGTGAAAGTGTTCGTCGGAAGAAATATATAAGTAAAATTTTCCTAATAAAAAAGTGAATTAAGAGCCTAAGAAGATAAAAGATAGTTTCATTGCCTTGAGGTGTGTTTTTATGGTGTCAACGAGACAGTGTCGTCATTCAAGCTGGTGTTTTCTCGGTGAATTAGTGCCGATGATACTTTCTAGTATAGATTGTGCAGCTTCAAAGTTTTTTTTGATAAATGAGCGCAGTGGTCGCCATGCTGGTGCCCGTTGTATAAGTTTTTCAGTAAAGGGACATTAGCTGTTTTATTGACTGATCACTGTGTGGTTTTTTTTAAAGTTTTTTTAACTGATCCAGTGTTGACTTGAACATTAAACTATGAACTGTGTTTAACTCCTGGACATGCGATAACGACGATGCTCACATGAGTTCTCCTGGCTGAAGTGTGAAATGCAAATTTTATTATGCTGCTAAGTGGAGGTAGATGATGTAAAAATGTGATTCTCGGAGCTTTTTGACATTTTTTTAAGGATCTGCTAAATCTGTCTATCTTGCCTGTACTTTTAAAGAAATTATAGTTGTGCTATATTAAAAATGGGAACAGATGTGTTATTATCCCCCCCTCCGCCATCTTGGATTTTTTTTGGCGAGAAAACCCCTTTTCCGCCAAGTAGTAAATGTCGCCAAGCACCCGTTTCTACGCATGTTTGGCTCAACGAAAATAAAATGTAAATAATAAACAAAATTCGCTAAACTAGCAAATCAGTAATCCTTGTATGAGCGCTTCGCGCACATTTAACGGAAAAAAAACATCGCCGAATTCAGCATTTCTCGCGATATAGCATTCTCAAAATTCAGCAGTTCTCGTCTTGTAGCAATCTCAAAATGTAAAAAACTCTTAAAACAGCAAAATATACCTAAAAAACGAGACTCGCTAAAGTGGCAATCAGCAATAGTTGATGAGCGCGAAGCGCTCATTTTCCGAAAAAAAAAACATCGCCGAATTCAGCATTTTTCGCGATATAGCATTCTCAAAATTCAGTAGTTCTCGTTTTGTAGCAATATCAAAATGTAAAAAACTCTTAAAGCAGCAAAATATACATAAAATTATCAACATCCCTTAACAGACATCTGCTTTCTTGAAACCTACAGCACAAAATATAACACCGCCGTCATTTTCCAAAATAGGCTTAATACGCATTGACACGCTATAAACAAACCCCCCTTTCATGTCAAAATTTCCTCATATTTCTTAATTACTTCAGCAAGAGCGTTTAAATGGACTACAGAAACTATAGTCAATGAAATACATCCAATAAATTTAACATAAAAATAAAAAGACAGCCATAGAACACGATATCAAAGAGTATCTGGTACAAGAGTCAACCAACCGTCAGCAACGACATCCGGCAGTGAAATGAATGTTCACGCTCTCGCGTCGTATAAAAGGGGGTTGCCATAATAAGTTACTAGACGCCAAACGCCGGGGTTGCCAGAGCGATAAAAATCGCCAAATACTCAACATCGCGGAGGGTGGGATAATAACACATCTTAGCCTAAAAATGTTTGTTTTATTAATGTTTTTAGAATTTATGAATTATATTTTTTTTAGATTATGGGGCTTTCATCTGAGATCTTTCTGTTAAAATTTAAGATAAATCAGTTGAAAATGTTTAAGTTATCGAATTTTTAATGTTTTAAGATCAACTGTTTTTAGATAATCTATTTAAATTTTTAGAAGTAAAGCTTTTTAGGAGGTAGTTGAGGTTTTAGACAGCCTGTTTCCTTTCCAATAAATTAAATAAGAACTGGATATCGGGACCTGGGCAAGTACGATATTGTTTTTATACAGTATTGAAGTTTGATGTTAAGAGGTGAGAATATTTGGGATTAAAAGGCTAAATACCTTCTCCTTGAAAAATTGTTGAATATGAAAATTAATTAACTGAACAGTTTAGAAATATAATATTATGAGTGACAGTGTCAAAGCTTTTAGTGAGCCTCGCGTTCTTCTATTAAAGATTGTATTGTATATTAAAGAAAATAAGTTACTTTTATTAGTTAAAGCATATTAAAAGATTAATTATTAAAAATGTTATATTTTTTTATAGAATTTTCTTATTGGTTATAAGTTATAAAGTTAAAGGCTTTATTTACATGTTAATGAGCGACTTGTACTTTGCATTGGGGGTTTTCTTTTTACCTTTAAATTTAAGAGTTAAGAAACCTGCCTGGAGTGCTGTGGTGCAAGCTTGCTTTTATAAAGTTAAAGTATAGGGTCCATATTTCTTGATTTTTAATATATATATATATTATTTTTTGATACAAAATGATTAATTAAATGTAAAGTTTGTTCAAAGTTATACTAAATTATAGTTTAAAAGTGTATTTTCACTAAATTTTTGAGATGTTTACAGTAAAAAGATAATTATAGAGTTTAAAGATTTTTTTTGGGAATGTGAGGGCCACTGAGCGTCGTTACTATTGGTGATTCTGCATTAAAGGATTACAGTATTTGAATTATATTGAGATAATTAAGCATGATTTTAAAAGAGATTATTGCTTAATGGATAGGTGGTGTTGATAAACTTTTAAAGCAGTATTTGACTGGTTTTTAATGGGTCTTGGTTAAACCAAGCTTTAAAACGTGAGTTAATTGATAATTCATTTTTGTTGAATGCTGTATGTGGTTTAAATGCCGCCGGTTCATTGATGCTTTAATCAATCTTAATGTATTTTTAAATCTCATATGTTTGAAATATGCTCTGTAAATGTTCTTTTTAGACTTGTTGATGTCTCTGATCATCCCAGTTTGTTTGTAATTTAATAATGGATTCTTGTATTTAAATTTCATGTTTAAGAAGATTAAGGGATATTGTGAAGGGTTTTTTTTTTAGACCATTTTCGGTGGATGGACTGTAGCCATTAAGATATGATTTTATATATGAAATACAATTTTAAGTTTGTATTAGATTAATTTACAATTTTTTTTGATATTTTTAAAGTTTTATAATAGATATAACTTATAAATTTTTAACTTTTATGGATTGCCTGTGTTTTAGATGGTCTGGATAAGGGTTTCCATTGAGTATGACGTCATCTTTTTGGCAAATTTTCGGTGTTAAGACTCAATGAGAAGGATCTTCAATATAAGACATCATTTGGGCAATTCAGTGAAGTTATTTTTCTATTTAAGATTTTATTTTTAAAAGCTGTGTTTTGCCTACTCTTCAGTATAGCCAGAAATAGGGACGATGATCTTGTAAATGTCCTGTTGTTAATGTTGCTTTAGTTTGATTTTTCTCTGATCATGAGTAAGATAGTGTTTGAATTCTGCTAGTACTCAATGGGGAGTTGGATCGAACGAGACATGCTGGATATTGTTGAGTGGGTTTATAGATTGGTTTTGTTTCAGTTATTTATATTTTTAAATTAAAAATATTTTTCCTTTGAATACTGATTTTCTTTGCAGTTGGCTTAATGGTGCAGTTTGTCTAAATGTGATGTTTGGAATTTGAAATCTTGAGGTTTGAATAAGGTATGGTTAATCATGAGGAAAGGAGGCTGATTTTTGAGAAAGGGGGTTTCTGGATGTGGCCCCGTATCTATACTAATTTGAGATTTACAATGGTTTATTTTATAATGGCTGAAGTTTGGTTGGAGGTTTTTAGAGATGTTTTAGAATAATTAAGCTTTGAGATTGATTAAATTTTTAGAGTAATTAAACTTTTAGAAAAGTTAGATTTTTACTGTTCGGGTAAAGTTGTGCAGAGTTGGCTGTCTTGAGATGGTTTTTGCCATGTTTTTGAGAATTGTTATTGATTTGTAAAGTTCAATATATTTGAAAAGTTGTTGGATATAAAGTTTTATAAGAATGGCAAAAATAAGGACTGAAAATTGACCGTGAAGATGTAATTTTCGTTGAAACTGTGGGTTTTGCTTGACCTGAAAGATTTTCGTATTGGTTGGTCAATTTGTAAGACTGATTTTTCGTAGGACACTGTTTGTCAGAAGGGGGTGTACAGTGATGCCGCTGTACTTGAAAAAACCTGTGTCCCTGGGACCCAGGATTTCCGAAAATCTGAGTCCCTTTATTACAAAAGTGGGTCCTCATCAATAATAATTTATATTTTAAAGGAAAATGAAACTTGTTTATTTGGAAAAGATAAATGAAATGCATTAATTATTGTTTTAATAATAATTAAATAATGAATTAAAGCCAGTATTATTTGGACTCAAATAAGAAATTTTTAAAAAATATTAAGAGAAATTTTCTTTACTTTTTTAAAAGTAAAAATGCAAGATACAATTTTAATTGTAAAATAATGTTTATTTGAGAGTAGAAAATATCAAGTTCCACTAACAAGTATCACTAATGTTCGCATTTCTTTTAAAAATGAGCAAGACAGGTTTATTGAAAAAGATATTTTTGCTGAAAAAAAGAATACTTATGTTAAGTAAAGGTGTAGTTTTTGTTGAATGAATAGGTGCTTTCATTATACTTTCCATTGAATTATTTGTCAGCATAGATCTGTGTTGGAATCAGATATTTACCTTGGAAGGGTTTGTTTGGTTTGTGTTTATGACGGCCGATTATCAACACGTGGGATATAGGCTCTGGGGGGAGTGCCCTTCGTGGGGGTCTTTCTAAGGGAACCTAACCCGCATTTACGCATGGGAAACCACGGTTTCGAAGAAAACCACGAAAATTCCGAAACGGTTAGGCCGACGGGCGCGATTGGGTTCGAAACCAGCACCTCCCGTCTACCAGCTTCGAGAGCAGAACCTCTCAGCCACTGGTGGGGCCCTTGGAAGGGAAATTTACATCTAAATCATTAATAAACATCAAATCCTAAATGTTCTGAAGGTGGGAGACATTTCAATGCAGTACGAAGAAGGCGGGGGGGGGGGGGATTTTTCACTGGTCCACCTACTGAATACATTATCTAAGTACACTGAATTCATTCTGTATTTTTAAGAATCTCATAAAAAAAAATTAAATCCCATTTTATGAATTTTCTACCTATAAGTTTAGTTTGCACATCTTTTTTGGTGCTTTGACTAAATTCACGTTTTTTCCGCGTTACTTTGACGAATTTTGCGTTTTTTCTGTGATCCTTTTGTCGAAATTCGCTATTTTTTCGCGAGCCTGTCACGAGAATCGTGTTTTTTCCACCATGCTTTGACAAAATTCGGCTTTATTCCGAGATTTTTTGACGAAATTAGCTTTTTTTCGCGATCTTTTGACGAAATACACTATTTTGTCTCAGCCCTTTTACGGAAATAGCTTTTTTTTTCGCGATATTTTGATGAAATTCGTGCTTTTTTTCCGCGATCCTTTGACGAAAATCCTCTTTTTTATGCAATTTTTTGACGACATTCGCTATTTTGGGGCATCTTTTGACGAAATACGCTATTTTTCGCGATCCTTTGACGGCAATCGGCTTTTTTCCGCAACATTTTGATGAAATTTGCGCTTTTTTCGCGATCCTTTGACAAAATTCGGCTTTTTCCGCGATTTTTTGACGAAATTCGCTATTTTTCGCGATTTTTTAACGAAATACGCTATTTTTTCGCGGCCCTTTTACGCAAATCGCTGTTTTTGCGCGATATTTTGATGAGATTTGCGCTTTTTTTCGCGATTCTTTTACGAAAATCTGCATTTTTCCGCGATTTTTTGACGAAATTCGCTATTTTCGCGATCTTTTAACGAAATACGCTATTTTTTCGCGGCCCTTTTACGAAAATCGCTGTTTTTGCGCGATATTTTGATGACATTTGCGTTTTTTTTCGCGATTCTTTGACGAAAATCGGCATTTTTCTGCGATTTTTTGACGAAAGTACGCGTTCCACGGGACGCGTAAGAGCTTTTTTTTTGCGTCCCGTCTCCGATTTTTCACGTAATTTACGCGCTATAACGCGTTATCGGCATCCCTGGGTGTAAAAGTATTTCCCATGTTACCCATTCTGATAATGTATGTGTCAAGTTTTGTGGAGATGGTTTGCTATGTAACTGAAATGGACATTCTGACAACGTGTAAGATATTTTTTTCTTGAATCTCCCAGATATATTAGAATTAAATTATAATTCTGTTTTTGGTAATCCTGGGGTGGAAATTTTTAGGTGATAGTCAATTTCTGGAGTGGAGAAGAGATGGATTGGTTATGACTGGAGCTGGCCTTTAGTTATAAATTTTTTAGGTGTTAAGTTTATATGACTTGGCTGTTTTTAAAGTGGATTGTTGGTTTCTCGACATAAGATACTACCTTCTTCGCAACAATACGATTTTCCTCTGAATGGTCATGTGATGTCGATATGCAATCTTAAATTTTTCTTGTGGCATTTTGATGTCGAACCTCCTCGGCCGGAAATGATACTTAGTTTTTCATGGTATTAATTTTTGAAGTTTATACAGGTTAAATATTTCAGCGTCTCTTCTTCGGGCTTTACATATCTACGTATTTTTGTTGTATAAGTAGTATGGAGTCTTTTGGCCAAAAGCAATGGATTTATTATTTTGGATTTTTGGTATACGTGCATGCTTAGGCATCAGTGCTGATAGGATATGCTGGGATCCCCGGGTTGACAATGGCCACTTGACCTTCGGATCTCAGCATGTTGAAAGGTTTGTATGTTTGGGTGTACCATTTCAATATATGTCCATTTTTCGTTGTCCTAATGTGTTGGGACAGTATAATTAGTTTTGTGGCGTTCCGATTGTCAGGGCTCTTAGATATGTTGTATATGGCCAGACGGAGAGTTCTTTGCTGACGATTAATGATTACATATTTTTAGTTTACCGTGAAATTTTTGGAGAGGAGGATATTTGACGTTAACAGATGGTATAGTTTTAAGTAAAGTTGTACAAAATTGGACATGGTAATATAAGTTGTGTTGCAGAGGATATCTTGTGAATGACCTTGAGGGAGTATTAATTGTTGGAAAATCAAGAAGGGCTGAAGGAATAGATAATCTAATGAAATAGGGGATTTTTAGAATTATCACCAATTGTTTTATCCCGGGATTGCTGATCTATCGATATAGAGTAGTTGTGATCTTGAATTTTTAAAGTTAAGAATATTTAAGATTTAAATAAATTTTTTTTGGAGGTATCGCCTTGATAGTGAGGCATGGTAATGATCATGAATTGTGATGAAGGTTTAAAGTGAAGAATGGACTTTCCAATAAAGTTTTTTTTTATTGTTATATAAGTGTAGACAGATGGCAGAAAGTTTTTAAGATGTAAAAAAAATTGAAAGTGTGTATTAATATTTTTATGTGTAATATAATTTCTATTTTTGTATAAGATATTTTTAATGTTCCGGAGCTTGATTTTTAATGAGTTTTCCTTAGCTTGCTGTTTGTCTTATCTGGGCGATTTAAATTGGAGTTGAGGTTTGTGGCCAGGTTTTTGCTGTTTTAAAATTTTGTTTAAGATGGAGCTGTTTGGTTGTTAAAGTTTTTAAGCCTGGAAGTTTACCTGTGTAACGTGGTCTGTGGGATCGTGTTTGGTGCTTCTTTAGGCATTTTCCCTTGGTGTGGTACGTGTGATAAGAGGGGGGGGGGGCTTGTTAGGAATAACAAACCCTCTATGCCTTATCACCGTACTACTTTAGCTCTAACTTATTTACATTTTTAGCTGAAACAGCCATTCTTTATTTACAATATAAATACAGATACTTCTTACCTCATATTCTTGGTTTTTCATAGTTGTATATCCTTAAAATCCTTTAATTTGTCTTCATCTTTAGTTGCAGTTTGCCTTTAATCACATCTTCTATTGCCGGTCACCTGTCTTTCAAATATCGCGGTTTTCGGAAATCGTTTTCCACATATGATAGTCGAGCAGTACTCCCGATCGCCACGAGATGGCATTAGTTGTCTGGTAGAGTGCGTCGCAAGTCTCCGATCATTCCGGAAGTCGTCTGTTTTGCATATGCCTGTATCTGATACGCATGTCCGAATCATATAAATATGTTTCGACCAACGTGTGTCTTTGCCAGTTGGGAATTACCTTTCGACGTGATGTGAGCAGGTGGTTTTAAGTATTGTAAAGTTTTTATCGGCATGGAGGGTTGTTTAAATTGGAAACACACGATGAATGTTAGTTTTTCTCTTCCTGGATTCTTCGTATGGATATCAGTTGATCTTTGTCTCGTTTAAAGTCATCTGATGGAATAGTGAAAGTTGAATTATGTGACCTCTATCTTCGGGAACCCTTTTTGGTGTTAATTCGAAAGGAGTCGTTTCGGTATTGAAGTGTAAGCTAAGCTGTTTCCGAATCCCTCGACTTAAGAAAAATGAGTTTGTGAATCGCATTTTTGAACTGTTGTTTATCTAGGGTTTCCTGGTGGTTTCCTGGTGGAAACGACTTTTGTTTTTGTGCTACAGTGTGATATCCCTGGAGGTACTGGAATTGGTTTAAGATGAAGTATGGCTTTTGAATAAATTATTTTTCGAGCTCTGGAGCATTGAAGTGAAAGATGTTTTACCGTTTCATATTTTTTCTGAAATAAAGTGTCGTGGAGTGTTAATCTCAGTACAACTTGTTCTATGAGTAAATGCATAACTAATGTTATCTAGAGTTAAAACTGATTGAGGTATGTTTTATGTATTTTATTCTTTTAGTTAATTTATTTGTTTTTCTGTGACTAAATTTAAATAAATATTTGTTTCTTTTAAATTTGTCTTTCGTTATTTAGATCACATAATGGTTGGACTTCTTCTTCTTATTTTATATTTTTGCAAGTTAATTTCATTAAACTGTTTAGACATTTTTAATTCCATTTAAAGTAGATTTAGTAGTTTAACGTATTTTTCATCCGAGGTTGGGACATAAAGCAATTACGTTTCCGTTTGCTTAATTCACTCTGCTAAATTAATTTACTGAGATATTACTTATTGGTAATTATCTCAACATGTGGGTTATGGGCCCGTCCCTGCCCCGTTTAAACTTATTTACAATAACTAAAAGTTAAAAATTTATTCTATTTATTAAAGTTTTGATACTTAGATTATATGTAGTGGATTTTTAAAAGATAAGTCTATAAATTGTAAGTTTGATAAAGTTTAAAAATGATATAGTTTAAATAGTTATATTTTCAAGTCTTCAACCTCAATTTTTTTTGCCAATTTGACCGTAGTTGGTCTGGCGTTTAACTTTAATTATCGGCCGACCCTCACGGAAGTTATTTGATACTTTTGAGGGGGGGGGGGGGGGGCGACGATATTTTTTTTTTTAAATATTATACATATTTTTTAAGTGTGTAATTTTTGTTGTTTAATAAGTAAAGAATGTTTAAATTTATTAGTAAAGTTTAAGTAATGTTTAAATTTGATTTGGTATATTAAAATTAAAGGTTTATACATGCATAAATTTAAGACTTAAAGTAATACATTTTTCCAGTATAATTAAAATGTTTTTCGAAAGTAATGTACTGAGTGCTCCATGACAAGGATTAGGTTAATTTAATATGCTGGGGAACTCCATGGCACAATGTGAAAGTGTTCGTCGGAAGAAATATATAAGTAAAATTTTCCTAATAAAAAAGTGAATTAAGAGCCTAAGAAGATAAAAGATAGTTTCATTGCCTTGAGGTGTGTTTTTATGGTGTCAACGAGACAGTGTCGTCATTCAAGCTGGTGTTTTCTCGGTGAATTAGTGCCGATGATACTTTCTAGTATAGATTGTGCAGCTTCAAAGTTTTTTTTGATAAATGAGCGCAGTGGTCGCCATGCTGGTGCCCGTTGTATAAGTTTTTCAGTAAAGGGACATTGGCTGTTTTATTGACTGATCACTGTGTGGTTTTTTTTAAAGTTTTTTTTAACTGATCCAGTGTTGACTTGAACATTAAACTATGAACTGTGTTTAACTCCTGGACATGCGATAACGACGATGCTCACATGAGTTCTCCTGGCTGAAGTGTGAAATGCAAATTTTATTATGCTGCTAAGTGGAGGTAGATGATGTAAAAATGTGATTCTCGGAGCTTTTTGACATTTTTTTACGGATCTGCTAAATCTGTCTATCTTGCCTGTACTTTTAAAGAAATTATAGTTGTGCTATATTAAAAATGGAAACAGATGTGTTATTATCCCCCCCTCCGCCATCTTGGATTTTTTTTGGCGAGAAAACCCCTTTTCCGCCAAGTAGTAAATGTTGCCAAGCACCCGTTTCTACGCATGTTTGGCTCAACGAAAATAAAATGTAAATAATAAACAAAATTCGCTAAACTGGCAAATCAGTAATCCTTGTATGAGCGCTTCGCGCACATTTAACGGAAAAAAAACATCGCCGAATTCAGCATTTCTCGCGATATAGCATTCTCAAAATTCAGCAGTTCTCGTCTTGTAGCAATCTCAAAATGTAAAAAACTCTTAAAACAGCAAAATATACCTAAAAAACGAGACTCGCTAAAGTGGCAATCAGCAATAGTTGTATGAGCGCTTCGCGCTCATTTTCCGAAAAAAAAAAACATCGCCGAATTCAGCATTTTTCGCGATATAGCATTCTCAAAATTCAGTAGTTCTCGTTTTGTATCAATCTCAAAATGTAAAAAACTCTTAAAGCAGCAAAATATACATAAAATTATCAACATACCTTAACAGACATCTGATTTCTTGAAACCTACAGCACAAAATATAACACCGCCGTCATTTTCCAAAATAGGCTTAATACGCATTGACACGCTATAAACAAACCCTCCTTTCATATCAAAATTTCCTCATATTTCTTAATTACTTCAACAAGAGCGTTTAAACGGACTACAGAAACTATAGTCAATGAAATACATCCAATAAATTTAACATAAAAATAAAAAGACAGCCATAGAACACGATATCAAAGAGTATCTGGTACAAGAGTCAACCAACCGTCAGCAACGACATCCGGCAGTGAAATGAATGTTCACGCTCTCGCGTCGTATAAAAGGGGGTTGCCATAATAAGTTACTAGACGCCAAACGCCGGGGTTGCCAGAGCGATAAAAATCGCCAAATACTCAACATCGCGGAGGGTGGGATAATAACACATCTTAGCCTAAAAATGTTTGTTTTATTAATGTTTTTAGAATTTATGAATTATATTTTTTTTAGATTATGGGGCTTTCATCTGAGATCTTTCTGTTAAAATTTAAGATAAATCAGTTGAAAATGTTTAAGTTATCGAATTTTTAATGTTTTAAGATCAACTGTTTTTAGATAATCTATTTAAATTTTTAGAAGTAAAGCTTTTTAGGAGGTAGTTGAGGTTTTAGACAGCCTGTTTCCTTTCCAATAATTAAATAAGAACTGGATATCGGGACCTGGGCAAGTACGATATTGTTTTTATACAGTATTGAAGTTTGATGTTAAGAGGTGAGAATATTTGGGATTAAAAGGCTAAATACTTTCTCCTTGAAAAATTGTTGAATATGAAAATTAATTAACTGAACAGTTTAGAAATATAATATTATGAGTGACAGTGTCAAAGCTTTTAGTGAGCCTCGCGTTCTTCTATTAAAGATTGTATTGTATATTAAAGAAAATAAGTTACTTTTATTAGTTAAAGCATATTAAAAGATTAATTATTAAAAATGTTATATTTTTTTTATAGAATTTTCTTATTGGTTATAAGTTATAAAGTTAAAGGCTTTATTTACATGTTAATGAGCGACTTGTACTTTGCATTGGGGGTTTTCTTTTTACCTTTAAATTTAAGAGTTAAGAAACCTGCCTGGAGTGCTGTGGTGCAAGCTTGCTTTTATAAAGTTAAAGTATAGGGTCCATATTTCTTGATTTTTAATATATATATATATTATTTTTTGATACAAAATTATTAATTAAATGTAAAGTTTGTTCAAAGTTATACTAAATTATAGTTTAAAAGTGTATTTTTACTAAATTTTTGAGTTGTTTACAGTAAAAAGATAATTATAGAGTTTAAAGATTTTTTTGGGGAATGTGAGGGCCACTGAGCGTCGTTACTATTGGTGATTCTGCATTAAAGGATTACAGTATTTGAATTATATTGAGATAATTAAGCATGATTTTAAAAGAGATTATTGCTTAATGGATCGGTGGTGTTGATAAACTTTTAAAGCAGTATTTGACTGGTTTTTAATGGGTCTTGGTTAAACCAAGCTTTAAAACGTGAGTTAATTGATAATTCATTTTTGTTGAATGCTGTATGTGGTTTAAATGCCGCCGGTTCATTGATGCTTTAATCAATCTTAATGTATTTTTAAACCTCATATGTTTGAAATATGCTCTGTAAATGTTCTTTTTAGACTTGTTGATGTCTCTGATCATCCCAGTTTGTTTGTAATTTAATAATGGATTCTTGTATTTAAATTTCATGTTTAAGAAGATTAAGGGATATTGTGAAGGGTTTTTTTTTTAGACCATTTTCGGTGGATGGACTGTAGCCATTAAGATATGATTTTATATATGAAATACAATTTTAAGTTTGTATTAGATTAATTTACAATTTTTTTTGATATTTTTAAAGTTTTATAATAGATATAACTTATAAATTTTTAACTTTTATGGATTGCCTGTGTTTTAGATGGTCTGGATAAGGGTTTCCATTGAGTATGACGTCATCTTTTTGGCAAATTTTCGGTGTTAAGACTCAATGAGAAGGATCTTCAATATAAGACATCATTTGGGCAATTCAGTGAAGTTATTTTTCTATTTAAGATTTTATTTTTAAAAGCTGTGTTTTGCCTACTCTTCAGTATAGCCAGAAATAGGGACGATGATCTTGTAAATGTCCTGTTGTTAATGTTGCTTTAGTTTGATTTTTCTCTGATCATGAGTAAGATAGTGTTTGAATTCTGCTAGTACTCAATGGGGAGTTGGATCGAACGAGACATGCTGGATATTGTTGAGTGGGTTTATAGATTGGTTTTGTTTCAGTTATTTATATTTTTAAATTAAAAATATTTTTCCTTTGAATACTGATTTTCTTTGCAGTTGGCTTAATGGTGCAGTTTGTCTAAATGTGATGTTTGGAATTTGAAATCTTGAGGTTTGAATAAGGTATGGTTAATCATGAGGAAAGGAGGCTGATTTTTGAGAAAGGGGGTTTCTGGATGTGGCCTCGTATCTATACTAATTTGAGATTTACAATGGTTTATTTTATAATGGCTGAAGTTTGGTTGGAGGTTTTTAGAGATGTTTTAGAATAATTAAGCTTTGAGATTGATTAAATTTTTAGAGTAATTAAACTTTTAGAAAAGTTAGATTTTTACTGTTCGGGTAAAGTTGTGCAGAGTTGGCTGTCTTGAGATGGTTTTTGCCATGTTTTTGAGAATTGTTATTGATTTGTAAAGTTCAATATATTTGAAAAGTTGTTGGATATAAAGTTTTATAAGAATGGCAAAAATAAGGACTGAAAATTGACCGTGAAGATGTAATTTTCGTTGAAACTGTGGGTTTTGCTTGACCTGAAAGATTTTCGTATTGGTTGGTCAATTTGTAAGACTGATTTTTCGTAGGACACTGTTTGTCAGAAGGGGGTGTACAGTGATGCCGCTGTACTTGAAAAAACCTGTGTCCCTGGGACCCAGGATTTCCGAAAATCTGAGTCCCTTTATTACAAAAGTGGGTCCTCATCAATAATAATTTATATTTTAAAGGAAAATGAAACTTGTTTATTTGGAAAAGATAAATGAAATGCATTAATTATTGTTTTAATAATAATTAAATAATGAATTAAAGCCAGTATTATTTGGACTCAAATAAGAAATTTTTAAAAAATATTAAGAGAAATTTTCTTTACTTTTTTAAAAGTAAAAATGCAAGATACAATTTTAATTGTAAAATAATGTTTATTTGAGAGTAGAAAATATCAAGTTCCACAAACAAGTATCACTAATGTTCGCATTTCTTTTAAAAATGAGCAAGACAGGTTTATTGAAAAAGATATTTTTGCTGAAAAAAAGAATACTTATGTTAAGTAAAGGTGTAGTTTTTGTTGAATGAATAGGTGCTTTCATTATACTTTCCATTGAATTATTTGTCAGCATAGATCTGTGTTGGAATCAGATATTTACCTTGGAAGGGTTTGTTTGGTTTGTGTTTATGACGGCCGATTATCAACACGTGGGATATAGGCTCTGGGGGGAGTGCCCTTCGTGGGGGTCTTTCTAAGGGAACCTAACCCGCATTTACGCATGGGAAACCACGGTTTCGAAGAAAACCACGAAAATTCCGAAACGGTTAGGCCGACGGGCGCGATTGGGTTCGAAACCAGCACCTCCCGTCTACCAGCTTCGAGAGCAGAACCTCTCAGCCACTGGTGGGGCCCTTGGATGGGAAATTTACATCTAAATCATTAATAAACATCAAATCTTAAATGTTCTGAAGGTGGGAGACATTTCAATGCAGTACGAAGAAGGGGGGGGGGGGATTTTTCACTGGTCCACCTACTGAATACATTATCTAAGTACACTGAATTCATTCTGTATTTTTAAGAATCTCATAAAAAAAAAATTAAATCCCATTTTATGAATTTTCTACCTATAAGTTTAGTTTGCACATCTTTTTTGGTGCTTTGACTAAATTCACGTTTTTTCCGCGTTACTTTGACGAATTTTGCGTTTTTTCTGTGATCCTTTTGTCGAAATTCGCTATTTTTTCGCGAGCCTGTCACGAGAATCGTGTTTTTTCCACCATGCTTTGACAAAATTCGGCTTTATTCCGAGATTTTTTGACGAAATTAGCTTTTTTTCGCGATCTTTTGACGAAATACACTGTTTTGTCTCAGCCCTTTTACGGAAATAACGTTTTTTTTCGCGATATTTTGATGAAATTCGTGCTTTTTTTCCGCGATCCTTTGACGAAAATCCTCTTTTTTATGCAATTTTTTGACGACATTCGCTATTTTGGGGCATCTTTTGACGAAATACGCTATTTTTCGCGATCCTTTGACGGCAATCGGCTTTTTTCCGCAACATTTTGATGAAATTTGCGCTTTTTTCGCGATCCTTTGACAAAATTCGGCTTTTTCCGCGATTTTTTGACGAAATTCGCTATTTTTCGCGATTTTTTAACGAAATACGCTATTTTTTCGCGGCCCTTTTACGCAAATCGCTGTTTTTGCGCGATATTTTGATGAGATTTGCGCTTTTTTTCGCGATTCTTTTACGAAAATCTGCATTTTTCCGCGATTTTTTGACGAAATTCGCTATTTTCGCGATCTTTTAACGAAATACGCTATTTTTTCGCGGCCCTTTTACGAAAATCGCTGTTTTTGCGCGATATTTTGATGAGATTTGCGTTTTTTTTCGCGATTCTTTGACGAAAATCGGCATTTTTCTGCGATTTTTTGACGAAAGTACGCGTTCCACGGGACGCGTAAGAGCTTTTTTTTGCGTCCCGTCTCCGATTTTTCACGTAATTTACGCGCTATAACGCGTTATCGGCATCCCTGGGTGTAAAAGTATTTCCCATGTTACCCATTCTGATAATGTATGTGTCAAGTTTTGTGGAGATGGTTTGCTATGTAACTGAAATGGACATTCTGACAACGTGTAAGATATTTTTTTCTTGAATTTCCCAGATATATTAGAATTAAATTATAATTCTGTTTTTGGTAATCCTGGGGTGGAAATTTTTAGGTGATAGTCAATTTCTGGAGTGGAGAAGAGATGGATTGGTTATGAATGGAGCTGGCCTTTAGTTATAAATTTTTTAGGTGTTAAGTTTATATGACTTGGCTGTTTTTAAAGTGGATTGTTGGTTTCTCGACATAAGATACTACCTTCTTCGCAACAATACGATTTTCCTCTGAATGGTCATGTGATGTCGATATGCAATCTTAAATTTTTCTTGTGGCATTTTGATGTCGAACCTCCTCGGCCGGAAATGATACTTAGTTTTTCATGGTATGAATTTTTGAAGTTTATACAGGTTAAATATTTCAGCGTCTCTTCTTCGGGCTTTACATATCTACGTATTTATGTTGTATAAGTAGTATGGAGTCTTTTGGCCAAAAGCAATGGATTTATTATTTTGGATTTTTGGTATACGTGAATGCTTAGGCATCAGTGCTGATAGGATATGCTGGAATCCCCGGGTTGACAATGGCCACTTGACCTTCGGATCTCAGCATGTTGAAAGGTTTGTATGTTTGGGTGTATCATTTCAATATATGTCCATTTTTCGTTGTCCTAATGTGTTGGGACAGTATAATTAGTTTTGTGTCGTTCCGATTGTCAGGGCTCTTAGATATGTTGTATATGGCCAGACGGAGAGTTCTTTGCTGACGATTAATGATTACATACTTTTAGTTTACCGTGAAATTTTTGGAGAGGAGGATATTTGACGTTAACAGATGGTATAGTTTTAAGTAAAGTTGTACAAAATTGGACATGGTAATATAAGTTGTGTTGCAGAGGATATCTTGTGAATGACCTTGAGGGAGTATTGTTGGAAAATCAAGAAGGGCTGAAGGAATAGATAATCTAATGAAATAGGGGATTTTTAGAATTATCACCAATTGTTTTATCCCGGATTGCTGATCTATCGATATAGAGTAGTTGTGATCTTGAATTTTTAAAGTTAAGAATATTTAAGATTTAAATAAATTTTTTTTGGAGGTATCGCCTTGATAGTGAGGCATGGTAATGATCATGAATTGTGATGAAGGTTTAAAGTGAAGAATGGACTTTCCAATAAAGTTTTTTTTTTATTGTTATATAAGTGTAGACAGATGGCAGAAAGTTTTTAAGATGTAAAAAAAATTGAAAGTGTGTATTAATATTTTTATGTGTAATATAATTTCTATTTTTGTATAAGATATTTTTAATGTTCCGGAGCTTGATTTTTAATGAGTTTTCCTTAGCTTGCTGTTTGTCTTATCTGGGCGATTTAAATTGGAGTTGAGGTTTGTGGCCAGGTTTTTGCTGTTTTAAAATTTTGTTTAAGATGGAGCTGTTTGGTTGTTAAAGTTTTTAAGCCTGGAAGTTTACCTGTGTAACGTGGTCTGTGGGATCGTGTTTGGTGCTTCTTTAGGCATTTTCCCTTGGTGTGGTACGTGTGATAAGAGGGGGGGGGGGCTTGTTAGGAATAACAAACCCTCTATGCCTTATCACCGTACTACTTTAGCTCTAACTTATTTACATTTTTAGCTGAAACAGCCATTCTTTATTTACAATATAAATACAGATACTTCTTACCTCATATTCTTGGTTTTTCATAGTTGTATATCCTTAAAATCCTTTAATTTGTCTTCATCTTTAGTTGCAGTTTGCCTTTAATCACATCTTCTATTGCCGGTCACCTGTCTTTCAAATATCGCGGTTTTCGGAAATCGTTTTCCACATATGATAGTCGAGCAGTACTCCCGATCGCCACGAGATGGCATTAGTTGTCTGGTAGAGTGCGTCGTAAGTCTCCGATCATTCCGGAAGTCGTCTGTTTTGCATATGCCTGTATCTGATACGCATGTCCGAATCATATAAATATGTTTCGACCAACGTGTGTCTTTGCCAGTTGGGAATTGCCTTTCGACGTGATGTGAGCAGGTGGTTTTAAGTATTGTAAAGTTTTTATCGGCATGGAGGGTTGTTTAAATTGGAAACACACGATGAATGTTAGTTTTTCTCTTCCTGGATTCTTCGTATGGATATCAGTTGATCTTTGTCTCGTTTAAAGTCGTCTGATGGAATAGTGAAAGTTGAATTATGTGACCTCTATCTTCGGGAACCCTTTTTGGTGTTAATTCGAAAGGAGTCGTTTCGGTATTGAAGTGTAAGCTAAGCTGTTTCCGAATCCCTCGACTTAAGAAAAATGAGTTTGTGAATCGAATTTTTGAACTGTTGTTTATCTAGGGTTTCCTGGTGGAAACGACTTTTGTTTTTGTGCTACAGTGTGATATCCCTGGAGGTACTGGAATTGGTTTAAGATGAAGTATGGCTTTTGAATAAATTATTTTTCGAGCTCTGGAGCATTGAAGTGAAAGATGTTTTACCGTTTCATATTTTTTCTGAAATAAAGTGTCGTGGAGTGTTAATCTCAGTACAACTTGTTCTATGAGTAAATGCATAACTAATGTTATCTAGAGTTAAAACTGATTGAGGTATGTTTTATGTATTTTATTCTTTTAGTTAATTTATTTGTTTTTCTGTGACTAAATTTAAATAAATATTTGTTTCTTTTAAATTTGTCTTTCGTTATTTAGATCACATAATGGTTGGACTTCTTCTTCTTATTTTATATTTTTGCAAGTTAATTTCATTAAACTGTTTAGACATTTTTAATTCCATTTAAAGTAGATTTAGTAGTTTAACGTATTTTTCATCCGAGGTTGGGACATAAAGCAATTACGTTTCCGTTTGCTTAATTCACTCTGCTAAATTAATTTACTGAGATATTACTTATTGGTAATTATCTCAACATGTGGGTTATGGGCCCGTCCCTGCCCCGTTTAAACTTATTTACAATAACTAAAAGTTAAAAATTTATTCTATTTATTAAAGTTTTGATACTTAGATTATATGTAGTGGATTTTTAAAAGATAAGTCTATAAATTGTAAGTTTGATAAAGTTTAAAAATGATATAGTTTAAATAGTTATATTTTCAAGTCTTCAACCTCAATTTTTTTTGCCAATTTGACCGAAGTTGGTCTGGCGTTTAACTTTAATTATCGGCCGACCCTCACGGAAGTTATTTGATACTTTTGAGGGGGGGGGGGCGACGATAATTTTTTTTTTTTTAATATTATACATATTTTTTAAGTGTGTAATTTTTGTTGTTTAATAATTAAAGAATGTTTAAATTTATTAGTAAAGTTTAAGTAATGTTTAAATTTGATTTGGTATATTAAAATTAAAGGTTTATACATGCATAAATTTAAGACTTAAAGTAATACATTTTTCCAGTATAATTAAAATGTTTTTCGAAAGTAATGTACTGAGTGCTCCATGACAAGGATTAGGTTAATTTAATATGCTGGGGAACTCCATGGCACAATGTGAAAGTGTTCGTCGGAAGAAATATATAAGTAAAATTTTCCTAATAAAAAAGTGAATTAAGAGCCTAAGAAGATAAAAGATAGTTTCATTGCCTTGAGGTGTGTTTTTATGGTGTCAACGAGACAGTGTCGTCATTCAAGCTGGTGTTTTCTCGGTGAATTAGTGCCGATGATACTTTCTAGTATAGATTGTGCAGCTTCAAAGTTTTTTTTGATAAATGAGCGCAGTGGTCGCCATGCTGGTGCCCGTTGTATAAGTTTTTCAGTAAAGGGACATTGGCTGTTTTATTGACTGATCACTGTGTGGTTTTTTTTAAAGTTTTTTTTAACTGATCCAGTGTTGACTTGAACATTAAACTATGAACTGTGTTTAACTCCTGGACATGCGATAACGACGATGCTCACATGAGTTCTCCTGGCTGAAGTGTGAAATGCAAATTTTATTATGCTGCTAAGTGGAGGTAGATGATGTAAAAATGTGATTCTCGGAGCTTTTTGACATTTTTTTAAGGATCTGCTAAATCTGTCTATCTTGCCTGTACTTTTAAAGAAATTATAGTTGTGCTATATTAAAAATGGGAACAGATGTGTTATTATCCCCCCCCCTCCGCCATCTTGGATTTTTTTGGCGAGAAAACCCCTTTTCCGCCAAGTAGTAAATGTCGCCAAGCACCCGTTTCTACGCATGTTTGGCTCAACGAAAATAAAATGTAAATAATAAACAAAATTCACTAAACTGGCAAATCAGTAATCCTTGTATGAGCGCTTCGCGCACATTTAACGGAAAAAAAACATCGCCGAATTCAGCATTTCTCGCGATATAGCATTCTCAAAATTCAGCAGTTCTCGTCTTGTAGCAATCTCAAAATGTAAAAAACTCTTAAAACAGCAAAATATACCTAAAAAACGAGACTCGCTAAAGTGGCAATCAGCAATAGTCTCATGAGCGCTTCGCGCTCATTTTCCGAAAAAAAAACATCGCCGAATTCAGCATTTTTCGCGATATAGCATTCTCAAAATTCAGTAGTTCTCGTTTTGTAGCAATCTCAAAATGTAAAAAACTCTTAAAGCAGCAAAATATACATAAAATTATCAACATACCTTAACAGACATCTGCTTTCTTGAAACCTACAGCACAAAATATAACACCGCCGTCATTTTCCAAAATAGGCTTAATACGCATTGACACGCTATAAACAAACCCCTCTTTCATATCAAAATTTCTGCATATTTCTTAATTACTTCAGCAAGAGCGTTTAAACGGACTACAGAAACTATAGTCAATGAAATACATCCAATAAATTTAACATAAAAATAAAAAGACAGCCATAGAACACGATATCAAAGAGTATCTGGTACAAGAGTCAACCAACCGTCAGCAACGACATCCGGCAGTGAAATGAATGTTCACGCTCTCGCGTCGTATAAAAGGGGGTTGCCATAATAAGTTACTAGACGCCAAACGCCGGGGTTGCCAGAGCGATAAAAATCGCCAAATACTCAACATCGCGGAGGGTGGGATAATAACACATCTTAGCCTAAAAATGTTTGTTTTATTAATGTTTTTAGAATTTATGAATTATATTTTTTTTAGATTATGGGGCTTTCATCTGAGATCTTTCTGTTAAAATTTAAGATAAATCAGTTGAAAATGTTTAAGTTATCGAATTTTTAATGTTTTAAGATCAACTGTTTTTAGATAATCTATTTAAATTTTTAGAAGTAAAGCTTTTTAGGAGGTAGTTGAGGTTTTAGACAGCCTGTTTCCTTTCCAATAAATTAAATAAGAACTGGATATCGGGACCTGGGCAAGTACGATATTGTTTTTATACAGTATTGAAGTTTGATGTTAAGAGGTGAGAATATTTGGGATTAAAAGGCAAAATACTTTCTCCTTGAAAAATTGTTGAATATGAAAATTAATTAACTGAACAGTTTAGAAATATAATATTATGAGTGACAGTGTCAAAGCTTTTAGTGAGCCTCGCGTTCTTCTATTAAAGATTGTATTGTATATTAAAGAAAATAAGTTACTTTTATTAGTTAAAGCATATTAAAAGATTAATTATTAAAAATGTTATATTTTTTTTTATAGAATTTTCTTATTGGTTATAAGTTATAAAGTTAAAGGCTTTATTTACATGTTAATGAGCGACTTGTACTTTGCATTGGGGGTTTTCTTTTTACCTTTAAATTTAAGAGTTAAGAAACCTGCCTGGAGTGCTGTGGTGCAAGCTTGCTTTTATAAAGTTAAAGTATAGGGTCCATATTTCTTGATTTTTAATATATATATATATTATTTTTTGATACAAAATGATTAATTAAATGTAAAGTTTGTTCAAAGTTATACTAAATTATAGTTTAAAAGTGTATTTTTACTAAATTTTTGAGTTGTTTACAGTAAAAAGATAATTATAGAGTTTAAAGATTTTTTTTGGGAATGTGAGGGCCACTGAGCGTCGTTACTATTGGTGATTCTGCATTAAAGGATTACAGTATTTGAATTATATTGAGATAATTAAGCATGATTTTAAAAGAGATTATTGCTTAATGGATCGGTGGTGTTGATAAACTTTTAAAGCAGTATTTGACTGGTTTTTAATGGGTCTTGGTTAAACCAAGCTTTAAAACGTGAGTTAATTGATAATTCATTTTTGTTGAATGCTGTATGTGGTTTAAATGCCGCCGGTTCATTGATGCTTTAATCAATCTTAATGTATTTTTAAATCTCATATGTTTGAAATATGCTCTGTAAATGTTCTTTTTAGACTTGTTGATGTCTCTGATCATCCCAGTTTGTTTGTAATTTAATAATGGATTCTTGTATTTAAATTTCATGTTTAAGAAGATTAAGGGATATTGTGAAGGGTTTTTTTTTTAGACCATTTTCGGTGGATGGACTGTAGCCATTAAGATATGATTTTATATATGAAATACAATTTTAAGTTTGTATTAGATTAATTTACAATTTTTTTTGATATTTTTAAAGTTTTATAATAGATATAACTTATAAATTTTTAACTTTTATGGATTGCCTGTGTTTTAGATGGTCTGGATAAGGGTTTCCATTGAGTATGACGTCATCTTTTTGGCAAATTTTCGGTGTTAAGACTCAATGAGAAGGATCTTCAATATAAGACATCATTTGGGCAATTCAGTGAAGTTATTTTTCTATTTAAGATTTTATTTTTAAAAGCTGTGTTTTGCCTACTCTTCAGTATAGCCAGAAATAGGGACGATGATCTTGTAAATGTCCTGTTGTTAATGTTGCTTTAGTTTGATTTTTCTCTGATCATGAGTAAGATAGTGTTTGAATTCTGCTAGTACTCAATGGGGAGTTGGATCGAACGAGACATGCTGGATATTGTTGAGTGGGTTTATAGATTGGTTTTGTTTCAGTTATTTATATTTTTAAATTAAAAATATTTTTCCTTTGAATACTGATTTTCTTTGCAGTTGGCTTAATGGTGCAGTTTGTCTAAATGTGATGTTTGGAATTTGAAATCTTGAGGTTTGAATAAGGTATGGTTAATCATGAGGAAAGGAGGCTGATTTTTGAGAAAGGGGGTTTCTGGATGTGGCCCCGTATCTATACTAATTTGAGATTTACAATGGTTTATTTTATAATGGCTGAAGTTTGGTTGGAGGTTTTTAGAGATGTTTTAGAATAATTAAGCTTTGAGATTGATTAAATTTTTAGAGTAATTAAACTTTTAGAAAAGTTAGATTTTTACTGTTCGGGTAAAGTTGTGCAGAGTTGGCTGTCTTGAGATGGTTTTTGCCATGTTTTTGAGAATTGTTATTGATTTGTAAAGTTCAATATATTTGAAAAGTTGTTGGATATAAAGTTTTATAAGAATGGCAAAAATAAGGACTGAAAATTGACCGTGAAGATGTAATTTTCGTTGAAACTGTGGGTTTTGCTTGACCTGAAAGATTTTCGTATTGGTTGGTCAATTTGTAAGACTGATTTTTCGTAGGACACTGTTTGTCAGAAGGGGGTGTACAGTGATGCCGCTGTACTTGAAAAAACCTGTGTCCCTGGGACCCAGGATTTCCGAAAATCTGAGTCCCTTTATTACAAAAGTGGGTCCTCATCAATAATAATTTATATTTTAAAGGAAAATGAAACTTGTTTATTTGGAAAAGATAAATGAAATGCATTAATTATTGTTTTAATAATAATTAAATAATGAATTAAAGCCAGTATTATTTGGACTCAAATAAGAAATTTTTAAAAAATATTAAGAGAAATTTTCTTTACTTTTTTAAAAGTAAAAATGCAAGATACAATTTTAATTGTAAAATAATGTTTATTTGAGAGTAGAAAATATCAAGTTCCACTAACAAGTATCACTAATGTTCGCATTTCTTTTAAAAATGAGCAAGACAGGTTTATTGAAAAAGATATTTTTGCTGAAAAAAAGAATACTTATGTTAAGTAAAGGTGTAGTTTTTGTTGAATGAATAGGTGCTTTCATTATACTTTCCATTGAATTATTTGTCAGCATAGATCTGTGTTGGAATCAGATATTTACCTTGGAAGGGTTTGTTTGGTTTGTGTTTATGACGGCCGATTATCAACACGTGGGATATAGGCTCTGGGGGGAGTGCCCTTCGTGGGGGTCTTTCTAAGGGAACCTAACCCGCATTTACGCATGGGAAACCACGGTTTCGAAGAAAACCACGAAAATTCCGAAACGGTTAGGCCGACGGGCGCGATTGGGTTCGAAACCAGCACCTCCCGTCTACCAGCTTCGAGAGCAGAACCTCTCAGCCACTGGTGGGGCCCTTGGAAGGGAAATTTACATCTAAATCATTAATAAACATCAAATCCTAAATGTTCTGAAGGTGGGAGACATTTCAATGCAGTACGAAGAAGGGGGGGGGGGATTTTTCACTGGTCCACCTACTGAATACATTATCTAAGTACACTGAATTCATTCTGTATTTTTAAGAATCTCATAAAAAAAAAATTAAATCCCATTTTATGAATTTTCTACCTATAAGTTTAGTTTGCACATCTTTTTTGGTGCTTTGACTAAATTCACGTTTTTTCCGCGTTACTTTGACGAATTTTGCGTTTTTTCTGTGATCCTTTTGTCGAAATTCGCTATTTTTTCGCGAGCCTGTCACGAGAATCGTGTTTTTTCCACCATGCTTTGACAAAATTCGGCTTTATTCCGAGATTTTTTGACGAAATTAGCTTTTTTTCGCGATCTTTTGACGAAATACACTGTTTTGTCTCAGCCCTTTTACGGAAATAGCGTTTTTTTCGCGATATTTTGATGAAATTCGTGCTTTTTTTCCGCGATCCTTTGACGAAAATCCTCTTTTTTATGCAATTTTTTGACGACATTCGCTATTTTGGGGCATCTTTTGACGAAATACGCTATTTTTCGCGATCCTTTGACGGCAATCGGCTTTTTTCCGCAACATTTTGATGAAATTTGCGCTTTTTTCGCGATCCTTTGACAAAATTCGGCTTTTTCTGCGATTTTTTGACGAAATTCGCTATTTTTCGCGATTTTTTAACGAAATACGCTATTTTTTCGCGGCCCTTTTACGCAAATCGCTGTTTTTGCGCGATATTTTGATGAGATTTGCGCTTTTTTTCGCGATTCTTTTACGAAAATCTGCATTTTTCCGCGATTTTTTGACGAAATTCGCTATTTTCGCGATCTTTTAACGAAATACGCTATTTTTTCGCGGCCCTTTTACGAAAATCGCTGTTTTTGCGCGATATTTTGATGAGATTTGCGTTTTTTTTCGCGATTCTTTGACGAAAATCGGCATTTTTCTGCGATTTTTTGACGAAAGTACGCGTTCCACGGGACGCGTAAGAGCTTTTTTTTTGCGTCCCGTCTCCGATTTTTCACGTAATTTACGCGCTATAACGCGTTATCGGCATCCCTGGGTGTAAAAGTATTTCCCATGTTACCCATTCTGATAATGTATGCGTCAAGTTTTGTGGAGATGGTTTGCTATGTAACTGAAATGGACATTCTGACAACGTGTAAGATATTTTTTTCTTGAATTTCCCAGATATATTAGAATTAAATTATAATTCTGTTTTTGGTAATCCTGGGGTGGAAATTTTTAGGTGATAGTCAATTTCTGGAGTGGAGAAGAGATGGATTGGTTATGACTGGAGCTGGCCTTTAGTTATAAATTTTTTAGGTGTTAAGTTTATATGACTTGGCTGTTTTTAAAGTGGATTGTTGGTTTCTCGACATAAGATACTACCTTCTTCGCAACAATACGATTTTCCTCTGAATGGTCATGTGATGTCGATATGCAATCTTAAATTTTTCTTGTGGCATTTTGATGTCGAACCTCCTCGGCCGGAAATGATACTTAGTTTTTCATGGTATTAATTTTTGAAGTTTATACAGGTTAAATATTTCAGCGTCTCTTCTTCGGGCTTTACATATCTACGTATTTATGTTGTATAAGTAGTATGGAGTCTTTTGGCCAAAAGCAATGGATTTATTATTTTGGATTTTTGGTATACGTGCATGCTTAGGCATCAGTGCTGATAGGATATGCTGGGATCCCCGGGTTGACAATGGCCACTTGACCTTCGGATCTCAGCATGTTGAAAGGTTTGTATGTTTGGGTGTACCATTTCAATATATGTCCATTTTTCGTTGTCCTAATGTGTTGGGACAGTATAATTAGTTTTGTGTCGTTCCGATTGTCAGGGCTCTTAGATATGTTGTATATGGCCAGACGGAGAGTTCTTTGCTGACGATTAATGATTACATATTTTTAGTTTACCGCGAAATTTTTGGAGAGGAGGATATTTGACGTTAACAGATGGTATAGTTTTAAGTAAAGTTGTACAAAATTGGACATGGTAATATAAGTTGTGTTGCAGAGGATATCTTGTGAATGACCTTGAGGGAGTATTAATTGTTGGAAAATCAAGAAGAGCTGAAGGAATAGATAATCTAATGAAATAGGGGATTTTTAGAATTATCACCAATTGTTTTATCCCGGGATTGCTGATCTATCGATATAGAATAGTTGTGATCTTGAATTTTTAAAGTTAAGAATATTTAAGATTTAAATAAATTTTTTTTTTGAGGTATCGCCTTGATAGTGAGGCATGGTAATGATCATGAATTGTGATGAAGGTTTAAAGTGAAGGATGGACTTTCCAATAAAGTTTTTTTTTATTGTTATATAAGTGTAGACAGATGGCAGAAAGTTTTTAAGATGTAAAAAAATTGAAAGTGTGTATTAATATTTTTATGTGTAATATAATTTCTATTTTTGTATAAGATATTTTTAATGTTCCGGAGCTTGATTTTTAATGAGTTTTCCTTAGCTTGCTGTTTGTCTTATCTGGGCGATTTAAATTGGAGTTGAGGTTTGTGGCCAGGTTTTTGCTGTTTTAAAATTTTGTTTAAGATGGAGCTGTTTGGTTGTTAAAGTTTTTAAGCCTGGAAGTTTACCTGTGTAACGTGGTCTGTGGGATCGTGTTTGGTGCTTCTTTAGGCATTTTCCCTTTGTGTGGTACGTGTGATAAGAGGGGGGGGGGGCTTATTAGGAATAACAAACCCTCTATGCCTTATCACCGTACTACTTTAGCTCTAACTTATTTACATTTTTAGCTGAAACAGCCATTCTTTATTTACAATATAAATACAGATACTTCTTACCTCATATTCTTGGTTTTTCATAGTTGTATATCCTTAAAATCCTTTAATTTGTCTTCATCTTTAGTTGCAGTTTGCCTTTAATCACATCTTCTATTGCCGGTCACCTGTCTTTCAAATATCGCGGTTTTCGGAAATCGTTTTCCACATATGATAGTCGAGCAGTACTCCCGATCGCCACGAGATGGCATTAGTTGTCTGGTAGAGTGCGTCGTAAGTCTCCGATCATTCCGGAAGTCGTCTGTTTTGCATATGCCTGTATCTGATACGCATGTCCGAATCATATAAATATGTTTCGACCAACGTGTGTCTTTGCCAGTTGGGAATTACCTTTCGACGTGATGTGAGCAGGTGGTTTTAAGTATTGTAAAGTTTTTATCGGCATGGAGGGTTGTTTAAATTGGAAACACACGATGAATGTTAGTTTTTCTCTTCCTGGATTCTTCGTATGGATATCAGTTGATCTTTGTCTCGTTTAAAGTCGTCTGATGGAATAGTGAAAGTTGGATTATGTGACCTCTATCTTCGGGAACCCTTTTTGGTGTTAATTCGAAAGGAGTCGTTTCGGTATTGAAGTGTAAGCTAAGCTGTTTCCGAATCCCTGGACCTAAGAAAAATGAGTTTGTGAATCGCATTTTTGAACTGTTGTTTATCTATCGGTTTCCTGGTGGGAATGACTTTTGTTTTTGTGCTACAGTGTGATATCCCTGGAGGTACTGGAATTGGTTTAAGATGAAGTATGGCTTTTGAATAAATTATTTTTCGAGCTCTGGAGCATTGAAATGAAAGATGTTTTACCGTTTCATATTTTTTCTGAAATAAAGTGTCGTGGAGTGTTAATCTCAGTACAACTTGTTCTATGAGTAAATGCATAACTAATGTTATCTAGAGTTAAAACTGATTGAGGTATGTTTTATGTATTTTATTCTTTTAGTTAATTTATTTGTTTTTCTGTGACTAAATTTAAATAAATGTTTGTTTGTTTTAAATTTGTCTTTCGTTATTTAGATCACATAATGGTTGGACTTCTTCTTATTTTATATTTTTGCAAGTTAATTTCATTAAACTGTTTAGACATTTTTAATTCCATTTAAAGTAGATTTAATAGTTTAACGTATTTTTCATCCGAGGTTGGGACATAAAGCAATTACGTTTCCATTTGCTTAATTCACTCTGCTAAATTAATTTACTAAGATATTACTTATTGGTAATATCTCAACAAATTTCACCCGGCAACCCCCCCAAAAAATTGATTTTTTGAAAAAATTTGGTTTTTGAGAAAAGAGCGCGGGAAGTGTTCCGAGGCAGCCCCCTCTTTCGCCGTTTATCCTACAGCATAATGTCATATATCCTATTTGTTGCAAATTTTGTCTAGTTTCTGAATTTCGTAATGCTTTTCCCCTAAAACAATAAGAAATTTAAGCTAATAACAACTAATTTGGGACTTTTCAGGGGGGGGGGGTGGAATTTTGGGGGTAAGTTAAAAATTCGGATTCAGCGACCTAAAAAACTTAAAGTAAACCTTATAAGGAAAGTTCGGAGGGGAGATGGGAGGGCGAATGTAAACGTGTGAGTGGTTAAGTGGAATTGCGCAACTTAGTCCACGCAGCACCGCGCGCATGTTCCGAGGCAGATCCCCCTTCCCCTTCATCCTAAGTCATAATGTCATACATCTAATTTGTTGCAAATTTTGTCTACTTTCTGAATTTCTAGATACTTTCCCCCCCCAAAACAATAAAAAAATTGATTTTTTTTATATAAAAACCTTTTTTAGAGGCTTTTTACCAAAATTTGGGAAGGTTGCCGGGGGAAATTTTGGTGGGAAGTTACAAATTCGGATTCAGCGACCCAAAAAACATAAAGTAAGCCGATTTCCAGAACTACCATTAATTTTGCTAGGTAAAATTCCCTATTGCCTGGACTAGTGTACACCTTTGATTTCAGATAACCCCACTACCGGAAATCAGTTGGAGTGAGGTCGGGGGATCGTGTTGGCCACGAAACTGCAAAGTTACGAGAGATGATGCTATCATCAAAGTGCTGTTGCAGCACTTGTCGAATGGATGTGGCGACATGTGGAGGAGCACCATCTTGCATCCATATAATATCATTAACCCTTTCGAGGGCGGTGTCCTTAAAAAAGGACACCTAATTTTAATTCCAAAACTAACAAACGGCACAAATAATATTTAATTCAAATTTTCCTATTATAATGTACGTGAAAATAAGCAAGTTCGTATTCTCTAATAAATTCATTTATAAATTCCGGTGCCGGCCCATTATTGCATCGGTTTATAAACAGAATCACTCCGCGCCGATAAAGGTGAACAACATTTTGTTGCTGCAGTTCTGGAATTATGTAATTCTGCAACACTATTGTATACCGAACACTTGTGACGGAGTTCGTTTTCATACCTGAGGAAGTGACTTCCTCGTAAAAATACGGGCCGAGAACGAATGTGTTCGCGATGCCCCACCACACAGTCACTTTAGCTTCGTGAAAAGTCGAGTTTTAAGTATAATAGTCCTGTACATAAAGTTTAGTACAGAAACAGTATCATATGAGTTGATCGAGTTTTTTAGTCATCTTTAACACTAGATCAGGCGGAAATTTTACTCAAGTGTAATAAAACTATTTTACACCAGAATTTTTACTTAAAATTATTTAACTTATTTATTCAACTTATTTATCCGTGGAACATATTTAACTTATTTTAGGAAAAAAAAATTCTGGTTCGAATCGAAATATTTTCACTTTTTACCGGTCAAAATGACCGCTGTGGCGGTTCTAGTGTTAAATCAAGTGGTTTCAGGGACCGCTCAGAGTAGTTAACGATAATTTCTGTCACAGCAGTTAAAGTTTAAACGACATATATACAAGGTTACAAAGGGAACATAATAAGGTGTAAGTTATCGTGGTATTATTTATTTTTTATACTGAAAAATCTAAGTAGCACTATAATAGTTTTTTACCCGACTGAAAAAAAGGGGTATGTGTTTCACGCGTATCTGTGTACGTGGATTTCTTTATACCCTCGAAACATCCCAACGGCTGGATGGATTTTAATGAATGAGGGTTCTATCAATTCGTCTTAACGGCCCAATGGTTATAGGCTAGGTTTTGTTTTTATAAATTCAAAATGGCGGCCATAAAATACAAAATGGCGGTAGAGACGAAAAAAAATTTACGCACTCTATTGAGTGGCATATCATTGGATAGGTCTTTCAAAATGAAGACGATGTTTCATTGACTATTTTACAGTCAGAAGCTCCGTTAAAATATTATAAATCCTGGAAGTTTTGTATGTATAATCTCTAGCTTTACTGAAACTCTAACCATCATAGACATCTATAGACCTCATCAAAACAGTGTTTATAGATAGGACCTAACAATTAAACACAACTTAAAAGTCATCAATACAAGTGAATAAAAAAAATAGGTAAGTAATATAAACAAGTAACAAAAAAAAAAATATTTTAAGTTGATTCCTACTTAGGTAAATAAGAGATTTTTTTTCTCCTATTCTTCTTTCTCTTGAGTGACATTTAAAGTGCTTTGATCAAGAAGAGGGCTCTCTCGGTCTTAAAATACCTTGATGAAGAAGATGGCTCTCTCGATTATTGAAAATTAATTAATTAAATTTAATTAATGAATTAATATTTGAAAAAAAACTGGATTAACATCAAGTGTCATCCACTACAACTTTTAAAAAATTTATTTGAGCTTGATTGGATGAATAATAAGTATTTTATTAACGATTGAAAATTTGAACAAGTTATATAGAGCGAGAGTGTGAGCTAATAGTAGGAATTGAAAAACAATAGTTTCACATTGATGAGAAATAATTAATTAGTTCGCTTTTTACGCAGTCGGGTTTTTTGATTTTTTAAATTTAATTGTTTTTCTCGATTTTGTTTATTACCTCATTTTATAAGCTATAAGAAATTAGATTCCAAATGCTTTGAAAACCGAAAGAAGTCAGATTTTAAGACGACTACAAAGATTTGAAATGCCGAAAATTGACTGAAGTTTAATCATGGATTAGGAAGCCTGCAATAACTTTAAACTATTACTTCTATTTGCATTTATTTACCTATGTTTTATAGAAGTAAAATATATTTGGTAAATTGTGAAAAAGCAATAACAATGTTCAAAACTAATCTAGCGAAGGTAGTTTCGCCACGATTTTGAACACCTGGTTCCATATTTTTGAGTCCCATTTCTTTTCTAAAGTGCTTATTGCGTTGTCTCTCAATTATATTTGAAGCAAACAAAAATAAAAGAAAAAAAGTAATCAGAAATTCAAAATCCATAAAAATGAATCGTAATTTTGTTTTTAACTTAAAAAAGCTTGTTTTTCAGGTATATTGATAGCCTGAGAGGGACTTCTCAGAAGAGTAGGTCAAGTCTGTAGAGCACAGATGTTCCTCTAAGTTCACTTTATTAAGATCTTAAAAAAACAAACAAAAAAAAAACAGTGTTTAGCCGGAGCTGAACCCGCCAGTAAAGAAAAGAAAAAGATGGTGGAGGTTGGCAAAATTTACAAGGCAAGTTTAGATCATAGTTCAGGTATAGATTGTAAAGAGTTTAATTTATTTTATTTAAAAAAAAATAAAGAATCATGTAAATACGTTAAGTTGCTCAACAGTGATCGTGCTAAAACCGCTGAAAAACGGTGTTTCTTGTATATTGAGTTTAAAGTTTTGCCTTAGCGGGTATCACTGGTCTTCGTGGCTCAAAATTTACGTTTCATACGACCATAATTTTGAGAATTTTCCTATCGGACCAACTATACCACATTATTAAAGGTTCAAAAATATAAATTAATAATAATAATAATAATAATAATAATTAATGTTTTCATAATTTCAAACTTTTCTGGTCCCTTTAAGCAAAATAATTTGCATAAATTGTAACCATACTTTAAATGAAAATAATATTGAATGTTCCCCATTTTTCTTTTTTTGCTTTTAGCATTCTACGCATTGTCCAAGAATTTCCATTTTTTAGTTAATAATAAAAAAAAAAAAAAAACAATATCTTTCTTTAATAGAAAAAATAATTCCACGGGCAATTTTGTCTCTGTTTTTTTTCTTTTGTATACATACATTATTTTTACAAAAAAAAAATATTTATCTTTAGTTATGTTCAGTTAAAAAAAAGTAAAATAAAGGCAAAAATACCATTAAAAATAATAAAGTTAGATGATAAATATATTTTTTCACTCAAAGAAGAGTTAGTATTATTCACAGTATTTTAAAGATATTTCAGATTTGAGAAATAAAATTTTATACAAATGGTAGCAGAATGTTTAGTGCTTAGTGATATTTTTGAATATGTTACTTCATCTGCCTTACATTAATTTACTTTTAAATAAAAGTTTTTAAGTAATTTTCTGAGCCATTTAAATGGCATGCGTACGTATGCAACGTTACGAAAAGAAGTTACCAGATATAAGTTACTGTGGTATCATTTATTATATTATTCACCCAAATTTTAGCTGCACCTTTTTATCAGTTTTGTTTATTACCTGACTTTATACGGTATAAGAACACATAGCTGCCAAGTCTTCCGATTTTTTGTAGCACTAAAATTTCAAAGAAATTTTTGCCTTATTTAATCGGCCAATTAGGGAGATTTAAAAAGGTAAAAATTTCAATAAATTTTTTGTGGTACAAAAAAGCGGAAGAGTTGACAGCTATGAGGACATTAAGTTTTACATAAAAAAAAAATCTGCGTCATAGAAAACCTGGCCATGTGTTTTTACAGCATTTCTATGGTTAATTTTTCAGATATAGAAAAATTTCGTTTTTCATTGTCTAAAGTTACCTTTACCGTCTTTCCTGTTATCTTTTGCATCTGCAGAAAAAGAAAAGCCCGAATAGTAACCAGAAAAGTTGTATGAAATTTTGTTTTACTTAAAATTAGTTTGGAGCACTAAATGAATAACCCTAGAACTTTTTCTTCTAAAATCTATTTTATTTTTCTAAATTTATGAATAAACCCCTAACATACTTTTTAATAGCTCTATGGGGATCAACGAAAAAAGGCATAAACTGTCTTATTTTATGGGCTGATTTGTTCCATTGAACTCAAAGTTTCAAAAGCTGGTGTTACTGTTTGAAAAATGGTGCAATCTTTAATATGTAGATGACCCCTAAAGCAAAATTTATGAATAGCATTTGTCAGTAGACATTATTCCCTTTTAATATACCCTTATAAATGATACCTATACATAACTTCCAACTTTTACCCTTTTGGCGTACCACTAAAATTTAATAGTAAATTTTATCTGGCACAATCTCAGAACAAGCGACACATCCGATTTGGCGATTTTTCTGACACACGCCAACAACCCCACATACACCAACCTGAAAACTGACGTCATTGGTCTACTTTCTTGGCTGCCGTTATACTGATGTTTTCTACTACGTCATCATCTTGGAATCATGGGAAATACAACATTTATAACTAACGGCAAATTAGAAAACAAGGGAAAGCTCATTTTTATATGATTCAAAATAAAGCAAAGCAAAAAAAAAAAAAAAAAAAAAAAAAAAAAAAAAAAATGAAAAATTGAAAAATTGAAAAATGTGGAATTTTTAAACTATCTTTCTAAATCACAGTAATGATTTAATGATTGAAATTTTCATTTCTCAACAACTTTCAGGAAAAATCGTCGCGTCATTTCAATCTTTCAAAGTGCCTACCTATATCAGAGTAAACCATGAACAATTCGAATTCTAATTTATACAAGTATGAATGCTTCGTGTTCTTGGAAATAATAAAAAATTTTTTTTGAATACAGCAACCTACTTGTGCAGCAATCTCAAAAACGCACAAAACTCGTTAAAGCAGCAGTAAATAAATGCTCGTATGAACGTTGCACGTTCATGAAAAAAAATCATTAGATACTAGTTGTGCAGCAATCTCTAAAATGCATAAAACACGTAAGGCCCGCATGCATATAAATATACATTCATAATTATAAAATTTAATTGAAATTATCATTATATTAAAAAAAATTATATTTCAAATTCTTCAATGTTTTGTTTCTTTCAATTAAATACCTGAAAAATTTTTAATGCATTTAAAATTTTTACGAATTATGCATGCTTTAATTTTGGACTGTATTTTTTCTCAAAACGTCTGATGAGTGAATAGAAAACAAAGAAATGCCTTTTAAAACTTTTGGAGTGTTTAATCAAGTAACTTATAAAATAACATTATTTGAAATAGTTTTCCTTAATGCGATATTTCATAAAATTATCAAATTATTCACTACATATTTCGAATACTATTTCATAAAATTATTGGATTTTAAATATAAAATAATTTACCATTGAAATATAAAACCTTTGGTCTTTACAAGATAAATTTAGTATTTTTAATAATGCTTGAAAACAATTTTTAGTTAAATGAATAATTTCTCATCTACAAAACTTCAATGGAAAATAATGATGTAAAAAACTAATCCGGTTCCCCGATCTGGATCCGAATGGATCCATGCGGAATGGATCCTTCAGAGGAGATCGCATAGCGATTCCCCATCCCTCAAGGCACCATGTGACGCCCAGTCACCACGACAACCTATCAGTCGAAACAGCTGAGAAAGAGACACACAAGGCCAAACCACAACCAAGAACTTCGCAAAGTCTGTGCTGCGGCCTGATTATGTTCACCCCGCGGGATTGTTATGGCAAGTTCGATACTCAAGAAAACGACTGCACCAGGGGCGACGCCACACACTTACGGCAGAGCTGAAACTAAGCCACAACATGGCCAGTCAAGGCGAAACCAGTGCAAAATACCTGCCACTGACAAGACATCGTCAAACCGACCACTTCATATGGACAAGCACTTAGTACTCATATACATGGATCCTGCATAGTGCCGCTAGCCAAACCTCGAGGGGGAGCGGCTGCCCCCTCAGGTACCCAAGGTGACTTGCATCAGATACCCTGCTTAGAGGACCAAATTAGACATCCGAGTTTCAGTCTATCACCATCGACATCCATGTTTTATTCTACCACCATCGTTAAAGGCATTACGCCTCAAGGGGTCACCATGTGTCCCCTTAGGTGCCGAAACAAGTCCGGCACCCTGCCTAGAGGGCTAAAAAGTTGAACAGGGCGGTTCGCTTCTCAGTACCTGCTAGCCAGGTTCAGAGCCCCAACACAGCCCGCGACCCGGCCTGCGGTGCACATATCAAGCTTGTTTCCCAACTAACAAGTTCAAACAATGAAAGGTATTACGTCCCGAGAGAGTCACCATGTGCCCCTCAGGTATCTAACAAGTTCGACACCATGCCTAGGGGCCTACAACAGCGGAACGGGCGGATCATCGCTTCTCAAGATCTCCAGCCAAGCCCCAAGCCACATAGCAACCCCAAAAACCCAGATACCCCCAGTTGGTTTCCACAACATGAACGCGCCACCATGCCATCGTGACATCAAGAAAAGAAAGCAAGAAGGCTGCTCATCCGACCAGCGGACGCAGTAAGTCCCGCCTGCGCATAGTCACGCCGGACTGGCTTCTGCTCCGAAGACGTAGTTGCAGCAGCCCATCTCCTAGGCAACACAACACACACATAAAACATCACAACATAAAGTTGGGGAGAAACCCGAGAGGGGCTTGGTAATCCCGTCGACGCACACCTCCTGCCAGTTGGCTAGGTTTCGTGGCTATGCTACCCTTTCCAGCCGCAGTCGAGCTCACCTCACGAGCCCACCCCAGAAGCGGCGTCCTCCACTAGAGCGTGGTTGGCGCTATCCAACGCTCACCTTCTACAAGTCGACGGGCCCGCGAATCAAGCTCCAACACTATCTGTAGTCGACACCGGCCAGAACGCATGCACAACTTGAACTGCGAGAGGCTAAGGCTCTTGGCAGAAACCGAGTTCTGTGTTGCACATCGCAGCCCCCAGCAACTACAGAGTCCCCGATCAGAACACGGTAATTAAAATTTCCCCGAAAGAAAACCCCTCCACCGCGCCTTAATCGGAAACATCCCAAGGACTCTCTTTCAAGAGAGTCATAACCACTCCCGTCAAAATAATGATGTAACAAAAACCTTATTTAGCGATGACAAATTTTAAAGATTATTAACCTCTGCACGTCCTTGGCCACAAATGTGGACGTTTAGTTTTTGTCAAAAATAAATAGAACAAAAATTTGATAATAACTTATTCAGACCAGAATCCCTCAACAAGAGAAATAAAAATTTTATGGTTTGGTTGCACTGATAATGTTATTTCCAATGTACAGTAAGAGATAAAGCGTGAAGTATTTTTTCGGCAGTCAGTATTGTTGGATTATTTGAACAAATAGTTATAGACCGGGAGCCGGCACCACAGACAACCGCCTCATTTAGTTGGAAGCCGAAATTCCAGAATTATCTAAAACTCTATTCCCATATTAAAACGCAATCAGTATGCCAAGTCATATCTTGGTGGAAAACACCTAAAAACCCAAATTTAGCGGTCGACTCGTAGGTTTACCATTGCGTTTTCCTGCACCGAAAGGTATGAAAACATGGCGGACTGGGAGCAGGAAAACAGAATGGTAAATCTATGAGTCAACCGGTAAAATCGGGTTTTTAGGTGTTTTCCACCAAGATATGACTTGCCAGACCGATTGAGTTTTAATATGGTAATTGGGTTTTAGCTGATTCTGGAATTTCAGTCTCCAACTCGATGAGGTGGTTGTCTCATGGTTCTTACGCCTCCTTGAATTTTGACGACCAGAAAAGACTTTAGTGTTGTATGTACAAGTCTGTACATACAGTACAATGTTTTACTGTGTTTCATTAAATTATTCTATTAATTCCCGGTCTTTTAATATTTGATAAAAATAACATCAGATATATTAAATATATTAAGTTTTTATAATTTGTAAAATGTCAGAAAGAAATTTACTGTTAGTTTTTTATTTAATAAATTTCCATTAACGCTCACCGGCCACAAATGTGGACGATATTATTTTTTGTTTTTGTTTTTTTTGGGGGGGCGGGGAGGAGATTTTTATTATTTTTCATTTTTTTTTCTTTTTGATCCTATTAATATAAAATGAATAAATCATAAAAAAAAATCAAGTCTTTTTCTCACCATACAAAAATCGTCCCTAAACAGGTTAAACTTTATTTTGTAGTAGAATGAACACAATGTAATTTAAATATACGTCCAATAAATACAAATTAAAAGGCAACCAACACAGAGATAAATTTTCCGAAATATCAAAACTTGTTCAATTTATATAAAAGTAATACATAATTGCATTGTCGATGTCTGCTCTTGAAACAAAGTTTTTGTTAACTTTGAAATATGCTTATGTCTGTGAAATTTAATATAGGTTAGTCATAAATTTCTTTAGCACTTGTTATTTAACAAACAGTAAGTCAACACCGGGCATAGTATATAAAGAAATTATCCAATGAAACTTGTCAAACATATTTTCATTTTCCTAATTATATTGTATCTTTATTTTTAGACTGGTTATTCCATATGCTCATATCAAGAAATCTGACGCACAATTATTCAATTGTATACTTGTGCTTGAAAATATATAATCAAAGGTTCAATTAAACAGTTTTAGTTTTATTCTTTTTAATAAAATTTAGTTGTTCGAAAAATTTGATTTATAATAATGCTTGTGAGATATATGTAACAATGTTTGTAAATGTATTTATGTATTCATAGTGTTTCAAAACCAATTTATATACATAATTCTTGTGAATTATATATGCAATGTTTGTAAATATATTTATGTAGTCAGTGTGTTTCAAAACCAAAGGTGGAAACTAGGATGGGTGGTATAGCTCTATTATTATACAAATAATATTTGTAAGTTAGATGTACAATATTTTTAAATGTATTCATGTATTAATGTAATCAGTGTGTTTAAAAAAATGTGCGAACTTTATAGAGTGATACCACTCTATTATTTCCACAGGATGAACTAATTCCTATTCTGGGAACCGTACTGCGGGGGTTGGCTTAGACCTGACCCAAACCCACAATTACTGTTTAAAGACTTTCCGCAACCCGATCCGAACCCGCATATTCTGTTTAAGGGGTCTCAGGACTCTTAAAGCTTCCAAAATTTCGAAATTTTTTTTTTTAGATGTTAAACTCCTATCTTTTCTGAACACTTTGATATAAGTGTTTCCTGGAAATTCTCATTACAATAGAAGTTATAGCTTTTAGAATTATACCCACTCAATAGCTGAAGCGGCGTTTCCGAATTTTTGAAGTCATTTTTCTTAGAATGATGCTATTGGGCATAACGCGCTAAAAACTTCTAAATATTTTTTCCTGAAATTTTTAAAACATATATTTCATGTTAGTCTGTACAAACCGAACCTAAAATTTCCTTTTGATTGTTCAAAAACATATTTTTTTAGGTGATTATACCGTTAAAATTTTCAAAATTTTGTATTAGCTAAATGAAACTTTGCATTTAAAATATAAAAATGCTTTAAATGCAAATTTATTTAGGTTCAGGGTATGATCTGAAGTATAAGTAAGCACCAAAAATTTCATTCTAATTGCAGTATTTATTTTGTAATCATGCACGTAAGCTGTTATAACAATTTTCTGTTCGTCAAATGTCTGACTGTTTGCGGCCCCCTGTAAATGCTAATTCTGAATCTTGCAATTTTTTAAATACCTGAAATGAAAGATCATACTTATATTTTTCATCCCAATAAAAATTGTGTTTTAAAATCATGTACATTTTAAGATATTAAATATTGAAAAGGGTCTTTTTTTCCCCTTTTTCCCAATTTAAAGAGTCTTGAGACCCTTTAAAACAAACCTGCAACTCCAACTAGTCTCAAGCGGGTCTTGTTGTCAAGCACACAAGTCTGATGTATGTGTCCAATAAAAACAAACAAACAATAACTAGTCTCATATATGGAAATACCATATTCTTTTGCAACAAAATGTTTCTTTGTAATGTTCCTTTTAGTGAAAAATTAATGTAGATATATTTTATACTATACTAAATATCTGTTTAAATTGAATATTATAAGTTTAATAATGTTTCTTTACACTTTTGTTTATAATGATCTGTTGCATTAATAAATTAAAATACAGGATGTCCATAAAAGGATGTCCCGCTATAAATTTTAATAGTATCAACTATAAGAGTTATAGAGCATTAGTTTAAGGTCACAAATAAAGAATAACTCAAAGAGTTTTAGATAAGCGCATTCACGAGTACTGCTTTGGTTTTTACCCGCTTGCAGTACCACATACTCAAAATGGTGACTCCTGAGCGTAAAGCGTTATTTCTGGGCTGAAGATTTAAAAGCCGTTAGAGCCATGCGATTTTTTCCTTTGGGGCTTTATAAAAGATCGTGTCTACGTTCCGCCGCTACCTAATGATTTGCCAGAGTTGAAAACAGAGAATTGAAGAGGTTACTGCTTTCATTACTCCGGACTTGTTAACTGTTGGAAGAATTGGAGGTGTGCCGTATAACTAAAGATGCACTTATTGAACATTTGTAAGAAAAACTAGGTTAGTTTACCTTCAGTTTGTTTGATGTATGATTTGTTGTAAATAGTCCAAATTCAACTGTTATAATATACCACTGAAACTGGAACAGTCTTTCATGGATACCCTGTTTTGCTATCTGAATTTTAATTGTTTGAAATATTTTTACTTTTAAGTTAGTTAATTCATTAGTTAAAGAATGTGTGGATTATTGTATTTTACATGCTAATAGTTTTAATTATTTTTGAAAAATGCGATCCCACATAACGGAATATTCGGGTTAATGGAATACTTTATATATTAAACAAAGGAGAAAGTTTCTTAAAATATTGAATATCAATCCAAAGAAATGTATCTGTGATAAAAAAAAACATTTTTTTTTCAATAAAGTTTTTTGAAATTTTTTTAAAATTAAATTAATTTTATGACTTTTTTCTTCATCCGCATGCTCTTACTATTTGTCGCTATTTCTATTTATTCTAGCAACTTTTGCTTCAGCAATACACAACTATATCTTATATAATTTATGTATCATGGAGAACATAACGCTTTCTCTAAACATAATTCAAACGTAAATTCATCTGGCACTATTTACATTATGCGAGCTTTGGGACTAAAGCTTTAATATGATGATGATATCAAACGTTGTTCATCAAAGTCAAAATATAATTAGTTATATCTCTACTGGAATTAACACAAAATACATTTGTTTGTGAAGTGAAATCCTTCATCGCTGCTTCAATATCAGTTGAACAATAAGTTCATTCAAGATATTAAAGGGAAGTATAAAATGGATTCATGCAGAGAAACTTTTCAGTTTTTGGACAAGTGTTTGGTACTGAACATCAAGAATCAGAAATTTAATTTAGCCGATTACCTTGGGAGAATTAAATGGAAAATTCAAAATTAGTTTTCCAACTATTCATTTTGTAAAGAAATATGCTCAAAAGACGTTAAATTTTGAGAACAATAGATAGAGATTTTGTCTTTCTTAAAGGGGCCCAGGATCATAGAACCAGAGTTGGGAAAATTTGTAATTTCAATTATCTGCAATGTAATTACAGTTTAATTGTATGTAATTAATTATAGTTAAAATTACATGCCGTAAAAAACTCTTGCAGCACTGTAACCAGAACCGCGCCCATCCCATTATTTGACAAAAATTTTGTCTTTGAATGTGTGTAACTATAATCAATTACATGCAATAACCTGTAATTACACTGCGGATAATTGAGATTACAAATTTACCCAACTCTGCATAGAACAATATATAAATGTATAACAACACGGGACAAATGAATGACATATGACACAAAGTTATATAGCGAAACGTTTACATTTTTAGGCTTCGTCAGGCTGAATATCCCAGCTGTGAGGGAATATACTGCATTTTTTGCTTGCTTATTTAGTACTTTGAAATAAATTATTGCTCTACTTAACATTGTTTATGTAATTTCGAAAGAATAGCCCAACTAATGTGAAAAGATAATTTCAATAAAAGAAAGTAATCATTACTGGTACGCTTTAAGAAACTCAAGTACTGCATAACTCAATGATTGTTTTTTCCAGCGATAGGTTTTATTCTATAATCACCCCTTTTTGCATCAATATATTTTTTATTTACGTAATCATCACATAGGGTGAATTATAAAATTAATTTAATTTAATTTAACATGAGCTGTTATGAACTCAGGAGATTAAAAGAGCTAGAAAAACAAAATTTCTTAAACTTCCGAAAGTGCTATAAAATGCAATAAGTTTCGAGAGAAGTAATGCTACAACTCTCTTCATTAGGCAAAGTATGTTTGTGATCTCCAGAAAGGTTGAAATTAAACTGATTAGCCACTCCTATCTTTTTGAGATCTCATGGATGCTTCATTTTATGAAAAAGACTATTTCTTTAATCACTCTGAATTTATTGGATTTTAAAAGCCTTCCTAGATGTCTAAGAAGCCGTAATAGCTCGTCCAGGTAGTTCACAAAAAGGTGACGCAATGTCACCATGACGTGAAAATCGTCACATATAATCGCAGTCACAACAATGACCAAAAGTTGCCATCTTTAGTTCGTCACATTATGACTCTCAGGTGACAGTCACTCTTTGACTCCAAGGAGAAGTTACCGTGACGGATTTTTGAATCATTTGCGCCTAATCACAAAATGGAACATAACGACTTCACAGGGGATTTTTCACGTCACATGACGACAGAGTAGATAGTAAGAATTGCATTTGAGTCGTCACATTTACGATACTATTAGGGTCTTAAAAATAGAAGTGTGTAAACTAAAAACAATAACATTGCAGATTCCTTCATTGGTTGAAGTTATAGCTGCCAATTGCTAACAAGGAGAGGGTCCGAGGTTGGTCTCACGGAATCCAGCGATCCTTTGTACATTGATAGAGCATAGTTAATAGATAAACATATCAACAGGATAAAGTGCAATATTCAGGAGGGTCGTAAAAAACGAGCCCCAAAGTTCACCCATTATTGACTCTTTAGTATATAACAGGATAAATTACTCGCGCTTGCGAGAGGCTCGGTAGTACAGTTGGCAGCACGCCAGACTTTTTATTTTCTCCTTCTGGGACGTCTGCGGGTTCGGTACTCCAACAAGCTTTTTTTTTTTTTTCAGCCAAAATAATGATCAGTTATTTTCAAACCATAATTAAAAAAATATATATCTAATTATTTAAAATTAGACAAATATTCATAAAAATATGCTTCGGCACGCAGACACACACTTATATATATTATGTGCTTATTAATTTACAGAGATATTGCCGCTTTATGCATCTAATGGGGGGGAAAAGGAAAATAACTGAATTATTCAGTCGACAAAATTTAATTTTATTCACATTTATTTATAGACTTTTCTATGAATAGATACCTGTTGTTTTCAGCGAAGTAAATTAAAATACGCTACATAAAATTAAAATATGCTATTTTATTTTTATCTTGTATTTTAAAATGTTATCATTTATAATTTTTTTTAATTTTTTTAATTTTTAAAACATAATTATTTTTTATCATGGGATCTCATGTTTGGAATTAGAATAACTGTTTTCGGTTAAAAACCTTGTAACGTAGATTTGCAGGTGGTTTTTAAGCAAAACAAGTACGCTATAGAAAATGAACAGGGTGGGTTTAAAATGTTTACCTTTCTTTTGTTGAAATTTAAGCACCCATCTGCCGCAGAGCGAATGAGTACGGCATTTTGTTTTTAAAGTTTTGAAGTGATTAGACGTTGTTCTTTATTATAGTGTCATAATTAAAATGAAAAAAGCTATTTTGTAAAAAATGCCTAGTGAAGAAGCTTCTAAATTTACAAATATTGAAAAGCGAATTTCATAATACACAATTCATAGCGAATCATCAAAATTGATATTAAAAGATGTAGTCGTGTATTACACAAAGTTACTCTCTGAAAATAATTTAATTTCATCGGAGTCTTCAGACGCTATTTCTTGTGAAGCCAAGCTTATCGGGAATGAACTTATTCACAATAATCTAGAACTACTTTGTGATAGAAAAACTTATAGTTGAAGCACAGCTTTGGTAAAACTAGGCGACGTTTATTTTTATAGGCAGGTGAAAAATATGATTAAGCGGTTACAAAATTGTAATTGTTTAATTGAACGGAAAAGAGAAATTAATTCTCGCTAGGATTGTATGAAAAATTCATTCAATTGTGCATTATCAACTCTCTTCACCTATATTTTGTAACATGATAAAATACGCCTGGCATGCATGGAAACTTTCACATAAAAGAATAATATTTATGAATGTCAATGAAGTGTGTTTTCCAAATGATCTTTTTTAAAACGCCTTGTTCCTGTAAAAACACTTCTTTTATTATTCGTGCACGCTGTCGCAAAAGTTTCTGTTTCATATGTTTTTATGATAATTATCATCCCGGTTCCTGCCCGTAATCAGAACCTCAATTTTAATAGAACACATTTATTTTTTAAGTACATAGTATAGACAGAAATGTAAAATAAATTTAAATAAGTGTAAAATAAGTGTACGTCATTGTGAAATATATGTAAGTAATTGTAAAATAAATATAAATGATTGTAAATAAAACTAAATATAAAATTTACAAAAATGTTGAATGCAAAAAAATACGTATATACTGCATAAGATTCTTGCTTTTTTTTTCATTATATCCACAAGAATGCAATAAAACTGTCTCTCTCTGTAAATAAATAAATATGTGTGAATGCGCCAATATTTATATTTGCCTTACATTTAAATAGTTATATATATATCTTTTTTATTTGTGGTTCAAAAATAATTTATCATTATTTTGTCGGGAGAAAAAAAAAATCCTCGTTGGAGGATCGAACCTGCAGATATCCGTAAAAACGAAAATTAGAAGTCTGGCGCGCTGCCAACTGTGCTATCGAGCCTGTCGCAAATGAACTTAATTTATCCGATTATATACTAAAGAGTCAATTGGGTGAACTTTGGGGCTCATTTTTAACGGCCCCCCTGAATATTGCACTTTATCCTATTGATATGTTTATCTATTGACAATACTCTATCAATGTACAAAGGATTGTTGGATTCCGTGATACCAACCTCGGACCCTCTCCTTGTAAGATATTTCATTACCACTTTTTCTGAATAAATATTTGTTTAATTGCAGAAAATCTGGGATTAAAGAAGTCTAAAATTTCTATTCAGATAAGTGGTACACAAAATCGTAGTACTTGGCAGATAGGTTGAAGCACTCATGTGATTTCCGAAACTTTGAACACAAGTCGCAGCTGATTGTGTTAGAAATTTTCGAAATAAGACATGCTTTGCTTCATAAAGAGGACTATTTTAAATATTCCCTTGAAACTAGTTGCTATGAAAAAGCATATCTATATCTTTAAAAGTATTGTTTTTACTACTAAATTTAATCTATTTAAAATTTAAAATTTAATGAACTTTTTTGAAAATTAAAAATAAATTGAATTTTAATAAATTATAATTGTATTCAATTTGAGTAAATTATAGTTGTGTTTTAGCTTGGTAATTTAAATTATATTCATTTTATTGTATACATAAGGCAGTTTTATATATTTTTAAATATAAAATTCTTTTCATGTTATTTTAATTTTTTTTTTAATTTGTGTGAAGAATTTACACAATTTTTAAGAAAGCAAACTGATTAAATGCGTTTCTATGTTTATCAGTATCATGTACGAATAATAAAAACTAAATTCTTCTTGTCAATTTCAAATTTGTTTACAAGGCAATATAAAACATTCCTCACACATCAAAATACAAAGTAAAAGAAGAACACGAAATGGGTGGTTTAAGTCTATCAATCTTTCGCCTGAAAAAAAAATAAATAAAAAATAAAAATAAAATTCTTATCTTTAGAACTGGCAACCATTGTACATCTCTGCTAGAAGAAAGTTAAAAAAAAAAAACCTTCCTTCTCATGTTAAAAATAAAAATATGATTTATCTAGCACATATTTTCAGTTTTATTCAAGTGAAAAGGCCGTTAGAAAGAAAAAAAAAAACTTTGTAAAGCTTGGCACGATCTTCAAAGCAAGATATTGTAGAAACTCTCGAAGTGGACATTAAAAAGACGATTTTATTTTGAAAGGACTGGTTTGGCTTCAGAAGTGTAGTTGTGTATTATACTATGAAACACATGTTGACTTTGGAAAAAGTTCTATAAAACTGATTTTTTTTAAGAAATTTTTTTGAATTCTGATATATTTCAAAATATGAAAGAATACGAAAAGAAGAAAGATTCTTTATTTCGTTTGAAAATGGAGAAATTTGAAAATTCAGTCAGTAATTAGAAAATCAACTGTTAATAAGATGTTACTACAAAATAAATCAATTAAAAGATAATATATAAGCAGATTGTATAACCTTCCGTTTTTTTCAAATCAAATAAAAATATATCTTTTATTTAATACGAATCTGAACCCGTCGAATTCGGCGAACGAAAATGTTTAAAAAACTTGTTAGACTGAAATAATCTTACATAAATAATTACAATAAAAAAATCAATCGTACATTGTCTGGACTAACTTTTAAAATAAATATTATTTTAAACTAAAGTTACCAAACGGCTCTTTCCTTTAATTTAAAGCCCCACATGTGGCCGAGAGATTCTGCTCTCAAAGCTGGTAGACGGGAGGTGCTGGGCTCGAACCCAATCGCGTCCGTCGGTCTAATCGTTCGGAGTTTTCTATGGTTTTCTTCAAACCTTGGATTTCCTTGCGTAAATACGGGTTAATTTCCCTTAGAAAGACCCCCCGCACGGAGGGCACCCCTTTCCCTTCGGGTCCATATCCCTCGTGTCGATAATTGGCCGTCATAAACAGCACCAATACACACCTTTAATTTAAACTTGTCTTAGCCAGACATATAACCGCAATTTCCAGCCTTCCGTTTTATTCAAATCAAATCAAATATATCTTGTATTTAATACGAGGCTGAACTCGTCGAATTCGACGAATGGATATGTTTAAAAGACTTGTTAGACTGAAGTAAATAATTTTACAAAAATAATTACAACAAAAAATAAATCTTACATTGTTTGGCCTAACTCTTAGAATAACTATTATTTTTAATTAAAGTTATCAAATGTCTCTTTCCTTTAATTTAAATTTTTACATAGCTGCTAACTTTTACGCTTATTTCCTACCACTATTTTTGATCACAAAAATTTGTCTTATTTATTCCTATGTTTTCTATGTTAACATTCTTGTTCCTATGTTATAAGACTAATTTCTCTGTTAAAAATAGTGGTAGGAAAAAAGCGCAAAACTTGGCAGCTATGCTTTTCAAATTATTGAAAAATTAAACTTGATTCATATAAGTAATCAGTATAACATGTAATCAAGATAAGTAATTGTGAAGTTATCAACTGAGGCTTTGATCTTTGGTAATACAGAATGAAAAATGAACAAAAATTGACACAATCATATTTTTTTTAACGAAATCTAAACATAACGACATTTTCATTGTTGCAAAATTTACATGCGTACTTTCATATTTATATTCACTATTTAAAAAATATTTTAATGTGCAATAAGTATATTTTCCAAATTGTCACATTTGCCAGCTACAACTTTCCAAGGGAAAACTCACACTCCTAGGACTTGAGGAAAAATGGACTTGAAATCTCAGAACCGGCGAAATCTAGAATTTTATTTTTTACACCCATCATAGTAGTAAAATAATATTCATTTTATCAAAGAAAAACTCGTTTCTTTTTTACTGTGAGGTCATTTTCACTCACTAAAGCATTTTTAAACCCTCTGAGATTAGCGTCTCAAACCAACGCCCCCTAGATATTAGAGAAAGCCTTGACAACGCATCACGAAAACGTCACACAGAGCAGGCGGAACAAAGAAAAGAATTCATTCATTGGCTCGGAGCCAAGACTTTCTCAAATATCTAGGGGGCGTTGCTCAAACTCAGTATCAGTGCAATTAAAAATATTGAAATGTGACAGCTTTATGACGAAAAATGCGTGTTTTTTAACGTAACATATTTTATGTTCATATTAATATAATTAATTATTATTGTAATGAGGAAATGGCATCAGTAAAGATATGGCCATTTCCACTACTTCCTTTGACGCTGTAACAATAGAAATAACCCAAACGGCACCATTGTGAGGAAATTTCATTAAACAATTTTTTAAATTAGAAATAAAAAATAGAGATATTTTTAAAAATAGCAAGCACATCTACAAATAAATTGCTTTATTAAAACTATATATACACAGGGTTCGTACGGGTCCTTGAATTTACAGGCTAGGAAATTCTTCGGTACCAGTATTTTCTTAGAAAATATATCCTTAAATAGGGCGACATTTCGCGCTTTAAACTAGAATTATTTTTCTATAAAATATTACTGATATTTGACATTGAAAATAACGGTACCCGTACGAACGCTGATATATTAAAATTGGTTCTGTAAGCCTTGTGCTTTAAAATTATAACTTATAGATGCCAAAATTTTCCCAATGGGGGTTTTAAGTTATCATTTAGATTAGTTTGAAATTTTGCCAGTACATATGTAAAACATTCTAAATTATCTATGTACATGTTGATGGAAATTCGTGCATCTGTTCGAAAAATATAAAACATTTTAACTTTTCAATTTCATATTTTTTTGCTATCATAAGTAATTATTTGTTCTCTTTTACTTTAACAGTAAAAGAGAACAAATAATTACTAGGCAACTATTAAAATTGCCTAGCAACTATTTCTATTTCATAACGTATCTATTTCAAGCAAATTATATTAAACAAAATTTCCAATTCCACTGTGTAAATATTGAAAATGTTCGATTACATATATGTTAAATTTGTGTTTTTAATATTTTCTTTTATATATTTATTTAAGAAGTTTTAATTTCGGTATGGAAAATTATCCCGAGACAAATGTTAGACTATTTATATTGTTTTAGGTGCAAAAGGGTTGTTCTTCCGTAATGGAGCTAGCTACAGTTTTCAAACAAATTGCATTTGAAAGTACATTTTTTTGGATATATGAGGGTTTAAAGATTGAATATCTGCGATGGCTAAATGTTAATTGCAGTAGCAAAAATTTCAAAACCGAAATTTCATCGGCAAGTGTTGCGATTCGCAAAATGACGTCAGCGTTACGGACGGACACGTTTATCCTTTATAATATAGATAATCGGTGAAGTGAGAGTTTCAATCGCACACAAAGGGTTACGTACAACAAAGACCATGTACAAAGTTTAAACTTGGCATTGTGCTAAGCGCGCTTCGAAAGATGGTCGCAAAAAAAGAAAGATGAAAAGATGGAGCAGATCGTTGCAACAGTGGCACGGACCATAGTTGCAACGCCACTATGGTCCGTGCCACTGTTTCTTAAATAGGTTTTTAATCAATATCTAGGCTAATTACAGACAGTTTTTTTCGAAAATAAGGATCGATCGGTACCTCGAGCGCCCCTCAACTCCCTTGCTGCGTGCAGCAAATTAAAGCTTGTGTGTAACGGAAAAATGCAATTTTCTCAAAAACGATGTGACCTAGAATAATCGCTATCATTTTTGTGCAAGGTTTTATATTCCTATTACCTCTAAATTTTTCATAATTTTAATTACACTAGATTAGGATATAGGGGGCTTGGAACATATTTTTGCAGTACATTTTCGACGATATTTCTTAAAATATAATACCTAAAATTAAAACAAACATATTTTTGTGTTCAGTGTTCCGAGATATTCAGAACAATAAAAAATGAAAAAAAAATTTTTTTTTCAGGCAACTTAATTAGTCCCCTAAATTTTCCCTAAAAATATTTGTGAATGACTAATAATTTATAAATGTGTGGGTCAATAGCCTTTGTAACTCTCCCAAGGTTAAACTTTCCACGTTCCATAGTTTTCGTGAACAACGGCTGTGACAGACGGACAGCCAGACACTCGAGTTTTTGTACGGAACTCTAAGAAAAAGTTAATAACCAAATAAAGAAAGAGACATTTCATTAAATTAATTTTTCTGGTTCAAATTTTGTTCTTTGACTTGAAAAAAAAAATCCTGCAGGTTTGCGGCTATGTATTAGAAATGTTGAATTTAGTGACTCAAAACTTCAATGTTTCATACTATAAAATTTTAAAATCTAATGTTAATAGGTATACTGCGATACTAAATCATTGTGAAGATTAGATCTAATTTAGACGATAAAAGTTTATTTCTGCATACAATCATGCTTTCTCCTATAACTCCCTTAATTCCTTTAATCTTAACAGATTTCGATTTTTTAAAATTTCGTAGTAATGAATGTTTTAGTTTCTCTGTCATAGTTAGGGATGAGATTTCCGACTTTTTGCACACCAGTATAATTTTAGAGAAAATATTATTTTATTTTATCGGAAATTTTTAGTGATTTAACAGAACAACATTTCCTCTAAGATTATACTGGTATACAAAAGTCGGAAATCTCATTCCTAGTCATAGTACACAAATTCCTTAGTTCAATAACATCATACTTAATGAAACAAACACATCTCTAAGGAAAACAAACATGTTATCTTGAGCAACTTATTAAAATTTTGGTATTATCTTATATATTTAACCCTTTAAGACCCAACCCGCACGATCGTGCGGTTTAGACATTCTTTTAAATATTTGTTTCTGTATCGTATGTGATAAAAACTCAAATCGAACGATAGTTCTGGTTTGCAGATAGAGTAAAGTATCATTTTTTATCAACAGGTAGCGATTGCAGTCCATGTTTTACTTTCTACAGGCATGACTAGCTTTGTTTACAAATACATCGGGTCTTAAAGGGTTAACACGTTCACGCCGGCGCGGTGGGTCACACTCGACTGTCTCAGAGTTGTCAAGTCTCCGGCTTTTTGCACACCACTATCATTTTAGAGAAAATGTTGTTTCTTTAAATATCCCAATTGTTCTAATTAAATAAAACAATATTTTCTGTATTAAAATACTGGTATCCAAAAAGCCGGAGACTTTGCAGCTCTGAGACAGTCGTGTGTGACCCACCGCGCCGGCGTGAACGTGTTACAACGAATAAATTTGCGATAATGCCAACACTCAGTTGCGAAAACAAATGCGAATGAAAAAATTCACTACGATAATATTAACATATATCAGTAATAATTTATGAAAACAAATATTGATCATTTTACGTTTTGTTCACTTCTATCTTGTTAATTTATTCCAAACTTACATACTCAATGTGTAAAAAAATATCTATCAAACTACTCATGTTATAAAAAATTGTTTACAAAACTTGTATTTTCTTTTATTAAATTCGAAGCAAAAACACACGAGATTCTAATTACACTACAAGAATAACCTCATATTTTTTTTTTCTCCCAGTGCTTCATTTATCATCATTTGAACTGAAGCAGGAATTTTTTAGATCTAAAATTCTCCTAACAATTGTTTAAAATTTAATTTTCTAAACTAATTTATAATCCAAAATGTTGCTTTTGAAATATGATCGTCATGTTTTACAGCTTCTTTTGTGCGGAGAAACGCATTTATCATGTACCTTTAATGTTACATGGACAGTTTTTGTCTTTCTCGCTTCATAATTGAATACTAGATTTTTTTTTTCTTTACGATGTCTTAAGATAAATTTCCGCCATTATATTAAAATGATGCAAACGAAAAAAAAATCGCCAAGTTCCAACGAAAAGACTTTTTTTTTGTTAAAGAAATGTATTATTTTCAAGTTACTTACAAAAATTAAAGCTCTTAGTCGTTCTTGTTTATCTAAATTGTTACAATTAAAAAAAAAATAGTATGAGTATGATTTAAAATAGAAAAGTTTATAGCACTAATATTTAAAACCCATAATAAAAAGTAGTTTTTAAAAAGTATTTGAGGTATTTTAAATCAGTCTTGGATCTACTGTGCTAAGAGCATTGATGTGATTCACCAATATTTTACAGATAACTATTCTAATAATACACTACATTAAGGAGTGATTTAAACCATTTTTATTTGTCTCCAAATAGTCTTCTTCTGTGTCCAAGTAACCCCAACTTACGATAACGTATTACCAATTCTAACCCTGAATATCTAAGGTTTAGAGCGCAATAACCAAACTAAAACGACTGAATTTGAATTATTTTATAAATATAGTTTCATTTTTTTGTGTGTGATTTAATTTTACATATTTTAAACATATTTTAAAAAATTATGATCCACTATTTTAACTCATGGCTCTTTCTCAAGATCTATAAACTCACTAATAGCCTTGAAACGCAAAGGAGACAAAAATATGAAAGTACAGTGACCCAAATAACATTCTTGCTATCTACATTGTCATCGTGTGATGTGGAAAGTAAAACCTATTAACGTCACGTATGTACCATTTTGTCACGGGGTGCAAATGACTCAGTATATATATATACAAATATTACAAAATTCAAAATTCCTTATATTATTAAAATTATTCTATAAAAAACTTCCCTTCTCAATCCATTTTACAATCCTAGTTTACTAAATTTTTCCTATATTAAACAATATTCCATTTATTTCTGTATCTAAATATCTTTTTATTTTAAATTGAGTAAATTCCTATTTTATTTCCCTTCAAATAATGTCTAGAATCACTTTCCATATTTAATTTTTCTTCAAAAAACCTTTTCCCCCTAAATCTTGAAGCCGAATTCACTCTATTAAAAGCGTTTATACTTTTTATATCATTTCTTTTTTTCCCTCTTTTTTTTTTAATTACATATCTCGATTTCACGCGTAATATCGTCTCGGACGATTCCCCTAAATTTTATGCCGCCTACAACAGAGAGCCCACAACCTTGTAACCCTCTCACTAGTTAAATTACCCCTGCATTAGTGAATAGATCCTTACGCCTCGAAGAGTTTAAAACGGGATGCATCAGAGCGGAGCGCCGAATTTTACTGCTTTTGAGTTGTCTCTAAAAACTATGCTGCTCGCAGAAAGAGTTATTGTGTCTTCGAATTCACTTATTTTTCTAACATCTAAATCTACTTGATATTTTTGAAAGATGTCCGCCAAGCTATGAAAATGTCTGAAACTCATTGTTACATAAGTTAATAAATTTTGTTCGCCTCAGACGCGCATTCTCTTCTAAAATTTGCTACATTCACCAGCCAGGCTGATTAACCCTCTCGCTGAATAAGTAATTCTTCGCGATGAGCGTTTTTTACAGAATTTTTAATATTTTATCACCGGTTCTTTAAAGCAGAAATTTTTGACTATCGCAATCGGGGAAAATGTCCTGATTAAATCAGAAAAAGTTTTCGCTAAAAATAACTGGTAGGAATAACCAAATTGAATAAATTATTGAATTAAATAAAATTAAATCAAATAAAAAAAAGTATTACACCTGTTTTATAATATGAGATTTCTGCTATATTTTAACTATAACATTTACGATTTGCAAAAAAATTCTAACGTGATGATTAAAAATGAAGGTCATTTTCAGATTCCGTGCTAAAAAGTACGTAAAAATCATTTATCAATAGTTAAAAACACAGCCCTCTCCTCTATTTTATAGTATCCGATTTTTGTTATTTTTTAACTTTGACAATTTATGATTTGCGAAAAATCCTGATATGATGGTTAAAAATTAAGATAATTTTAGGATTCAGTGCTAAAAAATACATAAAAGTTAAAAAACACAACCATCGCAGTCTTGTGTTATCTAATCTAAAACTTTTTCTTAAACTTCTTGGCGGTAATCTATCCAAAATGTTTTGTGTTATCCCGTAAAATAAGTATAAATGGTAACCACCGAAAATCAAAATAATATTAGATTGCCATCGGATTTACGTCAGTATGTAAAATTTAATCGCCATCGGATATTTAAGAGTGTGTTAAAGTTAGAATAAAAGTTTTTGAACTGGAAAAACATACATACGATCATTTGAAGTTAAATAAAAGCTTATAAAAATAGCATGATTTTTGTTACAAAAAATCATGAAAAGAAACAGTCTCAAATCCTTAAAAATAAAACATATTTTAAAATACAATTATTTTAGCCAATCTGAAACTTAATAAAAGTTAACTTAATCGTAATACTCGTACGATTTTTTTTCAAAGCGCAGATACACATGAAATAAGTTCTTCGAATGCTGTAAGCACTTGGTATATGACCCTTCAAAGTATGGCCGAACTCATTTGTGTTCGGATGCAGAAAAGTCGTATAAGTCATGCACTTTTAAAGTTTCATAACTCGGTCAATTTTAGTGTTATATGAACGGGACTTTTTTTTTGCCTTACTTGTCAGTGTAATAGGAAAATGTTACGGAATATGACTTATAAGACCGGAGGACCGTATAAAAATTTAAATTTAGTATTTTTTCAAGAAATGTTTTTATTGATCCAAATCGCTTTTAAGATTTTTTTACCCCATTTAAAGCATTTTTATAATTGGAACTATGTGTCTGTGACTAACGGTTTAGGAATTAGCCATTGGACACCGTTGAAAGTGGACACCCTGTATTTTATCACATATATTTTTATTTCTGATTTGTCATAATGCTATCGAAATGTTATAATACATTTACAAAGTTATAATGTAACTTAAGATACAATAGATTAACTATTTCTCAATCTTATTTTACTATTATTATTTTTATAGCATTTTTTAAATAAAGTCTTACTATTTTAAACTATATATGGCAGTATTTGGCAATGTTTTACAAAAATCTTTCATTTCAGAGTATTTTTTACTATATGCAGTTCATCTGATGCCAAATTAGCTTTTTTCGTTTAATATAGGTATAAATTTAATGTTTATAATTTATTACCTGATAATTTACCTTTTTGTATCACTCTTTACAGATTTTATATTCTTTTCCCACCTATTTATCTTTCCAATTTTTCACTAATCGTAAATTTACTGTAATATGTTTTATGTAAGGTTAGTTGGGGCAACTGGACCCACGAGGTAACTGGGCCATAGGCTATTTTATAAAAAACGGTTGATGTTTTTTAAGTTTTCGCTTTTGTCAGCAATGCACCTTAATCTCTACTTATTAAAACAATGTGTGTCAACTCAATCATAATTTTCACTTTGCTGTGATAGGTTGTTTCAAATTTAACGTTTCTTTTTTTTTAAAAACAACGTCAATAAGTTCGAACGTTCTCGGCTTTTTATTAAAATATTGTAATTACTTTTATTAAACAATCTTTTTTTTAAGATTAGGCATATAACTTCATGAATATCATTAGGTACATATTTACTTCATGTTTGAAATGTAAGACCGGTGTCCCAGTTACCCCATAAATGCTTCAAGAATGGGGTAACTGGGATATGTATCCAGGGTAACTGGGCCATGCTGGATCCAGTTACCCCAATAGTTATAAATAATTATTTGCGTTTCTCTTACTCGGGAAATAAATTTCTCTATTGTTTTTTACCGACAATAAAGAAAATTATAGAATACCTTATTAAAATTACGTAATAAAATTTTAAAAAAAGCATATTGGGTGGTATCAAACCAAATTTCTTAACTACTTTAGAGGCGGTGATGCCGTATGGCATGCCTTTATGGCATCACATAATTTTAATCCCTAATTGCCATATTGGCACCGGAATTTTCTAATGAAAATTTCACATTTTTAAGTACGCGAAAATATACTTTTACTTCTTTACAAATAGATTCTCTTGTAAACACTGGTGTCATTAAATTATTTCAACATTTTACGAATGCAAGTTCCTTGCCCTGAAAGCGAGATAGCCAAATCTTGAAATTGTACGATACAGATGAAGTACTTAAGTACTTACGTAGCCGTTTGTTCATAGATTTACCTTGTTATTTTTTTCCTTAAAAAAGCCATGTGACTTTTATACTTATTACCTATACTAAAAGACATAAGCACTTACATAATTTTTATGTTTTTGGTATAAATAAATCTAATATTTTTACTTTTAGTGTTTTTTTAGACATATTGACAGCAAAGGTTTTCCTTACAGCGCTCTTTAGTTGATATATAATTTACATGATCAGCCTGGTTTAATTTTTTAAAAATTGTTTACAATTTTTCAAATAGGACCTGATCACTCATTTGAAAAAATTGTGGAACGTAAACCCTCCTGGTCCACTTACCCCATTTTTATGGGGCAACTGGACCCATGATGAAAGAAAGATGAAATATGCATATTTTTTTTTATTTTTAAATATTAAAATGTAATTTTGAGCATTTCTATCTGATAGACGGAACCTAACTGAACACATTTACAGAAGTTAAGACTTTAATTCAAATGAACATTATCTTTTTGAAGCTGAATTGCCAGAATCTCCAGAGTCACATTATAAAATTATGGTCCAGTTGCCCCAACTTACCTTATCACCTTTGTTCACAAATGTCATTTCGGATGTTGCATATAGTCCAAGAGCTGTTAAACATTTTAGGGAAGGTATTTGAGGCACCCTGAAAATTTGTGCAACACTTCTTTTGTAATGGCTGAATACAAAATCGAATGTCTGGCTGAAGGATCGTGGCCCAAAAACTGTGCCAGACACGTGTCAAGTGCCATTTTTTGACTACCCCCCAAAAAAGGTATTTGAGGCACGCTGAGATTGAGACAGAATAATATTTATACTTAGAAAAAAATATTTTGAAAACGACAGACACTTTAGTCGGCCCAAAAACTGTGCCAGACACGTGTCAAGTGCCATTTTTTGACTACCCAAAAAAGGTATTTGAGGCACGCTGAGATTGAGGCAGAATAATATTTATGCTTAGAAAAAAATATTTTGAAAATGACAGACACTTTAGTCGGCACAAAAACTATGCTAGACACGTGTCAAGTGCCAAATGGCACTTGACACGTGTCTGGGACAGTTTTTGGGCCACGATCCTTCAGCCAGACATTCGATTTTGTATTCAGGCATTACAAAGAAGTGTTGCACAAATTTTCAGGGTGTCTCAAATACCTACTCAAAAATGTTCAACAGCTCTCCTACTAATATGTTAGTTTAATATTGTCCATGAATGGAATATTGTTTTTCTGCAATTGAGAAACCCGAAATATTCAATTCTTATTTATCATTTTTGTTTTTGTTCATAACTGCAGGGATGAGAATTCCGACTTTTTGCATACCAGTATAATCTTAGAGAAAATGTTATTTTATCTAATCGAAACATTTTTGGATTTAACGGAACAACATTTTCTCTAAGATTACACTGGTATACAAAAAGTCGGAAATCTCATCCCTATAATTGGGATGTTGTAATAAGGGATAATTTTTTGATAGTTTTATTAGTTTTATGATTGATAATATTTATTGATAAATTACTTTTTTGGTTATTCTACAATTTGCTAAAATAACTGTGATTTGTTAACTGCAATTATACAATCACTCTATGTGCTTGTCATAACCGTTAGAACGGTCATATGGTTGATATCGCAATGCTTAGTGTAGTTTTTCTACTATTTTTTATTCGTTTAAAATCAGTTTATTACAATATTATGTGATTTTTTAATGTTTTCTTGTAATTGATATTGCACCTCTCTCGTGTTTTGGTTTTCAGAATTTATTTATTAATTCAAATTCTTTCACATGTGGTATCGTAGTTGATACGGTAATTTGAGTAAAGTATTTTATACTTCACGACCTACTTTACTCAAACAGAAATCAATTGCGATTTTCTTATATTGTGGAATATTCCCCTTGATAACGTGTTTCACAATATAAGTTTCCATTTTCTTTTTGTATTTTCACATTCTGCTCGTGGATTTATTTTTTCTCATACTTTTATTTATTTATTTTTTTTAATTTTGTGTATTTTACGTTACTGGATATACATTTTCGTATTGTAATATAATTATTGGTTTGTTTATATATTACAGATTTTCCTGTGATTTAATAGTTAATATTTGCAAAAGGTTTTATTATTTATACATATACATATATATATATATATTATAGAGACAGACAGATAGCCGAATAGTTTTCAATGTGTTTTGTATTTGTAAATTATAGCCATTTCTTCAAGATAATTCACTTTAAACAACTCCTGTACAATAATTATAAGTTAGGGATGCAAGATAGGGTGGAGTGAAAATGACCAAAAAAAATTTTTTTTGGAATTTTTTCTTTAGATAGGTCCAAAAAGTTGCCTTTTGGCACACTGAATATAAGGTTAAATTTTCATTTCATTTGGAATTCATCTTTAGGGCTCTACCAGCACTTAAACATTATGCCCTTTATACTTGAAGAACCAAAATTTCACTATGTAGTATAAATTGTTAAAAAATATATTTTTTTACTAAATTTCAGATTTCAGTAAAATAATCCATAAAAATGACTGATTAAAATATTACCAGTAAACAATCGAAGTATCGTCGTGTTTTAACACCTCAAATGGTAAAGATAATGCGAATTGTATTGCGCAAAGAAGATAAAGAAAAATAACAATAATTATACAGCTTACTTTTATTTTTCGAATATACATAAATGATAGTTCTCTAAATATATAGGAAAGACATTTTTCTGAAAATAGAGTAATATAATAAAAATAATATATACGATGTACTGTAAAATGATCGTTCCTTTCACTCCAATTTATATTGTCCTTTGGCATCAAAACTAGGCATTACCTTTCGTGATTTGATTTTTGCTCGCATATATCCGTCCCTTGCCTCTACTCCTACAGCCTGCTACTGATGCTTCAGTAACTAATTTCATGCATCTTTAAACTGCTTGAACATGACACGGAAACTTGGGTAATTGAAAAGATAGGACCTCCGATCTTTTTATGAGAACTTTCAGCTCATTTCTTGATACTCTATTAAGAATGCGGGGTGATGTGATTTCACATTCTTGATAGTCAACAATGTTAATTACGTCGATAGCACGATAGCATGATGTTCAGTATTGGAATATGAAACTTTCTTATTGTTGAAGACTCCATTTCCCTTGCCTTCAGTATTCTTCGGAATCCAAGTTCTCGAACATGGTTTCTTTTATCAGTTATCATCTCTATTAATTTTTTCCCAATGACAGATGTATACGTTTTGTTGAATAACGGGATAAACAATCTTCTTTAAATCTTCCCTGAAGTAAGGAGACAACTTATTTGTTTTAAAAAAAAAAAAACATTTTGAACTCCATTTTGCAGGAAGAATCTTTCTTAATGTGAAACGACATACGTGAATATACTTTCATTACAAATTCAGCCATAATCTTCGGATTTTGAGAAGGATTCTGACTTTCAATGTACAATCTAAGTAGTCGATTGACAGTAGTCAACCATCTGGAGTGAGACATTTTACATGGAATGCGAGGAGCATTGGCCAGATCAAAATGTTTGGCACACGTCGTAAAAATAATTTTGGTCTGTAGTTAACTCTCCACTGTTCATTTCTGGCAGACAAGAGCAGATTTTTTTTTAATTTCACAACTGTCTATTGTTCACATTGATCCAGCGATTTTCCAATAGGATTCGAAAAGGCTTATGGGGCTGTAATTTGTCCATCAAGTTCAGAAAATTAATGACACAGTGGTAATTCATTTGAGTGAAGCTGGCATATTAACCACTGCAAGGTACGACTAATCTTTGTTTTTAAAAAAATCTAATAGCGCCTTTATTTCTCCTAGTGTTTATAGTTGTTCCGTCACAACCTGTAGTCATACGTTTATCATGGTTTAAGTTGTTTTCAGTGCAATATTTTAAAATGCTTTCTGCAATATTCTTTCCTGATGCAGAAGATGGAGTTATGTGTCCCAGATACAGTGAATTTAACTCCATAATTAGAGATACGTGTTCTGTTCTTCGATGTAATCTATCTCAAATCTTTCATCATTTCTTTTGGATTTGCGGAATCGAATAAGCCTCTGGTATTCAGAAAAATTGTTGTCTATCATTTGATCGATACGCCTCTGGGAAACTACAATAATTGATGCTTTCTTCCAAATTTCTTCGATCGTTTCTCTTGGGATTTTAATTACCTGTGACTATGGTTTATCGTTACCATACTGTTGTGTTTTAATTATTGTCTTGTCCCGGGATTGCACTTATACTCTAAAGCGAAAGCTGGGTTTCCGGGGCGGTCATCCCTGTTGACAAAACAGCTTTATTTAGTTTTGAAGGGGCACCAAATAAGGGATATTTCACTGCACTTCTAGTAATTGTAAACTTTGATTTGCTTCCACACACACTCATTTAAAAATGACTCTAAAAATCAGAACAAACAATTTTTAAAACCCAATAAAACGTTTCAAATATTTAAAAATAAAGATTTAAAGTGTAAAAATAATAAAGGGAATTACACTAAACATTTTAAATGTAAAAATGTGAAACGAAATTACCAAAAAACTCTGTAAATGCACCATATATATAATAGGAGCACATTGTGCGAAACAATGGAAATATAAAGTTCCTGGTAGAGCCCTGAAGGACTTTTTCAATATTCATGAAATTTTGCACATCTATTAGAGGTACTAAAAGGCAACTCTTAGCTGCTATCCAAAATCCAAATTCCAACTTTCTTTTTTTCACTCCACCCTAATGCACAACCTGTGGCCCGCGATGTGTTAGCGTGTGGCCCGCGAATTTCGTCAATTTATAACTGGAAAAAATGCAATTTTTGTGCATAGGTCGCAAGAAAAAATCGTGAATTTCGTCACTTTGACGAAAGAAACTGAAAATTTCGTCAGCCATTTAAGAATCGCGAATTTTGTCGATCAGACGAGAAAAAATTGCAAATTTCGTTGATAGGGGAGGGAAAAATCGCGAATATTGCCGATAAGGCACGAAAAAAATCGCAAATTTCGCCGATCGGCCACGGAAAAATTACGAGTTTTGTCTATCGGGCTCGGGAAAAATCGAGAGCGGAAAAATCGCGAGTTTGTCTATCGAGCTCAGAAAAATCGCGAATTTCGTGAATTGGACGCGAGAAAAATTGCAAATTTCGTGAGAGCCAGATAAGAATCGTGAATTTTGCTGATCGGGCGCGGAAAAATCGAGAATTTCGTTGGTTGGGTTAAAAAAAAATTGCGAATTTTGTCGATCAGGCGCGTAAAAATCGCAAATTTCGTTGATCGGGCACGGAAAAATCACGAATTTAGTCGATGATGCGTGGAAAATTTGAAAATTTTGGTAGAAGAAAAATCGTGAATTCCGTCAGATTATCGGGAGAAAAAACTCGAATTTTGTCAATTTGCTGCGGGAAAAAAATGCAAATTTTGTTAGAGCCCGTTAAGAATCGCGAATTTCGTTTATCCGGCGCGGAAAAATCCCGAATTTTGTCGGTCAGGGGTGGAAAAATCTCAAATTTCGTCGAACAAGCACAGAAAAATCGTGAGTTTTGCTAATCGAGCTCCGAAAGATTGCGAGTTTTGTCAACCAGGCACGGAAAAATCGAAAATTTTGTCTCCCAGGAGCGAAAAAATAGCGAATTTCGTCGATCAGACGCGGAAAGAAGCGAATTTTGTTGATAGGTTGCGGAAAAATAGCGAATGTTGTCGATCGGGTGCGGAAAAATCTCGAACTTTGTCGATCGGTTTCAGAAAAATTGCGAATTCTGTCGATCAGGCCCGTAAAAATCGCAAAGTTTTTTGATCGGGCGCGGAAAAATCTTAGATTCCGTTGATTGGCTTCTTCTATCTTCTTCGTTCTAAAGTTCACATTTTTTTTTCGGCACTAGCCACTTTCATGCCTATGTTTGTTTTTAGCAGTTATAATAAATAAAAATTTACTACACCGAATAAAGTCAAGGTATATTATCACTCCTTGAAAACAATCCTTGCTATATCTGTGTTATATACACGTATACAAACGTGAACTGTTGGTATATCGTTACCAACTGAATTGGATATTTTGATTGGGTAAGGGAACCTAGAGGGGCAAAACTCCCCCCCCCCGTATCTGAAACCATATTTTTATCTAATTATAGGTCACAGATCACCTCCCCGAAATAGAATTCTCTCCGTGTTACTGATGTGGCCCTCGACAACCCAGACACTTTTGTAAGTGGCCTTTTCTAAAAAAGGTTGTGCTCCCCTATTATAAGTGAAAGCCGCTACGAAACTTAAGAGTTTAACATTACTATTATATTTAATAAGGTTGGGTTTATACATTTCAGTATCTTTATTTCGATTTCGGTTTTCAAAAGTTTGTTTTCCTTTCAATTAATCATGCGTGTTTCGGTAATGATAACTAACGTACCGATGAAGTGCTTGTTCAAGTTCTGCTTGCTATCTAGTACGGAGTCTCCCGATGCACCACATTCGATGCGGCTCTGCTTTCACTATAAAAGTAGCGAAATTATAGCTTATTGCTGATTTTAAAACATAAAAATTACATTTTGAATGTCAGACTGAAAAATGCATAATAACCCGATGTTTTATATTTTACACTAGGATTTATCACAATGCTTTCTTTCTCTTACAAATTTATTAAACAAATTATTTTTTTCCGTTTTGTTGTTCATTTCCTTCCACAGAAATAAAATAAATCTTAAACAAAGAAAAATCAAATAAAAGTGTCATCAAAGACAAATGCGAGTACATCCCACAAAATTTTGTTTCGGATGCTTAATGTGGAATCATTAATCATTTAGAAAGCTTTTGTTCATTTCTTTTTAAGAGAAATGTGTTGGATTACTATTAACTGTGCTTAAAAAAAAATGTTTTTTTAATTTTAAAGAAGTTTGGCATTTTTTACTACAATATATTCAAAGAAAATCTGAAAGAACAGCAAAATATTTCATGTGATTTATTTAAAATTCATTTTAAAAACTATTATACAAACTTAGCAAAAGTGTAATGAAAGAAAAGAGATAAGTGGATTATATTTTGTTCTGGAAAAATAGAAAAGATGAAATTCTTATAAAAAAATCTGAATGCAAATTTGTTCAATAGATTACTAAATGCATAAGGAACATTGTTTATGAAAACAAAGTTTGCTCAATATTTACAAAATACTGCAGTCATTGGTATTTAACAACTTTAACGTTTCTAATAAATATGCTCACGATTTAAGCCTCTTACTAATCTGTTTAACAAGATAAAAGAAATCTTCCCTCAAAATTGTTCTGGGTTTTCCTCTTATGTGAAATGTTTATTTGCTAATGCTCTTATTTAAGGTGATTTTAATTGTTTCATACCTAGGATAGGTGAATTTTACCAATCTTAGATTAAAATTAAAAAAAAATTCTTTTTATCGCTGAACTGTGTATAGAATAATCTATATTTAATTTTCATATGGTTCAAAGAAAACAGTCAAGAAAACAAACAAAAACATAGGGTCTTTCTAGGGTTTCCCATTTTGTGTGACATTTACATTAATTATTTTAACACGTTCACGCCGGCGCGGTGGGTCACACTTGACTGTCTCAGAGTTGTCAAGTCTCCGGCTTTTTGCACACCACTATTATTTTAGAGAAAATCTTGTTCCTTTAAATCGCCCAATTGTTCTAATTAAATAAAACAACATTTTCTGTATTAAAATACTGGTATCCAAAAAGCCGGAGACTTGGCAGCTCTGAGACAGTCGAGTGTGACCCACCGCGTCGGCGGCGTGAACGTGTTAAAAAAAAATATTCAGTATTGTCAATTTCGATTTCTGGATACGTTAGGGTGATAATATTATTATCTTAACACTATCGCAACCGCATGATTTCCTCATTTTAAAAGTTACTCCAGTCTATGAGTGTCATTTTGCGTTGCTGTATTATTTAACAAAAGGATTTTCTGTATTCGTTTTTACATTGCGAATGGTTATATATGTATACAGGGTGTTCCGTTAAAGGGGTCCAATATTAAAAGGGGTAATAGAGGAGATCACACGGAGCATAAATCAGTATATAATGCCTGGCCGGATCTCAATAATTTTCAAGTTACAGCAAATAGAATGAAAAATCGGAAATTTGTAAAAAAACCCTCATTGCTAAACTATCGATAATGCTACATAAAAACGAAGCACATATTTAGAAAGAGCAGAAAAAATCCTACGAAATGACATAAGTTGTTTTAGAATATTGAGAATTAATAGCGAGTTACAAGCTCTGAAACAGTGAAAAAATACAAAATCAAATATTTAGCAAAATAGTTAATCGTTAATTCCAAAAATGCAACTCTACCTACATCAAGGAAAATGTTATAAAATTTGGTCCATTCCGAAAGCTTTCGAAGAAGCTGACAATAAACCATATCAGTTTAATTGTATGGGAGAAATCAAGCAGTTCCCTAGTTACAACTCTGTACTGTTGCACGCTCGGAAAGTGCGAAACTCCGCCCATGACGATTGTAAACACCCCGTTTTAATATCTTTCAATTATACATTTCTGATCAACCTCTATCAATACCCTTTCATTATTCAGTCTGGTCAAGTGAATGACATATTGTGCAACTCTCGCCTTGTCTTAAAGCAAACTCCGTGACTGCTGCGTTTCCTCCATGAACTTTCAGGATGATGGAGAAGAAGTACTTTTTATGCAAATTTTCTATGTGTATAGGAAGAAAAGTGTAATAAAACAGCAGTCATCAGTGGGCGTTATGTTAAAGGGAGGCTGTTGTAAGTGGGATTGTAGTAAGTTGATGTATAATAATTATGCCGGAATACTCTAACGAAGAATATGCGGACATGCATCTGATGTACGGGCAAGCTCATGGAAATGCATGTCTAGCACAGCGTGAGCAATTTCCAAGGAGACGTTTCCCAAGTTCGAAACTCTTCATAAAAATCGATAGACGATTACGGGAGACTGGATCGTTTAATACAGCAAGCATTGATGCAGGGAAACCTCGACATGTACGAACACCTGCAATGGAAGAAGATGTACTGAATATTTTTAAAGATAACCCCTCCACGAGTACACGAGCTGCTGCGTCTGAAGTCGGTGTTTCTCACCAAAGTGTGTGGCGTGTTCTGCGTGCAGAAAACATGCACCCCTTTCATGTGCAGCGGGTACAACTGTTATCAGTAACAGATTGTGCTCAGCGGACAGAATTCGTACGCTGGTTGCTTAATGTAACAGAAAATAATCCACAATTTCTGGAAAATATTTTATTTACTGATGAAGCAACATTTACGAGAGAGGGCGTGGTAAACACGCACAATATGCAGACATGGTCATATACAAATCCGCACACTGTTTTCCCGTCGAACGCACAACAAAAGTTCAGTGTGAACATATGGGCAGGTGTCCTCGGCGATTATCTCATAGGACCATATTTACTCCCAGATGTACTCAATGGCAGTACGTACTTGGTTTTCCTACGGGATATCTTACCGCAGTTACTGAAAAATGTGCCAGCAACATTGCGCCACAATATGTGGTTTATGCACGATGGCGCACCGGCACATTTTTTCATAGGTGTTCGCAATCACCTCAATTCAACATATCCTGGGAAATGGATTGGACGCAGTGGACCTGTTGCTTCGCCTGCACGCTCTCCAGACCTCAATCCGTTAGACTTTTTTGTTTGGGGACACCTTAAATCGCTGGTGTATGAAACGCCTGTGGATACACCGGAGGATTTACTAGCGCGAATCGTTGTCGCTGCAGGAGACATTCCCAACTCCGTCGGAGTTTTTCGGCGTGTTCGCCAATCTTTACGACGTCGCTGTCGGCTGTGCGATTCTGTTAATGGGCGCAACTTCGAACACCTATTATAATAATGTCCGTTCGTCTGCCTTCCGACATTGAACTGTGCAGCGCAGGCCAGAAGACTATGCTTCACATATGTCATAAAGTACGTGGAATGTAATTCTTTATTTATCATTTTTCTTTTATTTTCAACACTTTTTGGCACAGTATTTTGTAAGTCACAGACTGTGATGTACTCAAATTGTAAATTACAAAGTTTGTATGAATTAATTTAAAATTTGGTGTCTTTTTTAAATTTATAATTAATAAAATTATTATGCTATTTGTTATTATTATTTACTATCATAAATTATGATGCACATATACATACAATAATTGTCCATGTAAAACATGTACTGAAACTTCTTGCATAGTTACAAATCGCAATATTTTTAATTATTTCCGAATTTTCACCACCAGTTTAATTTTAAAGAATTTAACTTAAGCTTTATATCAATAAAAGACCACTTTAAAATGTAGACTATTATTGTAAAGTTATTTTGGTTCATTCAACTCTTGAATAATTAAAAATTTTGCATCTCAGAAGAAGCATGATCGAAAATGTTTAGTTGAGAGTAATTAAAAAGGCGGTGTTTCCAATCGTGATGGGCGGAGTTTAACCTTTGCTAGTGTCAAAGAAAGCGGAGTTGTAACTAAGAAACTGATTAATTTCTCTCACACAATTAAACCGATATGGTTCATTGTAAGCTTTTTCGAAAGTTTTTGGAATGGACCAAATTTTACTACATTTTCCTTGTTGTAGCTAGAGTTGTCTTTTTGGAATTAACGATTAACTATTTTGATGTATATTGGATTTCGTACTTTTTTCACTGTTTCAGGGCTTGTAACTCGTCAATAAATATTGCTATTTTAATACAATTGATGTCATTTTATAGGTTTTTTTCTGTTCTTTCTAAATATGTGCTTCGTTTTTATGTAGCATTATCGATAGTTTAGCAATGAGGGTTCTTTTACAATTTTCCGAATTTTCATTCTATTTGCTGTAACTTGAAAACTATTGAGATCCGACCAGGCTTTATATACTGATTTATGCTCCATGTGATCTCCTCTATTACCCCTATTAATATTGGACCCCTTTAACGGAACACCCTGTATATGGCTATTTCCATGAGTACTTGTAGTGTAAGTCAGATGCAACGATTTTTGGCTACCAGTATTTTAGAACAAAAAAATGTGACATTTTATGGGAGATATCTCATTAATCGAATAAGGCCAAGCAAACTTTACGAAAATAACGGTGGCCAACAAGTATAGCAATTATCAGCTGTGTGACTTACACTACAAAAACCCATGGAATTAGGCATAGACATTAATACTGTTTCCTTTCTTATGAATGTCTTGAATTTAAATACATAGTCAACTGATTGTATAAATACGAATATTGTGAATATCTTTGAGGAATATTGTAACACATAAGATGCAAAAGGAACGCCTATAGATGGAGTTAAATATATACAAAAGACGTTAATTTACGTCAACGACCGCGAATCAATTAATAAACCTTATAAACTTTTCTTCAATTCTGGACACTGCGAGTTCTTTTGATCTCCTTATTCAGTATAAATACAAAGGAAATCAGTATGTTCAGGTGCTTTGATTTTAGAAAGGAGAAATGTACAGTTCTCAAGCTACATTGCTTGCTTCTTCCTTCATAGTATCATGCATTTATTTTAATGTTTTTTAACCTTGCACTGAAAATGTAGTTTTAGAGGCTCGGAAACAGTTGTCTTCTGTCGACGTCTGTAATTAATTTCTACTTTTTATCACGATATATATTTGCCTTTTACTATAAATACAAAAGCTTATAAATATCGTTTTATAAACGCAAGTTTTGTTGGTTGATTGGTTTGTTGCATAGGATTTAATGGCACGAGGTCCCCTTTGGGACATGCTGCCCCAGCAACAGTTTAGGTGAATTGAAGGTTGCTAGATGACCCTGTGAAGGAGAAGGTCTGTTGAAGAAAAATCAATTTTGACACTCACATTTATTTCAGCCGTATGGTACTCGGTTGGTTGGTTATTTTTTTGACGGCCTATTACCTATTCAAGGGATATAGATCCGAGGGTGGAGTGCCCTCCGTGGGGGTCTTTCTAATGGAACCTAACCCGTATTTACGCAAAGATATCCCAGGTTCGAAGAAAACCACGTAAAACTCCGAATGATTAGACCGACGGGCGCGATTGGGCTCGAGCCCAGCACCTCCTGCCTCCCAGCTTTGAGAGCAGATCCTCTCAGCCACTGGTTGGGCCGTGTGGTAATCGGAGTATTTTCCATAAAATGTTTCATCAGTTGCTTTGCAAAGCAGTCAAGGTGTTGAAACCATTGCATAATATCTGAGAGATGATGTATAATTTTTTTTGCTGCACTCATATTTCTTTATTATTTTTTTATAATTTCACTTTCAGTTTTTATGCAGGGTGTCTCGGAACTCCACGTAAAAATTTTGAGGAAAGGTAGATCATTCGCATCTAAAGAGCTCTAAACTAAATTAGCCATGCTTCAAAATGTAGTTCACATTACACTAACTAAATACTGTTTTCTTAACCCTTTAGTGCGAAGCTTTGCATATATGCAAACAACAGTGTTTTGAATTTAATGGATTTTTTTATTCGTATATACCTAATTCACACCAGAAAATTAAAATAGCAATATATGCTTTAATTAATAACAGACATTCCGTATTTCAGTAAAACGAAATTAACCATTGAAACTTTCTGGTGTAAAGTCAGATTCTCTGAACTACGTAATTTCTAGAGCATGTTCTATCATGGAAATTAAAGGGTTAAAGTTTAAGTTTTATAAAATAAATAATTATATAAAATAAGGTATTTGGAGACATACTTCTTAATAAAATATTTACTAATTTGCAATATTTTAGCGTTAAACAGCCACACGGCAGTAGTTTTTACTTGTATTGCAGATGTGCAACAGAAGAAAAGATTGATGCATTATATGAAAAATGTATCTGTGATTTTTTTCATTATTTTCCCTGTGTAATAAACCTTTCACAGAATCATATGTAATTTTTTGAAACAAAATAAAAAATTGCGCATTTAAGGGTTAAAGAACTTTTCTTAATGTCATCGTTTTTCGAAGAAAGCAATGAATCTCTTGATAATTTCGTTTAAATACCTTCAATATTATTGTTAAAGTTACGAACAAAAATTCAGGTTCGGATTGAAGATAGACGCCGTGTGTTCATGACAGTGATTTGCAATCCTAGTTTCCTACGGAAAATGATTTTTGTTGTACTCATCTCTTCTCCCACTCAAAGTTTGTGGAGTCCTAGTCCACCACGTGGAGTCCTAGTGCATCCTGTAGAGAGCTATTCTAACAAAATGTTATCTCCTAATATGACAGATTCTTTGTGAATATTTGTATTTTAATAATAAAAAAATATATGTAATTTATAAATGAAGCCAATTATGATATTATTACAAAAAAGTCTGACATTTTCCCAAAACCGTCAGAATTGCAAAAGAATAAAATTTTAAGAAGTATGCGATCCCAAAAGTATTTTTATTTTTTTAGTTCAGGACGTATGAGCTCAGTGTTGACAGATTGGAGGCTTTTTTGTCCCCAGATTGTTGATTGTCACCGCTTTTTTTAAATAGAAATATTCGGCCTATTTAAAAATAGATTAAAAATTCTGAAAAATAAGGCGAATTATACTATTTTTTAAAAGGGGTGACAATCAAATAATCTTAATTAAAAAAAGTCCTCAATCTGACAACACTGTATGAGCTCTTTTACTCATCATAAAATAATACAATTTATTTAAAATTACAGTACGGTATGATGAGTTTTTTAGCTAATATTTAAAACTTCTTTTAACAGATGTACACTTTTTAATTTAATGATAAAGATGCATTAAAAAATATTCTGTAGGATCTTATGATAAACAGATAAATCTACATGTATGATGACAACTTGTTTTTTTTCCAGACTACTTCAAAAAACATAATAACTGCGCAGAGTGTTCCAAAAACATTCAGAAAATATAGGAAATAAGAATATATTAATGAAAGAGTCCTACCATCAATTTTCAAACTTTTATAGGACCACTAGACAAAATTGGTTAACCCATTAACCGTTGGCGTTGCGTTGACGCAACAGTCAAAATAATTGCTCGTACTTAAATTAATTACTTTGTCACCACTATTTTAGTGTTAAAAAAATCTTTATTTATCGGCAGAAAATTTGCTACTTTAATAAAGCGAAAATTATCTTTCTGAATTTGTAGTGGTAAACAACTTTCAACAAGAAATTTAAAAAATCGTACTTTATAGTTTTGGCTGTTAATGGGTTGGTTAGAAAGATTTTTCCTTTGCTGCAACAAGATCTTCACAACAAACTGCATATCTGTATCTTTAAAATTGTTTGAGTTACGCTTAATTAAAAATTGACAATTGTGAATGGGGACCATGCTGTTATTAGAATATGATATAGAATTATTAGAATATAATTAGAAATTTAAAACTGTATGATATTGCAAGATACGGAAGTTGGATTAATAGAAATGCTTGCAACAATATTGATCATGAAGAACTCCAAATTATTTACACAACCATTATTTGAAATGCTCAATTATGTATTAGGGAACGTCAATTGTTACTCTGGTGACCATCAGAGGAAATTTTCCTAAATACTTCCAATTAGTTTATTAAAAAATATAATTAGGATAAAATTGATATAACCAGTTAAATACCATTGCGTTCTACTATCAAAAAATATATCTAATTTGTGAAAAAAAAGCATTTTACTTGTCAATTTAATAAACCAAACTTTTGTTATTCTTGTGACCATTGGTCACAAGAGTAACAAAAGTTTGATTTGTAAAATTTTGACAAATAAAATGCTTTGTATTACAAATTAAATATATTTTATGCTAGTAGAACACAATGTTATTTAACTGGTTATATCAATTTTATCCTAATTATATTTTTAAATAAAATAGTTGAAAGTATTTATGAAAATTTGCTTTGAATGTCACAAGGGTAACATATGGGCGTACCCATTGGCGTAAGTGGAAAAACTTGGTGATCACTTTTTACATTGCTTTCTTTCAAAGTTTCAACGATTTAAAATTTTATTTGTATACCTTTACATGATTTTTGCCTGTGTAATGATGCATTAGTGGTGCAATTTTTCACACTTACTGACATATTTTTGATCTGAATCATCGGTGCCAAAATTTTGCCTGAAACCATTTGTCACCACTGTTTTCGAAAAAAGATATTCGCCTTATTGCATCGCAAGTTTTCTGTCAATGAATAAGGCGAAATATTAAGTATGAAAATAGTAGTAGCTCTGATGGTCTGCCTCAGACTGGACACTCCTGATCTAAAGATGCCATCGTTACCTTGTAAATGGTCTGTATTACTTTCTCTTACTTTCCAAGAAGAAAGTATTGGATTCGGGAAAAATTTCGACTTCCGGTTTCCGACGGATTTATACGTTGTAGAAGGTCCTAAACTATTGACTGTTTTTAGAAAATGTCTGTCTGTAACAAAAAATTAGTGGATGCTCTGTGTCAAGAACTAATGCACGGAATTTAATAAAACTTTAGATTTAATTACATTGATATAAATTGGTACTGCCCGGTTACTGGTGTAAATCGCCGAATAGGTGGCCCTGCTATGCTGCATTTTCATGATTTTCGCAATAGCTCTATCTCAAGAACTAATGTACGTATTTTCATTAAACTCTAGATTCAGTTAGACGTTGACATAAGTTGTTCCTGATTAGGTTTTGGCGTAAATCTCCCAACAGCTGATGCTGCTAGGCTGCCTTTTCCTCGATTTACTCAGTAGCTCTATCTCAAGAACTAATGCATGAATTTTCATCAAACTTCAGATTCAGATAGACGTTCATGAAAGTTCTTAGTCATTGATTTTTTGTGTAAATCGCTCATAAGGAGGCTCTACCATGCTGCACTTTTCAGGATGTACACGATATTAGCAATAGTCATATCTCAAGAACTAATGCACGGAATTTCCTCAAAATTCATATTCTGTTAGACATTGGCATAAGTTGGAGCTGATTCTGTTTTCGTGTAGATCCTGTAACAGGTGGCGCTGCTATGCTGCATTTTTCACGATTTTCGCAATAGTATATCTCAAAAACTAATGTACGGAATTTAATCAAAATTCATATTCTGTTACTCTTTCACATAAATAGAACCTTATTGGGCGTAGGTTCTTGTCACGTGATGACAAGTGTTTCCTCTTTCTGGAGTTGCTATGTCGGGAATTCGGTTCAAAACGTCCACTTTGACAGTATTTTCTGTAAGATCTTTTGCCTTTACAAAAAATGTAAAACATCATTCGATTACATAGTTTCTGAATAAGGACAACTGCCAATTTCATGCGTTACCGAAAAAATGGATTCAGAAAAGTGTCAGAAAGTAGTTACTGTGGATTTGAGAACAGCCTTAAGTAAGCTAGATTGAATAAATTTTACGAGTGCAGCAAAGACTTCAAGGTCTTGCAGTTGTATGCACTAAGGTAGACATAATCAGGCTAACTATAAGAATAGTCCAAAGTTTTCTCAAACATAGTTAAAGTAAATTTACAAAGATTTTTTACTTTAGGTTGGTCGACTCTGCCAATAATTATGCGGGCATTGTCACCGAAATTATCATAAGAAGACTACCACCTTCTAATCCTTAAAACATGTCTCTGTAAGAAAAAGGTACAGGTTTGGCCCACTTCGTCATTAAATTTTCACTACAGTTTAAATAATTATACTTATTTTACTTCCTAATTATTGCATTAAAAAATCCTCTGCCAAAAGACTGTCTAGCTAGAAAATATTCCCCAGTTCGGATAGAAAATCCTTATAAAAAGATTTCTCGTTTTATTTGGTCAATGAACGATGTTCTTGTAAATAACTTTTACTACCATGCTTTTCCCCAAAAGTAACTTCAAATTTGCTCTACCAATTTTCTATCTCCAATATATTCTATTTTAATTTAATTACATTTAAAACTGAATATGTAATAATAAACTAGATTTAATTATGGGTTGTGGAACCTAATTTTTTTGTGAACGTAGAATGTTGCAGGATATGAACTATACAACACAGGCAGATCTCTTTGAGCGGGCCATATTTTAGAGTGTTCTGCTGTTTAAGTTAAAAGAATACTCAAAGCCATTTCTATTAAAGTTCAAAATTAAGCTTTTGTTTGAGCTACCTCCATTGTTATGCTGTTTCCCCAGTTCAAAATATTTCGATACCAGATATTGAACGACGAATTTAAAACTGAATATGTAATAATAAGCTAGATTTAATTATGGGTTGTGGAACCTAATTTTTTTTGTGCACATAGAATGTTGCAGGATATGAACTATACAACACAGACTCTTTGAGCGGGTGATATTTTAGAGGGTTCTGCTGTTTAAGTTAAAAGAATACTCAGAGCCGTTCCTATTAAAGTTCAAAATTAAACTGTTGTTTGAGCTACCTCCATTGTTATGCTGTTTCCCCAGTTCAAAATATTTCGATACCAGATATTTAACGACATTGATCCTTACACTAGAGAAAATGGAAGTAAACAGGGGGAACATTTAACATGCCTCACAAAGAATTTCCCAAATTTAATTCTTGAAATTAATTTCAACTCACGCTCCAGTTCCTCGAATACACGCAACACTAAATGTATCTCGATTAATGGTGATTAATAGAGATATTTATGGGATGATTAATATTTCGAACGTATTTTAAATTCTTCAAACCCACCTTTCCACCCTCAAATAAGTATTTATATTTAGCATAAGATTTAGATTTTAATTTTCCTTTTCACACAGTATTCCAACACTGAACAAATAACATTTTTATCATTTACCTATGCCTAATGAATCACGTGGAAAACATTTTGAATTGAATCAGTCCCTAAGAAACTGCACACGATGTAAATATGATTATTGACTCAATATAAGACAAATTCTTGGTTTGTTCGGAACTCAAAAAGATACTGATTGTTCATTGAAGGATAGAATGAATAAGCAATAGAATAATGTATATAATATCTAGAGCAATATCAGCAAAAGAATAATATAAAGCAGAAAATTTAAGATCGATGGGCATGACAGAATCATAGACACCCTTTTCTAAATGGCTTGCTACGCCAGAGCTCAGTAAACACACTTAAACAAATCCTTATTAACCCCTTAATTGTTTCGTTTTTTTGACACAATAAATTAAAAATAAGGACCCGGCACCACTTTTTTACTAAAATATTTAGCTTTTTACAATCGAAAAAGTTATACCATTTAACAAACCAAAGATTACAGTTAAAATTAAGTGGTATCCAAAAGCTTTGTAGTATCGATGATAGCAAACTCTTTTTGTCCGAGCGCCGCTCGGACAAAACAGTTAAGGGGTTAATGAAGAAAACTCAATTAGAAAGACTGCTTTTTGAAATTACAGGACGCGGATTCCGGCTATGGACTGAAGCAGGGTTACCAGTTTGGTCTCCAATTTTAATCCAAAATTTCAAATTCACACCGGAAAATTCGAAAGAAGAATTTTAACTTTATGTGATCACTAAATGTCTCTCCTTAAATAAAGCATAAAATACTATTCTTTATTTCTGGTATGAACTCTAAATTACTGAATAAAAATGGAGGTCAAACTAGCAACTCTGGACTGAAATAATGAAATGACATACAGTGTTGCCAGTGGGCTACTTTTTTTAAAATTCAGATTTCTTGATTGCCACCACTCCTTTGAAATGGTAAAATTCCCTTTGTTTTCGCTTTAATTAATATGTCATTAAATAAGGCGCATTTTACAATTTCAAAAAAGTGGTGCCATTCAAGAATCTGAATTTAAAAATGTAGCCCATCTGGCAACACTGATGACATATAGTACTAAGCTCTGGAAATTTTAAAGCAACTGACGAAACTTTTAAAAATCAGGTTTCCGGCCTATCTGTTGTTTTCCATCATCGGACTTTTCTATCGTGAAAGAAAGACTTAGTAATTTTCTAAACACGCTTTTTACACAATATATCACCTACTATTTATTCCTAAGTACAGTAACATATCTCAGGTTCTTAGGGATGCAAAAGATTTAAGTATGTAATGTGAATGTTTCCATGCATGTTGTGCTGCAGGAACTATACTCTTGGATGTACAAAATGCTTTAGATAAAATTTGGTACATCATTCTTCATTATAAATCATTGAAGTTCTATGTTCCATGACAGCTTGTTAAGAAGAAAAGAATACATTAATAAACTCGAACAACATGTAGCAATGGTTATCAAAAAGCTCTCAAATGTTGATGATTAGAAAAAATTTCTAGTTCCCTATTTTGTTAAGAAAACTTTAAGATTAAAGAAAGATTTATTTGAAAGATCAATATGCTTAGTTTAAAAAAAAAAAAAAAATTCGAGTTTAAAGGACTTAAAAAATTCCTAATACAATACATAAAATACAGCGCCGTATAACAGCTGCTTGTGACATAAGCTAATTATGTTTTAGAAGATATATAAGTTCCACATCATCAAATATTTACAGAAATATCGATTTTGTATAAATACGAAAACAATGCACAGAGGCCGGAATGATAGACTAAAGTGGCTTGCGAAATTTGAAAAAGTTTCACCTCCTCCTGAATAATATAGGTCATTGTTGCCAGTGAGCTACTTTTTTTAAATTCAGAGTTCTTGATTGGCACCAGTTTTTTGAAATAGTAAAATTCGCCTTATTTAATGATGTATTAATGAAGGCGAAAACAACGGGAACTTTACAATTTCAGAAAAGTCTTGCCAATGAAGAAATCTGAATTAAAAAAAGTAGCTCAATGGCAACACTGTAATCATGAAAGTATTAAAACAGAGGAACTGACATATCCTTGAAATAGTGAAGCTTCAACTGTAACCGCTTTCGTAAGGACTGATTACCTCCGGCGGAAACTTCCACCTTTAAATTTATATAGAGATTTTCTCCGTATTTAAAAGCCTTATTAATGCAAAATTTCAGTCATAAATAATGGCAGAAACAGATTTTCATTTTTACTGGTGGAAGTTTACTTTTGAGGTAGTCAGGCCTTGCGTTTCAGCCATATTGTGACAACCGGTGAAACAAACTGACTGTTTTGAAAGGCAAGGTGACACCAGTAGAAAGAAATATCAGTTTTTACCATATTTGTGAGAAAATATTTCCATGAATAAGACGCTTAAATAAGATAAAATTTTCTATTCAATTTTACTGGTGGGAAGTTTGCTCCGGTGATATTATTCGTTCGTAATTAGAAACTGTAGATCCGCTTTTAAAAAAGCAGCCGCCATCTTGTGACAACCTCCTCAGTTACTTCACTCGCAACTGGTAGACAGTATACTATATGTCCCCTCCTCTTTATTCATAACTCCATTACTGTAATAGGCCCGAGCGCAGACACAAAAACGGCGGCTATCTTAATCAGATTTTTTTTTCACTATTTCTTTAATTTTAATACCAATAATTCTTGAAGTTTTTTCCGCTTTATTTTTCGGATATTAAATAGCTCAATTTTTTTTTTGTAAAATACTGGTGTCAAAATTCAGGGGACCGTACAAAAGCTTAAAAAATAAATCTGCCTCCGACAGCAACGCCCCCTAGATAAGAGAGAAACCTCTGACACGCATCACGAAAACGTCACATAAAGCAGGTAAAACAAAGAAAAAAAACTCGAACAAGTAGCATGTTTCGATTTCGTTGGTTCGTGGAATTATTAATTCTTATTTTCTAATAATAATTTTTGTATCAGCGGTCAGGCCTATTATTCACGGGGTGGTGAAAGTTTGATCGAAACACATTTCTGACTTGATTCTTATTTTTTTGTTGTTGTTTTTTCTAGAAATTGGTTAAAAATGATTCATTATGTGCAAAACGGAAATGAAAATATAACAAATATTGCTTAGATTTTAACTGAATAAATTTGTATGTATAAATTCCATAAACTTTAATCCCGTCCGTAGAATAGATGAAAAACGAATACTTTGTAAATGCATACAAAATCATTTATAGAATTTCCTTGAAAATATGCAATATACAGGATGTGTCCCAATTTCCTCTGGGGTTTGGAAGACTTATATATATATATAAAAATATTACCAATACAGCAACAAAGTTGACTTTACTGGAGAAAGAAACATTACAAGTTTTGTTACACAAATGAGTTAGTAGATGGCGCCACTACTTCTGATAGCAGTTAAAAATAATCAAAAAGCACACTTTTGAAAATTTTGCACATAAGATAATGACTTTCACAGGCTCACAGAAAGCTTACTGCGTGTTAGAATTTGCGAAAAGTCAATCTGTTGTGACAGTTTAGAGAAAATTTCGTACGGAATACGGATTGCAACCACCAACAGACAAAACAATTCATTCGTGGTTTCGGAAATTTGTGAAAAGTAGTTGCTTGCGTGATGGACAACGAACTGGTCGTCCAGGTCCTTCTGCGGATCGAGTGTTCCTGACCCCTATGCCACGTGATTTACAGGATTTACGCCAAAGGATCACAATCGCATTCGCTACCATTGATCGTGACATGCTGAAACAAGTGTGGGAAGAATTTGACTTTAGACTTCATATCTGCCACAACACCAAAGGTTCACATATTGACTATTTGTGAAACGAAACTTGTAATGTTTCTTTCTCCAGTAAATTCACTTTGTTGCTGTGTTGGTAACATTTTTTTATAAGCCTTCCAAACGCCGGAGGGAATTATGACACACCCTGCATATATTTAAAACAAAAGGCCGACACTCTACACGATGAAATTACTATACCAATGTTCAACATTCTTGTCCTTAATGAAGGATTTTAGGATTAGTATATATATTTGTCAAATTTAATAATACAGACCGTACCCAGATAGCATGAACATTAGCAGCAAGTTTGATTTTTTCTGAAATTATCTTGCCGTGACAAATTTGAATTGAGAAATTCGCAGCTAAATTTCCGCAAGTTATTCGGTTATTCGGTTATCGATTATTCCGCAAGGTATGGCATCCCCCAGTTGCATGAGTAGTTTGTTGTGAAACTGATGGCAAGACTGTCTTTAATTCATGAAATTGACGAAAGCAAAAAAACCCTCTGTTGAGAGAATGGAGTTATGAATAAAAAGGAGGAGACATATAGTGTATTGTCTACCAGTTGCGAGTGAAGTAACTGAGGAGGTTGTCACAATATGGCGGCTGCTTTTTTAAAATCGGTTCTTCAGTTTCTGACTACCGGTAGGTCAAACACCCCACCAGTAAAATTGAATAGCAGATTTCGTCTTAAAAAAGCGTCTTAATAGTGGATTTTTTTTTCAAAAATGTCGTAAAAATTTCTATTTGTTTTTACCGGTGTCAGTATGCCTTATAAAACTGTCAGTTTGTTTCCATGGTTGTCACAATATGGCGGAAACTCAGGGCCTAACTACCACCAAAGAAAACTCCTACCAGTAAAAATGAAAATCTGTTTCGATCACTATTTATGACTGAAATTTTGTAAAAATACGGCGTTTAAATAAGTTGAAAATATCTATATAAACCTACTGGTGGGAGTTTCCACCGTCGATAAACAAACCCTTTGATAGCGGTTACAGTTGAAGCTTCACTATTTTAAGGCTATGTCAGTTCCTCTTTATTAATAGTTCCATGGTTGAGAGAATAGACAATCAGCTCATACGCAGAAATTGCAGAAATTTTATTCGGTTGGCACCGCATTTTCTAAATGCTATACTTATCAAATACCAAAAAAGGCTCGTATTGAAAAGTATAAATATTACCGTAACTAGTTTATGGTGATGAAAACGATGTTTGTGCCTTCTGATGGTGTGTTCGCGTAAATAGACTTGATCAGGTCTATGGTCTTCTCAGAAGGAGTTAAACTCATAGTGTGACAGTTGTGAACGGATAGTGGGGCGTGGAAAGATTACTACTTTGCAGTAAGTTTGTAGTATTTTTGATTACATGTTTGCCGTTAATTTGCAATACATTTGATACAGCATGAATTTAACTTGCACGACAAGTTAGCTGCAAGTTAAGTGTGGTGACTTCGACGTTTGCGTTATCTTGATGCAGTCTTGTTATGAACTTTCAGTCTTGTCATGCTGAGCTTGCTGCAACTTTGCAGGTTTTCAAAGCAAGACTGCTGCTAATTTTCTGCAAATTAAAAATGCTATCTGGGATAATTCTTGTTTATCATAAATTACATACAGTTAGAAATTTCTTTTCTTGTATGCATAGTGCTTTGTTAGAAACTTACTTGCCTCAAGTATATTAGTTCTGGCGCAGGCCTATTATCCTGGATTCAATTTTATGCTAAGTTAAAGACGCGTCCTAAGCAACTGAAAGTATAAATTTATTTTTTCAAATTCTGTAACCAATTTTCCGTCACAAGTGTTTCTGAAAAATAACATTCTTTACGAATTCGTACAAAAATCTGATATTTAGTGTTACATTTAATCTATTCAGTTTACGAGGTTAAAAAAATATTGATATGCGCTTAATATTTTACCTGTTAAAGTGGAATTTCTATATAAGATAATAAGATTTTGTGGATGTAAAATTCCTGTCATAAACTTTTGAAAAACTACACTTTCAAATTTTTTATGCAGTATACGTGTCATAAATTATATCTAGACCATGTTTCTCCTTTATCCATAAAACAATTCCGTTCTACGACCAAAACTCACAGAGTTATTATAATGGAGTTACGAATAAAGAGGAGGAGACATATAGCGTAGAGTCTACCCGTTGAGAGAAAAGTAACTGAGGAGATTGTCACAAGATGGCGGCTGATTTTTTACATCAGATCAACAGTTTCTGGATCCGTCGAAGCCAGAATTTTCGCCAGTAAATTATGAATGGAAAATTTCGAATTATTTTAGCGGTTTATTCGTGAAAAATTTCTTTCACAAATATGGTAAAACTTTTTATTTGTTTTTACTGGTGAAAGTTGGTCCGGGTAATCTCTTTCGCTGATACTGACAAGAGGTTGTTTTGGTTTTCACAATATGGCGGAAACTACCGCCGAAGTAAACTTCCACAAGTACGTATAAATGTGTGTTTGGCCATAATTTTGTCCGAAATTCTTCATTAATGAGGCGTTTAAATAAGGAGAAAATCTCTATTCAAATTTACTGGTGGATGCTTGATCTGGCAATAATGGCTAGCCCCGAAACCGGTTACAGTAGAAGCTTTACCATTTTGAGGATATGACAGTTCCTCTTGATTGATAGTTCCATGGTTATAATAAATTTCAAGCAATTTAGGGTATTTCCGGAACAGAAACGACTGTCTTTTCGTTTTTAGTGTCTGACTATCTTCCAATTTAAATAATACTATACCAATTTCTAAATAGAATACTATTAAATTTCCGTGAGTTCTACTACATTATCTTATGACCCTTTAATATTTCAACTTATTATATACAAATATTAGGTAAGGAAAAATGAGCTAACCTCTAGCCAGCGTAAATCCAATCTCTTCTCGATCACACAAGGTCAGCGCTGAAAATACCGAAATAATAAATTTTATTGTGTTCTGTATCTTGAGTGATTGAAGGAACACCAGAAGCTTCACTATGGTTGCTTTATAGTTTAATAATACAAATTTAAGTACATTATTAATATGATACAGAAATCTTGATTATATATACAGTGGAACATCCCTGTACGACCATTTTTTCATGGAACGAAATTTATTCTTATAGGCTCAATACTAATTTTACCTACATTCAGAGACCATACTAGTTGAACTCCCTCCATGAGCGACCAATTTCTTTGAAGAAAATGAAACAAATTCCGTTTTTTCCGGGTCTCTTGAAGAAAGTTTTATCAGAAAAATAATTTCGGAAAGCGCCTTATTCCTCAAACATCTAAACTAAGTTTAATTTTTTTTTATTCCGGTAACTTTTAAGTGTTTAAACCCCTTTGTGCCTTTTTAGGCAATGAATTTAACTCTGATGAGAAATTAAGAATGACGGTCAATAAACACTCCTGCCCTATTCTGCCAGGAAACTCTCAAAGAAATAGATAAATTAATGAAATCGTCATTACTTGTTCCCGTCCAAAAAAAAAAAAAAAAAAAAAATTGCGTTTATTGACTGAATTTCGAAAGGACTTGGAAATAAAATTTATAAAAGATAAAATCGTAAAATCAAAGCAAAGTCAATGTATTCATTTTTTAAACTCTGCAGTAATTAACTTATGTAATTAACTTTTGTTTTGATACTTATATTTTCATATTTTTTCCGAATGTGAAAAATAAATTTTAGTAACAATAATTGTTACCTTTTATCAACAATTAAAATCTGGATTTAAACATGACCTCCATTAAGAGACCACCTCTCGGAGCAACCAATTTTTATTAGAACGGTACGTGGTCGCTTTAGGGAGGTTTTACTGTATTTAAAAGATAAATAGAATTGAAATTGACATTGTAAGCTCTCGAATGAATGCACCCAAGACCCTGCATGGTAAACTGGCCACATAGCTAAAAATACTCAATCTATAATAATAAAAGACCAGATCGCTCTGTGTGTGTGCGATGGCTAGCAAAGTTTACGGCACGTAAGTACTTCAAAATTTTTCTGAAGAGAGTCCAAGGCCTCTCCTAATGCACCTGACTTTCAGAATTTTAATATTCTAATTAACAGCTGAGTAATCCTTATAATATTATATATGTCAATGTGTGTCCGAATGTTTGAATGAAGTCAGCATCTAAACGGATGAATTAATGCTTTTGTATTTTCAGATATAGATGGATTACAACCCGGAAATGAACATAGGCTATGTTTAATTTATTTTATTCAAATATTTTGCTTAATAATCCAACATTTCATTCTTTTTCATACACAATCAATTGACATTTTCCCGATAAAATTTAACCATCTTCCTTTTTTCGTTGCCAAAAAATAAAAACCTAGAATAATAATTTAATTTCTAATTGAAAGATTGAAACGGAAATTTTCAAGTATTTTTAATAATACAAGGTGCATGAATTTTGAATAAGTGCGGAAAGAAGGCAAATGTGACTTCATATACGGAAAATATAAAATGAATATGCTTTGATGTTGAAATAAAATGAGATTGTGTTATGGTATTAATTCTTATTATTTAAAGAAAAATGTTATGAATGCTTACGGTTTATCGTCTGCGCACGGTTAACACAAAGATTTAAATTTCAATTTAAAATTAAAAAAGAAAACTTTTGAAGAGCAAATGGATAGCAAATGTCAATAATATGCACAGTAAAATTATTAGTGTTGAAAATGACGTAATGATTAGCAGGAAATATGCATTTTCATTCTTAAAAAGTAAAAAATTAACTAAATAGAAAGGTTATGTTCTGTAATCGGGTTCGTAATCAATTTGCTTTTTTTAGAGAAAGAAATTTGGTGCAAAAGTAAATACATTGTTGTAAATAAGTTTGTTTTTGTGTGGTAAAGATTGAATAATATTCCAGATGATCAATTCTTCGCCCACCTGTGATGACAAGTATGATTGTAAAACATATAAAACAGTATCGTCCAATAATTTTCTTGGCACAGATGCCATATACGCACCTGGTTTGGCGCGATCTGTTTTTGACGCCGATTTGCGAAAACATTGTTTTCGAGTACCAATTACATGTGTATGTTTAAATTATGTTCTATTACTTAAAAAAGGAAATAGCAATAAATAAATAAAAAGTTTCATTAAGAACTATAGAACAAAGCAATTTATATAATTTTAAAAGAAAATTAAAGTAAATAAACAATTTATTAATAAATAAACAACAATAGCTGGGTTACCATGTCAAGCAAAATAATCTATGTTGGCGACAATTAGGTAACCCGGTGCGTATATGACATCTTTGCCATTTTCTTATTACTTCATGATATAAACTGACATCCTGGTTCAGCGTATAAATCTGAGTTATGTCAATGACTTTATAATAAAGAAAACCTTAAATTACTCATACTAGCCGCCCCTTGGCGACCAGTTTGGTCTCCCTTAAAATTTATGTTTGGGAAAGCATGTTAAGCATTGTATCCTGTTACTTTTATTCATAATTTAATTTACTTGGACTCCCTTAACCATCTCGCTGCGCAACCCGAGATTTCCTCGGGCAGCATAAAAGCAGCAAAATTTGCGCAATCGAGATTTCCTCCGGGATTCATTTTTTTCCACTGGCGACTATTTTTTTATTTCAACTCAGACCACTTTTTAAATACAAAAAAATTCATATAGACTTTAACAATATCTACAACAGAAATATACTGCAAAACTGATTTTCTTACAATAGTGGTGCAAGACTATAAAAATAGTCTCCAGTGACAGCCCTGATTTCGCCTAATTTCTAATATCATATCCCATCTAAGATCTTGAACTCTTTTACAAAAAATGTTTACATATTTAAACTCTAAGCTATATATAGATTTGAAATATGTAATGAAAGAATGTGCGATTTTTAAACCTATTTTGATTAAAAAAAAAATAAATAAAAGAAAACGCAACGGAAGGGTTAAATATAATTAATATAATTCCTTAAGCTAACATTAGTTTTTGTTTCATTAAAATAACTCAATTTGTTGATTTTCTGTAAGCAAGTAAACCCTATTGCTTTTTAAATGGAAGTCTAAGGGATTTGGCGAATTATTAGAGATAACGCCAAGTTGGCGTCACTTTTGGTGACAAATACGGTCCCCTACGGATGCCCCCTTATAGGTATAGAGATGCATTAAATGCTGTTCAATAACCAATGAGATGCGTTTCATTTGGGCGTTGCCATTAAACAATTAACAAATAATTGCGATTTCTGTGCCACGTACGATAGCGTAATATATATAGATTGTCTCTTATAAAATGTGATAAACAATTGGTTTATTATTTTTTTAACCTATTTTGATTTTTAAAAAAAACGCAGCGGGAGGGTTAAATATAATTAATATAATCCCTTAAGCTAACATTAGTTTTTGTTTCATTAAAATATCTCAATTTGTTGATTTTCTGTAAGCAAATAAACCCTATTAGTTTACAATGGAAGTCTAAGGGATTTGGCGAATTATTAGAGATATCGCCAAGTTGGCGTCACTTTTGGTGACAAATACGGTTCCCTACGGATGCCCCCCTTATAGGTATAGAGATGCATTAAATGCTGTTCAATAACCAATGAGATGCGTTTCATTTGGGCATTGCCATTAAGCAATTAACAAATAATTGCGATTTCTGTGCCACGTACAATAGCGATATATATATATATATATATATATATATGTATATATATATTGTCTCTTATAAAATGTGATAAACAATTGGTTTATTACATATTTTTTTAATTATCGGATGGGAAATGCTTTGCTTAATTAATTCATTTCTTCTTTTTATGTCACGTGAACGACGTCACAGGTAACAGCTAGTTAATTTACAAACGCAACTCACTTTCATCAAAAATACGCTTTTTTCTCGGCTTTTTTAATCCGATTGCTTTCGGTTGGTTGGTTGTATAAAATTTTCTCAGAAGAAATTAAATAAACCGGGATAGCAATGACATTGGGTGTGTTCAAGATGCACGCGCGCGCGAGCTTAGGGAGACAGCAACATGGAGTGGGTCTTTATCGTGGATGCAATAAACGTTCAGCGCGTTCACGAACAAATCACGGTTTGATTAATTACGGTACTAATTATAAAGATAATTTGTTGAAATGGAAATCGAGCTAGATGGCTGAATGGATAGCGCTTTGAAGTCGAGAATTGGGGCTATGGGTTCGAATCCTTCGCGCCCCAAATTGTTTTTTTTTGTGTTTTTTCATAATAAATAAGATATTTTTGATAAAGATAAATTTTTATATTTATAATACCGAAGCATATGTATTTCTATTATGATAATAAAGTACTTATTTAAATACCAGAAAATGAGGTATTTCGCGGTGAAAATTGTACATTTGAACGCCTTTTAATATTCAAAGTGATATTAAGCAAATGAAAAAATAAGTATTGCGCGAAAATATACGTTTGCGCTTAGGATAATTTCTTGATGTGTTTTTTTCCTTTTTTTTTTCTTTGCGTACTTTAAGAGTGAATTTTTGTCAAGACTGGGATGCAAATCATATTTTACGGTGTTAAAATCAACATGGAAAATATTATAAAAATAAAATGTAATAGATGTACAATATTTTAACTAAAAATATCTGCACATACAGTAGAACCTCGATTATCCGAATTAATTGGGACCGATCATCTTTCGGAAAATAGAATTTTTCGGATAATCGAGAATGCTTCAATTTTAAGATTAAGGAGAAAGATATGCAAAATTTCTTATTATGGTAACAAGTGCTTCAGAAAAGTAAAGCAATAGCAAAATAGAAACAAGAATAAATTACCTGAATTTTAATTTTGAAATTAAGTACCTTTTACATATATCACAAGGGTTTAAAAAAATGTTTTGTTTGTCGCAATTTCGATTGCTTTTGCTTTGAAGCTCTATCACGGAGTTTTTTTAATATTACTTCACCAGTATCGCAGTGCTAGGCTCCTATATCTAGGGCCCCTTTTTAAGCATTTACTCCATTATTGCGCATTTTTAATAAATATTATGCTAATGATTATTTCACATCCTATGATTAATTTTGACAAATTGAAGATCTAAAACGCTAAGTACTAAAACGGTTTAACATGTTTTCCTGTTAGGGCCCTGTTCTCAACTATCAGTTTGTCCCTTAATAGTCCGATTCACTAGCTTTTTTTTTCTAACAACATCTTAGGTTCTCCAACTATTACACGAACGAAAAAAAAATTGCAGACTTCAGCTACCATCAATTTTGAATAGTAATCGCCTTCTTGGCCCCTTGGTGAAGCTTCTTTAAAAATGATCCGAATGCCTTGCAATTTTCTTTACCATTTTTCTAGCATCATCTGATTACTTTAAAAACTAATAGAAAGTATATTTATACTAAACTGCATGACACTTAAGTTCCTGACCCTCTGGGATCCGGTAGAGGGCCCCTTGAATCTTTTGCACCATAAATTGTTAATGAGATTGCCCCTCTTAATCCGATCTTCATTTTTACCATTTTTGCATTTAGTCATTCTCCTGTTACGATAATCCAGTTAAAATCCTGGGGCACCTTACGGTCTTGTAGGGCCCGATCCGGGGCTCTACAGGTGTGCCATGCATTTTCACCCCCTAATTTTCTCACTTTCTGATTGCATAATTTTAAAATTGAGTCTTGGACTCTTCTCCCTAGACAAACACCCTCATATTTTTATTGGGGCTCTAGGGCCCCTTTATAAGCATTTACACCATTTTTGCGCATTTCTTTAAAATATTATTCTAATGATTATTTCATATCCTATGATTAATTTTGACTAATTGAAAATCTAAAACGCTAATTACTACAACATTTAAACATGTTTTCATTTTAGGGTCCTACTCTCAACTATCAGTTGGATCCTTTTGGGCCCCCTGTTATAGCTCCTTTAAAAATGGTCCGATTCATGAACTTTTTTTTCTAACAACTTCTTAGGTTCTCCAGATACTACATGAACAACAACAACAACAACAAAAAAAAACTTGCAGACTTCAGCTACCACCTATTTTGAATATTAATCGTCTTCTTGGGGCCTTTGTTGCAGCTTCTTTAAAAACTATCCTATCCTATTGCAATTTTCTTTAACTTAGTTTTACCGTCTTCAAGCTACTTTAAAATCACTACTAAATTTTCGTATACACAACTACTTTCTAGATAACACTCTGGCCCGCAGGTCCCGATCTTTTTTTATACCTCAGCTACCACCTTTTTCGATCATTAATCTCCTTTTCCAGCATCAACTTACGTCTACTCACTACAGCCGTAAATTAAAAATCGCGTTACTTTAAAGGTATCTTTAGATAAGAGATTTCATCCATTTATTAAATATGTTTTAATGCTAACTGTAATTCATGAAATTTACAAGAGGAGGGGCATCGTCCAACGCTTGGGGGCGCAATATTTCCTCGGATTTAAGGGTCCAATTTCAACGGGATTTGCTTCCTTCAACTTAGATTACAATTTTACAAGTAACTTTCTGTATTATGAAATTTTATCTTGGACTTTAGTTACCAACGTTTTCTAACATTAATGGTGCATTCTTTTTTTATTATTATTCTATGGGCTTGATTCCTACGAGGTTTATCTCACGCAACTTGGTTTTCATTGTCTCCAGCGCGTGCGGGCACTTCCGGTAAATGTTGCCATAAATAGCGGGGAACTAGATTACAGGTTCCTTCGAAAAGAAGTTTGATGGGAACACACTAGACGCTGCGGAAGGAAATGGGGCCTCCGAAATTAGGTTCATTTAAAAGAATTTCCAAAGATATAAAATCATGCAAACTTAAGTTTTGTTTAAGGTTATTATTTACAAACCCCGGGCAATGCCGGGCGGGTCTGCGAGTGGTAAATAAATCTCAAGTTTGCCCATGCATTTCGTTGACGTCATAGAAAAAATCCTGGCATGTAGGATTAATTTGGTATAATTAAGAAATAGAATCAATTTCAATATAAATAATTATTTGAATATTATTTGGTGGTATGAAATATGAAGAAAATTATTATAACAATACTCATGGTAACTAATGATGAAATAAGAGAGATAAATGTACAACTACTTTCAAGGCACACCAGTTGAGAACTACTGCTAAAATTCGCCAGCCAACATTCTCAAAAACCCAATACACACAAAAAGACAATGTAATAATGTACTGCGATATTGTTTTTGATGCATTATTGTGAGAAAATGCATATTACAGCTTGATTGGAAACTTTAAAAAATAAATAATAATAATAATTTAATAAAGAAGAATTACCCAGATGGCATTTTTAATTTGCAGAAAATAGCAGCAGTCTTGCTTTGAAAACGTGCAAAGTTGCAGCAAGCTCAGCATGACAAGACTGAAAGTTCATAACAAGACTGCAGCAAGATAACGCAAACGTCAAAGTCACCACACTTTGAACTTGCAGCTAACTTGTCGTGCAAGTTAAATTCATGCTGTACCAAATGTATTGCAAATTAACGGTAAAGACGTAATCAAAAATACTTCAAACTTACTGCAAAGTAGTAGTCTTTCCACGCTACTAAAATTCGCCAGCCAACATTCTTAAAAACCCAATACACATAAAAAGACAATGAAATTATGTACTGTGATATTGTTTTTGATGCATTTTTAGGCACGGCCTTTAAAGCGTGTAAATCCGTCGAAAAATGGAAGTCGAAACAAATTTAGAAGAAAGTAAAAATATGACACAATTTTATGGATTCTGAAAATTTTATTATATTTATTTTAATTTTCTACATATATTTGTTTGTTTTTCATATATAATCCAGAAACAACGTATTAAGTATTAAAAAACATAATAGCGACTGACAAATATGGAACCTAAATTTCGAAATCGTGGCATAACTTGATTTTCAAGAAACATTTCTCTGTACAATATGAAATCTTCTGTTATTGTTTTTTAAGACTGTAGCAAGATAACGCAAACATCGAAGTCACCACACTTTGAACTTGCAGCTAACTTGTCGTGCAAGTTAAATTCATGCTGTATCAAATGTATTACAAATTAACGACAAACACGTAATCAAAAATACTTCAAACTTACTGCAAAGTAGTAGTCTTTCCACGCTACTAAAATTCGCCAGCCAACATTCTCAAAAACCCAATACACATAAAAAGACAATGTAATAATATACTGTGATATTGTTTTTGATGCATTATTGTGAGAAAATGCATATTACACCTTGATTGGAGACTTTATAAAAATGTATGTAATTTTCATGAATTTCTATTAACATTAATGGTGTTTACGTATTATCCCGGCCAGGTGGATAGACCACAAAAACCGGTTGTGAATCACATATTTTGTTTTTGGCGCTGCCAATCGCCAATCATATTCAAAAGGTTATTGCATTCGTAAAATCATTTAAAAATGATGAATAATATAAAAGGAAAATAAACGAATACAAAAGAGTAATTTAGTCTACATTTATTAAATACGTAACATGAAATTGACAGCTTTTAGCAATAAATGATATCAATAATGGCAATTTTATTTCCAGTGGTTTGTTTTGCCCATCAGAATGAGTAATATAAATCACATGTAATATAAATATAGTGTATCAGTGAATACAATGCTATATTACATCTATATGCTTTATCTTATTATATAGTTAAAAGTATATACCTGTGACACTTTTTTAATATGCAACTAAGCACTCAAAATGAAGATAAACAAAGAAAATAAATAAATAAGAGTTATTATAATTAATACGTTCGGCACCATTGTTGGCGCAGTCTGGTCAGAATAATATGTAAGTACCAGTGAGCTAATTTAATAATTTAGCAGTCAAGAAACAGTACAAAGTCTATTTTAATTTTTAATCTGCATTACGACAATTCTTTAGATTAATTATGTTAGCTTACTTATCATAAAGTTGATTTTTTAAAAATACACGACGATTAAAGTTTATTGCATTACAGTTGCAATAAACTGTTTACTTTAAAACAACAAACTGTTTATTGCATTACAGTTGCAATAAACTGTTTACTTTAAACCAACAAACTGTTTAATTTATTTACTAGAAAACTTACCAATTGCTGAATAATGATCACTATCTTGCTGGGAAAAAAAATAGTGTAACCAGTTTTGTGCTTAGCGCACTAATTGAGGAGGCATCTAAAAAAATTTACTGCACTAACTGAAAGATATCTGCTTTAGAGTCCTGCATCTGGTCAGGTCACTTGCTTTTACGAGAACCCGAACAGACTCGTGGCTCGGGTCAGGTCAATGGTAGATTTTTTGTTGCAGGTCGGGTTCCCTTTCATTGTTTCGGTTTGGGTTTTGACTCTAGCGAGTCGAGTTAGGGTCGATCCGAATTTCAAATGACGTCCAAAATATTTTTTCAAGTTAAGGATCTATATACAATAAGACCTCTATAATGGCTTTTCTCCCGAAAGGCAGACACTTCTATTTAGAGAACACTTTTTAAATCCTAAAATTTATATATTTGAACGTTTATATCTTTGAATAGCGGGCACCTCGCAATCTAAACACACGTAACATGTGTATGTGTACATAAACTATCAAAAATACGATACATGTGTTTTTGTGTGTATCAAAAACAAAATATTGATAATACTTTTCATATTTCGAAAGAAGAAAAAATTGTCCTTAAAGAAAGAACAGCCTATGATCGCATTTCTTATATACATTTTATTTCTTATACAGTAAATTGAATATATACTCACACTTATTCAAATACGTATTTATTTTCATCTGAAACATAGTTCTGCTCAAACTTTTTGTGAAAATCCCAAAAACCTGAGTGGAAAAAATACTAAATATAACCAGCATGAAATATTCTAGCGTGAATCCGATCCCCTGAAAGAAAATTAGTCATATTGACCCGATAAAAGAAAATTAAGAACAACGATCCTAAAGTGTCCGCTATTCAAAGGTTTTACTATATTTGAAAATTAAAGAATATTTACTTCTTCATTGCCCTATGTAAAATATAAAAATGGTATTAGAGATACAACTTTAGATCATTTCTCATAATGGCATTAAAACATGATTTACTCTCCTTACATTGCTGATTCGGGTCGGGTTGCGAAAATTATTTTTGCAGGTTCGGTTTGGGTTGACTTAAAACGGATTTTGCAGGTTCAGGTCGGGTTGAATTAAAATGGATTTTGCAGGTTCAGATCGGGTTCTCTGCATTATATAATTCTGCATTAATGGAATGAAAAAAAAAGAAAGAAAGAAAGAAAAAAAAAAGAAAAGAAAAAATAATGGACACAGAACCTTCAGCTAACAGGTATCTGTTAATGCATGAATTTGTCTCTGATCACTGTGATAAATGTATGTTCTGTGTCATTAAGGAAAAAAAAGAAAAACATTTCTTACTTTTGTTCTTTAAGAAAAAAATTCAGCCCAACCAAATATGTAAAACATAAACTTTTTTTCAAAATTTACATTGCTGTTATTCTTAAATTAGTGTTGACTCTAGACCAATTTGGCAGGAAACAGAGCCGGGTGACCGTTTGCAACTTATTTTATGTACCCGACGGCCATATTAACATCTTCCAACAATGTTGACAAGTGTTTATAACTTCGGTTTGTCTGTCCGTCTGGCCGACTGTTCGTGCTCTAACTCTCGCAAGTATACTCGGATTGCCCTGAAATTTTTGGATGTTATTGACGTTTAGCATAGCACGTTCCCTATTTTAAACGAAGATTGTATCATGTTTAGTTCATTTACAGGGACAGTCAAAAGTATTCCGCTACATTACTTCCAATGGGAAAAAATCGTTTTAAATGATTTTTAATGATGTTACACGCTTTCAAACATAATAAAATTGATATGCATTTATGAAGCGCACTAAAATATCCATTCTGTAGAATATGCGGTGCAAAGAATAGTTATTATTCATTTACAGGGCATACAAAAGAATTCCATTACATAATGATATAGGGGTGGTGGTAATTGTTTGCGGCGTATTTTAATTATATTAAACTATTTCATATATAATGAAATTGATATAAGTTGCTGAGGTTTACTATAACTTATTTCATGTATAATACGAAGTGAATAGCATTTAAAGGGACACACAAAAGATTTCAGATACTATATTGTATCCGAAGTTCTGTACGTTAGCGATGATAGCTGGATATGCATTTTTAATTATGATATGCGCTTTTAGGTTTCACTATATTTATGAATACTATATGTTGTGTATAAATGCTATAAGGGAGACTAGGGAGGGTTGACCCAAATTTTACAAAGGATTTTTTATTTTTTAAATATTGAACGTAGAATAAAATTTTATATATCGTTTTATTCGTTTTAAAATCAATTATCAAAATAGAATTGCTACATAAGTGTAATATATAAGAAATTTGAAAAATGATTGATTTTAATCATGAGAAAATAATGGGTCAAGGCTCCCCACATGTGGGAGGGTTGACGAACTATATAGGAGGCTTGACCCACTTTGTTTTATATTAAAATATCTGTGAAGAGAAATAAAATCAGTTTAAAAAAAGCAAAATAACTTTATGCTACATGCTTTAATTATTATAGAAAAGTATTTTTGGAAATATGATGCTTAAATAAACTTGTTTAGATGCAATGGCAAGTCAAAGGAGAAACATTTTGTTTTGAACAAGATTTTATCTGAACAAGTATAATTGAACAACAGGGAAAATGAAATTTTAACATTTAAGACAGTATTCCGTTAAAGACAGGTTCAGTTTTCATAGGGTTTCATGTATTATCATGTCCGGATTTAGGAGCCACTGTCTCGCTTTTTTTGTCTCCTTGTCCCACTTTTTGTGACACTCTACCTGACAACTCTAATTGTCAAATAGTTTGGCTTCATATCACTGTATTCATCCTGGTGAAATTTGTCTACATACCTTCCTAAAGTTTTTTGATCAATGCTATGTCCTTTTGCAGCCGCATGAGCACTTATCTTATCATTAACATCTTTTAACCCTTTAAGGGGTTAATTACAGTAGACGCTCGATTTTACGAACCCAATGGGACTCCTAAAATGTGTTCGTAAAATCGAAAGTTCGTAGATGGGAGTAACATTAGTTCAATGGGATGCTGGTCGGGACCAGTACTTCAGTTCGTAAAAACGATTAGTTCGTAAAAAAGAGGTTCGTGAAATCGAGCGTCTACTGTAGTACTTTCAGAGCTAAAATGTTGAAATAACTGACAGGAATTTACGACAAATTTATTTGGAAATAAGAAAAAAGGCTATATTTCACATACATAATAAATGGAAAAGATTTTAGCAAAATTCTGGTGCCATTGTAGCGTTTGGGAATTAAAACATACCACTACCCCTGAAAGGGTTAAGACTGTTGCTTTCATACTTTCTAGTCTTTTTTAGTCTTTTCACGGTTTCTATTTACCCATTGTAAGTAAAATTTAAATGGAAAAAAGTTCTTATCAACTTTTCCATTTATATTTCATTAAATTTTTTCTTGCAGTGGATACTATAGCTATTTTTTGCATCTTTCTCTAATCAGTTTTAAACATTTTCTTTTCCATCACCCTATTTTACTGTAGCTTTACAGAATAAATTTACATTCTTTTTTATATATAACCATTAACCTTTCATTATGCATAGAGTATAATAAACATATTTCCAAAACTACTTAATTAAGGGAGCCTTAAGCATCTAGTCAACCCTCCCTCATGTTGAGTGGATCAAGCCTACCCACACAACCCTTTTCTAAAGAATAGCACAGTCTTATGTTGCCTAACTTACAGTACAATCTTTATGCCTGGAATGAAAGCTCGATATTTCTGCATCACTTAAAACCTATTTAAATTTCTATGATATTACTTTATCTGAACAAAGCTTACAAAATATTTCTAAAAAACACAACTTTTAGGTTGAAAATGTCTCACAATTGATTTTTTCCACACCTATTTTGATTATCTGTATGAAACAAAGACTGTTGTTTGAGCATTCCAGTAGCTTCGGTTGACACCTGTTGATAAAACTCTGAAATTCTTTTAAATATGAAAACTGATGGGTGGGTCAAGTCTCCCCTATGGTCAATCCTTCCTAGTTTCCCCTAATTCATATACAGGTCTACACAAAAGAATTCGTAAGGGTTACTGGGTAAAAGCGCAAATCGCTTAAAAGTGGTTTTTAAATGAGATATGCATTTTTACGTTGAACTGCATTTAGTTTACTAAGAAATGTTTTTAGAATATAGATAAAATGATATAAAGGGTCACGCAAAGAATTGGATACACGGCGTTTATAAATGATAATGTCTGGAAATGTGATTCCAGTAGTTTTAAGAGTTTTTTATTTTGAAATTAAATTTTAGCTAAATATTGGCGTGTAATAAAGGATCTACTACAGGGTTGTACAAAAGTATTCAAGTATGTTTCCATCTATTAGTATAACTTGCTGAAAGAGAAATTTAAACCTGTTATGCGTTTTCCTTCCTAAACTAAATTTTCCAATTATATATAGTATATATATCAACTTACAGATCAAATACAGGGCTGTTCAAAAGAATTGGAATACATATTTGGCTATGGACGGTAACTTCTGAAATCAGTTTTTCAAATGTTTCATTCGTTTTCTAAAATGTTTACTTAATTATCTTATTTACTTTATTTCCCTAAATAACGAAGTTTTGTTAAAGCATTCAGGAAGTGCTGGAAAGCGTTTCAGAATCTATGCTTAACGCATGAGTTTTCGTGCTTGTTAAATATTTAATATGCCCGGTGGCACTTACTGCCATTTTTAAGCACCCTTTTGATTTCCTATTTTGATTGCAGAAGAAAAAAATTATGAAATAAGACAGTTAATCACAGGAAATAAATTGTAAATTTCGCCATTCGGTTGCGGGGAAATAGAGAAATTTCTAAATCGCTCTTGTGAAAAAAAATCGAAAAATTCCCCATCCGGTTCCAGGAAATTCTTTAGTTAGTCATGCAAAAAAAATCGCAAAATTTGTCCATCTGTCGCTTAAAAAATCACAAAATTCATTTACAGTCGCGGAGGAAAATGAAAAATCGACAGTTGGTTGTGAGAGGAAAATCATGAAATTTGTCGATTGGTCGCATTAAAAAAATCACAACAATGGCCAATTGGTAGAAGAAAAGTATTGCAAAATTCACCGAGAATTGTGAGAAAAAAGTTGCAACATTCTTCAGAAAAAATCGTGAAGATTGTCAGGATTTCCAAATGGAAACTGTTTAGAAAGCTATTGGTATTTATGAAACGGTATAGCACAGGAAATGTTATTTTGGTAGTTTTTAACACAAATCGCAATCGTCTATTAATAAACAAATGAAAAACGGTGGTAACTTATTTTAAAATACTTTTTGAGTTATGGAGATCCCACAATAAACAATTCAGTTAAAATGTAATTCTGACATTGAATTTTAAACTTACTTTAAATTAGTGTATCATTTAATTGTCAACGGAAAAATTGTAGTCTTTAATAGCCAAATACTTTTAAATTGTTTAGTACGTTTCGCGAAAAATTAACCCTCAGAATTAAAAAACTTCATTTGTTTAAATATTTAATTTTTCCGTCTCTGAGTTTCCAAGTTTTTCATGCTTAATTTAAAATCATGTATATTAATTTTTTTATTAATGATTCAATTGTTAAAATTATCATTTCAGTTGCATTTTATAAAGAGCCAAGGATATTTTTAGTTAATAGACATGTAACCAAAGCAAAAGTTTCCAGAATATAGTTTCAGTAGCACTTTTTAGAGATCCAAAATCGTTTTCGGTTAATTGATGTAGAATCAAAACAAAAGTTATCAGAACACAGAAATATCTTTAACCTAGAAATAGGTGCTATTCAGCGGAGAAATTTTAATCTATGAAACTATAAGGTACTGTAAAAATAATGGTATTACAGCTTTCCAACGTATTAAGCGATAAAACTAGTTAAAAGCTATAAAACTACAGTAGAAAGAATAACTGATAATTGCATCATCAGATAACAATAACATTAAAAATAAATGGATTGTTTTAAATGATACCAAGTTTCTTTAACACGAATATAGGTAAAAAGATATTTCAATAGTAAATGAACAGTGGGTTCGTAGTACAATAGCATTACATACCGATAGAGCTACAGTTTCCACCGCAACGTTAAATCGGTGGAAAATATAAAGAACACATTAAATCTAAGTAACTAAATCAAAAGTTAAAAATGAAATCACATTAAATCAGAATAAACAAACAAAGAATAAATTAACAAAATACCTAAAAAGCGTAACCCAAAGTGGAAGAGGAAAGAGCACATATGCATGAATCTATCTGTATCTAAACAGGAATGTCTCTTGCAGTCCATTGGAGCTCAGTGTCTGCACATGCGCTGTTTACCCGGAGCTGGCCTACATGGAAGAGCTGGCGCATGCACATATCTCAGGGCTCCCACTGGTCCCTTTTTTGAAAACCAGTAATTTTTCAGAAAAAAATTCATGGTAGATTTCTGCAACAATTGCAAGAAAAACGTCGTTTTAGGTAAGTTTCTACGAAATTTATATAGAAGATTTTTCTTTGAAAAATAGTGGTGTTAAAAAAAACGGACCAAGTGGGAGCTCTGATATCTCTGAAAAACTATCTGAACTGGTCTTAAAGAAATAGCTTTGCGTTTTATTATATACCAGCAGACCTGTCCGGCGTTGCCCGGGGTCCGTAAATAATAACCTTAACCCTCTGTCTACCAGAAGGGTCCAATGGACCCGACATGTACATTCAAAATATTTATTCAAACCAGAAATTTCTTCAAAACAAACTAAATGTATAAATCAGACAATAATAAGTTAAATAAACAAATTAAATAGTTTTAAGTAAAAATTCTGGTGTAGAATGTTTTTATAAAACTTGAGTAAAATTTCCGGTAGTTCTAGGGTTAAACAAAACTCAAGTTTGTATAATTTTACATCTTTTGAAATTCTTTTAAATGAACCTAATTTCGGAGGCCCACATTGCCTTCCGCAGCGTCTAGTGTGTTCCCAACAAACTTTTTTCCGAACGAACCTGTAACATGGGTCTCCGCTACCTAAGGCAGCATGTACCGGAAGTGCTCCGCACGTGCCGGAGACAATCGAAAACTAAGTTGAGTGAGCCAAACCTCGTAGTAATCAAGCCCATAGAATCCAAAAAGAATGCATCATTAATGTTAGAAAATGTTGGTAACTGAAGTCTAAGATAAAATTTCATAATACAGAAAGTAGCTGAATTGTAATCTAAGTTGAATGAACCAAATCCCGTTGAAATTGGGTCCTTAGAATCCGAGGAAAGAATGCGTCCCCCGAGTGCTGGAAGATGCCCCCTCCCCTTGTAAATTTCATGAATTGCTTTTAACATTAACATGATATTTAATTAACGGATGACATGACATCCCTTATCTAAAGTTACCCTTAAACTAACGCGATTTTTAATTTACGGCTGTAGTGAGTAAACGTAAGTGTTTTTGTAAAAGGAGATTAATGTTTGAGAAAGTTGGTAGCTGAGGTATAAAGAAGGACCAGACCCAGGGGGCCATGGTCTTAACTGGTATGTAGTTGGATATAAGATATTCTTTTAGTAGTTTTAAAGCAGCTGGAGGACTCTAGAACTATGTTAAAGAAATATGTAATATAATCGGACCATTTATGAAGAAGCTGCAACAAAGGCCTCAAGACGGAGATTAATATTCAAAATTGGTGGTAGCTGAAGTCTGAGAATTTTTTTTTGCTGTTGTTCATGTAGTAGCTGGAGGACTTAAAAAGTTGTTAGAGAAAAAGCTAGTGAATCGGACCATTTTTAAGGGAGCTGTAATAAAGGGGCCAACTAATAGTTAAGAGCAGGGCCATAACAAGAAAACATGTTAAAATGTTGAAATGTACTTTTAACATTAACACGATATTTAATAAACGGAGGAAATCCTTTATCTAAAGTTACCTTTAAGGTAACGCGATTTTTAATTTACGGCTGTAATGAGTAAACGTAAGTTGATACTGTAAAAAGAGATTATACTTCAGCTACACTTTTTTCGAACATTAAAAAAAGACCGGGCCCTGGGGTCAGGGACTTAACTAGAATGTACACTCATGTCCGAAATTAAGGTCACAAACATAAAATCCTTAAAAACTGATGAACTATTTACTATGTTGCCACGAAATTTATAACAGAGGTGTATGGCAATACGAGAAATAATATAGCAACATAAAAATATGGAAAAGTCTTTAATTGTGAATTAAGAAACAGGGTACATAAAAAAGTGTTAAATCATGAATCAGAGATAAAGCATGTATCTCGGGAAAAGTCTGTCTAATATAGAGTGTGACCACCGTGCACTGCTGTACAAGCCTCACAACGAGCTCCCATACTGTTTATGAGGGTGTCAATAAATGTTTGTGGCAACAAAGCTCATTCTTCCAAAAGCACGGCTTTTAAGCCCTGGTGGGTCCTGGGAGGGGTGTTACGCTGTGCAATGGCTCTTCCTAGACCATCCCAAACATGTTCAATAGAATTGAGGTCCGGAGACCTCGAGAGCCAATTCATATGGCGAACATTCTCTTCTTCAAGAAAATCTTCAACAATGTGAGCTCTGTGTGGCTTCGCATTATCGTCCATAAACATGAAGTTCGGGCCTACAGCACCCCGGAACAACCTCTCATAGGCTTCAAAGAACTCATCCCGATAGCCATGTGCGTTGGCAGTACCCGCATCGAAGACGTGCAGTAGTGTACGATTGCCCAACATTATGCCGCCCTAGACAAGTATTCCTTTGCCACCAAATCTGTAGATTTCTTTTACGTAGGAGGGATGATAGCGAGCTCCACGTTTTCCCCGGATGAAGATTCGACGAGAATCTCTCTGCGTGGTGAATCTCGACTCATCACTAAAATGAATATGCCCCCATTCTTGTTGTTTCCAAGACTGATGTCTTCGGCTCCACAACAACCGGGCCGCCTGTTGGAAGCAGTGAAAGGAACACACAATATTGGACGCCGAGCATTAGAGATGAGGTCCTTGACCCTATGTCAGGTTGTTCCGGGGTTCTGTAGGTCCGAACTTCATGTTTATGGAAGATAATGCGAAGCCACACAGAGCTCACATTGTTGATGCTTTTCTTGAAGAAGAGAATATTCGTCATATGAATTGGCCCTCGAGATCTCCGGACCTCAATCCTATTGAGCATGCTTGGGATGGTCTAGGAAGAGACATTGGACAGAGCAACACCCCTCCCAGGACCCGCCATAAGTTAAAAGCCGCGTTTTTGGAAGAATGAACTTTGTTGCTGCTAACATTTATTGACACCCTCATAAACAGTATGAGAGCACGTTGTGAGGCTTTTGTAGCAGTGCATGGCGGTCACACTCAATATTAGACAGACATTTCCCGAGATAAATGCTTTATCTCTAACTCATGCTTTAGTACTTTTTGATATACCATGTTTCTTAAATCACAATTAAAATCTTTTCCATATTTTTATGTAGCTATATTCTTTCTCGTATTGTCATACACCTCTGTGCCAAATTTTGTGGCAACACAGTGCATAGTTCATCAGTTTTCACAGATTTTATGTTTGTGACCTTAATTTTGGACATGAGTGTAGTTGGGTATAAGAAAATTTTTAGTAAAGTAACTGGAGGACACTGAAACTATATCAAAGAAAATTGTAATAGAATCGTCTAGTTTTTAAAGAAGCTGCAACAAAGGCACCAAGAAGGAGATTAATATTAAAAATTTGTGGTAGCTGAAGTCTGAGAAATTATTTTATCATTCATATAGTAGCAGGAGGTCTTAAGAAGTTGCTAAAAAAAGGCTAGTGAATCGGACCGTTTTTAAGGGACCTGTAACAAAGAGCCGGAAGAGGGTCAACTGATTGTAAAGTGCAAGGCCCTAACATGAAAACTTGTTAAAAGGTTTAAGTTCTTAGCACTTTAGATCTTCAAATAGTCAAAATTAAGTATAGGGTATGAATTAATCATTAAAATAAAATTTTAAAGAAATGCGCAAAAAATGGGGAGAAATGCTTAAAACAGGGCCCTAGGGTCCAGTAAAAATAAGAGGGTGTTGGTCCGGGGAGAAGAGTCCAAGACTCAATTTTAAAATTTTGCGTTGAGAATGCGAGAAAATTAGGTGATGAAAAATGCATGCCGCACAAAAAGTTCAAGGGACCCGAATCGGGCCATATGGAACCGTATGGTGCCCCAGGATTTTAACTGGAATAAAGATACGGAAGAATAACTAAATGGAAAAAGGGTTCCAAAAATAAAGATCAGATTAAGAGGAGGAAATTTATTGACAATTTATGATGCAAAAACTTCAAGAGGACATGTACCGGGCCCCAAGGGGCCAGAGACATAAGTGGCATGTAGTTGCGTATAAAGATACTTTTTAGTACTTTTTAAAGTAGTCAGAGGATGCTAGAAATATGCTAACGAAAAATGCAAGCAATTCCGATCATATTCAAAGAAGCTGCACGAAAGGCCCCAAGAAGACGATTAAGAGGATTCTTTGCGCACTTGAAAACACCCGCTCCGTAATATTAATCCTATGGGCAGGTTATTTTCGAATTTCTCGTTTCAACTTGAATATTTTTAAACGATTTTTTTGCATAGGCTAGATGAGGTCAATCTTTAATATGACTCTTTTTTACTTTTTCTATTTTGGTTGCAGATTTTTTTTAAAAAGGTACTTTCAGTTTCGAAACTGGTTTGGAAACTGAAAGTATCTGTTAAAAAAAATCTTCTACAAAAATCGAAAAAGTAAAAAAGAGTCATATTAAAGATCGACCTCATCTAGCCTATGCAAAAAAAATCGTTTAAAAGTATTCAAATTGAAACGAGAAATTCGAAAATAGCCTGCCCATAAGATTAACATTACGGAGTGGGTGTTTTTAAGTGCGAGAAGAATCCCCTTAATATTCAAAATTGGTGATAACTGAAGTCTGAAAATTTGCTTTGTCGTTCATGTAGTAGCTGCAGAACCTAAGAAGTTATTAGAAAAAAAAGCTAGTGAATTGAACTATTTTTAAAGGAGCTGTAATAGGATGACCAAAAGATTCCAACTGATAGTTGAGAGCAGGGCCCTAACATGAAAACATGTTAAAATGTTTTAGTACTTAACGTTTTAGATCTTCAAGTAGTTAAAATTAAACATAGGGTATGAATTAATCATTAGAATGATATTTTAAAGAAATGCGAAAAATAGGGTAAATGCTTAAAAGTGGGCCCTAGGAGCCCAATAAAAATATGAGGGTGTTATTCAAGGAGAAGAGTAAAAGTCTCAATTCTAAAATTATGCACTGAGAAGATCAGAAAATTAGAGGGTGAAAAATGGCACACAAAAAGATAAAGGGGCCCCGGATCGGGCCCTACAGGACCCTAGGGTGCCCCAGGATTTTAACTGGAATATAGAAACGGAAGAATATCTAAATGAAAAAACGTTTTCAAAAAATGAAGATCGGATTAAGAGGGGACAATTTATTAACAATTTATGATGAAAAAACTTCAAGGGGACCTGCACCGGGCCCCAAGGGGCCAGGGAACTTACGTTGCACGTAGTGGCGTATAAAGATAATTTTTAATAGTTTTTAAAGTAATCAGAGGAAGTTAGAACTACGTTAAAGAAAATTGCAAACAATTCGGTTCATTTTAAAAGAAGCTGCACCAAGGGTCCCAAGAAGGCGATTAATATTCAAACTTGGTGGTAGCTGAAGTCTGAATTTTTTTTTGTTGTTCATGCATTAGCTGGAGAACCTAAGAAGTTGTTAGAAAAAAAAGCTAGTGAATCTGACTATTTTTAAGGGAGATATTATATGGGGCCCAAAAACGGCCAACTAATAGTTGAGAGCAAGGCCCTAACATGAAAACATGTTAAAACGTTTTAGTACTTACCGTTTCAGATCTTCGAATAGACAAATTTAAGCATAGGGTATGAATTAATCATTAGAATATAACTTTTAAAAAGTGCGCAAAAATGTGGGAAATGCTTAAAAAGGGGCCCTAAGGCCCCAATAAAAATATGTGGGTGTTGGTATAGGGAGATGATTCCAAGACTCAACTTTAAAATAACGTACTGAGAAGGTGAAAAAATTAGGGGGTGCAAAATGCGTGGCACAATAAGTTCAAGGGGCCCTTGACCAGGCCCTGTGGGACCCTAAACGGGCCGAAGGTCTTAACTAGAATGTAGAAACGGGAGAAAAACTACATGGAAAAAGGATCCCAAAAATGAAGATCGGATTAAAAGGAAGCAATTTATTAAAAATTTAGTACACTAAAACTTCAAGGGACCCTGTACCGGGCCCCAAGGGTGCTAGTGTCTTAAATGAAATATAGAAGTGGGGCAGGAACTGAAGGAAGAATCAAAAAACAAAGAAGATCGGATATAAAAGAGGCATGTTATTAACACTTATAAAAACTTAGAGGGACCCAGGGGCCCCGGTCCTTAAAAATTTAAAAATCTGAGCCTCAGGTGCATCAGGACCTGTCCTTGAATATTTACACCTAAATGTTTAGACTTATACGTGCAGTAGTTTGCGCTAGCCATCGCACGCACACACACACACAGATAGACAGACACAGATACACAGAGCGATTTGTTCTTTTATTATTATAGATGATAGGTAATTTACGAGATTTAAAAAATATTAAAATTCGCTTTAATTTTTTATCTGTTGGAGATTAGTAGATTTAGAAAATAAGGTAGAGAATAAGATATAGTTGACGTAAATTTTACGCCATAAGTTTTTGAAAAGTTAACACATTTAAATTTTTCACGTAGCCCCTTTGTCGTATAAGTTACATTTAGAAAGCGTTTCTTCCATTTTCTGTAAAAAAAATTATCGTTTATACCGTTATTTTATACAAGTCTTACAATATTCTTTAATTGCTTTAGGTAGTGTCGAAAAAGTTTCTTGATTGACCATAAGAAAATTCCGTTCTACGCAAAAAACTCAATGAGTTATTATAATACAATGAATTTGAAGAAATTTAGGATATTTCCGGCACGTTAAAAAATTGTCTTTTTGTTTGTATAATACGGTGCGAATTTCTAAACATAATGCTAATTAAAAAATAATAACACTAAGATAAACATTATTAACCACAGGTTCTCTGCGGTAGGTGGAGGAACACTGCCAAATTCTTATGAGGACATTGCCAACAAAATTTTCCTTAAAAATACATTTCTTTCTAGTCCCCAAATTTGTACAAGAAAACGATGTAATTTTGGTACTAACTTCATCAATGCTTTACTATCTTTTCAAAAATATAAATATCTTACTTTATAATTTCTGCATTAAAAAAAATCTTTTTTAAAATTCCTTGTCAAATCTTCAGATGCAGACCTGATAGTGAATCTGTATATGTAAATTTGGTAGTTTCGCAAATTTGGTCTATATCAGTGTTGGCAGATTGGGGACTTTTTTGTCCCCAGATTGTTGATTGTCACAGCTTTTTAGAAATAGAAATATTCGACCTATTTAAAAATAGATTAAAAATACATTCATACAAAAATCCACTATTTAGTGTTTTACATAATATAGGTTTCGAGGTTAATTTACGAGGTTTCAAAAAAATATTGAATTAGCTTTAATTTTTTACCTGTTATTAATAAGTAGATTTTCAAAATAAAATCGAGAATAAGATTTTGTTGATGTAAAATCCCTGCCTTAATTTTTGAAAAGTTCACACTTTTAAATTTTTCTTGCAGCGCTTTTGTTGTATAAGTTATACCTAAAAACGTTTCTTCATTATCCCATCAGGACAGAAAAAAATTCCGCTTTAAGCCAAAAACACACTGATTTTTTATAATACAATGAATGTGAAGAAATTTAGGATATTTCTGGAACAATAATAATAAAAAAATCCCTGCAGGCTAAGCCAACAGGTGGAGGTAGATTTCGAAGTTAAGTACCAATTTCACCAACAAAAACTAAATAAAAATCAGAGATAAACCCAGTTAAACAAATTTATCTGGTCGCTTTTGAAGAGTTTTTACTCTCATTTTTCTGTATGAACATGTTTTATCAGAATCATGTTTCATCAGAAGCATTAAAAAAATCGCTGTCAAAACACCGTGTCGAATCATCAGATGTACACCAGATAGTGAACCTCTATATGTGAATTTCTTCGTATCTTAAATTCGGTCTATATCTACCTACTTGTAAATACATGTCGGTAGTATGCGTTTATCTAAAAATAGCTCAAAATTCCTCTATCGATATTTGAAATTCGAATGGTTTTTTTTAAGAACTATTTTATTATTTTACTTTAAAACTGAATTTGCAATTATGGAATAATTTTTAGAATGCCTAGTTGAATCCAATTTCTTTAGGCACGTTCAATATTGCAAGTTCTTAGTTTTTCAACATAGTCGGAACTCGTTTTGTTTGTCATGTTTTAGAAAGTTCAGCTTCGCAAGTTATAAGATCTTTCACGATCACTCCTGATAAATAACCAATTAAAATTTCTTTACAGAAATAACAATTGTATTGCAGATTCCACATTAAAGTTATTTTAATAAGATATATATAACGAAATCGCACCTTATAATAATAAAAACATAAGTAAAATTTGGAAAAATTTCACACTTATTCAGAAAGATTTTCCGAAATTTTAATATTGAAAAGAATTGTAATTAGAGTGCAAAGGGCATAAAATAAATATAATATGTCAAAAGCAGCGCCGTATATCAGCTATATGTGGCATAAGCTAATTATGTCTTAGAAAATATATAAGTTCTACACCAATAAATATTAATGAAAATATCGGCGGTATAAAAATATGAGAACTCTACTCTAGCTTTAAGAGGTAGGAATGATGAGTTGTGGCTTGAGAACTCTGATAAAATTTGAAATGAAAACATTTCTGACCTACCTATTTCCTCTGTTTTAGTTTTTTCCAAGAATTTCGATAAAAGTGTGATTCAATGTTTGCAAAAAGGGAAAAAAATATAACAAATATTGCTGTGATTTTAACTGGATAAAATTCTTCCTGAAAATTCTGTAAACTTTATTCCCGTCTATAGGATTGATTAAAAATTAAGACTTTAGAAAAGCTTACAAAACAATTTATACAATTTCCTTGAAAATTTGTAATGTTAATATTAATAAAAAAAATGCTGACGTTCTATGATAGGAAATAGCAGAGAAGTACTCTTTCACAATGTACGGTATTCTGGAACTAAATGAAGGGTTTTTGTAAATATATCTTTTTAATTTAATATCTCAGACCGTATTTTTCGTTTATTAGTGCCTATATACAATTAGAAATTTTTTTCTTGCATACGCCGTGCTTTGTTAAAAACTTTATTTAGGTATACAACATCTGGCACAGGCCTATTTCCCTAGATTGGATTTTATACTAAGGCAAGGTAGTTTCCTAAGGAAGGAATGGAAAGTATAAATATAATTTTTCAAATTTTAAATAATTTTTCCATATGAAGGATTGCTGAAGAATAACATTCTTTAAGAACTCATTCAAAAATCTGTTTAGTGTTTTATATAAAATATAGGTAATTTACGAGGTTTCAAAAAGTATAGAAATTAGCTTTAATTTTCTACCTTTTGGAGTTAAGAAGATTTTGAAAATAAGATTGAGAATAGTATAATTTTAATGTAAATTTCCCGCCATAAATTTTTGAAAAGTTAACACTTTTAATAATTTCTTGCAGCCACTTTGTCAAATTAGTTACATCTAGAAAACGTTTTTCTCATTTTCCGTAAAAACAATTTTGCTCATACCGTTACTTTATATAAGACTTACAGTATCCTTTAATTGTTTTGAACAGTGTAGAAAACTTTTCTTCATTATCCAATCAGTACATATACAAATTCCGTTCCACGTCGAAAACTCACTGAGTTATTATAATACAATAAATTTGAAGAAATTTAGGATAATTCCGGCATATTAAAGGGACACGGTACCCTTCATTCGGACAAACTGACGAAAATATCGATTTTCTAATTTTTTGCTTAAATTATATTTTATCATCCCTAGTATATTCTAATGAAGTTACGTAAAAATCCGAGTATTTTGAACACCGTTAAAAGCGATATTATTACATCTCTACACTTTTAAATACCACACCCACTTCACTTAAAAGTGATTTTTTTGAGTTTGCGTTTTTCGACGAATAACCATGTTAAAAGTGATAAATCTTTTATGTATATTTTTCAATTTACACGAATTTTTTTTGGCTGTTCTTTGTGATCTATTTTATAAAACTAATTATCGGATTTAAAATAAAGTAAAAAGATTTTGCCTTAATTGCACATAAAAATGTAAAATAAATTCAGTTTTTACTGTAACTTTACACGTATTTGCACATTTTATCTATTTTTCCCCAAACTAAGTAACTTTTGGTAACATGGGGAGTCCGACGCCCCGGACCTAGGCCCTCACAGGCCCATTTGCCCCGCTCAGAACTACCCCGGAGACAAACCACGCGACGAGTCCCGAAGGTGACCGCCAGGAGTGCCCTACCAAGACAGCTCTCACGAAAGCTCCGGTCAGACCGGCGCACTGCCAAGCGCACTGCATGTCGGTTATTCCCAAGAGAGAGATGAATTGGTCGCATACGACAATCCTCACCACCCAGCTAGAAAAGCCAAATGGTCCCTTCTCTTGGTTACCCGAACCGGTACGCCCCGACAGTACACAGGAACCGGACACCTATAAAGGAGCCGGGTCCATGAACTTACACGAGGTTTCCCGAGCCGGAGTTTGTTTACGGAGGGCTCATAAGATCAGATACCATTTTCCGGCACAGACATTTTTACGAGCCAACCGGTAGAAAGTGAAGGTACCCCTAGCGGAAGACCCTGGAAGGGCGGGGAAATGCCCCTCCGGACGTAAAGCGTCCCTGCCCCGGGCTTTTCGCCCAAACCCCCCGTTCACGTGCGGAACCCCTCGCGGCTCGACGCCGGGAGTCAAACCGATACTTAAAATTATACAGCACACATCTAAGAATATTAAAAAAAAAAATAGCTAACAATATTGAAAATCGTACGAGAATATACAATTTAAAAAGTTGCTTAATTTTTTAACTTTTTTTTAACTTTTTCAAATTTTGACAGGGGAATCGAACAATTTCTTGATAGAATACTTTTCTATCATTAAGTCCATTATTATTAGGCCAAAAATTTACCTTAAATTGCTTAAATTAAAAAAAAAATGTTCAAAGGGTACCGAGTCCTCTTAAAAAATTGTCCTATTTTTTATATAATACGGTGGGAATTTCTAAACATAATGCTAAATTTAAAAGAAAAACACAAATACAACGAAACAAAAAATAAAGAATTATTAACAGCGGGTTTTGTAGAATAGGTGGAGAGACTCTGCCGAAAGCTTAGGTGGGCATTGCCAACATAATTTTCGTTAAAAATACATGTGTTTCCAGTTTATACATTTGTGTACGAAAACAATGTAATTTTGTCCCTATCTTCATCAATGCTTTACTACCCTTTCAAAATTATAAATATTTTACTTTCTAATTGCTGCATTAAAAAAAATCGTTGTCAAAACACCGTCTCGAATCATCAGATGTACACCAGATAGTGGATCTCTATATGTGAATTTCCTCGTTTCTTAAATTCTTTCTATTTAAAAAATTTCTTTCTATATCGACCTACTTGTAAATACATGTCGGTAGTGGGCGTTTCTGTAGAAATAACTCAAATTTTCTCTATCGATATTTGAAATTCGCATGTTTTCTTTTAAGAACTATTTTATTATTCTATTTTTAAACTGAATTTGTAATTATGAAATAATTTTTATTATGCCTAGTTGAATCCAATGTCTTTGGGCACTTTCAATATTGCAAGTTCTTAGTTTTTCAACATAGTCGGAACTCGTTTTGTTTGTCATGTTTTAGAAAGTTCAGCTTCGCAAGTTATAAGATCTTTCACGATCACTCCTGATAAATAACCAATTAAAATTTCTTTACAGAAATAACAATTGTATTGCAGATTCCACATTAAAGTTATTTTAATAAGATATATATATAACGAAATCGCACCTTATAATAATAAAAACATAAGTAAAATTTGGAAAAATTTCACACTTATTCAGAAAGATTTTCCGAAATTTTAATATTGAAAAGAATTGTAATTAGAGTGCAAAGGGCACAAAATAAATATAATATGTCAAAAGCAGCGCCGTATATCAGCTATATGTGGCATAAGCTAATTATGTTTTAGAAAATATATAAGTTCTACACCAATAAATATTAATGAAAATATCGGAGGTATAAAAATATGAGAACTCTACTCTAGCTTTAAGAGGTAGGAATGATGAGTTGTGGCTTGAGAACTTTGATAAAATTTGAAATGAAAACATTTCTGACCTACCTATTTCCTCTGTTTTAGTTTTTTCCAAGAATTTCGATAAAAGTGTGATTCAATGTTTACAAAAAGGGAAAAAATATAACAAATATTGCTGTGATTTTAACTGGATAAAATTCTTTCTGAAAATTCTGTAAACTTTATTCCCGTCTATAGGAATGATTAAAAATTAATACTTTAGAAAAGCTTACAAAACAATTTATACAATTTCCTTGAAAATTTGTATTGTTAATATTAATAAAAAAATGCTGACGTTCTGTGATAGGAAATAGCAGAGAAGTACTCTTTCACAATGTACGGCATTCTGGAACTAAATAAAGGGTTTTTTATAAATATATCTTTTTAATTTAATATTTCAGACCGTATTTTTCGTTTATTAGTGTCTATACACAATTATAAATTTTTTTCCTGCATACGCCGTGCTTTGTTAAAAACTTTATTTAGGTATACAACATCTGGCACAGGCCTATTTCCCTAGATTGGATTTGATACTAAGGCAAGGGCGTGTCCTAAGGACGGAATGGAAAGTATAAATATAATTTTTCAAATAAAAAAAAAAATTCCATCTGAAGGAAAACTGAAAAGTAACATTCCTTATGAATTCATTTAAAAATCTGTTTAGTGTTTTATATAAAATATAGGTAATTTACGAAGTTTCAAAAAGTATAGAAATTAGCTTTAATTTTTTACCTGTTGGAGATAACAAGATTTTGAAAATAAGATTGAGAATAGTATAATTTTAATGTAAATTTCCCGCCATAAATTTTTGAAAAGTTAACACTTTTAATAATTTCTTGCAGCCACTTTGTCAAATTAGTTACATCTAGAAAACGTTTTTCTCATTTTCCGTAAAAACAATTTTGCTTTTACCGTTACTTTATATAAGACTTACAGTATCCTTTAATTGTCTTGAACAGTGTAGAAAACTTTTCTTCATTATCCAATCAGTACATATACAAATTCCGTTCCACGCCGAAAACTCACTGAGTTATTATAATACAATAAATTTGAAGAAATTTAGGATAATTCCGGCATATTAAAGGGACTCGGTACCCTTCATTCGGAAAAACTGACGAAAATATCGATTTTCTAATTTTTTGTTTAAATTATATTTTATCATCCCTATATTTTCTGATGAAGTTACGTAAAAGTCAGAGTATTTTGAATACCGTTAAAAGCGATATTTTTACATATCTACACATTTAAATACCACACCCACTTCATTTAAAAGTGATTTTTCTGAATTTGCGTTTTTCGACGAATTAACATGTTAAAAGTGATAAAACTTTTATGTATATTTTTCAATTTACACGAATTTTTTTTTGGCTGTTCCTTGTGATCTATTTTATAAAACTAATTATCGGATTTACAATAAAATAAAAAGATTTTGCTTTAATTACACATAAAAATGTAAAATAAATTCTGTTTTTACTGTAATTTTACACGTATTTAAACATTTTATCTATTTTTTCCCAAACTAAGTAACTTTTGGTAACATGGGGGGTCCGACGCCCCGGACCTAGGCCCTCACATGCCCATTTGCCCCCGCTCGGAACTACCCGGGAGACAAACCACGCGACGAGTCCCGAAGGTGACCGCCAGGAGTGCCCTACCAAGACAGCTGTCACGAAAGCTCCGGTCAGACCGGCGCACTGCCCAGCGCACGTCACGCCGGTTATTCCCAAGAGAGAGATGAATTGGTCGCATACGACAATCCTCACCACCCAGCTAGAAAAGCCAAATGGTCCCTTCTCTTGTTTACCCGAACCGGTACGCCCCGACAGCCCACAGGAACCGGACATCTATAAAGGAGCCGGGCCCATGAACCTACACGACCCAGCAAACACACGATTTCCGGCCTCAAGGCAGTTTCGTGGCGGTCAACGTGAGTTAAGGCCATTTGTAGCCAAACTATACTGTACCGTAAGTGACGCGCCGCTAATTACGGCAGCTATAGCGGAAAAGATTACGAATCGGCGGCGGGAAAACTGTTGCGTTTATTCTGCCCGCAAACCAATGAGGGCAGGTTTCTGGCAAACATGTAACGGTCCATCATCGTTTAGAAAGTAGCGGGCTAATATTACCTAACTCGCATATTTATTTAAAGAGCGGAAATGTATTTTTTTTTTTTTTTTTTTTTTTTTTTTTACGTAAGCTTAAGCTTTAAATAAATATATTTTGAACACATTGGAATAAAAAAGAACATATTTAATGGTTATTTTATATTGTTTTTGATTGCGAAGATAATTAGATAACATAATATAAAATATACGCTAATTTGAATAATATATTAATAGCAAAACACTGCAATCTTCAGACATACATACTACCTAAACATATTTAAAAATTTATTGATAAATGTCAATTTATTTATGCTCTTTTTTTTCAGCATTCATGAAAAAATATTTTTCATAATCAAACGCACAAAATGGTTCAATAAGCAGTTATTCTTGAGCGAGGAGAGGGGGGGGGGGGAGAAAAGGTAACTTAAAAGCGGTTACTAAAACATGAATTTTTAATATAATTTGAAACATATTTCCATGTAAAAGAAAATACTGGAAAAGAAATTTGTATTTCTGAATCCACTGTAACGGAAAATATAAATAAAATTCCTTGCCTATTTTAAATTCCTAACAATTTAGATATATTTAATGATTTTACTACCATTATTTTTCTCTTTAGAAATACAGATAAAGCCATGTGTTGTTTTACATATGTATAAATATAATTAAGTGAAGAATTGCATAATAAATCAAGAATTTTCACAGAATTAAGTAAAGAATTGTGGAATAAATCAAGAAATTTTTTTTGCCTCAATGTTTGGGTTCGAGTCTCGACCTGGATACATTTTCACTCAGTTGGAAAAATTATTTCTAGCAAAATTTAGAATAGGCATTAAAATCTGACATTATATGAAAGTATTAAATAAGATGCTATATGCATATTTTATGCCCTAAAATAAACTTGAAAAGGCTCTATTTATTTTTACGCATTTCTTATAAGTTACAAGTAAAATCGTCTTGAGTCAAAAATAAACCTTGATATACGACACACAACAATAACAAGATATTTTTTATGAGCGCATCAGAATAAAAAAAAAATGCATGTTATTTTTAAATCATATAATTTTTAATTGGGAAGATAAATGGGTAAAAATTTACAGAAAAGAGATAAAATGCCCATTTAATCGATAAATCGGAGAAAAAATGGATGTTTTTGTGCTATCTGAAAACTGTATGGAGAGTTTAAAAATTCGAACAATGTATCTTAAATATTTATTTCTCTAAAAAAGAAAAAAAAAACGAAAAAAAAGAAAGAAAAGGAAAAGAAAAGCTCTTTTTCCAAATGACTAAAAATAACATTAACAGAAAAAATATATGATTTGAGATAAAATGACTTTTATTTATTATAATAAGGTATTGGCTTATAAAACTACTCTCCCTCCCTCCCTCTCCAGAAAAATCAGATAGATGAAGGGACCTTGATCTTCAATAGTCTCAAGGTTAAGCAGTTTTGAAATTTCGTGGTTCCGGTCCAGTACGATAAGAGGGGAGTGGGAGGAATTCTCAGAATTTTTCTTTGGTTTTGCGGTTCCATTTCTGCTTTGTCATTCATTCTTACTATGTGGTCGGAGTAAGGACATAGTTTCCAGATGTAGCGTTTCACGTATACGTATATCGGTAAGTATGTTAGTTCATGTTGATTCATTACAAATTTATTAATTTCATTATATCTGTTTTTTGCATCATTTTATTTTAAAGAATATTTATATTTTAGTTTTTATAAATGCAAAAGAAAATTTAAAAGATATTTCCATTTTTAGTAAAATTCCCTCCAATATTTTAGTTTTAGTTTTTTAGAGGTCATTTAATTTATTTTTAAACATTATAAATATCGGATGACATTATTCTTTAAAACAGTTTATTTTATTTTAATTATAAAAATTGGACTTTATACTCGAGAAAATTTAATTGATTAAAACAATTGAATTTTAATGAAATTTAGAAATATCAAGATTAATTTATTTTTAAAATCACTATTAAACTATTATTTGCATTTCTAATAATTATTAATAATTTTCAAGGATTTTGAAGAAGTTGAAATAATATATTTTTTCTAATGTTTGGCTATTAAACTGCAAGAGAAATATCTAAATATTGTCTGATAAAAACAAAATTTTAAAATATATGAGAAATATTATACTGTCATTCGTTAATTACATAAAGATTAAACTTATTTTTATGTAATATTTGAATAAAAAAATTATCAGAAATGATGCAAAAATTTAGATTATAATGATTTAATAAAGCTTTGATGAATAAGCATAATATAACAGATTTACCAAGAAACAACTGTAAAATATAGTGGAAATTTAAGTAAAAAGAACATCACAAAGCATATAAAATATATAATAAACTATGTTAAAATCACGTATATTATTTAACAATAATGCGAAGTTTATTCTTTAAAAGAAAATACTTTTTAGAAGGTAAATTGAATGATAAAAAGTTTTGGCAGGTAAAAAAAAATCTTATAATTATTTAGACATACTTTTCTAGAAAATCAGGTTCATTTAACTTGAACTTTTTCAAAAATATTCAAAATACAATATTTGATAATGAATTAATTGATTAGTTTATTTTTTCAATTATATACTTTATAAATTTTTATGAAATGCAACTATTTAAAAATGCATTGCATATAAATTTTGTAAATATGTAAGTGAATAAATGAACAAATAAATTAATGCACTATATGAAGTATTGTGTTTTGGAAACTTTTTGAAAAAGTTAAAAGTGATAAAATTTGATTTTCTTGAAAAGTGTACCTAAATAATTATAAGATCTTTTAAATCCTGCAAAAATCATTTATTATTTAATTAGCCTGATAAAAAGCATTTTCTTTTATAGAATAAATTTATTTATGCCTAAACAATCATTATGGCACAACAGTGGCTAGTGATTACATTTTAAATAACCATAATAGGCTTTTTTTGTGGGCAGGTTTGGGCTAAATTTAATTTATTACAACCACAAATGGTAGGACAAAGGCAAGCTTCCGGTTAGATTTTATTTTTACTGGCCATTAAAATAATGATTGTGGGCACTTTAAGGCTATCTAACGCTTTTAGTTAAAAGTTAGAGGCACGATTGTGGGCAACTTCTTGTACTTACGGCCAATTTTCTTGTAGCCATTTTATGTCCGGCGTGACAGTTTTTTTACGGAGCCGTAACTTTCATTGATAACGGGCCCCCATCGAAGACTTTTGGCCAAGGCTAACAAACCGATCAGTGGCCCGTAAGTTCAGTGTTTGTTGGGGAGGTTTCCCGAGCCGGAGTTTCTTTACGGATGGCTCATAAGATCAGATACCATTTTCCGGCGCAAACATTTTTACGAGCTAACCGGTAGAAAGTGAAGGTACCCCTAGTGGAAGACCCTGGAAGGGGGGGGGGAAGCCCCTCCGGACGTAAAGCGTCCCTGCTCCGGGCTTTTCGCCCAAACTCCCCGTTCACCTGCGGAACCCCCGCGGCTCGAAGCCGGGAGTCAAACCGATACTTAAAATTATACAGCACACATCTAAGAATATTACAAAAAAAAATAGCTAAAAATATTCAAAATCGTACGAGAAGTTACGATTTAAAAGTTGCTTAATTTTTTAACTTTTTTTTAACTTTTTCAAATTTTGACAGGGAATCGAACAATTTCTTGATAGAATAATTTTCTATCATTAAGTCCAATATTATTAGGCCAAAAATTTACCTTAAATTGCTTAAATTAAAAAAAAAAATGTTCAAAGGGTACCGAGTCCTCTTAAAAAATTGTCCTATTTTTTATATAATACGCTGGGAATTTCTAAACATAATGCTAATTTTAAAAGAAAAACACAAATAAAACGAAACAAAAAATAAAGAATTATTAACAGCGGGTTTTGTAGAATAGGTCGAGAGAGACTGCCGAATGCTTAGGTGGGCATTGCCAACATAATTTTCCTTAAAAATACATGTATTTCTAGTTTATACATTTGTGTATTAAAACAATGTAATTTTGTCCTATTCTTCATCAATGCTTTACTACCCTTTCAAAATTATAAATATTTTACTTTCTAATTGCTGCATTAAAAAAAATCGTTGTCAAAACACCGTGTCGAATCATCAGATGTACACCAGATATTGAATCTCTATATGTGAATTTCGTCGTATCTTAAATTCGGTCTATATGGACCTACTTGTAAATACATGTCGTTAGTGGGCGTTTCTGTAGAAATAACTCAAATTTTCTCGATCGATATTTGAAATTCGCAAAGTTTTTTTAAGAACTATTTTATTATTCTATTTTTAAACTGAATTTGTAATTATGAAATAATTTTTATTATGTCTAGTTGAATCCAATATCTTTGGACACTTTCAATATTGCAAGCTCTTAGTTTTTCAACATAGTCGGAACTCGTAGTGCCTGTCATGTTTTAGAAGGTTCTGCTTCGCAAGTTATAAGATCTTTCACGATCCCTCCTGATAAATAACCAAATAAAATTTCTTTACAGAAATAACAATTGTATTGCAGATTCCATATTAAACTTAATTTAATAACATATATATTACGAAATCGCACCTTATAATAATAAAAACATAAGTAAAATTTGGCAAAATTTCACACTTATTCAGAAAGATTTTCCGAAATTTTAATATTGAAAAGAATTGTAATTAGAGTGCAAAGGGCAAAAAAATAAATGTAATATGTCAAAAGCACCGTATATCAGCTATATGTGGCATAAGCTAATTATGTTTTAGAAAATATATAAGTTCCACACCAATAAATATTAATGAAAATATCGGCGGTAAAAAAATACGAGAACACTACCTTAGCTTTAAGAGGTACGAATGATGAGTTATGGCTTGAGAACTTTGATAAAATTTGAAATAAAAAAATTTCTGACCTACCTACTGCTTCTGTTTCAGTTTTCTCCAAACACACTGAGTTATTATAATACAATAAATATGAAGAAATTTAGGGTAATTCCGGCATATTAAGGGGACTCGGTACCCTTCATAAGGTAAAACTGACGAAAATATCGATTTTCTAATTTTTTGCTTAAATTATATTTTATCAACCCTAGTGTATTCTGATGAAGTTACGTAAAAATCCGAGTATTATGAACACCGTTAAAAGCGATTTTATTACATCTCTTCCCCTTTAAATACCACACCCGCTCCACTTGAAAGTAATTTTTCTTATTTTGCGATTTTCGACGAATTAGCATGTTAAAAGTGATAAAACTTTATGTATATTTTACTTATAAAACTTTTTCGTATATTTTATAATTGACACGATTTTTTTTTTTTTTGCATGTTCCTTATGATCTATTTTGCAGAACTAATTATCGGATTTACAATAAAGTAAAAAGATTTTTCTTTTATTACACATAAAAATGCAAAAAAAAATCAGTTTTTACTGTAATTTTTCTCGTATTTTCACATTTTATTTATTTTTTCCCAAACTAATTAACTTTTGGTAAAACCGATACTTAAAATTATACAGCCCATATCTAAAATTATTACAAAAAATAGCTAAAAATGTTCAAAATCGTACGAGAAGTTACAATTTAAAAGTTCCTTAATTTTTTTTTAATTTTTCAAATTTTGACAGGGGAATCGAACAATTTCTTGATATAATTTTCCATCATTAAGTCCATTATTATTAAGCCAAAAATTTACCTTAAATTGCTTAAATTTAAAAAAATGTTCAAAGGGTACCGAGTCCCAATAAAAAATTGTCCTATTTTTTATATAATACGGTGAGAATTTCTAAACATAACGCTAATTTTAAAAGAAAAACACAAATAAAAAAAAATAAAGCATTATTAACAGCGGGTTTTGTAGAATAGTTGGAGAGAAACTGCTGAATGCTTATGTGGGCATTGCCAACAAAATTTTCGTTAAAATTCATGTCTTTCTAGTTCATAGGTTTGTTTGCGAAATCGATGTAATTTTGTCCCTATCTTCATCAATGCTTCACTACCCTTTCAAAATTATAAATATTTTACTTTCTAATTGCTGCATTACAAAAATCATTGTAAAAACACCTTGTCGAATCATAAGATATAGACCAGATAGTGAATCTCTATATGTGAATTTCCTCGTTTATTAAATTCGATCTATATCGACCTACTTGTAAATATACGTCGGTAGTGGGCGCTTATATAGAAATAACTTCAAATTTTCTCTATCTATATTTTTGAAATTTGAACGTTTTTTTTAAGAACTATTTTATTATTCTATTTTAAAACTGAATTTGTAATTATGAAATAATTTTTATTATGCCTAGTTGAATCCGATTTCTTTGGGCACGTTCAATACTGCAAGTTCTTAGTCTTTCAACATAGTCGGAACTCGTAGTGCCTGTCATGTTTTAGAAGGTTCTGCTTCGCAAGTTATAAGATCTTTCACGATCCCTCCTGATAAATAACCAAATAAAAATTCTTTACCGAAATAACAATTGTACTGCAGATACCATATTAAACTTATTTTAATAACATTTATATAACGAAATCGCACCTTATAATAATAAAAACATAAGTATATTTTGGCAAAATTTCACACTTATTTAGAGAGTTTTTCCGAAATTTTTATATTGAAAAGTATTGTAATTAGAGTGTAAAGGGCAAAAAAGAAATATAGTATGTCAAAAGCAGCGACATATATCAGCTATATGCGGCATAAGCTAATTATGTTTTAGAAAATATATAAGTTCCACACCAATAAATATTAATGAAAATATCGGTGGTATAAAAATACGAGAACTCTTCTCTACCTTTAAGAGGTAGGAATGATGAGTTATGGCTTGAGACATTTGATAAAGTTTGAAATGAAACCATTTCTGACCTACCTATTTCTTCTGTTTCAGTTTTTTCCAAGCAATTGGTTAAAAGTATGATTCAATGTTTACAAAAAGGGAAAAAATATAACAAATATTGCTGTGATTTTATCTGGATAAATTTCTTGCTAAAAATTCTGTAAACTTTATTCCCGTCTATAGGATTCATTAAAAATAAATGCTTTAAAAAGGCTTACAAAATAATTTATAGAATTTGCTTGAAAATATGTAATGTATATATTTATAAAAAAAATGCTGACATTCTATGATAGGAAATAGCAGGGAAGTACTCTACCACAATGTACGGCATTCTGGAACTAAATGAAGGGTTTTTGTAAATATATCTTTTTAATTTAATATCTCAGACCGTAATTTTCGTTTATTAGTATCTATACACAATTATAATTTTTTTTCTTGCATACGCCGTGCTTTGTTAAAAACTTGATTTAGGTTTACAACTTCTGGCGCAGGCCTATTACCCGAGATTCGATTTATACTAAGGCAAGGGAGTGTCCTAAGAAAGGGATGGAAAGTATAAATATAATTTTTCAAATATAAAAAAAAATTTTCCATCTGAAGGATTGCTCAAAAATAACATTCTTTCAGAATTCATTCAAAAATCTGTTTAGTGTTTTATATAAAATATAGGTAATTTACGACGTTTCAAAAAATATAGAAATTAACTTTAATTTTTTTACCTGTTGGCGATAAGAAGATTTTGAAAACAAGATAAAGAATAATGTAATTTTGATGTAAATTTCCCGCCATAAATTTTTGAAAAGTTAACACTTTTAATAATTTCTTGCAGCCACTTTGTCATATTAGTTACATGTAGAAAACGTTTTTCTCATTTTCTGCAAAAACAATTTCGCTTATACCGTTACTTTATGTAAGACTAACAATATCCTTTTATTGTTTTGAACAGTGTAGAAAACTTTTCTTCGTTATCCAATCAGTACATAGAAAAATTCCGTTCCACGCCGAAAACTCACTGAGTTATTATAATACAATAAATTTGAAGAAATTTAGGATAATTCCGGCATATTAACCCCATAACATACGATTTACGTCTCAATAGCTCCATGGTTTGGCAAATCCATAGCTACCACTAAAATTTAATAGAGATTTTCGCCTTGTTTAATCATGGAATTTCGACGATTAAATTAAACTATACTTACTGTTAAATTTTAGTTGTAAGAAGAACTTACATTTGACTCGATCATCGTACGTGGGCTATGCCCGTCATTGTAGGTTAAGGGGTTAAGGGGACTGGGTACCCTTCATTCGGTAAAACGGACGAAAATATCGATTTTCTAATTGTTTGCTTAAATTATATTTTATTATCCCTAGTATGTTCTGATGAAGTTACGTAAAAATCCGAGTATTATGAACACCGCTAAAATAGATTTTATTACATCTCTGCTTTTTTAAATACCACACCCTCTTCACTTAAAAGTAATTTTTGTTAGTTTACGTTTTTCGACGAATTAGCATGCTAAAAGTGATAAAACTTTTATGTATATTTTTCAATTTACACGATTTTTTTTTTTGCATGTTCTTATGATCTATTTTATAGAGGTAATTATCGGATTTACAATAAAGTAACTTTTTTTTGTATTACACATAAAAATGTAAAATAAATTCAGTTTTTACTGTAATTTTTCTCGTATTTTCACATTTTATTTATTTTTTTTCCCAAACTAATTAACTTTTGGTAAAACCGATATTTAAAATTTTACAGCCCATATCTAAGATTATTACAAACAAATAGCTAAAAATGTACGAGAAGTTACAGTTTAAAAGTTCCTTAATTTTTTTTTTTTTCAAATTTTGACAGGGGAATCGAACAATTTCTTGATAGAATAATTTTCCATCATTAAGTCTATTAATATTAGGCCAAAAATTTACCTTAAATTCCTTAAATTAAAAAAATTGTTCAAAGGGTACCGAGTCCCTATAAAAAATTGTCCTATTTTTTTATATAATACGGTTTTTTTAAGAACTATTTTATTATTCTATTTTAAAACTGAATTTGTAATTATGAATTTTTTTTTTATTATGCCTAGTTGAATCCAATTTCTTTGGGCACGTTCAATATTGCAAGTTCTTAGTCTTTCAACATAATCGGAACTCGTAGTGCCTGTCATGTTTTAGAAGGTTCTGCTTCGCAAGTTATAAGATCTTTCACGATCCCTCCTGATAAATAACCAAATAAAATTTCTTTACAGAAATAACAATTGTACTGCAGATACCATTTTAACCTTATTTTAATAACATTTATATAACGAAATCGCACCTTATAATAATAAAAACATAAGTATATTTTGGCAAAATTTCACACTTATTCAGAGAGTTTTTCCGAAATTTTAATATTGAAAAGTATTGTAATTAGAGTGTAAAGGGCAAAAAAGAAATATAGTATGTCAAAAGCAGCGACATATATCAGCTATATGCGGCATAAGCTAATTATGTTTTAGAAAATATATAAGTTCCACACCAATAAATATTAATGAAAATATCGGTGGTATAAAAATACGAGAACTCTACTGTAGGTTTAAGAGGTAGGAATGATGAGTTATGGCTTGAGATATTTGATAAAATTTGAAATGAATACATTTCTGACCTACCTGTTTCTTCTGTTTCAGTTTTTTTCCAAGCAATTGGTTAAAAGTATGATTCAATGTTTACAAAAAGGGAAAAAAATTGAACAAATATTGCTGTGATTTTAACTGGATAAATTTCTTGCTAAAAATTCTGTAAACTTTATTCCCGTCTATAGGATTGATTAAAAATTAATACTTTATAAAAGCTTACAAAATAATTTATATAAATAGCTTGAAAATATGTAATGTATATATTTATAAAAAAAAAAAAATGCTGACATTCTATGATAGGAAATAGCAGGCAAGTACTCTACCACAATGTGCGGCATTCTGGAACTAAATGAAGGGTTTTCGTATATATCTTTTTAATTTAATATCTCAGACCGTATTTTTGGTTTATTAGTATCTATACACAATTATAATTTTTTTTCTTGCATACGCCGTGCTTTGTTAAAAACTTGATTTAGGTATACAACTTTTGGCGCAGGCCTATTACCCTAGATTCGACTTTATACTAAGGCAAGGGCGTGTCCTAAGGAAGGGATGGAAAGTATAAATATAATTTTTCAAATAAAAAAAAAAATCCCATCTGAAAGATTGCTGAAAAGTAACATTCTTTAAGAATTCATTCAAAAATCTGTTTAGTGTTTTATATAAACTAGAGGTAATTTACGACGTTTCAAAAAGTATAGAAATTAGCTTTAATTTTTTAACTGTTGGAGATAAGAAGATTTTGAAAACAAGATAGACAATAATATAATTTTGATATAAATTTACCGCCATAAACTTTTGAAAAGTTAACACTTTTAATAATTTCTTGCAGCCACTTTGTCATATTAGTTACATGTAGAAAACGTTTTTCTCATTTTCCGCAAAAACGATTTCGCTTATACTGTTACTTTATATAAGACTTAAAATATCCTTTAATTGTTTTGAACAGTGTAGAAAACTTTTCTTCATTATCCAATCAGTACATATACAAATTCCGTTCCACGCCGAAAACTCACTGAGTTATTATAATACTCTAAATTTCAAGAAAATTAGGATAATTCCGGAATATTAAGGGGACTCGGTACCCTTCATTCGGTAAAACTTATGAAAATATCGATTTTCTAATTTTTTGCTTAAATTATATTTATTATCCCTAGTGTATTCTGAAGAAGTTACGTAAATATCCGAGTATTATGAACACCGTTAAAAGCGATTTATTACATCTCTGCCCTTTTAAATACCACACCTACTTCACTTAAATGTGATTTTTCTTATTTTGCGTTTTTCGACGAATTAGCATGTTAAAAGTGATAAAACTTTTATGTATATTTTATAATTCACACGATTTTTTTTGCATGTTCCTTATGATCTATTTTATAGAACTAATTATCGGATTTACAATAAAGTAAAAAGATTTTTTTTTTACTACACATAAAAATGTAAAATAAATCCAGTTTTCACTGTAATTTTTCTCGTATTTTCACATTTTAGTTATTTTTTCCCAAAATAATTAACTTTTGGTAAAACCGATACTTAAAATTATACAGCCCATATCTAAGAATATTACAAAAAAATAGCTAAAAATATTCAAAATCGTACGAGAAGATACAATTTAAAAGTTGCTTAATTTTTTAACTTTTTTTAACTTTTTCAAATTTTGACAGGGAATCGAACAATTTCTTGATAGAATAATTTTCTATCATTAAGTCCAATATTATTAGGCCAAAAATTTACCTTAAATTGCTTGAATTAAAAAAAAAATGTTCAAAGAGTACCGAGTCCCAATAAAAAATTGTCCTATTTTTTATATAATACGGTGGGAATTTCTAAACATAATGCTAATTTTAAAAGAAAAACACAAATAAAACAAAAGAATAAAGCATTATTAACAGCGGGTTTTGTAGAATAGTTGGAGAGAAACTGCCGAATGCTTATGTGAGCATTGCCAACAAAATTTTCGTTAAAATTCATGTCTTTCCCTTTCATAGATTTATTTACGAAAACGATGTAATTTTGTCCCAATCTTCATCAATGCTTCACTACCCTTTCAAAATTATAAATATTTTACTTTCTAATTGCTGCATTAAAAAAATCGTTGTCAAAAACCTTGTCGAATCATCAGATGTAGACCAGATAGTGAATTTCCTCGTTTCTTAAATTCGGTCTATATCGACCTACTTGTCAATATATGTAGGTAGTGGGCGTTTATCTAGAAATAACTTCAAATTTTCTCTGTCGATATTTGAAATTCTAATGGATTTTTTAAGAACTATTTTATTATTCTATTTTAAAACTGAATTTGTAATTATGAAATAATTTTTATTATGCCTAGTTGAATCCAATTTCTTTGGGCACGTTCAATATTGCAAGTTCTTAGTATTTCAATATAGTCGGAACTTGTAGTGCATGTCATGTTTTAGAAGGTTCTGCTTCGCAAGTTATAAGATCTTTCACGATCACTACTTATAAATAACCAAATAAAATTTCTTTACAGAAATAACAATTGTATTGCAGATTCCATATTAAACTTATTTTAATAACATTTATATAACGGAATCGCACCTTATAATAATAAAAACATAAGTATATTTTGGCAAAATTTCACACTTATTCAGAGAGATTTTCCGAAATTTTAATATTGAAAAGAATTGTAATTAGAGTTTAAAAGGCAAAAAAAGAACTGTAATATGTCAAAAGCAGCGCCATATATCAGCTATATGTGGCATAAGCTAATTATGTTTTAGAAAATATATAAGTTCCACACCAATAAATATTAATGAAAATATCGGTGGTATAAAAATACGAGAACTCTGCTCTAGCTTTAGGTGGTAGGAATGATGAGTTATGGCTTGAGAACTTTGATAAAATTTGAAGTGAATTAAATTATACAGCCCATATCTAAGAATATTACAAAAAAATAGCTAAAAATGTTCAAATTCGTACGAGAAGTTATAATTTAAAAATTCCTTAATTTTTTTTTATATTTTACAAATTTTGACAGGGGAATCGAACAATTTCTTGATAGAATAATTTTCCATCATTAAGTTCTTCATTATTAGGCCAAAAATGTACCTTAAATTGCTTAAATTAAAAAAAAAATATTCAAAGGGTACCGAGTCCCAATAAAATACTGTTCTATTTTTTATATAATACTGTGGGAATTTCTAAACATAATGTTAATTTTAAAAGAAAAACACAAATAAAACAAAAACAATAAAGCATTATTAACAGCGGGTTTTGTAGAATAGGTGGAGAGACACTGCCGAATGCTTGTGTGGGCATTGCCAACTAAATTTTCATATCTTTCCAGTTCATAGATTTGTATGCGAAAACGATGTAATTTTGTCCCTATCTTCATCAATGCTTTACTACCCTTTCAAAATTATAAATATTTTTCTTTCTAATTTCTGCATTAAAAATATCCTTGTCAAAACACCGTGTCGAATAATCAAATGTAGACCAGACGCCCGTATTCACCAAAACTGGTTTAAACTTCGGATCACGGAACTCCCGCGTCAGAGTTAACCCGGCGTTAACTCTGGGTTAAAAAATTTCGTATTCACCAACCTCGGATTAGCCGACCCGAGTGTTAACCCAACGAATTTGTAACAAGCGTTCTGATTGGTCGAAAAGAGGGTACGTAGCATCAGAAACGTAAACAAGAGTTATGTGTTATTGATTTTGCTTCTTGATTGTCGATATACAGTTTAAAGTAAGTAATTATATATTTTTATTTGCTTTTTGATAATTTCCTTAAAAGTTGTATAATGATTACGATGTCCTCAGTTTAGAGTTATTATAGATGTTTTCCCGATCTTTTTTATGTACTTATTATTATTTTCAAACATATTTTCAGTTACCCAACATAAAATTCAAACACATTGCAGCATCGGTGTGTATTATTTCTGTTGGGATTCTCTATTTAAAAAAAAATTCAGTCTATAAGTAATAAGCATTTAAAAATTTATAAGTATTACTGTTATTCTTCTGTATATATTTTTTATTAAACTTTATTGAATATTACTTTAGACTATTCACGTTAAAAGAAAAAAATCTTAATATGTATTGTTATCACTAACATTGATGAATCAAATTCCTATAAAATTATGGAATAAAAAAATAGTGACTGACAATATGTATGCTCACTCATCTTAATTTAGGTAAACAATAACTTTGAATCAGTTTATTGATAGTTGAGTTTAAAAATTTCTTGAAAAAGTGTATTTTATTCAGGTATGGAAATATTCTATTGGTTTTTAGAGAGGATTTTATTCTGATAAATATTAAGAAGCAATTTAGTCCCTTTTCAGCAACACCCCCCCTCCTAAAAACGGGGGGGGGGGATAACAAAAACAATTTAGTTTTCTAGCGATAATTTTGTAAATTGATACAAGGTTCTGCTGTGTCATTTTTACTAGCCCCCCCCCCCCCCCCCCCCCAAAAAAAAAAAGTATGAGCTTGGTTACAATTAACCCGATTATTTTCAAGATTTGTGACAGCAATAATAGAATTCTCCTTCAAATGTAATCGGAAAAAATAAAGAAGCCACTTCATTTTGGCAGTTTTCAAGTGTGATTTTAAAACTATTTTTACGATGCAGAAGGAAATTATTTTTGATTCATGCATTGATATCTTAACATTTTTTGAGTTATCAAAAATAGTCCTTTATGAAATTTTACTTTAGAGAAAAATGATAAGTTATTATTTTGATGTTGATATTTTAAGTATATGTATAAACTTTTATAAAAATATTATTTATTTTCTTTTTCAGAGGCAGTTTTTCAACTGGAGATTTTTATTCGTTGAATGGGTATTGCTTTCTGTGTATTTGTTGTTTTGAATCGTACACATAGGCAATATTCTTTCAAATACTGCTGATAATGAGTGTGGTTTACAACACTATTGGTGTTGTCGCGATTGGATGATATGTGCATTTCCCCGACGTTAGATATGACAACAGACCACGACAGATACTTGACTACTCCCTCTTATCTGTAAAGGTGTATCAACAATCATAAACTTGTATGATGCCAATTACTGAGGTTTGACATTTGACGTCCACCGAAGTGGAATGCTTTGGGGCCTATAGCTACTATGGGGTCGCCTCGAATGATCCATATACTATAGAGAAACAACAACAAGTCACAACAATTTTTATTTTCCATTACATATATTATATTACTACAATGGGACATTCATAATTACATCCATGTCTTACCCGAGGATTCGAACCCGGGCCCCCGCCGTGGGAGCAGCTGTCGCTACCGACCACGCCACTGGGCGACAATTACTGAGGTAATCAATAACATTATTTTTGTATGTTTTTTTTTCAACTTGAATAAATTTCAATAGATTTGTCCTATAGTATGATTGTGCAGTATTTTTATGCAAATATATTTTTATTTCAGAATTTTTCATTTTTTTTAAAGCTTTTTAATGTTTTATCTTTCATGAGGTAAAATAAGTTTTGTTAAAATTCTAATTTGACAGGAACCTTTCACATGATTCAGGAAAAATTGACATTGTGTTGCCAAATTTTATGCTCACCAACTATCATGTCATTGGCAAAGGAAGGGGGCGTGCAGTTCTGCCCCTCCATGGATTTAAAAATTTTATTTATTAAACTTTTCTCATCTCTGTTGATTTAAAAAATGATTACAGTCAACTCTGTGAAATCCGCTAATGTATAATCCACAGACGTCTATTATCTGCATTGTACGTTGGAATGCAAACAATGTAATTATAATTAACAGTTAAACCCATAAAGTTAAATTTGGTATATTTTTTTTCATTTATCAGTTTTCCAATAAACAAATATTTAACTATAAATTGGATACAAATATTTAAATTTCCTTGCATAACAAAATTTTATCTTCGAGTATGAACGAAAATGAGTGTTCATAGACTAAAAGAAAAAGAAAAAAAAATATTGACAACAAACCAAAACTACCATTGTGTTGTTTCAATTTTTAAAATAATGAATAATTGATAAAACTTGTACATAATTTAAAATTTTATTTAATTTAATTATTAACTATATTAAACTAATGTTGCATTATGTTTTTCTTTTCTATTTTAATTTTTGTTCAGTTGTTCCTAATTTAATCAGACTTTAAAAAATAAAATGAAAACAAAAGGATGATCTACAATCCACAAAACCTTCGGTCCGTATGTATGCGAATTTCACAGAGTTTACTGTATATTTATTCTTCCAAAAAGTCTTAAAATAATTAAACCTCAGGAGAGAAAAAAAGGGGGGGGGGCATTTTGCCCTGCAAGAGCTCTTGTACAACATTTTTCTTTTATGTTAATGTAGAATGATACTTCAAATAATAATTATTGTTTCCCAACTTTTTTGTTTAGTTAAGAAGTCTTGATTCGGCTTACAATTTTATTTTTTTTATGCATGAACTAACATAATGCAGCGTTTTGATCGGATGAGATTTCATCTCTGTCTATAATCAAATGTTCAAATGTCTGACAAAATGTTCGGTTGATGGACATTTTGGCTAACAAATATGATTCCAGAACGAATAATTTTGTTAGATGAGGTATCATTGTAATTAAACATAATCACAAATGGAGTGTTTAAGGGGACTACTTCCCATAATAATAAAATAGTTCCTTATTATTTTTAGTGTCCCCCCCCCCTCCCAAAAAAAGGAAAGATTAATATTCCCTCACTGTTAAACTGTTATATCGCTTTTTATGTTGATATGTTTAAAAATTGTTGTATATGCAGTTATAACTAAAAATTCTTAGTTTAGCATTTTTCCATATCTTCGTAAATATAGGATATTTTTGCTGAAAATTCAAATTTGACAGGAAACTTTTCTTTGATTTGTGAAAAATTGCCAATGATTGACCATATTTTATGCTTAAGTATCATGATCACTGGCAGGGGTTGGATCTTTTGACCCTCCTTTGCTTTTAACCCTTTGAAGGGCAGTGATAACGCAGTGTGACCACCTAATTTTAATTGCAAAACTGACAATCCGCACCAAGAATATTTTAATAAAATTTTGCTTTTACAATGAAAGTGTGTAAAAGCAGATTTGTATTTTCTAAGAAATTTGTTTGTCAAATCTGGTGTCATTCAGTTATTTCATCATTTTATAAACAAAATTTCCCTTCCCCTCAAAGGGTTAAAATTTATTTCGGAATTTTTGTTATCTTTGATGATTTAAATTTTTTTCTGTAAAAGACTTTAAATAATTAAAACACTAAAAGAAAAAGGAGCAAAATATATTCTCGGGGAGTATGCAAAATTCCCCTGAATCTCTTGTGCAACTTTTTTTCTTCCTTTATTATGTTCACGTACAGTAATACCTTGGCTAGTGATAATTGTTTTCTCTGTTTTTCAGACTTGGCTAAGAAACACTGATTTGTCTTACTTTATTTTTTCTTTTTATACACAAATTAACATAATGTAGCAGCACTGCATTTTAATTGAATGGAAAAACAGTTTCGGTTAGTGAACAATTTGATTAATATATGCAATTCCTGAATGAATTATTTTTGTTAGCCAAAGTATTACTGTATTTAAAAATTTATAAACGGAGTGTTCAGGGGAAACAGCTTCCCCTGATAAAAAAAAAAAATTTGTTCCTAATCATTTTAAGTACCCCAATAATAATAGTAATATAAATAGTAAGATTAATATTCCTTCATTATTAACCTTCTGTAGTGGTTATTATGTTGATATATTGAAAAATTGCCCTGCACGGGATTATCTATACTAATAAAAGAAATTTTCACTCTGTGTGTCTGCAATGGCTAGCAGAATCTATGGTACATACGAGGCTGAAAATTTTAGTGAAGATAGTCTAAAGCCTCTCCTAATGCACCTGAGACTAAGAATTTTTAATTTCTAATAATTAGCTGGGATATTAATTAAAAACTCACAGGCTGTAAAGAAAATTCTTTCAATTTCTTCAAAAAGAGGGGAAGGGTTTACCAGAGTTTGTAGTTCACTAGGTTGCCACCTTTCAAAGTACAATAGGAATTTTCAAGGGACACTATATATTTTTTAATATTGCCTTTATCGATTTGAAATTAACACACCTATGTGTATTTTTTGACGACAAATCCAAATATCTAATTCTCTTTGAAATTCAACCACAACTAGCGAATATACATTAATTAACAATTTTAATTTTTCGAGCATTTTTTATCTGGCAGCTGTTTGATAATCATTTGAGCAGCGCGAGTGCAGCAGATATAAAATCATACAAATGTAAAGTATATTTTAGGAATATTATCATGGGCCTGGTTCAGCTAGTAACAATTTTTTTGTTTAGCCTATTTCATGTCTATATTATCTATTTTCAGAAATACTTGTATATGAACAACCAGTATTTCTCTGAACTTTCAGCTTGGCGATTAATTGAGAAATGATATTTTGGTCCAGTTTTACAAAAAAATCACTGAAAGCACACAAAGCCTGCGAACTACAGGCACATCAAGTTTCAAGTGTAGACCCATCTATGATTTTTTTTCTACTTGTATCCATGTCATGTGTGTCGAGGAAAAAAAGATAAATTTGTTGTAAATGAATTATTAGGTAGTAACGAAAGTTTTCCTTCAAATCCCCATTGCATAATACTAATTGTAATATATATAATTAACTGTAATTTTATATATAACCTCCATTCCGCCAAACCTTCACAGTGTGATATGATACAACACAAGTCCTTAAGCTGTACACTTTATTTGGTGACATTCTGTAGCTGGCTTTTTGCAACAGAATTGGATGTAAATGATGGATCAAATCTGGTAGCGTGGTAGTTCCATTTCAGACATCTTGTATTTAATGATAACGACATTTTTTTACAAATTTTCCAGCCCAGTGTTATAAAGCAAGTCTCTTTCTTTCAAATTCCAAAAATCGTTTGACAAAATATGAGTAAACACGTCAACGCTAACTGTTTGCACAAACCGTATTAGCTGTGGCGGGAAATTTTCGTTACAACCCGATAAATTTTGATCATTAGAATGACTTTACCTAAGCAGGAAGGCATGTAAAATTGTAGATTTTTTTTCCTTATTTATTTATACTGGTAATTTATAATAAAGAATATTTGGTACTTTTCATTAGCCGGGCATCAGTGTTATATTTACATTCATATATACATATATATATATATACAGATGTATGTATATATTTATGTGTGTGTGTGTACATATATATATATATATATGCACATATATGTGCATATATATGTATATATGAATGTAAATATAACACTGGCGCCCGGCTAACCGAAAAGTACCGAATATTTTTTCTGATATCAGTGTTACACATTTTATTGTACAGACAAATCCAATTACAATGAATGCAGACACAAAAATGTGTTCGTTGTTTGTAATCAAGACTGACTCTATGGTGTTGTATGACATCATAGGAATTTTTATTCAATAGCATCCCTTTGTAGATTTTATACATGAAAAGAAAAGAAAAAGAGTATTTTACAACTACCGTTACGATCTGCCTCACACATACAAAAGTGCCTCTAGACTGTGCCAAAGCCTAGAGGCCCCGGCTGTAATGAAATTTTGTTAGAATCGATTTAAATTTCATGTTGACAAGCTTCGAAGATACATAGAATTCTAAAATATTTTACAAATTGTGTTTAAGTGTAATTAGGCATTTTCACTTCTTAAAATATTTTTAAAATAATACTCTAAAATTGCAAAAAGAAAATTACCGAAAGAAGTGTACTGTGAAATTGAAAGTAGCTTTAAAAAGATAAGATGTAAAGAGTAAAGATTATTCTGTATGTTCAAATAAAAAAATTAAGGGCTGCTGATTGGAAACCTCTTTGAAACACTTGTTATGTGTTACATTTATGTATAACATGATGGAAAACTATAAAATATAATTTTTATATAAAATTAAAACATCATTGTGCCACATATATCTAAATTAAAAAAAATTAGTAAATTTTGTTTTTCTTTCAAAATCTTGCATATTGTGTATTACTGTTCGTTTAACGAACATTAATTCCTATCAGCATGACACTTATGTACCTATGTATGAAAATTCTCCAAGTGTCTGCGACAGATAATTTACGGACAGAAAATAATCTGCAGGTAAAATATTTTACAATTGAAGCGTTAATTAAACAATCTCTTACCTGTAACATCTTTATGCATGTTATTCATTTTTATTAATAATAATCTTAAGTTTTTGTATTAAGTAATAAAAAGCTAAACATAGTGTAAAGCAAAATAAAAATTCGGTGGAAAATGAATCTGCAAAAGATTAAAGAAAATCTGCGATGGCCGTCTCCCGTTTTGAACTTTCTGCTACTGGGCCTATGTATAAACTTAATAGACCACAAAAGGTTATGTATGGCATTATAAAACAAAACATTAGCTAATCTTTTGAAAATAAATTAAGTAATCAGAAGACTGTATAATATCCTATATAAATCTTAAAAATAATGAAAGATGAATTATTTATATTAAAAAAAAAATTGTTTGACATTTCTTTTATTGAAGTTTTTACACTCAAAACGTAAGATTTTTTTGCAGAATGACCAACAAAGGAAAATAAAAAAATTTTGTTTTTCACTGGTATTTAAAGCGGTTCTCAAAAATAAAATATTTCCACGCTTAACAATGCAAAATTTTTCTGGCTTATTTTTAGAATGTGTAAGCATACAATTGGTAGGCACGATGATTTCAGTGATTGAAAAATTAATATAGTTTTTCATTTTTCAATAAATAGATTACTGCTTGATTTATAAGGCATTGTCTTATGATGACTTTTGCCTTTATGAAAAAACAGAAAAGGCTATTCAGTTACATACATTCTGAATAAGAGGCATGTAGTGTAGGGTATATGGCATATACATTCTATATTTTATTTTTTGAAGAAACTCTGTACATCCTCTGTTTCTCAAGTAAAGCTATAATGTATATCCTTTGCCTCAGAGACTTGCACGGGTTTGCCTGAGGCCTGTACCTGGCCTGTCAAAATCAAGGCAAGCTTTTAAACGAGCCGGGCCAGAAAAAAAATTGAACGAACTTGCCTGGCCGATAAAAAAATTAAGCGGGCCTGCCGTCCCGATATATAAATGTTAACAAAGCCAATAAAATATGAGCCATTTTCAATTAATATGACTTTCATGGGAATAAGTCTAAATGTGCGTCATGAGTCGATATTACTTTGACAACATCAATACAGAAATGTAACATGTTGAGTGTAGAGATCGGCATCAGACAGTTACATGGTGTCTGAGTCCTAGCTTAATTCTTCAGCAGACTCTTTATTAGTTGAATTAGTTGACTTCCACAACTTTTTATTAGTTGAATCTGCATTTTATTCGTTTTCTGATTGGTCTGTACAGTAATCTGTATTTTCCCTTTACTTTCAACAGAGATGGATACGTCTGTTGCCACTATGACAAAAAAGCAATAAAAACTACAAAAAAAAATTTAACTCAAACAAATTGAGATACAGCTTTCAAACAAATTGCATTTAAAAATTAAAAGTACATTTTTTCTCTATACGACGGTGTAAAAAGTAATATTGTGGGATGTTTAGAAGTTTAAGAATGAAATTTCATTTAAAATGGGTCCAGGAATATATTAATGTTTAATCCATGGCGTACCTACATAATGTATGACCAGCTCCGTAGAAGTTTAAAAATTTACAGTACCGAAAAATGTAATCCATTCCATGGCATACATAATGTATGATCAACTCTGTGCGATTTTTTATGTCTTAAACTTTATCATGGAAGACGGTAGTATTCCGAGTGACGCAGCCTTAAGCCTAAAATCGTATCGTATCGTATCGTTAAAATCGTATCGTATCGTATCATAGAATTCGTAGATGGCGGAACTCATATATACAGCTAACTCGACATCAAAGAAAACGCGAAAAGCCGCCTTTTAATAACTCAGCAGATATATGTCTTATTGTTCTGAATTTTCTAGAACAGTCTTATATCTGCAGTCTAATCGTATACTGAAATTTTTACATTTCTACGTGCAGTATATTTTGAGATCTAAATAGCCATTTTTAAAGTGAAAACGTTGGTATCATATCGAGGAAGTTCCTAATTTGAAAATCTCGAAAACGGTTCTAACGATTATTTTTAAATTGATACATAATATAAATGTGATTAAGGCGAGGTGAATAACACTTTTCTTTTTTCTGGGAAAACTCTCGTTCGTTAAATAATTCGATTTTTTTTTCTCTCGAAAATGACACGGGCGATTTTTTAAAAATCAAATAAATATGTTTCAGATGAACCAAATAACAATTTACTTGTTTCCAGCAAGACTCTTGTTCGTTTTATAAAGCGCATGAAAAATCGGACTATATTTCTTCGCCATTCTATGGAAATTTCACCGAAAATGGATGACACTGTATTCATACACATGCTTTCTTTTTAACCATTTTTGGGGAGAAAAATTTTGTCTTCCCATTGGCTGAGTGGCTCAGGGCCATCGTTTACTGATCATAAGATAGGCGGTTCGATACTCCCTGATACATGTTTTCACATGTGAATGTGTTTTTGTTTTTTTAAGTCTGCTAGTTGACCATTATTCTCAGTTCCTTTGTAATTTTTTTAATTGCTATTAAGTTAAATAAAATTACAATTATAATGACGCCAATTTGATGATGATTATTTCTTGGCAATTTTTCAACAATAAAAATATTACCATAAATTTTATAAATATATTTAATTTCAATCACTTTACAAAAAATATACATTAATAATTATTATTTGAATATAAATCACACGATCAGAAACGTAAAAAAACAATTCATTTCAGCTCTTCTTTTTATAATATCATTTTTTATTATTATGACGGTCAATCAATATATAATCACTGACATCCATAATATTATTATTATTATAATTATTATTTTCCTTGCATAAAAGCTATTGTGATGTAATAATTCTTTTATAATAAATAATTTAGTTGAAATGTTTTATTTATAAATATCAATGAAGTTTGATTACAGTTTACATAATAAGCATATCAGACTTCTGGTGTCGCCATCTTTTGGCGCAATTGCGTAGTATTATAGAGAAATGTTTGATAAAAACGTCTATCCATCTATGTAACTATCCATCTATGAAACACCATCTATGTAAGGATTTAATAATTATAAATTAACATTTTGGATTTATTAATTTAAGGATAAAGTGTTTTTAAAGGAATATCAAATGAAACCCTCTGTGCGATCTGAGATTATACTTACCCAGTTGTTTTTATATACAAACTGCTATAAGGAAAATTGTAATAAAATAGTAAAAATTAAATCTGCATTAAATTCCCTAAGTATCTTTTTTTTAATCATTTTATCACTAACCTCAAAAAAGTAATGATATCAATGCAAAAACCCTTGGCGGGTTAAAAGTTTCTGACGCAGCACTTTATCTTATGCTCTAAGAATTTTAAATATGGAACTTAAAAATACTGATATCAAATTTTGAGTGACGTTATGCTATTTCTTAAAAAATATATTTGTATTTATTTCATCATTTTATTTTTGTTTTATTTATAATCGCATGTGCAAAAGTTATGTTCAACATGAAAAGCTGCATAAAATTTTATTCGCTGTTGCTTTATCATTTACATCTCTCATAAATTCAAAATATGAGTTTTAAAAGATATGATATAAAATTTAAGTGACGCCTTGATGTGACTTTAAAAGGTTTGTTTTAAAATTCAATTTAAATTATTTTTGACTTGGTTAAAATAATTTTTTACATCTACACAATACTTTTAATTTTCCAATTCACTGTTAAATATATCACTTTCATTGAATCTATACTATGCATTGAAATGTATTTATTTCAATAAATTGATTTATCTTTTGTGTCACGCTATTCAAAATTGTGAGTAAGATTTATGTAAATGGTTTATTTGCGTCATTGTGTCCAAACTACATGAAATGTATGAAAAAGGATAGTTTGAAGCAAATAAACCATTTACATAAATCTTACTCACAATTTTGAATAGCGTGACACAAAAGATAAATCAATTTATTGAAATAAATACATTTCAATGCATAGTATAGATTCAATGAAAGTGATATATTTAACAGTGAATTGGAAAATTAAAAGTATTGTGTAGATGTAAAAAATTATTTTAACCAAGTCAAAAATAATTTAAATTGAATTTTAAAACAAACCTTTTAAAGTCACATCAAGGCGTCACTTAAATTTTATATCATATCTTTTAAAACTCATATTTTGAATTTATGAGAGATGTAAATGATAAAGCAACAGCGAATAAAATTTTATGCAGCTTTTCATGTTGAACATAACTTTTGCACATGCGATTATAAATAAAACAAAAATAAAATGATGAAATAAATACAAATATATTTTTTAAGAAATAGCATAACGTCACTCAAAATTTGATATCAGTATTTTTAAGTTCCATATTTAAAATTCTTAGAGCATAAGATAAAGTGCTGCGTCAGAAACTTTTAACCCGTCAAGGGTTTTTGCATTGATAGTGTTATTACACGTAAAAATTGTAAGTGACAAAAATCGCCTGCGATTCGTCAGATTTCCTGAAATTTACGCATTATCCACCTGAAACTTACGTATTATCCAAGCATTTCATTGGCTGTTCGGGAAAAGGCTTTTCCATCATTAGATTTCCAAACATTTGATTGGCTGTTACTGGCGACTCGCTCTGTTTCAGGCGTCAAAGACACGCCGACAGAAAAAAGTTGCTTTCTTTCAAAGCGATTCCCCTGTAGTCATAGGAATAACATAGAGACGCCTGAATTTCAAGCGACTGACTCCTCGTGTAATAAAACCATTAGTCTTTGAAAAAATCATTTTCCAAATGGCCGTTGTAATTTGTTAAATTGCATTTTTTTTGGTACTTTTCGGTTAGCCGGGCACCAGTGTTATATATACATACATATATTGTATAGATAAATATATATATATACATATATAAATGCACATATATGTACATATAACAATGACGCCCGGCTAACCGAAAAGTACGATTTTTAAAAATAAATTTATATTTTTATCAAATGATGTTGAAGTTTTTACTTTTAGCAGTGCCACAGCAATCCTGCTTGGCACATGATGCTATGACATGGCACATGAGTTAGTTTTTTTAATTTATCACTAGTGCATTATTAGGGATAACTGATAAAATGTCTTGTACTTAAGGCATTATGCACATATCATCGCATGCTTTGGTTTTAATTTAACATATTAAAAATTAAACAGTGATCCTACTCAATTATTTTTATTACAACCAAGAACAATTTTGCATGCATCAAAATTTATTTTAAATTAAAGGGACAACAACACTAGACGAAATCCTATTCAAAGAATCCCACTTTTCAGGAACTGCTGAAGTTATTTCAATAATTTATTTTATAGTTTTGGCAGTAGAAAATCTATTAATTGTTTGGCAAGAAAAAAAATGCAATTTTGCAAAAAAAAAAAAAAAAAAAAAAAAAAAAAAAAAAAAAAAAACATTACTAAACTGAATTAATTTTCAAGAAAAATCTGTTCAAAACATAGCTAATTATACCAAAAAATGATTATAATTGTTTCAGAAGTTTCCAAGGTAAAGGTACATCAACTTCAGTCATTCTCCATAAGGTTTCACAATTGTTGTTGTTCCATTAAATTTTAATAGTTTAAATTTGTTTTCCTTCCTTTAATGTTAGAAATACTGAGGTTTAACTACATTAAATTTCAAATAACTATAAAGTTTTTTAAAATCAAGAATGTTTTATTAACACTGTTATTGATGTAGTATGCGATTTCCACTGCTAGTCATTATAAATAACTTTTACGAGAAATTTAATAAGGGTGCATAAAAAATATTATATAACAGTTAGAAAGCGATAATTAAGAAGTTGGAATATACAAAATCATATGAAATTTGGAAATGTGGCAATCATTCTAACTCTTGTATGAGCAATTCGCTTCCCTGAAAACAAATAAAAATAACTGGATACAGCAAGCTTGAACAGCATTTGAAATCATTGGTGGTCTGCTGGTCCGAGACCACAAAAAATTCAATCCTACCAACTAATTTGAAAAATTTAGTGATTCGCAGGACCAGTAACTCCCCCCCCCCCCCCTCTCTGACAGGTAAACGTAAACTTTCCCATCCCTGAGAAAACCGCAACCAAACACAAATCACATAATTTTATTTTATTTAAATAATAATAAAAAAATCCATTAAACCGTAGTCAGTTGAAATAATTAATCTAAAATAAAATATTTAATTAATAAATTTATAGTTTTTCTTTACATACTGTTTAATTTTTAGCAAATTGAAATTTTACATTTTATTATGCTGAAATTTTTGGATAACTGCAAAGGAAGTTTGGTTTATATTCTAGGAGGGAGGGCACTCAAAGCGTTAAAGGGACTTAATCGATTTTTATGTAGCGAGCCAGTAAATTCTTATGCTTACTGGTCCTTGGAACAAGTGGCATTTTTATGTCAATTCTACCACTGTTGAAGAATCTCAAAAATACTTTGAACTTAATAATGTCGCATTTATCAGGGGTGGGGAAATACATCCTTTTACTTGCCACTGGCGAGTGAACTTTTAGGTAGTCTTTGAAAACTGCAAAGTATAGAGATACGGCCATTTTTTTTTTTTTTTTTTTTTTTTTTTTTATTTTTTTTTTTTTTTTTTACTAGTAGCTATATTTTTCAACTTTCCAAATTACTGCGATATAAACATGGTACTAAGTTCAATTCAATATTAACTTTTAAAAAATATATTTTTTTATTTTATAGAAAAAAATTATGAAAATGCCTTGTAGTAATAGTAATCAACTATTTTTGTAGTCGCGTAAATTTTGTCATAACAATTTTCATCTGTACATTTAATTTTTCTTGCTGGTAAGATTTTCAAGAAATTCATTTTATTATATACTAAATGCACATCTAAAATCTATCCACTGTATATTTATAGACATATTGATATATTAAGAATATAATGGCCAAGAAAGTTCACTCACTAAACTAAATTTATTTGAACATAGTGAATAATTTAGAATTTGTTTATTACAATACTGATTTTTTTTTTTTTTTTTTAAACACATCTGGAAAACAATGTGTTTATTTCAAGTATATTGCCTCAGATACTTTCGGCAAGATTTCAGTGTTAGAAAGAGCTTTCATAAGTTAAATAAAAATATTCATAATGCAATAGTACTGACTAAAAAAAGAACCTTCATTACTGCGATAAATAAATAAATAACGATTAAAACAATTGACAAGGTACTTACTTGAAAAACTATTTTAACGTGCTTTTATTAGAAAAAAAATTAGCAAGTTGTAAAAAAAAAAAAAGACAAAATTGCATTTTTCAAATAATGTAAACATTTATTGAGAATATTACCCCCCCCCCCCCCACACACACACACCTTCCTTTCCGCCACAAAAAAATCCCTTGAAAGCTGAAATTGTATTTCAGCAACACCAAGCGTTATGGAATGATATTTAAATACTTAAAAAAGAAAAGGTTTTATTCTCGGTGACTTTCATCAATTCGTATATTTATTAAGATAAACAAATCAACGTTTGATATTATTCGAACGTGAAATATAAGTTGAATCAATAAAGATAGTGAATCCACAGGGCACAGAATATGCCTGGACACACTTAAAATTTTTTATTTTCCCGTTTTAATGATAGGATGAGATGATAAAATTTTAAGCAGCATCGGCATCCATTTTGTTTGTTTATATGTTACTACGCATGCGCTAACCCACATTAATAGGCAATCCGAGAGTTAACTCTCCCATTTCGGAGGATTAAAATCATGGGGTTAAAACCAGTGTTAACTCACGAATTTAGCTTGGTGAATACCGATTTTGAGATAACCCAGCATTTAACACTAACTCGGGAGTTAACCCGCGTTGGTGAATACGGGCGATAGTGAATCTATATGTGAATTTCCTCGTTTCTTAAATTCGTTCTATATCGACCTACTTGCAAATATATGTCGGTAGTGAGCGTTTATCTAGAAATAACTGCAAATTTACTCTATCGATATTTGAAATTCGAATGGTTTTTTTAAGAACTATTTTATTATTCTGATTTAAAACTGAATTTGCAATTATGAAATAATTTTTATTATGCCTAGTTGAATCCGATTTCTTTGGGCACGTTCAATATTGCAAGTTCTTAGTCTTTCAACATAGTCGGAACTCGTAGTGCCTGTCATGTTTTAGAAGGTTCTGCTTCGCAAGTTATAAGATCTTTCACGATCACTCCTGATAAATAACCAAATAAAAATTCTTTACCGAAATAACAATTGTATTGCAGATTCCATAGTAAACTTATTTTAATAACATATATATAACGAAATCGCACCTTATAATAATAAAAACATAAGTATATTTTGGCAAAATTTCACTCATATTCAGTGAGATTTTCCGAAGTTTTAATGTTGTAAAAATTTTAATTAGAGTGTAAAGGGCAAAAAAAAGAAATATATTATGTCAAAAGCAGCGCCATATATCAGCTATATGTGGCATAAGCTAATTATGTTTTAGAAAATATTTAAGTTCCACACCAATAAATATTAATGAAAATATCGGTGGTATAAAAATACGAGAACTCTAGGTTTAAGAGGTAGGAATGATGAGTTATGGCTTGAGATCTTTGATAAAATTTGAAATGAATACATTTTTGACGTACTCATTTCTTCTGTTTCAGTTTTTTCCAAGCAATTGGTTAAAAGTATGATTCAATGTTTACAAAAGGGAAAAAATTACAACAAATATTGCTGTCATTTTAACTGGATAAATTTCTTGCTAAAAATTCTGTAAATTTTATTCCTGTCTATAGGATTGATTAAAAATTAATACTTAAGAAAAGCTTACAAAATAATTTATAGAATTTGCTTGAAAATATGTAATGTATATATTTATATGAAAAAAATGCTGACATTCTATGATAGGAAATAGCAGGGAAGTGCTCTACCACAATGTACGGCATTCTGGAAATAAATGAAGGGTTTTTCAAATATATCTTTTTAATTTAATATCTCAGACCGTATTTTTCGTTTATTAGTGTCTACACACAATTATAAATTTTTTTCTTGCATACGCCGTGCTTTGTTAAAAACTTTACTTAGGTATACAACATCTGGCACAGGCCTATTTCCCTAGATTGGATTTTATACTAAGGCAAGGGCGTGTCCTAAGGACGGAATGGAAAGTATAAATATAATTTTTCAAATTAAAAAAAATTTCCATCTGAAGGAAAACTGAAAAGTAACATTCCTTATTAATTCATTTAAAAATCTGTTTAGTGTTTTATATAAAATATAGGTAATTTACGACGTTTCAAAAAGTATAGAAATTAGCTTTAATTTTTTACCTGCTGGAGATAAGAAGATTTTGAAAATAAGATAGAGAATAATATCATTTTGATGTAAATTTCCCGTCATAAATTTTTGAAAAGTTAACACTTTTAATAATTTCTTGCAGCCACTTTGTCATATTAGTTACATGTAGAAAACGTTTTTCTCAGTTTCCGCAAAAACAATTTCGCTTATACCGTTACTTTATATAAGATTAACAATATCCTTTAATTGTTTTGAACAGTGTAGGAAACTTTTCTTCATTATCCAATCAGTACATATACAGATTCCGTTCCACGCCGAAAACTCACTGAGTTATTATATTACAATAAATTTGAAGAAATTCAGGATAATTCCGGCATATAAGACAACTCGGTACCCTTCATTCGGTAAAAGTGACGAAAATATCGATTTTCTAATTTTTTGCTTAAATTATATTTTATTATCCGTAGTATATTCTAATGAAGATACGTAAAAATACGAGTATTATGAATACCATTAAAAGCGATTTTATTACATCTCTGCCGTTTTAAATACCACACCCACTTCACTCAAAAGTGATTTTTGTTAGTTTGCGTTTTTCGACGAATTAGCATGTTAAAAGGGATAAAACTTTCATGTATATTTTATAATTGACACTTTTTTTTTTTTTTTTGCATGTTCCTTATGATATATTTTATAAAACTAATTATCGGATTTACAATAAAGTAAAAAGATTTTTTCTTTATTACACATTAAAATGTAAAATAAACTCAGATTTTACTGTAATTTTTCTCGTATTTGCACATTTTATTTATTTTTTCCCAAACTAATTAGCTTTTGGTAAAACCGGTACTTAAAATTATACAGCCCATATCTTAGAATATTACAAAAAAAAAAAAAATAGCTAAAAATGTTCAAAATCGTACTAGAAGTTACAATTTAAAAATTCCTTAATTTTTTTTATATTTTTCAAATTTTGGCAGAGGAATCGAAGAATTTCTTGATAGAACAATTTTCCATCATTAAATTCTTTATTATTAGGCCAAAAATGTACCTTAAATTGCTTAAATTAAAAAAAAAAATGTTCAAAGGGTACCGAGTCCCAATAAAAAAGTGTCCTATTTTTTATATAATACGGTGTGAATTTCTAAACATAATGCTAATTTTAAAAGAAAAACACAAATAAAACAAAAACAATAAAGCAATATTAACAGCGGGTTTTGTAGAATAGGTGGAGAGACACTGCCGAATGCTTATGTATGGCATTGCCAACAAAATTTTCATATCTTTCTAGTTCATAGATTTGTATACGAAAACGATGTAATTTTGTCCCTATCTTCATCAATGCTTTACTACCCTTTCAAAATTATAAATATTTTTGAGATTTTTGTCTTGTTTAATCGTGAGATTTCGATGATTAAATAAAACAATATATAGTATAAAATTTTAGTGGTAGGAAGAAAGCGTAAAAGTTGGCAGCAATGTTTTCTAGCATACTTCTGCACGAGAAAAAAAAAATCTGAAAAAATTCTGTGGATACATCTGAATTGATTTTCTGTATAAGTTTAGCAAGAGGGACGGTAAGGAATCTAAAACACAGGGGCAGAGTTAATAAAATAATAACAACCCTAAAAATATCTACAGGTTAATTTTTTGCTACATATTTATATGGAACAATAGTATCAGTTTCGGAAAACAATTACATCGAATTACTTTTATTGAAACAATTTCATCCAGACAGCTCCAAACTTAAAAATCAGCATCAGGGACACGGGACGGTATAGGAAATTCGTGGTATATTTCGACCCCCCAACATCTCGTCCAAAACTTATTTATCTCGTAAATATTGTTATGCAGTCATAGAATGGGATGTTTCCCATGATAAGAAATATAAAATGCACAAGAATAAGTAGTAAAATAAAAGTTATTTTTCAGGGACAGAAAAGTCAAAATATTGTGAGACTGCCCCATATAACGACGTCGCACCTTATACTATTAAAAACATAAATATAATTTGTGTAAATTTCACACTGGTTCAGTGAGAGTTTCCGAAATTGTAATCTTGGAAGAAATCCAAATACGAGTGCAAAGGGCAAAAAAATCATAATATGTCAAAAGTAGCACCGTATATCAGCTATCTGTGGCATAACCTAGTTATGTTTTAGAAAATACATAAGTTCCACACCAATAAAATATTGATGAAAATATCGTTGGAGTACAAATACGAGAAGCGTACTTTGTTTATTAAGCGGTAGGAATAAAGGTCTAAATTGTGATCTGAATTTTGAAAACGTATGAAAGGAAAACGTCTCTGACTAACCTCTCGTTTTTTGTTTTCTCCAAGAAATTGGTAAAAAGTATGATTATAAATGTATGTTTGCAAAAAGGAAAAACAATATAAGAAATGTTGCTGAGATTTTAAATGGATAAATTTGTTGCTACAAAAACTTTATTCTCGTCTATAGAATTGATGAAAAATTAATACTTTACAAAAGCTTACAAAATCATTTATAGCATTTGCTTGAAAATATGTAATACTGTGAAACCTCGATTTAACGTTAGTCAAGGGACCATACAGAAATCACGTTAAATGCGCGAAAACGTTAAATCGGGGCAAGACGAAAACAAAACACTGAGCGTAAAAGAAAGACTAATTTATGTAAGATACGTTTCATTTTTTGATTTACAATGATTTAGATATAATTTTTCTAAATTACGTGTTAAAGAATTAGGTTATTTTATTTTACGTACTGTTTTTAGTAGCTACAACACAAATCTAAACTTAGAGGATATTTTTTGTAAACTTTTTTATTGGTCTTCACTATTTCAAAGGAATAATCTATATTTTATCACCATATTTTATCATCTAAAATTAATAAATTTATAACGAATGCTATCAGTTCCGTTCTAGTACAAAAGCATAATCGAATAAATTATAAAAGTATTGGAGCAGATGGAAGAGAGGAGGGTTATCAAATATTGCACCCGCAGTTGGTAAGAACGACAAAAATAGGAGAGATTTTGAATTTTGAGCGTATTGATAAAAAAAAATTATTTATTTTCATCACAATGTTTGACTATTTTAGAAAAATTTCGTTGACTTTTTACCGCTGAAAAAACGTTAAAGGAGAGAAATATTTAAAAATGATAACGTTAAATCCGGGTTTTTTAAACATTACAAATATACAAAATTAATTGGGCCTAGTGAAAAATGACGTTATATGCGGGAAATCGTTAAATACGGGTTACAGTAAATCGGGGTTTCACTGTATATATATCTATAAAAAAAAGCTGACATTCTATGATAGGAAACGGCAGGAAATTTTTCTACTAATGTTCAGCATTCTGGTTCTAAATGAAGTATTTTAGCAAATATATTTGCTAAATTTAATATCTCAGATCGTAATTCTTGTTTATTAGTGACTATATACAATTAGAAATGTCCTTTCTTGCATACGCAGTGCTTTCTTAAAAATTTCATTTAGGTATTCTACTTCTGGCGCAGGCCAATCACTCTGGATTCGATTTTATTCTAAGGATACGTGTCCTGATGAAGGAATTGAAAGTGTCAAATTTATTTTTCTAATTTTTTTAACCAATTTTCCATCCGAAGGGTTTCTGAAAAGTAACATTCTTTACGAATGCATACAAAAATCTGTTATTTGGTATTTTATATATTCTAAATAATTTACGAGATTTATTACAGGAAAGGGAAGTCCACTTGGTCAAGATCTAACACTGCCTCACAAATAACTTTCCAAATTTCCTTCTTGACAGTAATTTTAACTCATCCTACAATTCTTCGAGTAGACTCAACGCTAACAGTTAATCGATTAAATTTGTTAATATTTCCAACAAATTTCAATCTCTTCGAACCAATCTTACTACTCTCAAATGATTATTTAGATTTAACTTTTCATTTAACTGCTATTTATGTCTTTCACAAAATTTCACAACTTTATGAACAATAGTTTTGTCTGTAGGCAACTTTAAATTAGGGTCGTTTAATTATGGACACCCTGTAGAAAACGTGTACTTTTTTCATCGAAGATTTATACGATTAAAAAAGGCGAAAATAATTTTCAAATTCTTTTCATTTTAGTGGTGCTAAAAATTCATATTAGTTTGCATTTATGCCTTTGCGTTTTTTCATTTAACTGCTATTTATGTCTTTCACAAAATTTCACAACTTTATGAACAATAGTTTTGTCTGTAGGCAACTTTAAATTAGGGTCGTTTAATTATGGACACCCTGTAGAAAACGTGTACTTTTTTCATCGAAGATTTATACGATTAAAAAAGGCGAAAATAATTTTCAAATTCTTTTCATTTTAGTGGTGCTAAAAATTCATATTAGTTTGCATTTATGCCTTTGCGTTTTTTCATTTAACTGCTATTTATGTCTTTCACAAAATTTCACAACTTTATGAACAATAGTTTTGTCTGTAGGCAACTTTAAATTAGGGTCGTTTAATTATGGACACCCTGTAGAAAACGTGTACTTTTTTCATCGAAGATTTATACGATTAAAAAAGGCGAAAATAATTTTCAAATTCTTTTCATTTTAGTGGTGCTAAAAATTCATATTAGTTTGCATTTATGCCTTTGCGTTTTTTCATTTAACTGCTATTTATGTCTTTTACAAATTTCCACAACTTTATGAACAATAGTTTTGTCTGTAGACAACTTTAAATTAGGGTCGTTTAATTATGGACACCCTGTAGAAATCGTGTACTTTTTTCATCGAAGATTCATACGATTAAATAAGGCGAAAATAATTTTAAAATTCTTTTCATTTTAGGGGTGCTAAAATTCGTATCAGTTTGCATTTTTGCATTTATGCCTTTGCTGTACTAAATTATTTTACTACAGTTAATTTTTACTCTCCAAAAAGTTTTCTTAAAATCTGGAACTGTAAAAGTTTACAGATTTTGCATAAATTAAGCATTTATGCTACCAAACAGTAGCTGAAAATAAAGGCGTGCTTCTTCACTTTACTACCAGTATTTCTATAAAATAAATTCCGCCTTATTTAATCGTAGAACGTTTCACAAAATAGTTAACCCTTTTCGGATTTCGGTACAGCTAAGATTAAAATTTAGTCTTCTAATATATTGAACACATTCATGATAAATCTAATACCTATATTTATCGTATTCCAATTGCACATATTGATAATAGCTCATAACTTGAGTCTATCATTTTAAGCATTGATATTTTTCATTCACACCAACTAGTAAATCATCGTCATAATTATATTCATTAATTCAGTCATATTTATGAAAATGTGGATTTGTATTAACTGATTTGATGTTTTATCGTTGTAGATAACATAAATTAACCCATTAGATGCTGGTGTTGCGTTGACGCAACAGCAAGGCTCCCAAATGGTCCGCCAACTGAATACCAATATTTTTTTAGAAAAATTTTCTTTCTAGATTTTTCTTGCAAACCGCCCCGAAATCACCTTTGAAAGTTATTTCTAGCGCAAACCTACCATAAAATTTTCAGTTAAAATTTATTGGTATTCAGTTGGCGGACCATTTGGGAGCCCTGCGCAACAGTCAAAATAAATGCGCATATTTAAATTATTTACTTATCCACCAATTTTTTTTAATTAAGAAATTAGCCTTACTTACAGGCACAAAATTTTAACATCAAATGAAACGAAAATTATCCTTCACAATTTGTGGTGGTAAACGACGTTCAGGCAAAAAGTTCAAAACTTCAACCTTATAGTTTTGGCGGTTAATGGGTTAACTAGACTTCGCTGCAAATAAAATTATGATTATTCATAAAATTTTCAACTTTAACTCTGTCCCTGCATTAGGAAAAATTTTAATCCCTAAAAACGTAAAAGCACCTCTTTCTGAGCGATCTCCCCAAATTTATGTTTTCCACCTCTCGCTAAATAGCACTCAGTTCATGCATTTATAAACCCTCGATATTTTAAAATTATTTTATTGGTATGAAACTTATACATTTCCGTTTAACGTAATTGGCTTGTATCGCAAATATCTAAACACGGCTCTGTTTTTTGACTAAAGGTTTATAAATCATTATGCTTTCATACTCAAATTTTGATTACTTTTTAAATTAAAGAAATATTATTTTAAGATAAATCTTCTATTTAAATTTGCTCATTGTGTGCTAATTTAATTTTCAAGTATTTTATTATTAAAATTTCTAGGAGTAGTTGCTGCTCGTCAGAAGGTCGGCAGACTTGATCACACTAGATTAATTTTAACACACTTATTCTAATTTGTAAAGAAATCATATTAGATGTAAATTACCAATTAGAATAATTATGTTAAAATTAATCTAGTGTAATTTCGTATCCAGCGATTTCTGGAGTTCCTTTACCTGAGACTTATTCTGTTGAACTGAACCAGGTTTCAGACCAGATGCTATAATCATTAAGGTTTGCTGGGTGAGAAATTTGCACCAGATTCGTCCGGGATAGCTCAGATGGCAGAGCACTGGCGGCTTCAGCCAGGGGGTCCCTGGTTCGAATCCTGCTCCGGATATTTTTCGCGCAGTTGGAAATTTACATCTAATAAGACTTGATCCATTTTCGTTTTCTCTGACATTTATAAATTTAAATTTCTAACAAGGAACAATACATATTAATAATGCAACAAATAAATATCATCCATTTTAGTTTAGAAATAACGCGATTTTTATCTCAGAACAGAATATCTCAATCATTCCTTCCTCCTGTTACTATCACAAAGGTAAAAATTAACACCAGCTTACGCAAACTATGAGATTGCTTCCTTTTCTATGGAAACTGCATGTTGTTTAACACTTTGAAGGGCGGTGGGATATAATATACCCCACTTAATTCCCAAAAGCCATCTTGACACGAGAATTTTGAAACAAAATTTTGCATTTATACTGTACATGAAGAAAAGCTTTTACTTATTTTCAAATAGATTTATTTCTAAATCCTGGTGTGAATCCGTCATTTCAGAATTTTTGCAAAAGAAATACTTTGTTCCTGAAAGGGTTAAATAAAGACGCTTCTCCGCTCCCTGAGTCTCGGTATATCATGTCATACTGACGGTCCGGGCTCTATTCCGGATAAGAATAACTCTGTGCGCATCCAAAAAAAGTTTTATTTCCTTTAAGAGATCCCCCACAAACGTATCTTAATTTGAATGTATGCGAAGATTTACTAATTAAAATAAATTATAACCGTAATTATTTCAACTTACTCACTGAAGTATATGTACACTAATACGTGCATATATGCATTCATTAAATATATGCATATATTCGTAAATATATATCATGTCATAATATTTTATAATATTTACAAATGAATTAAAACTTTACGAGAAATGTTTAACAGAGAGATTTATAATACTTTTGAGAAAAAAACAACAACGATGTAAAAGGTAAACAAACGAACAACCTTTGGAGAAGATAATTAAATACAATCCGCCTCTTAAACATACATTTAAATGATAAATTATATGAAAAAATCGAATTTTAAATTAACCTTCTTAGACAATCAATAAGTTTTAATACCAGTTAGACACTGATAAATGGTTTTAAGTTAGCTGTACAGAAGGATGTAATAAATGGTTCTTTACTTATATCATGCATTATTTATCTTTCCAAGGAATAACTTTTCAAGTGTATTTGTTATGGGGCTTTGTGATTTGACAATAAGGTAACTACTTTGGCTGGTTAGAATAAATAATTTTATGAATTTTTTGTACAAGTTTCTTGTTTTTTTAACCATACAGGGTGTCCCAAAAAGATTGAAACGCGCTTTATTAGGTACGTTCGTTATCATATAAATACGTAGCACCTATAGTCGTCGTCTGGTCCGTCCGTTTGTCTGTCCGTCTGTCCGCATATAACAGCGCAAAAATACCCAACCGAATGGTTTGAAATTTAATGTATATATATATTCGTTGCAGAATTTTAATGAGACATTACAAATTATATGAACATCAAATGAAAACTTAAAAAGATATTAATAAAAGTTTTCTTCATTCTATTAAATCATATCATATGTAATTAATTCAATGATATCCCATGATAGGTAATGATTCTAGGTTGCCATGGTGATTATGCAGGGCTGCCACTCGGTCCGTTTTTTGAACACTACTTTTATTTAAAGAGAAATTTTCCTTATAAATTTCGTAGAAAATACCAGGAAGATCGTTTTTCTTGCAATTGTTGCAGAAACCTACCACGAATTTCTTTCTAAAAAGTTACTGGTCTTCAAAAAACGGACCAGTGGGAGCCCTCATTACGTTGTATTTAAGATGGAGTCATATTATTTCCGCATTACTGAATTTAATATATATAACCGTAATAAATTTTGTATTCATATATTTTTGCATAAGAGTAGAACAACTGTTGCAGCAAGATCTGAATATTTGTAAAACTAGTTATATTACGAACGCACCTCATTTGCCACGTACAATTTCCAACTTGTTTTTTACCTGTTTTAAATAGGTATGCAATGTAAATTGCAAATATACTCAAAATAAGATAGTAAGAAGTTTTTGTTAATTAAATAGTCCTTGAAATACTAGAATCGTTAACTCTAATCTTTGTATAGATAACTTCTTTATGAATGCTATCTTTCACTCAAAATGACAAAACTTGTAAATATCTGTTTAACATAATATCTTCTATAAATAACAGCTCCATAAACTTTAGCACCTAGCCTAGCACTTGCGCATATTGAAATTAGCTCTTAACTTCAGTATATAATTTTAAGAATGGAATTATGAATAAAGAGGAGTAGACATATAGTGTACTGTGTACGAGTTGCGAGTGAAGTAACTCGGGGTGTTGTCACAAGATGGCGGCTGTATTTTTTAAAAATCGGATCTACCGTTTCTGAATAGCGTCGGGGGCAAACTTCCCACCAGTAAAATTTAATAAAAATTTTTGTTTTATTTAAGCGTCTTATTCATGGAAATATTTTCTCACAAATATGGTAAAAACTTCTATTTATTTTCACCGGTGTCAGTTTGTCTGATATAACAGTTCACCGGTTGTCACAATATGGCGGAAACACAGGTCCTGACTACCGCAAAAGTAAACTTACACCAGTAAAAATACAAATCTGTTTCTGTCATTATTTATGACTGAAATTTTGCATTAATAAGGCTTTTAAATAGGCAGAAAATGTCTATATAAGTTTAGTGGTGGAAGATTCAATCGGAGGTAATCAGCCCTTGCGAAAGCGGTTATAGTTGATGCTTCACTGTTTTTAGGATATGCCAGTTCCTCTTTGTTAATAGTTCCATGATTTTAAGACTTGATATTTTTCATTCACACCCACTAGTAAATCCTCGTCATAATAATAGTCACTAATTTAGTCATATTTATGAAAACGTGGATTTGTATTAACTGATGCGACGTTTTATCGTTGCAGATAACAGAAATTAACCAGACATCACTCCAAATAAAATTCTGATCATTCATAAAATTTTCAACTTTAACTCTTTGTCCCTGGATTATGATACTCTAATTTTTAATCCATAAAAACGTAAACGCACCTCTTTCTGCGTCACCTCTCCGCATTTACCATTACTACCCCTTACCATAATTGCCAACTTTCCCTTAAACTTCCGTAAAATGTGAGTTAAATTGACCCAGGTTAAACCCGTTTCGAACCAGAAATTACTAAAGAAATTAATTCGAATATATTTCATAGAGAAACATGATTTTAAATATATAATGATACAGCAAATAAATTTTTTGGTTAGTAACGCGTATAACCTGGGTCAACTTAACTCAAATTTTACGAAAGTTTAGTTGAATGTTGGCAAGTGTGCCTTAATAAATTTACTCAGTTCATGTTTTTATACATCCCCCATATTTTTAAATTTATTTTATGGGTATGAAACTTATACATTTCCGTTTAACCATTTCAAGGGCGGGGATATATACATGAAACAACATAATTTTAATTTCCACAATGGCACTAGAATTTTTGATATAAAATTTTCCGTTTGATATATGTATGTGATATTTAGCCCCTTTTCTGTTTTTGCAAATAAATTTGTTCGTAAATTCCGGTGTCATACATTCATTTCAACATTTTAGCAATGGAAGTGCTTTACCCCTGAAAGGGTTAACGTTATCGGCTTGTATCGAAAATATCTATATACTGCTGTGTTTTTTGAGTAAAGTTTTATAAATAATTATGCTTTCATGCTCAAATTTTGAATATTTTTTAAATTAAAAAAATAGCATTTTTAAATAAATCTTCTATTTAAATTTGGTCGTTTTCGTATAAATTTAATATTCACATAATCTATTATAAAACCTTTTTGGAGCAGTTGCGGATCGTCAGGGTGTCGGCAGGCTTGATCCATTTCCGTTTAGTCTGACATTTACAGATTTAAACGTCTAAAAAACTTCTACACATTAATAAAGCAATCTATCGTCCATTTTAGTTTAGAAATAACACGATTTTCCATAACATATTGCTATATTTTGTAATTTTTTTTTCTTTCCAGAGAACGCGCTGTCGCCAATTTTACGAAAAATATGATGCCTCCCCCCCCCCCCCCGAAACTTTGATGTCACCAAGACAGCCTCACCAGCTATATGACTTGTGCATTAACGCTTTGTATTCAGGAAATCTTGTAGACAATGAAACTGTTTTATCGACGATTGACATATCCCACCTATAAAAACAACAACACTAGAACAGGTGGTAAAGAACGAATGACGTGTATGACATGTTGAATGAATGGAGTTATGAATAAAGATTAAGAGACATTTAGTATAAAGACTACTAGTTGCGAGTGAAGTAACTGAGGAGGTTGTCACAAGATGATGGCTAATTTTTTAAATCGGATCAACAGTTTCTGATTACGGCCGAAGCAAACTTCCACCAGTAAATTTTTAATAGAAAAATTTGCCTTATTTTAGTGGTTTATTCGCGCAACATTCCTCTCACATATATGGTCAAAATTTCTATTTGCTTTTACTGCTGGAAGTTAGCTCGGGTATTATAATCTGTTGCACTGACACTGGCGGAAGTTTGCATAGGTTGCCACAATATGGCGGATAAGCAGGGCCTGACTACCGCCGAAGTAAACTTCCACCAGTAAAAGTAAATATCTTTTTTCGGCCATAATTATAACTGAAATTCTGCATTAATAAGGCGTTTTAATAAAGAGAAAACTTCTATCCAAAGTTACTGGTGGAAGTTTACCTCGGCTGGAATGAGCAACTGCAAAATCGGTTACAGTTGAAGCTTCTCCATTTCGAAGATATGTGAATTCTTCTTTATTCATAGTTGCATGGTCCAATGACTATTCTATTTGTTTGTTGTTTGGACAGCTGTCCGTTGGGTGACCCATCGCGCAGCGCAAATTGATTTTCGTCGGCAGTAGTCTTTGCTGTGGCCATAGAGTTGGCAATTTACACACCTTATGATATTCCTGTAGGTGGAAACTCTAGACTGACGTATTCCGACATTGATGAAGCCCATATTCATTAAGTTATTTGATGTTTGAATATCCACTTCTAATACCAGAAAATTGTTTGATTCCTTTTTGTGCTTAACTTTATGTATTTTTATTTTGTTGTTATTATCCGGAGATTGTAACTGATTTATTTACGAGAATTCTTATTGGCTATTAAAGCATTTGTTGTCAGTGTTTGTCAGTGCCACCTATCAGAAGAATCGTGGCAATATGCAGCGAAAAGCGAATCCTAAATAAACGCCTGCATGGGTCATTTTATACCACATCGAAACCAGACAAAACATTTCGTCAACCCGACATCTGTCACGATCCCGGTGTGAACAACTTCCCTCCAGCTGAACCCCACTTCAACCCGAACATATACTGAAAGAAAATTAATACATATTTTAATAGAAATCTGGGAAAACAATCTGCAATTGTATCTCAAATATCAATTTTATATCTTATGTTAAAAAATGAACACACACACACATATATATATATATATATATATAAACGTAAAGCACAGTAATCACCAACAAAAAACAAGATAAATTCATGTGAAATGCGCCAAACAGCTGCAGTAAAACACATAAATTAAATATAAAGCAGTATAAGATTATATTTAGCCTGAACCAGCGCACCCCCCCCCCTCACAGAACAAGAAGAACAAGAAAAATATATATTTTTCTTGTTCTTCTTGTTCTGTGAGGGGGGGGGGTGCGCTGGTTCAGGCTAAATATAATCTTATACTGCTTTATATTTAATTTATGTGTTTTACTGCAGCTGTTTGGCGCATTTCACATGAATTTATCTTGTTTTTTGTTGGTGATTACTGTGCTTTACGTTTATATATTTGTGTTTTATTAGTTTGCAGCTTTTAGCGCATTACTGGAATGCAACTGTTGTTTTCGTTTTTATTTGGTTTTGGACTAGCTCATCTCTTCTCTCTTTTATTGTTATTGCAACAAGCTAATATATTTTTCTTGTTCTTCTTGTTCTGTGAGGGGGGGGGGGGGGTGCGCTGGTTCAGGCTAAATATAATCTTATACTGCTTTATATATATATATATATATATATTCATGAATGTTCAAATATCTAGCTTTATTTATCTGAAAAAACATTGTAGACTTTCCTTTGAAAAACTTGGTCAACCCGAATCGAAACCTCAAGAGTCCTGTCCCGAACCAAAACTAACCCGAAAACGGAACAATGAAGTCGACCCGACGCACAACAGTAACAACAACATCAAAAAAAAGTAAAGTTAATCCGATTCGACTTGAACAGCGGGTCAGGATTGTTCGAGTAAAATCGGTGTAACCGACCCGATGCGAGAATCTAATTCCAATTGAAAAGATTTTATAAATGGTAAAGAGGTCGCAGTTCTCACAAATGGCACCGAAATTTCAATTCAATTTTTAGTACTAATAAGCATAATTGCTTTTCTAAGATGTCTGTTATGAAATATTTTAAATTTGTAATGGTGAAATTACTGTGTGCAAAGAATTCGTCATACGTCTGCTCGTAAAAAAAATTCAAGCGTGTCCGCTGAAATGTTATGATAGTTTTTATTTTAACTATATATATATATATATATATATATATATATATATATATATATATATATGAATTTGTTAATTATATATACAAGTATTATGGACATGTTATTACTGGAGATCTAAAGATAGTAAAGGATGAGGAGTTGAGGAGGTTAATGGAGTACGGAACAAAATATCCTGTGAAACGTACTGTAACTAAAAGTGTTGCAATTAAACGCTTTACAATTAACATAGATATATTTATAAATAAACTAATGTATAGATACCATTTGCCTTCCAGTGTTTTTGACGAGTGGAAGTACTGTATATTAAGAGATTTTAATCAACAATTTTCCAGCGATCTTGACGGAGTTAATAAGAAGCAATACAACAAACGTACACATTAAATTAAATAAATTCAGAAATTTTTTATAATCACCTATGTGGATAAAGCAAATACAAGTTACGCTCTGATATGTAAGGTGCTTTACGGTAAACTTTTGAATGATTGCTACAATAATAAAAATAACTATTTACCTTTAAATTCGAAAGCTGCAGTAATAGAAAATAGGATTAAAGCCTTCTATAAAAAAGTTAAACTGAAACAAATGAGTCAAAGTTTCCCTTATCTCATATTAGTGCCTAAATTCCATAAAACCCCTATCAAATTCAGAAATGTGACTTGTGGTTTTGTATCATATATTGGTGTTGCTAGCAAGGCATTGCTGGGGGTATTAGAGGGCGTGTTTGACGGAGTGATGGGAGGAGAGACCACTTTTATTATCAAAAGTAGCTATACGCTATTAGATAATCTGAAAAAATTAAAAAATATTACTGGTTTATACGCTTACGATTTTACAGACCTCTATAACACAATTGATTTGACAGATTAAAAAGATAAAATAGTAGATTTTTATAACATAAATATTACTTTGGATGTTCATAATGATTTTTTCATGAATTTATTTCAGTTGGTAGTATAAGAAAACTACCTCTACGAAGGAAATACAATATTTAAACAGATTCGGGGTATTCCAATTGGGGGGGGGGGGGAGATATGCAGTTCTATTTTAGCAGAATTCTACTTACATATATATGAAATAAATAATAATTTAAACAGTAACACATTGGCCTACAGATATATAGATGATGTTTTGATAGTCAAAATAATAATGATATTGAAAACATTGATTTTACATATTATCCTACGTCTCTGAGTCTGGAACCCTCCTCCCAGGTTTGTAAAAATATTAATTTTCTAGATGTGACCCTAAACACAGAAAGTCAAAATTTGATATCTAAGTTATTTGAAAAGCGAAATGATTTCGATTTTAATACCTTAAAGTTGATATATATTTGATTCCAATGTTCATGTATCGGTTAAAAGAAATATCCTAAGAAATGGCTTAATTGGAATCGAAAGACTGAGTATTAGAATTAAGGATATGATTAATGACATTTTAGAGTGGTGTCATCATGGATTCAAGGAGGGTTATCCTCGCAATTTCATCAGGAGATTACCTAGTGAATTTATTAAGAGTAGCAGTTACGGAACTGAACTGAACTCAGTGATGGATGAGAATGGTGATTTTAATGCTTTGATTGATCTAATGAGATCGAAAGATATCTTGATGAATTTTGTGGATCTGTTTAGTTTTTCATGGTTTTTCATTTTTTCATTTTTGGTCTCGGCGAGTGAAGGGGGACGTAGCATGCGTAAAGTCTGACTTAACCCTGCAGAGCATGTCGTTAGCCATGCCACTCGCCTTCTGTTCTTTTTTGCTGTTATAAATATTTTCCTTGGTTTGGTTTTAAAGTTTCGTTTTAAGTGTTAATATTGGTTATTTTGATATTTTTGATGTAGAGTTTCAATTTAGATATGGTGAGTGATAGAATTGATATTTTGTTTGTGGTTTTAAATATATGTATATATTATATATATATACATAAAGTTTTAACCCTTAACCCTTTCCGGCACAGTGTGCCTGGTTCGGGATACCTAATTTTAATTCCAAACTTACGAACGGCGCCAAGAATATTTTAGTAAAACTTTGTTTTTACAATGAATAGATAAAGTAACATGTTTTTAATTTTTAAAAAAGTCGTTTAAAAATTCCGGTGTCAGTCAATCATTTCATCACTTTACAACAAAAATTGCCCGTGCCGGAAAGGGTTAAATGCATGAATTATTCTTTCAGAATTGTTTTTTATTTCTATACTAAGGATTAGACACCAGAACTTTTTAGATAGATTTTTAACTTTATTTAGTAGCATATTTTTGTAATTTTTAAAGGATTAATATTTCTATATAAATATAGTGATTACTAAGAATTTAATTAATTTATTAAAAGTTAAATAAAAAGTGATGCATATATGCATCACTATGCATTTAAGGGTTAAAATGTATGGACCAACTTTGCCATGGGTGGTTTAAACCATTAGTATGTGGGAAGTTGCGATCCATAAATTCTTTATTTGTAAAATTTATCATTATATGCATGTTGCTTCAAAACAAGAGGAACTTAGCCTGCTTCGCTGGTTGTTTTTCCCAAACGAATCGGAGTTTGGGAATCCACTTCTTTCTTTCGCAAGCATATACTCGTGCTGGCCACACTCGCTCTGCTGTCGAATCAAATTAACCTTAAAATATAACGATTTTTTATTCTACCCAGCTTAAATTAAAATTTCTAGCGTCGTTCTTCATGCTTCTACAGGAACCGATTTGGCATTCTTCCAAGATAAATTTAATTGCTGCAGAAGCAAACTCTATTGGAAAATTCTTTCCGTTTCAGAAAAAAAGACAAAAATCACCGCAGAAGGTTAAAAATCGCATTAAATTTTCGGGAAAAATAAAAAAATTGCGAGAACAAAATTTATTATTTTGGACTGCAAGATTGGAAGAGGATTCCTCTCCGAATGTCAAAAAATTGCCGCAAAACGCGAAAAACTCTAAAAATCCCATAAAATTTTTGCTGAACATTAAAAAATTACAGAGGAGAAAATTTACGATATTGGATAAAATGCTGTACCAGAGTGTAAAAAAAATACCGGGGTACGCAAAATCCTCTAAAAATCGCATAAAATGTTAGTGAAATACATTCAAAAATCGCTGTATGAATTCCAAATAAACATTATTGAAAAGAAGACAAAATTTACTATGCTGGACTAAAAAATTCGAAGAGTATTTTCTTTACCAATAAGAAAAAAATCGATGCGAAAATCGAAAAAAAAAAAAAAAACCCGAAAAAAGAAAGGTAATCAAAAAATCCAAAAATGGCCTAGATATGCATAAATTCAGACATACAATTGCTTTATTGCCAAATCTTGTTGCTCTACATGCAGCGGTCTCGTCAGAAAACAGCACACAGACACACACACACAGAGCCAGACAGACATACAAAACATTTATCTTTATTATTACAGATAGGCGAAATTTCGATTTTATTTTGATAAAAACGGCGTAGGATAAGTACCGCATGTTGCACTTTATAACGTGTGGATCAAACAAATATAACCATAACCAGAAATTTTGTTTAATACACTGGCCTCCAAAAGTTAAGGTACAAGGACTGGATGCTTTCGATTGCACACGTTTTGTGGAATATCTACAAAAATTATTGGCGAATTGTTCTTGAACTTCTGGGATGAAAAGAACACGTTTGATTTAATATTTCTTAAGATTTAGTCGGGCCGACAATTAGTGGGCTAAAAATAAATTTAATAATAAAATAATATTTGCGATCAGCTATGCAACAGAAAATGCTGGAAATGGTTTGTCACTGCGTTAAATAACTATTTGGGTCCTGTTCAACGTTTGTGTGCATTTGTGTAAGCATAGCACTCATATTCGTAAAGATGTTAACGTTTTTGTGAAAAATTCAAAAGCTTTTTGTTTATAGCATACAGAGTTTTCCACCAAATTTAACACAACTTTCCGAAAACTTGCCAAAGAATAGTAGCAACACTATACTGCAATTAAAACATGAATATATTGAATATTTGATGAGATATAGGCATTTTTATGAGATAATTTTTAACTGCGCATGCGCGGAAGATTTCAAAATTTTTATTTCATAATTTGGTAGTCAGTATTTTGGGGCAACTTTTATAAAATGTCCAGTCAAATGTTGTGAAAACTTAGAAAGATATAGTGAGCTGATTGAAAAGTTGTGGAAAATCCCTTATAATAAAGCTATTTTTAGGAAGAAACTCACTATATCGACCCTATCTTTGTGAATTTTCGCGATATTTGACTGGACTTTTTATATAAGTTGCCCCAAAATACTGACTACCAAATTATGAAATAAAAATTTTGAAATATTCCGCGCATGCCAAGTTAAAAATTATCTCATACAAATGTCCATATATCATCAAATATTCAATATATTCATGTTTTAATTGCAGTATACTGTTGCTATTATTCTTTGGCATGTTTTCGGAAAGTTATGTTAAATTTGGTTGAAAACTCTGTATGCTATAAGCAAAAAAAAAAAAAAACATTTGAATTTTTCACAGACACAATAACATCTTCACGAATATGAATGCTATGCTTACACAAATGCACACAAACGTTGAACAGGGCCCAAATAGTCATTTAACGCAGTGACAAACCAATTCCACCATTTTCTGTTGCATAGCGGATCGCAAATATTATTTTATTATTAAATTTATTATTAGCCCCCTAATTGTCGACCCGACTAAGTCTACAAAAAGAAATATGAAATCAAACGTGTTCTTTTCATTCCAGAAGTTCAAGAACAATTCGCCAATAATTTTTGTAGATATTCGACAAAACGTGTGCAATCGAAAGCATCCAGTCCCTGTACCTTAACTTTTGGAGGCCAGTGTATGTTATTTGATTCTGTGTTGTATTTATTTAACTTCATTTATTAAATAACATTTCCGGTTTTATGTACAGTCGTGGAAAAAAAGGTAAACACCCCTACCTCTGCAAATAATTATAACAGAAGAAAGTTACAATTACCAATCGATTGGAAATAACGTCTACTTTTAAATGATGCAAATAAAATTTGCTTAGGGAACCTTCTTCAAATCAAAAACAGACCAAACTCTGTGTTTTTCAATGGCAGCACCCAATTTTGACAATATATTTTAAATCTTCGGTTCAAACTACGCCTAGAAACGAAATTTCCAGTCATTTTAATAATAAGTTTTTGAATTATAAACATTCAAAATTTGGAGCTTCTAATGTTAAATTACATTTTCATAATTTTATTAATATCTCCTGAAATTATAACCCTAATGGGATAATTTTGTGTGTGGTTACAATACTAAAAAAACTCAAACATAAATAAAAAGAATTTGTAATTAAAAAATATTTATAACATCAATTATGAAATTATTATTCGAAAAAAAAAATATGAATAGCAACATACAATTTTTTTGATAGATTTATATTTATTATGTCCTGCTTTATGCAAATTATCAATGTCAAATTTTTATTTCAAGTAACTTTCGAATTATCATTAAAAAACTTCAAAATGATGGTTTAAGGAGCCGTCTATACGTGCAGAAAAGCATAGCGTGAAAAAAAAAAATACGTTACTCATTTTATTGAAATATTTGGGCTGGTAATAGTCGAAACACATTAAGCGAGCGAAATGGTCCTATTGGCAAGAAATTATACATTAATAGAAGTGACGTAGTCATTCTGTAGAGTTTCAACAACCGAGTACAGAACTTCAATTTGGATACATCCCCTAAAATATGTCATTTTAAAATAATTCATTTCTCTGAAACTAATTGTACGAATTTCATGAAAATTTGGTTTTAGGCTAATTAAAGGACGTAGAATTTTTTTATGGTGCGCATAATAATTACGCAATTATTATGCGTAGGCTTCAATAGTTCAATTATTGCTCATTTTCTTCTATATCGAAATACTTTTGTGTGTTCCTGTAAATAAACGATAAGTTCTATGCACACCATATTCTGTAGTAAGACCTTGCAGTACACCTCAGTGATGTATATCAATTTAAATGTGTTTTAAATACTGTAATATCATTAAAATACACGGAAAGCGATTTTCCCCCATATACCGTAATGTAACGGAATTCTTTTGAATGGCCCTGTAAATGAACCAAAAATGCTACACATTTCCTTTTCAATACCGAACGAGCCATACTAATGACATAACATATATCCATTTCATGGCAATCGGACAATATTTACACGAGTTAGAGCAAGGACAGACAGATGAACAAAGAAACCGAATTCATAAACACTTTTCAACTACGGTGGAAAGTACTAAAAAAGAGAAATTTGATCCCCGACTTCATAGCAGACATATCTGTCAACGCATATTCAAAGCTAATTTCACAAGAACACAAAAATATTATTTATATACTTTTAATCAAATGAAATTCGTCCAAACAAATTTCGTTCGTACAAATATGTTTTTCAAATTAATTATAACTCTACTAAAATTAAGTTTTCTCACAAATTATAGGAGGCTATTTTCTTTCTTTTTTTTTCTGCGAAATAGAACCACAGAAATTAAATGTTTTCCGGCTCCCATTAAACGCAATGATAAAACAAAAATATTGAAAATACTTGGCCAAAAAGCGCAATTTATAGTGCAAGAATCCCCCTCCCCCCCCAAAAAAACCCCTCCATGAGTACATAGTAATAACCCTTTTAAATATTCAAAGAAACTGTCCATAAATATCTCTCATTCAAAATATCAACACAGATTAAACCCTTTCCCATTACTTCCTCATAATAATTACCTGATGTGCAAAATATTCTTTCATTCATTCCACTGAGACAAAATTATCCTTTAGCGTATTTTTTTAACCTAAAACACTTTGGTAACAAATGTTTCAAAATAAACAAATGCTATATTGACCGCAGAAAATTTTAAGAGATAAATAATTGCAAATGCGTTCTAGTATCTCTATTTATTCAGATGCTTATTAAACGATAATAGATCATTTTATACGTTAAGAACTAGATTTACTGATAGCGTAATGAAAAATTTTCCGAATGAATTGAGGAATTATTTGCGGTTAGTTTTCCACTGCTGTTTTCAATTGAAATCAATCTAAGTTCTAATGTACACGTTTTAAACGCGGTAATCAATTAAAAAAATTATAAATTCCTGCATTTTATTTGGATGCAGTCAAATAGTGTTTCGTAATTTTTGAAATGGACTTTCTATTCAAAATCGAGAATTAAAATTTTTAAGGCATAAATTTATAAATAAATGAATTTTGCTTAAACGTTTCAAAAGGTACTTTTTATAAATTTAATGATTTTAAACTCGAGTTTTGCTGTTTCTTTTTTTTTTTGGGGGGGGGGGGGGGGGGTAAAAATCGACGCTTTTAAATTATGTAAAATTGTTCAATTTTAGTATGGAATATTGAAGAGGGGTGTTGTTGTGCTATCTTAAAAAAAAAAAAAAAATCCCTGAATTTTTGCAACTCCATGTTCAAAGAAATTCATTGTAATTCCTATTCCTCATTTCTGATGTGTAACTGAGCTATATATTTGGCAACATAATTCATAGGTATATAATTTTTTTAATTTACTCATTGAAAATTAGAAGCAAAATAAGAAAAAAAAGCACGAAGTGTATTTTTAGTTGGAAAAATACTGGTTAGGTCAAAAGTTAGACAAAACTGTGCTGGGTTTTAGAAAGTCAAACTTAGCTTTTTGTTAAGGAAATGCTAAATGAAAACATTTAATATATATATTAATATATATATATACGATTTATGCGTACAAAACATGTCAAGCAAGAGCTTTTTTCTTACCAATTTTCAGATGTTTTTCTGATCTACTATTTGTTTGAATGTTTCGTTTATGCTCTGCTTTGCACAGTCAGAATCGGAGAAAGTGATGGTGACCTGGCACCAGGCACCAAGTCGGAAAAGCGTTTAATTAGTGGTGCAAGTTGTTACTATTCATGCATTGGGGATTGATGAAATTTAAAATAAATTTTTAGCACCACACATCTAACAAAGTCACCTATAACTAGAGAGTGAAGATGCGCACGTCTCAAAAGAAACGATTGAGGACGTTTTTAGTGAATGTTGTTCTATTTTAGAGACACGAAATTGAATTCTTGAATAAGGCAAATGAATGAAGACGCTGCCATTAAAAACCGTATGTTATTTAATTAACAGGGTCTTTTCGGTAACATATTAATGGAATATTAGGTTCCAACATAGTAACAGTGTTTTTTTTTATCCTAATACGTTAAATAATGCCCATCCCTACTCTACATAGCTCCATTATTTGTACTAGGGGATTTAACCAGGGGTTTTCAAGTCAGATAACAGAGGCAAAACATATTTTTTATCTAATTCTAATTGATTTTTTACACGTAAGTTTTTTAGCTTGCCCATTAAAAACACCAATAAAAAGAAAATTGCCCAGTTAAACTGATGGCATTGAGCTCACAGGCTATTCACACTAATTGTATATTATACTCTTATTTCAAAGAATAATGCCATTCGAAAAATAAAAGGAGGGATTAATTCCCGTTGCCCCCTTTATACTTAACCAAAGTACCTCCGAATCTAATCAGGGAAGCTCCTTAACATATTAAACTGGTATACCAAATTTGAAGCAAATGAGATAATTCTGCATAAAAAACCATTTCGCTAAATTAAGGGGGGTATTAGCTCCCCCATTTCTCCCTTTATGCTGAACCAATGAACCTTCAAGTCTAATCAAAAAAGCTCCTTATCAGAATGAACTTAGAAAAAAAAGTTAAACTAAATCAGATAATTCTGCATGAAAACCCATTTATCTAAATTAAGGGGAGGGGCAATTGCCCCTCTTTCCACCTTTTATACTTAACCAATGAACCTCCAAATCAAATGAAGGAAGCCATATCGGAATAAACTGGTACATCAAATTTGAAGCAAATCGAATAATTCTGTATGAAAAACCCATTTATCTAAATTAAGAGCAGACTAGCTTCCGTCCCTCTTTTATACTTAACCAATAAATCCCCAAATCTAATCAAGGCAGCTCCTTAACATAATAAACTGGTATACGAAATTTGGAGCAAATCGAATAACTCTGCATGAAAAACCCATTTATCTAAATTAAGGGGGGGTAGCCCCCTTTTCTCCCTTTATACTTAACTAATGAGCCTCTAAATCTAATCAAGCCATCTCCTGAACATAATAAACCGGAGAACCAAATTTGGAGCTAATCGAATAATTCTACATAAAAAACGCATTTATCTTAAATAAGGGGGGGTAGCCCCCTTTTCCCCCTTTATACATAATAATGATCTTCCAAATCTAATCAGGGAAGCTGCTTAACATAATTAACCGGTATACCAAATGTTTAGCAAATCGCATATTTCTGCATGAAAAACCCATTTATCCAAATTAAGGGGGCGGGGGGGGGGGTAGCCCCCTTTCCTCCCTTTATATGTAACTAATGAACCTTCGAATCTAGTCAAGACAGCTCCTTAACATAATAAACCGGTATACCAAATTTGGAGCAAATCGAATATTTCTACATGAAAAACTCATTTATCTAAATTAAGGGGGGGAGCCCCCCTTTCCCCCCTTTATACTTAAGTAATGAGCTTCCAAATCTAATTAAAGAAGCGCCTTAACATAATAAACCGGTATACCAAATTTGGAGCAAATCGAATATTTCTGCAAGAAGAACCCATTTATCTAAATTAAGGGGGGGACTATCCCCCCTTTTCCCCCTTTATCATTAACCAATGAACCCCAGAAACTAATCAGAGAAGCGCCTTATCAGAATGAACCTAGAAAAAAAAAATTGAAGCAAATCGGATATCTCTATCAAGAGTTATCGCGTTACGTACATACTCACATATTCACATACAGATCTGGCGGGCACATAAGCTCTCAGGCTGTGATAGCCTGTGAGCTAAAAAAAGCATCTTATATCAAAAATATCAATCATCTATTCAATATTTTGCAATAAATATCATTAAAAGCAATGCTTTCGTATTAGCCCCATGCAGGAGTTTATAGCCGAAAAAATCGTCAAAGATTTTTTCAACTTACTGCAGCCTTTTAGATTCTGATAATTTTAGCGGTTTAACCCTCTCGCTGCGGAACCCGAGATAATCTGGGGGATGAATATTTCCGTCTAATTAAACCTCCTTGATCATTCCCACCAGTTTTTTTTTTTATTATAAATTTTGCCTTATTTAATCGGAACATTTTCCCGATTAAATTAGACAAAAATTGTTGTTTTGAAAAACCGGTGACAAAAGAATAAAAATTCTTAAGTACACAATTTTTGAAGCTATTTTGATAAAACAATTAATGCAGCGAGAGGGTTAAGCGTATAGTTCGATTACATGACAGTAACATTTGTGTTTTGTTTATATTATATTATATTATTTCTTTATTGTTGATTTTTTAATTTTGTTTTGGAATATTAGCTGGAAATAAAGGCTGATCTATTTATATTGTTTAAAATGCAAGCGGATTAATCATTCGTAATTGGGCTGCACGCGATAGAGATGGATATAAAAATAATTCATATTTGAAAATCATTTTAAAAACTATAAACAATTAGCAGACTGAGATGCAGTTTTCAAACAAATTATATTTGAAAATGTATATTTTCCTATTCGGCGGTATAAAAATTTAAATTATTCAATTACATGTACGTTAAATTTGTGTTCCATTTATTTATTAATCAAGTTTTAATTTCATTATGGAAAATTAGAGGGAGACAAATGCTGAACAATTTATATTGTTTCAAGTGCATTTGTATTCTTCCGTAGGGAGGCAGCATGCGATGGAGATAGATTCAAAAAATTCCTACAAGAAAATTATTTCAAAAACCACAGTAAATGAATAAATACCGATATACTTTTCAAATAAATTGCATCTTAAAGTACATTTTTACCCCTACACGCCGGTGTAAAAATTGGAAATATGCGATATTTAGAAGTTTATAAAAATTGCAATAGCGAAAATAAAAAAAAAACTGAAATTTAATCCTCAGCCATTGCCATTCGCAAACTGACGTCAGATTTACGGATGGACAAGTCTATTTTTCTTAACATAGATAAAGCTTTTAATGACTATCTTATTCATGTTAATTGATAGCAGTAAGTTTTAAGTTAATGATGCAGTAATCAATCAAGAAAGTTCAGATTTAAAATAATGATATTTTTTTCAAGTTTAAAATAATGATAACTAACTTTGATCCAAGTTACAGCTATAAAGTTATAAACATTTAAAGAAATATGACTATATGGGGAATAAATATTAGGAATCTATATCTTTTGTCTCATAACAAATGCAGGATTCGGACAGTGTTACCACTAAATTTTAACAGTATTTTCAAAGTATTTCACTGCAGAAAAAAATATTGCAAAATCTGTGAATAAAGGTGGTGTCTGTGAATTTTGTGTTTTAAAAATTAAATGTAAATTTTCTTATCATTAATAGTCGTGCCAGAGTCCTTGGAAATTCCAAGGAGTGTGCGAACCTTGCAAATGTCAAAACATTAAAAATATTGAATTAATTGTATTTTATAGCTTCAATATTTAAAGACTAGTATAACTGATAAGTGCCTAACATTTTAAAGATTTCAAATCAATTGTAGAGCGATGCACATTTGATTAGTTTGCATTAAATTTACTTACTTTAAGTAAAATGTCATTTCTATCAAAGTAGCAGTATTATCAAGTATGAGATGGTAATCAATTTCGTCTGTCGATTGATTTATATACCATCAAAAGCTAAATTAATTCTTAACAATAGATTGAGGGATATAGATGAACAAGGCATGTTGTATTAGAATGAAAAATGAAACATTTAGAAAATATAGTATCCGATTAGATCAGATTGTTTAATTAAGAATTTTTATCCAAGATAGACTGTTTTTAAACCCATATTAGAAAACGTTGCCTCAGGGTAACAATATACGTATGTATTCCAATACCTTTGTTGTTTCCATACCGGTAATTGTGAAGAAAATTCTTTTATGACAAAAAAATCTGCGATAATAAAAGACAAATTTCTATTCAGGAAAAGTTGTGTGAAATGAAATGTTACCATTTTAAAGAAATAATTCCGGCTTCCCACTAGTGTTGGAAATCACACCGGAAAATTTTAAATAGCAATTTGATTTTATTTTATTTGTGGAATATCCATCATCTTATAAAACAATAATGACTATTTAAACTTACTGGTGAGAATTTGGAATCCCCAAATAAAAAATCAGTCAGATGCGGCAATACTGTGGCATTCCGCTATTCCGCATCTGGCTGAATTTTTATTTAGGGATACCAAGTTCTCACCAGTAAGTTTAAATAGTTATTACTGTTTTATAAGATGATAGATATTCCGCAAATGAAGAAAAGAAAATTGCTATTAAAAATTTTCCGGTGTGAATTCCAACACTAGTGCGAAGTCGATCGAATAGTGATGACGTCACACTCGCGTCCCTGGCCTTGAGCATAGCTGCCAACTTGTACGGATTTTTCTTACCACTAAAATTTAATAGAAAATTTTGTTATATTAACTTATTTAAACGTTCAAACTGCTTGAATTTCGGTGATTCAATTAGCTAAAATTTACAATAAAATTTTAGTGGTATTAAAAATCCGTACAAGTTGGCAGCTATGCTTGAGTGTTTTGATGGCAGCGATTAAGGACTTGACATTAAATAACCGAGGATTTGAACGGTGCCAAATGAGAATATTTTGATTCGAACTAGAAATTTCTTCATAAAATAAATAAAACATAAATCACACAGAAATAAGTTAAACAGTTTTAAATAAAAATTCTGAAGTGGAAAATACACTTATACAAACTCGAGTAAAATCGCCGGTATGTTTAGTGGTAACACGTTTCCTTCGAATGTAGCATTTCTAATTTCTAAAAAAAACTGAAAGTTGAAAGGGAATGAAATTTTCGTTTAAAAATTCTCTTTGCCTCAAATGCTTGAAAGAAAAAAGAAGGAATAAAATAAAACATATTTTGCCGCATACTTATGTTTTCTATATCCCACTTTTTCACCATGAAATATTACTTTTTAAAAAGTTTTATGATTTTTTTTTCGACTGAAAAGATTAAAGATTCATCCAAAAAGTATGAAAGAGGGCAAAGTGAATGTGACTGGAAAGATAAATGATTTTGTTAGAAAGTTATTCCGCTTATGGAATGGAAGCAAACAGATAAGGGAAAATACCCAAATGTTTTAAGAAAGAATTTTGCTTTTTTTTGTTCTTTTACTTCCCAAAATCGATATAAGAAGTAAAAGAACAAATTTCATTATGGAGATTCATAAAAGAACGTTTTATGAATCTCCAATAATTTGAAGTTGTAAATTACATTTAGTAAACATTTCAAAATAAAAATTTAAATATTTATTATTGAATTTTTTTAAAAGTTACATTTTTTTTGCAAAAAACTACACGTTTACTCGAAACGCCAGTGTAAATACACACAGGGTGTCTACAAATTAGTTGGGCAATTTCGTAAGTTAAGAACTTCCTAAATAAATAAATTAACTAGTTGAAAGTCAGACTAGTAGTAATATTGCCGAGGTTTATTCATAGATGGCGTTAGGTGTCATAACTGACGCTATCGCTTAGCGAGCAGTAATCATTCTTGTTCGGCATTACGATAATGGAGACGTGCAATGGTGCTGAAAAAGCGAAACGCTGTCATGTGATTTCATGGTTACATTTACAGAGCCACGACAAATGTTCGATGTGACTTCCTTTCGTGACTCTGATTTCTTAAGTCTAATTTGAAGGTAAGTCATGAAAAAAAATACCTGGATTTTTTTTTTTCAGAGAGTAGGAAGTGCAGCATGGAACACAGCAATGAACTATTTTCTACTAAACAAGTTGGAAATTGCTCGTCAAACGTAACAAATGAGGTGCGTTCGTACTATAATTAGTTTTATAAATATCTTTTTGGACCGGATATGACACTGAATGTATATTTTAGTGCACTTCATAAGTGCCTATCAATTTCATTCATTTCGGAAGGCTGCAACATCATTTAAATGCACTTGAAATAATTTTTTCCTATTGGCCGCAATGTAACAGAAAATTTTGACTGTCCCTGTAATTAAACTATACATCCGATTTTCAAAGAATTTGAAATGACTCGACAAAATCTTGCAACAATTATATATTTAAAATTTCAGATCATTCGGGAGGCTGTAACATGATTAAAATGCACTTGAAATATTTTTTTTCCCATTGGCCGTAACGTAACGTTAAACTTTTGACTGTCCCTGTAATTAAACTATGCATCCGATTTTCATAAAAGTTGAAATGACTCGACGAAATTTAGCAACAATTATACATTTAAAATTTCAGACCATTCGGAAGGCTGTAACATCATTAAGATGCGCTTGATATCTTTTTTCCCATTGGCCGTAATGTAACGTTAAACTTTTGACTGTCCCTGTAATTAAACTATGCATCCGATTTTCATAAAAGTTGAAATGACTCGACAAAATCTTGCAACAATTATATATTTAAAATTTCAGATCATTCGGAAGGCTGTAACATCATTAAAATGCGCTTGATATCTTTTTTCCCATTGGCCGTAATGTAACCGAAAACTTTTGACTGTCCCTGTAATTAAACTATGCATCCAATTTTCATAAAAGTTGAAATGACTCGACAAAATTATGCAACAACTATATATTTTAAATTTCAAACGATTCGGTTGGGTAGTTTTTGCGCTATTTTATGCGGACGGACTGAACGACGACTATAGGTGCTACGCATTTATATAATTACGAACGCAACCTAGAAAGAAATCAAAAATCACAAATTCATTTAAGTAATACCTAAGAAAACACGAGTGGAAAGCAAAGATAAGAAAATTCCCCATTAGACGCAGTGGGTAAAAGCCCCACACTTCTTTGGAGCGAAAATATGATTCCCCAAAAACAAAGTGATTTCGACTCTTTGTTACGGCCGTATAAGAAGAATCGAGTTTGGTCGTGGTTCGGGTCTCCCAAATGGTCTGCTAACAGAATATCAATATCTTCTTAGAAAAATTTTCTTCTTAGATTTTTCTTGCAAATTGTGCAGGAATCTTCCATGAAATTCCACCATGAAATACCATCCTACCATGAAATTTTCTATTAAAAAATCTTAGCATTCTGTTTGTGGACCATTTGGGATCTCTGTATGTTATATTGGTTTGATAAATAATAATTTTAAAAAGCGTTAACAATTTAATATGAAATACAGTTATTAATCATTTTATTATAAAAGTAAATTTCAGTAGTATTTTATATAGTTTCACGTAATTATAACAAGATATTAATATCCATAGCGTTATTGCATGTTACTAACTAATGAAATGACTAATTTACATTTTTTTATAATTCCTATAATTACTAATTAATAATTATAACTTTATTAATTAAAGAGTAGAAACATAGATTATTTTAGCAATTAGAGGTTTAATAGTTTTGGAAACTTAATATTCTTGTTAGCTGTTCAATCCAATTTAAATTTAAAAAAAAATCTGATTTTAATAAATTCAAAAATCATCATTTTTTTACACCTTATTTATTTATTTATTTTTTTGTCCTCAAGGTTTTTCATTTGGAAAATGTTCAAAATATAATATTACCTACATTGTGATGCCTTAACTTTATTTTTTTCTTTTATATTCAATTTAAAACCACGCAAAAAACTTCTAAAATAATATTAAAATGCTATTTATTTCATTAAAAACGAAAAGTTATACGCAAAATTATATCAACAAGGCCAGTTAGTGGAAACAGTAATAGACCGGGAGCCGGCAGCACAGACAATCACCTCATAGAGTTCACGGCTGAAATTCCAGAATTAGTTAAAACTCGATTCCCATATTAAAACACAATCGGTCTGCCAAGTCATATCTTGGTGGAAAACACCTAAAAACTCGATTTTAGGGATTGACTCGTAGATTTACCATTGCGTTTTCCTGCTCCCAGTCTTCCATGTTTTTTATGTCTTTGGGTGCAGGGAAACACAATGGTAAACCTACGAGACAACCGTTAAAGTCGGGTTTTTAGGTGTTTTCTTCCAAAATATGACTTGGCTGACCGACTGGGTTTTAATATGCGAATCGAGTTTTAACTAATTCTGGAATTTCAGCCGTGAACTCGATGAGGTGATTGTCTGTGCTGCCGGCTCCCGTTCTATAAGGTTGGAAACAATATAATATCAATGGTTCCAGTGGCGCCATCTAACAAGTAACCAACTAACTAAGCAGCGGTAGATCGCACACATCACTACCTAAATTTGAAAGTTTAAAAGAAATATTAATGAAGCAAGGTTCCCACTCGGCCCGTTTTCTGAATACTACCCTTTTCATAGAAAAATCTTTTCTATAGGTTTTTCTTGAAAATTTTATAGAATCCTACGGAGAAGATTATTTTTGTTTAGTTGTAAAAATCTATCACGAAAATTTATCTTCAGAAATACTGGTATCCGAAAACGAACCAACGAGAGCCTTTATTACCCCATTTGTGAGAGAGTTTGCTTTTTTTCACCCGACTGCTAAGAAGGGCTACGTGTTTCACGCGTATCTGGGTATGTGGATTTCATTATACCCTTGAAAAATCCCAACAGCAGGATAGATTTTAATGAATGAGGTCTCTATCGATTCGTCTTCACTGTCCGATGGTTATAGGCTAGGTATTGTTTTTATAAATTCAAAATGGCGGTAGAGACGAAAATTTTTTTTACGCACCCTATTGAGTGGCATATCATTGGATAGGTCTTTCAAAATGAAGACGATGTTTTATTGACTATTTTACAGTCAGAAGCTCCGTTTAAATATTACACGTCCTGGAAGTTGTGTAGGTAGGATCTCTAGCTTTACTGCAACTCTAACCTCCATAGACATCTATAGGCCTCATTAAAACAGTGTTTATAGATAGGAACTAACAATTAAACACAACTTAAAAGTCATCAATACATGTAAATAAAAAAATAGGTAAGTAATATAAAAAATAGTTTCACATTGATGAGAAATAATTAATTAGTTCGCTTTTTATGCAGTCGGTTTTTTGATTTTTTAAATTTAATTTTTGCTTGTTTTCAGGAATTTGTTTAAATATAACTGCTATATATGTAATAGAAGAATTATTACATTATACAAATCTGAATATTTTGGTTTTAGATTCTGTAAAATAATCGTAAAAATGGATAAAATAAATTTACCTGAAAAAATATTAATTTATTTCTGAGAAATCGGAGAGTACCAATTTTGGAACCCAATGTAGGAATAAATGGATTAATTCAAACGTTTTTATCCCTTTGATTACAGGTCAGGACATATAAGGCCCAGTGGACTATTTTTTATTTTATTTGTGCAATATTTTGAAAAACAACCTTTGCATTTAGGATATTAGGATATTTTTAAGAGAAATTAACCAAAAAGAAATTTGTTTTGTAAAATTGTGGTATAAATGAGTATAAAAATAGTCGGCAATCACCTATAGAAGTTATCTTGCATAAACTAGGTAATTGAGACTTCCTTACCATAAATTAAACTATATGTTAATAAAGGCAAAAATTTCTTCTTAACACCATAAAATTAAAAGATACGCAAGATCTTTCGAATGAACTTTGTCATTCTTTGTCACGTGTAAAGAAGACCACACTGAAGGCAGGGGCAAGACTAGCGGTAATGCATCTTTTTTGTGCCTGACGAAGAAAGACAAAGTTTTTTCGAAAGTCCTTGGTAATCTCTTAAATTTATAGTGTTATTAGGACGTTGTTTGCCATTATTTGCGGATCACGCGAGTATGTTTAACATTTTTGTAACCTATATCTTATTTTTATTTTTTTTATTTACAACATAAAATTGATTCTTTTTTTAGATAGACTTTTTTTTAAATGACTAAATGTAGTGAACTGGTATATTCTTTCCTCACTATTATTGATCATGAATTTTTGTTACGTTTAAACTTGATTTTGTGAATCACTTAATCACGGGCCTACCACTCTGTTCATTTCTTGAATACCACCTTAAAAAAAATGGATTCAGAATTTTTTTTTTTTACAAATTTTGTAGAAATATACCCAAAAGGTAATTTTTGTTGCAAATGTAAAATCTAGCATGAAAAATTAAGTTATTTTACGAAATACTTGAATTGAAAAAACAGAACAGTGTGAGTCCTGTAATGATGTCACATAGGTTTGTGTTTTATGACAACCGATTATCTACACGAGGAATATAATCCCGATGGGGATCTTTCTAAGGTAACCTAACCCATATTTATGCAAGGTTCGAAGAAAACCATGGAAAACTCCAATCGATTAGCATAGTTGCCAACCTCCCGCTTTTTTGGATACCAGTAAAATCTTACAAAAATGTTCGCTTTATTTAATTGCGTAAATTGTGCGATTGCATACAGAGAGTATATTTGTATAAAAATATTGGTATGAAAAAAAATCGGGAGGTTGGCAACTATGGATTAGGTTCCAACCCAGAACCTCCCGTCTACCAGCTTTTAGTGCAGAACCTCTCAGCCACTGGTGGGGCATGAGTCATATAGTAGAGGTTGATGCTAAGGCTTGACTAAGGATGGACATATGGGGTCACGGACCCAAACTCCTTGAAATTTAGGTTGACATAAATCTGTAAAGTTTTTAAAAATTCTGTCGACATTCATGATTTACATAACTTCATATTGTATTAACGAAAGATGAAAATACTAAACCATAAATTAATTTTGCTTATCTTTATCTTAAAATTATACTCTTTTAATATAAGGAGTGAATCTTGTTAAAGCATACCTATAATCTGACATTTTGTTGTTTTTCAAACAAATGTCCCTCAGATAAAAAAAAAGAATTATTAAATAATCGAGATTATTAAATATATTTTTTAATTTGTGCACAATAATTTGCCTTATGTCTAAATTTTGCTGAAAGTATTAGTTCTGATTACACTTATTATATGTAGAGGAGATACACCCATGAGAATTATTTGATCCTATATTACGTAGTACTTGAATACAAATGGTTGTGTGTGTGTGGGGGGGGGGGGGGGAGGCATATCAAATCTGTGAATAGCGCCCAAAAGTTACACCCGTACTTTGGAAATTGCGATTTTTGAGCATGTAGAACACCCAAAAAATATTCTGAACTACTAAATTCGATTTCGTAAAATACAACATTTCATATCGGGTTTATTGCTTGTTCATGGATATGCTTGAAAATTTCTTGGAACGTATATTTAATAATTAATGATAATGAGAGACCTTTAAAACATTCTAACAAACTGTACAAGAAAAATTTTGCATTTTTGAAAGGCAAAACTTAAGACGTACCAGTCTAAAAGTATGTTATATCGAAGATTACTAGATTTTACTTTAGTTTATTTTGAAACAAAATCAGACAATAAGGAAAAGTTTGATAAAACAGTATACCTTATTATTCATTGCTTCTTGGAGCCAGAATTTACAACGGAATTTTATGTAACTTTGCGTACATATTCTGTACCTTCTTTTATCACAATCACAATATCATCTTAACTCTAAATGTCTAAATATACCAACAACCGGCCATTTCACCGGTACAAAAGGAAAATATTTCGATTCGAATCGGAAATTTCTGCATAAAATAAAGAAAATGTAAATCACATAGAAAAAAGTTAAATAAAAAATATTAAAGGGTTTTAAACAAAAATTCTGGTGTGAATTATTTTTGATTGAATTGTTATTTATTATTTTTATAAAACTTGAGTAAAATTCCTCGTATGTTTAGCGTTAAATATATGATCAGTTTGCAAATTTTTATTAATAAATGATTATTTATAAATGGTCAAATCATTTGGTCTTATCCGATTGGCTGGGTAGAAACGCATGAATATATTAATGCTACAGAAAAATCTTACAGTCTAGATTTATTTTGAAAATGAGCAATATATTTTATTTTGCAAATGAAGAACTAAACTAATAGTATTCCATTTATAAGTCTAATGAATTAATATTTAAAGAGAAAAGGATAATTAATTATCTTTGTTAAAACTTGAGAAATTGCAGAAAAGAATTCACATTTTTATCAGCCTTATAAAAATCATAATCACGCTTGTCCATTTAATTTTGACCGACTGTACTTCAAACATTGTTTATGGGTTATTCAATCACTTTATCACTTTTAGGGTTCCGTACTTAAAAAGTAAACACGGAACCATTATAAGATCACTCCTGTGTATGTCTGTCTGCCTGTCACAGCCATTTTACTCGTAAACTATGGAACGTGGAAAGTTCAAATTGGGGAAGTAATAAAGACTATTTACCCACATATTTACCGATTATTAAACATTCACAAATATATTTAGGAAAAATATAGATGGGCCAATTTCGTTACTTAAAATATATATATGTTCTTTGTATATCATGTGGGGTATCGTGTGAAACATTTTGCAACGCTGAACTCAAAAATACATTTATTTTAAATTGAGGTATTATATTTTCAGAGATATCGTCGAAAATGTAGTGCAAATATATCTTACCCCCCCCCCCCCCAAACTATTTCCGAATCTACTGAAACTAAAATTATGAAAAAAATTAAAGTTAGTAGACGTTAATTTAAACCTTGCAGGAAAATTATAGCGATTACCCTAGGTCACATATTTTTTGAGAAAAGCTCATTTTTCCGTTACACACAAATTTTGATTTGCGGGCATTGATCAAAGGTGCTCAGGAGCTAACGTAGCAGAAGTATAAAAGGAATGTTGATAATGATTTTCGAAAACAATCGTCGGTAATTAGCGGAGATATTAACCCTTAAAGGCACGGACGGTTTGGACATATATAATAACAGGGGTGCCGTACTCTATGTATCATCGGCTTTTAAAGTCTAGATAACACCTTTTAATAATATATTTGTGCAATATAATGCCCAGTAGCAGTATAAAAGCACACTGCAAATAGAGGCGTCTTAAATTCAGACACATATGTGACTGAAAAAGAAATTCAGACACTTAAGTGTCTGAATATGAAATTTCAGACATCATAAGTGTCTGAATTTAAGACCCTTAAGTGTCTTACTGTGATCATGGTATAAATGAACTGAGAAAAATGTCTGAATAATGATCATGTGTCTGAAATTAAGACATGTAGAAATTCAGACACTTATATGATTGAATGTAATACAATTGTATCATATGTATGATGAAACGACGATTGTATATGAGGAACCCTGCGGCCAAAGGATATAAGTGAAAAAATTTAGATTTGGAATAAATTGAATTTAACGATTAACATCAATAGTAAGTGACTGACTTAAAATATGAAGCTTTTGCTAATTTCATAGCGGTCTTTCAATTCTTATTTTAATAACTGTGGAAGGAAAGTGAAGTACAATATATTTTTTAAATTTTAAGTACAGATTAAAGAGGTTAAGTAGTATATAGAGCTTAAGTAGTTGATCTCCAGAATGCAACACATAATTAGGAAATCTCTTATATTTTGCGTTTTAGTTTAGCAAACAAGGCAGAGGACTTCAGGCACATCTGTCCAACGTTTCCCCTCCCTATATTTTTCTTCTGAGAGCAATCATAAAAGAAATAGCCTTATTTCCAGATAGCCTGTATACTGATCTCAGTTTTTTTCAATTTTGTCACTTATAGCCTTTCGCTTCTGGTGTCCTCATATGCAATTGTATCGCAATATATCTGGCAGCACCGTCATAAAACGTTTTCGAATGGATGAAATGCTTTGCCATCCACTAAATTTGGTATTAGTGTATAAAATAAGCAACTTAATTTGACCATGGGGACGTCTGCCAAAATTGTAAATGCCCGTTTACTAACTTTCGAACTAAATTATTTTTCGTGCAAAAGTACAAGCTAAAGAAACTTTTCCCAAAATATAAATTTCTCAAAAACTACTTCCACTCATAGGTATGCTCATGGCTCACTCATAGGCCGTTCCCTAAATACAAAGAGATATCATTGCTCTTAGAAAAAAATGTAGAAAGGGGAGAGGATCAACAGATGTGTCTGGAGCCCCCTACCTAGTTCGCCTAACTAAAACGCAAAATATAAATATGAAATAAGCTAAACCAAGAATCTTTTGTGAGAACACCTTGTACAAGATAATTTTTATATAAAAGGAATATAAAAAAATTAACAAGTAAGAAGTATTAAATATTAAATAGATATATAAAAATAAATTTCTAACAATATTTTTCAAAATGCAGAACATTTCTTTCCCTCTAGTGGAAGGTTTTGTCCTTCTGAACACCCCTTATCTAAGATAAATTTTAAATATACGAACGTCAAAAGGAAATATTTAAAAATTGATTTCTATTAGTGGTTTAGGAAGAGAGGGGGGGGGGGGGGTGCTCCTCTTACGAAAATTTCTTGGTTCTTTTTTCTCTTAGTGTTCAATTATGTAATCATTTCGAAGAATAAATGTTATTTTTTTAACTAGCGTTACGACGATTTTTTTAATTTATGATATGTTTTTTACCTCTCTTACTGAAAGAATAAAAACTGTAATAATTATATTTATATAATTTATAAGTGTAAACATTACGAAAAACGCCAAAAAAAGAAAATAAAATGCTTCTGATTTCTTCTTATACAACGTTCCACTTTTCCCGCTGATAAAAAAAAGTTTTAACAACTTATCATACTGTAACCCGTAGACTGACGTAATGAATAAAGCCATCTGTTTCCAATGGAAATGCTGACTCGCAGCTTTTTTTTCTTTGAGAAGCGAATCTGTGTTGTGAGTCCGGAGTCCGTTCTCGTATTCAAATTTAAACGTTCTTCAACAGTTCACATCTTTGACCGGTCCGGATTTTTTACTGTGAAAAATGTTGTCATTATGTTATTACTGCGGCTGCGTTATTAGTGGAAGCGTTATATTTAGAAGTTTCTTGCATTCTGGATGGCTGGAGGGATCTTATGTGCTTCATATATGGATATAACGACTGAAATTACATCCGGATTACTCTACAAATAGTTCCCAACAGAGACAGTATTACTTTTCATTGCTTTTCGTCAAGAATATAGTTATTCATCTCATTAAACAAGAAAACTAACCCCAGACCTACAAACTAGTCCCGCGGGCTCTGTTTTCAGAATGGAAAATTTCCATTATTTAAACAGGGCTAGCAGGATATAGGAAGGGGTTTTCTTCAAAAAAGAAGCAAGTTTTTGTCTCTTTCATTCATAATGACAGTTATTTTAAATCAAGTCATATCGATATCAGTAAGTGTTTTTGATATTTTGTTTATAGTACCACATAAAATGTTGCATGAAATATAACTTAGGTTTGAATTTGTTTGCGAAAAAAAAAACAGCTAATTCTAGAAATATATATTTTTACATACTTGTAATTCTAGAACTGCAGCTCCAGAATTATATATTATATTTTTTGTGTGAGTGTAGGCTAATTTGATTATGTAAAAACATCAGTAATATTATGTAAAAAATTGGTTAACTTAGAATGTCTATAAAAATAAAGCAAAAACGTAAAATTGTCGAAACTTTTGTTGAAGAAGAAATACTTTGTTTGGATTTAAAAGAAGTAAAAAAAAAAAAAAAAAAAGGTTGTTTTTTAAAAGGTTAATTTAGCGTTTTGATGAACATGTTGAATTCCTTGTAACGTTTTCTATCGCAGTTATAACCACATTTTATTTTAAACTTACTTTTAAATTAATTGTTTGTTCGCTATGAAGGATATGCAATTCACTCGAAGTTTAATATTGGATAAAAATTGGAAAATTAACAAACATCTATCGTGATTTATTTTTTATATTTTATAATTAGAGATGTATAATTTTCGAAAAAAACCTTTTTAGCCAAAAATCAGTTTTTGGCAAAATTGATTTGTGTTTTGAAATCCGATTTGTCAAAACTTTTTTGTGTCACCTTAAATATATATATAGATATATATTCTGCATGATATTATTTGGTTTCAAAGCAATTTTTAATTATATGGCACACCCGTATATTCTCTAAACTATACAGTTGAAAGGGAAAAAAATTCTGCAATTTTGTGATTATTATATGTAAAATCAGTTTTCGAAATTTTCATTTTTTAATAGCACATTGTATAGAATATAAATTATTTACAGCTATAATTCCATTTCCTCAAAAAAAAAAAAAATCATTATTTACTTTGATTTTTTTGTTCAAAATTTTAAATTTTGGATTTGCAAAACATGAGAAATTGAAAACTAAGCTTATTTTATTTTAAGGCTGTTCTCAAATCCAAAAGGGCAACTTTATGACGCAAGTTTTAATTTATTTTTGTTGGGAAATGAATGAAACTGGCTGGTGTTGTTGTTCAGAAACTATGTTATCGAACTGTTTTCTCCGTTTTTTTTTTCAAACGCAACAGGTCTTTCAGAAAATAGTGTCCAAGTGGGCGTTTTGAACCTAATTTCTGCGTGAAAGAAGAATAACCACTCAAGAAAGGGCAAAAAACGTGTTTGTCATGTGATCAAAATCGCTTATAACTCAATAGGTAATTTATGGATCAAAAAATGGAAAACACAGTTCGATTCCATGCTCAGGCTTTCCAATTTTATACCTTTCCGTTAAAAAATGAATTTGTAAATGTGTCAAAACGTTTTGTGCTTGTTGAGCAGAGCAGTTGAGAACAGCTTTAAGTTAAAAGGTTATTACAAGTTTAAAATGGAAATTAGAAAACAGCTAGAGTTTTGTATATTTCCATGCATAACTACATTTCGCACAAAAAATTGCGGTTTTCCTCAAAGTTCATTTATACAAACAAGGCCAAAAAAAAAAAAAAAATGTATATTTAGGCAAAATAGGTTTTGAAACTAGAAGTGACTTTTCCTGTGTGTTATTATATATATGTGTGTGTGTGAACATGAAAACAAATCATAGAAGCATTAGAATGAAGCTATCGTGAAATTCTGAATATTTTATAATTAAATTCTCAATTTTTCTTATGGTAAATAAACCCCTCTTAAAAAAAATAAATAAATAAATAATAAAAAAAAATATCGAATTTATTCTTTAAATGAAGAGTTTCATACTCAATTTTTTTTAAATATTGGGTTCTTATATGCTGCAAATTTTGGGGAATCTAGTATTAGATTTTATTTAACACGGAAATAAAAATGCAAAAAATGCTTAAACTGGGAATTGCATTGGGAATATGTTATTTAAATAGGAAAAATTTGAACTACAAAGCAGGGATGGAATTCTTTCTGAAGGAGTGAATTCTTTTTTATAAATGGAAATAATTTGTTACCATAAAGCGGAGCTGATTACAGCATGGGCAAACTGGGCTGTTTCTATGGGCCTTTAGCTTTACGGGCCCCTAAATTCTGTATGAAATTTCCATAAAGCTGATATTTTAAGTTTGTTTTGATCTTATACTTATTTTAATAAATATTTTGTACTTTTAGAACATGATTAGGTTAAAGAAAATGATATATTTATCCAAATATGTATTTGACGGCATCGAATAGGCTTTTTTTTTTTTTTTTTTTTTTTTTTTTTTTTGTAACAGTATACGAAGGCAGTGGGGGAAGGGGGCGAATGAATACTAGGTCTTCGGACTAGAATTAATCTGAAGTTCACTAAAAGTAATAAACATTTTTGATGCCGTAGGGCATATATGTCACATAAATACATATTTATATATATATATATACATACAATTATCCTGTTCTAAAACTACAAAATACTGATTACAATCCTCATAGGGTCAAAACTGATTTAAAATATCAGCTTTATGAAAATTTCATATCCAATTTGGGGTACCCTAAAATCAGGGGTTAGAGAAGCACCCCATTTTTCCCACGCTGCAATCAGCTCTGCTTTATGGTAACAAAGTATTCCCATTTATAAAAAATGATTCAATGTGGTCAAACATGGTTGCGTATATGGCTTAGAAAGAAAAGTGGTCAAAGATGGCTTCATATTGGCCAAAAAAAAAAAAGGGGGAGGGTTCAAAGATGGCCGCAATTAAGACATTTGAAATGCCTGAAATTCAGACGTAAGAAGTGTCTGAAAAATTTAAGACATTTTAAAACGTCTTAAAATTGAACACTCTTGTTTCAGACACTTAAGTGTCTGAAAAATTTAAGACATTTTAAAACGTCTTAAAATTGAACACTCTTGTTTCAGACACTTAAGTGTCTGAAATTCAGACACAAGAAGTGTCTGAAAATTTTAAGACATTTTAAAACGTCTGAAAATTGAACACTGCGTTTCAGACACTTAAATGTCTGAATTTCAGACATTTCAATTTAGAGTGCAATAAACGTCAAATTGTTAAAAACAGACTAATTTAATTAGAATTAATCACATAAATACCATGGGATTTGCGACTAATTTGCATTGAGTGGATCTATCAATACGCCTCCTGTGTCTTTAAAAGTTTATTAAAAACCAATCTGTAAAAATGCGGCACGGGCCAAGGCAGCGTATCAACTTTGCGACCACTTTTCGAATCGCGCCTAGCACAATGCCAAGTTTAAACATTGAACAATGTTTTTGTTTTAGCTACACTGTAAAAAAAAGATTTTTACTACACTGAATTCAGTTTTATGAAATGCCAAATAAAGTTTAAATATGTACTACTTTTATTGTATGTACCGAATAAGTTCATCATAAACAGATTAGGATAAAATAAAATAAAAAAAGAATAAAGAATAAATAAAGAATAGCAAATCTTTGATATTATTTAGGCTACATATCTCTTTGAACTTTTATGGTATACCCATTTGTACTTTTCTAGTATATTACAGCTATGAATAGGTTTGGTTTTTACAAAGTCTTATTATTCTTTTAGCAACGTTTTTTTAATAATGCAATTAATAATTTATATATTTATTGTACGGAATCCTCTGAGCGCGAATAATACTCGCACTTGACAGTTTATTTAATGTACTTTTTAACCAGCGTAGGATATCCCGTTTTATCCCAAGAGAAGCAATATGAATTGGAAAGTTAGCCGTAAAACTTCTTTTTTAAATGCATGCTAGTAACAGTTTCATTATAGGAAATAAATCCTTCTTAGATATGTGACACATAATAACATAAAAAGTTTCAGTAACTTCAAATGTGATCATATTTAAGGTTTTTGAAAAATAGAAAAAACATAAAACAAATAAAAATTATAAATTTTAAATATAGAAATCACATAAATGCCATAGGTGCCAACTTTTACGCTTTTCTGTACTGCAGAAATTTAATAGTACACTTTACGTTTTTTCAGTCGCTGTAATCTGCCGTTTAAATAAGGCAAATATTTCTATTAACTATTCGTGGTTTAAAAAAAAAAAGGCGTAAGAATTGACAGCTATGAAATGCCAGTATGAAAATATCGTAATGTCCGCTTCACCTTCTTCTCTAAAGCTAAGTATTTAAACTAGAGATCGACCGAAAATTCGGTTTCGGTTTCGGTTTCTGCCCAAAACCTGAGTGTGTATACATAAAACTAAAATATTTTTTAATTAGATGAATTTCGTATAATTAGAAAATCTTTCTGTGTCATTGATGAATTAATTACGTTTTATTTTACATGAAAATAAAAACATTATGGGTCTAAGACACAGACAGCCAACATGGGCTACACATATAATTAATTAATAATCATGTATATTTAATAAATACGCATAATTAATTAATAATTATGCATATTTAATAAATACGTAGAATTAATTAATAATTATGTATATTTATGTATGTATTAATTACTTTAATACATACAATTTAATTACGTGAAATTTTTTTTTGACATTTTCGTTTTCGTTTTTTTTTTTTTGGCCGAAAATGGGAAGATCCCCGAAATTCTGTTTCGGTTTCGGCCTTAAAAACCTGTTTCGGTCGATCCTTAATTTTAACAATTACCTGATACAGGGCTGCTCAAATTCTGTCAAAACTGAGATATTCGATTTCACCCGACTATACAATTTTACCATACTTTCCTAGCTTTAAAAATTATCAACAGAAATATTTCTTAAAAAAGAAAAGAAAAATAGAAAAGGAAAGGCTAAAAAGTATCTAAGCACATTCTTTTTTGCCCGTTTTTGGGAATCCCTGTTTTAAATAATTGAAATCCGTCATAGAAAAAACAAATGTTTAAAATTTAAGCTTTTTTTCTTTTCTTCCCCACTAACGCGCCAAACTTATGTTTTTGTTTCGATGTTTTTTCACGTGGAGAACCTGGGTATTTTGAAAAGAATTGTATGGTAAGGAAAATAAAAATTTATTCAAATGAGAAATAAAACGAATAAAAAAATGAAAAGTAAGCTTAGTTTGTGAGAACGAGAAGATGAATGGTATTCCACTAGAATTTTCACACTCGAAATAGGATGGGTGGGAAACATTCATTTATATTGAGAAATGTCATAGTTTTTTTTAAATGTTCTTTTCTGGAATTCTTCATATGTTTTTATGAGTTAAAGATGTGATTGTGCATTTGTTTTTGACAATAGAATAGTATATTTATTGAAATGGGAAAATTTCATAGAAAATATGCCTTTAACATTTATTTGACTTTATAATATAAATCGTACCTATTTTAGAAAATAGTTGAATCAGAAGTTAAGATAATAGAATTTGTTAACAGTATAAAATATATATATAACGATTTGAAAACTAGTTTGTTTTTAAAAATTTTCACAATTTTATAAGTACAGTCGTGGAAAAAATATGTAAACACCCCCTACTAACTCTGTCACAAATCATTGTAGAAGAAAGTTACTAGCACCAAACGATTGGAAATAAAGTATAATTTTAAATGATGTGTATAAAACTTTCTTAGGGAGTCATCTACATATGAAAACGACCTAAACTTTGTTTTTTTTTCAATAGCAATACACAACTTTGGCACAATAAATAAACAGGGTCCCTACGGTACAATGCTTATGATTGTGACTTAACATTGTCAATTAACATTGAAAGTTAAACATTTAGAGAAATGTGTGTCTTTAGGTGAAAACCACCCTTGTCTGTGAGTTCATGAGAACTCTTTTATATGTACATAAATTTATTTGATTTAAAAAGACTTCATTTAAAAACACAACACACAGAAATACGTTATATTAAAATACATGAAAACATATACATAAAACGTTATTGGCTTGAAATGGGCCTCAGACCCGGAGACCAACAGTGTTCTGCGGGATCCGGCAAGTATGTTCATTAAAAGCATTCCGAGAGTGGGCTATGGTCTCGCTCACAATAATTCTTTTCATCGTCCTCACATATTTCTTTGAACATATTCTTCTGATGGTTTTTTCATTATCAGAATCCCACGAAACAAGTGCCCCAACGACAATGGCCTGAACTGTATCATACTTGCCGTTAGTAGACAATTCAGTTGCAAGATTATTGTACTTTGCTTCTTTTAGCCTTCAAGCTTCTTTAAGGGAACAAGTAACATCAAGTATAAGAATATCTTTACCCTTCTGGATTACCAGGTCTGGACGTAGGTTTTAGCCCCCACCACACGACCCTCTCTCAACACAGTCCATCTGCCTTCACCAACCTTTTTAATACGCTTAACAATAACATTGTTTCTTCTTTTATATATAGTGGAATGTACCATAGAATGAGTCAAGGACGTGTGGCAGGGTTTCCTTTTGTCCGCATCTTCTACACCGTTTATCCCTGTAAGACCCAATCCGCACGATCGTGCGGATTAGACATTCATTTAAATTTTTGTTTCTGAGTCGTATGTAATAAAAGCTCGAATCGAACGATAGTTCTGGTTTACAGATAGAGTAAAGTATCATATTTATCAACAGGTTGCGGTTGCAATCCATGTTTTACTTTCTACAGGCATGACTAGCTTTTTTTACAAAAACATCGGGTCTTAAAGAGTTATCAACCGGACCAGGGTTTGCTCTAGTAGGGGGGATTATAAGCATTTAAACTTACAAGATACAGCCTTGCTCTATGTACAAAACGCCAATCTTTAAAATGCGTGTAGGCACCGTCGACAAAGAAGTGCGAGCTTTCCCCGGCCGAGGCGATACATTCATTTTTCTTTCCTTGTTGTTTGTGCATCTCCTTCAGTGACTTGATATGCATCTTTCTAAAATAATTTTTAACGGAGTGAAAGATTGCTTTTCTGTCTCGGATGGAATCATCATCAACATTAACTTCGACATCTTGATTCTCACTTATATTCCATCTAACACCGAGCCGTTTTGATACTTGTCGTGCTCGGGCCCACTGCGACGTGTACCTGTTAGAGGAACCGCCACCAGGAGCAGAGCTAAGAAAATCAGGCATATTGAGGGGACTAATGGTCTGATATCTATGGTTACAGTCATCCCTCAGCTCTTCCCATGCAATGTCACGAACAATATAGTCTTTTGAGGTCACCAACTTGAACCCCCCATCAATAATTGCTATATCGGAATCCTCCGCAGCCAACGGTACCCCAAATAAACCATCCTCACGTGCACCGTAGAGGTGCCTCGTTGACAGCGTTGGGTGGGAGGCCAGCGTTCTCTTCAAACCAGGTTTTATGTCGCCGTCGATGCTCTGCCAATCTTGCTTGGATAGCTGATCCGTGTGCATAAGAAACAAAAGAAAAGGATTAAAAAAAAGTTTTCAAGCAATCGATTCTCTGCCACGGCGCAATCTTAGAGATCATAATTTTAGCAGCACGTTGTTTAAGTTTTTCAAGAGTGACGATGTCCCTGGGAATAAAAGTAGCAATAGGTTTTCCCAGGAACACCGCTGGAGAGCCATCTTGAATAATAGGAATTTCACTGCCAGCAATGCAAAGGATAGTATTGCGAAAACTCGCAGGTGACTTGCTGGAATAGTGCATACTAACACACTTTCAGGAGTTAAAAAGTAGCCCCACTTTTTGTGCAATATCATTAAGCAAATTTAGAAAGGCCTGCAGGGTCCTCGCTTCCTTAGCCATAACCAACATATCGGTCACCCGCAAGAAAAGTGACTCATCTCGCAAAATTTCATTTTGCGTTTTATTCCACTAATAGGTCTGTCATAGGTGCGTATTGCTACACAAAAAGTTTCATAAGTGTAGTTATACGAAAAATCCAATTATTACGCTATATGTCCATTTGTGACCACAGGAGAGGGGTGGATTGTATTGGGAGGTAAAATTACCCAACCCTCCAAACCTCATCCTACGTCTTCATTCTTAAGGGTTTTATGCTTTTATGCATGTTTTTATTCCTGCATGCATAGCTAAGTGCTATAATTTCATGTTACAGTAAAATCATGTGAATTTTCTTTTGCCTCTCCTTCGATTTTGTCGACATGTGTCACTTTTCTTGCGGGTGAGCGATATCGTTGGCATAGGCAAGAATGTAGTGAAAAATGTTACGATTGGAAGGATCCCCACAGGATCCCTCTTTCTGAATTCTACTCAAAAGAAAATCTATAGCAATAAAAAATAAGTATTCCGATCAGCGGATCACCCTGTTTAATCCCGGTGGATTCCACAAGCGGGGTAGAGAGACATGCGCTATTTCCAGAGAATCCTGTAAATAATCGATAAAATGCAAAATATTTTTAAGTCATTTCCTTTAAAAACAATTTAAATGTTTCAATTAAGAATTATAATTATCAATTCTGTATTAAAAAATAAAACAGAATCATTTGTTTTATCCATAGTCACTTCCTTTAAAAACACTTCAAATGTTTCAATTCAAAATTTTAGTTTATCAATAATGTATTAAAATATAAAAGAGAATCAATTGTTTTATCCCGAGTTTGTATTGTATTTTTATTAATACAAGTATTTTCATAGCCTCAAATATATGATACACAGCATGAGAAATAAAAGGTTTTGTTATTACCAATGAATATATCAATTCTTTTTCTCTTTTCTTTTTCTTTCTTTTTTTTTTTTTTTTTTTTTTTTTTTTTGTATTTACAGTATTTAGCAGCGCCGATCACTCATAAAAAAACACTATTATTTCTACAACGTTAATTATTTCTTTATCCCAGCAGTATTTTTAGCATCATACTGCCGCAGTAACACATGGTATTGATTCGGCTGTCCAAAACATTTATGCCTGATATAAAGAATCTGTCGTTCACAGCGTGTTCTAAGTAGGATTACTTTAAGATTAATATGATTATCTGAGATTCTGGATTCCATAAATAAATCTGGATAAATATAGATTTGCAGTCACAAACAAATGATTTAAATCTTCTAATTGAAAGTTAATTCCTTATAAAAGCCTCAGAGAAAAATAGTTACAAGATTGAATATATTCTGAAATGGTATTGTACTGCATGTTATTGTAATAATATTGTGGTAAAGAAATTTCCCAAGTGAAAAATTAAACGAAGTTGTCCGATTTTCAACGTTATTTTATCAGTATTGGGAATTTTTCATTTTAGAAATATGTATCAAAAATTGTGTTAAGGGGGTCAGGGACACAAAAATCTTCAAATTTTGTAAAGACTTTTTATTTCATTAAAAATTTCTCTGTTTTTTCTTGCTTAAAATGACTTTTAAATCATATTTCTATCTTAATTAGAACAAGAAATATAAATTTTTTCGTTTTGGTTTGTTTAAAAATCTAACTTTCAAGCAATGGCTGTCATGGAAACGACTTCTTGTAAAAATGCGTTTTTCTTCATGATGGCTTTTCCCACCCTTTCTTGTATTTAAATTCTTATAAGTCAAGAGCCGTTAAAGTTAAATAGTTCAAACTTGGGGCATATCTTTTTCAATTGTTTTACTTTAATTTTCATTCATCATATTTGAAAAAAAGATTTACTTTTGAAATTACTTTTACGATTTTTTTTAAGTTGCACCATTTTTTCTATTTTTTTCGTTAAATATTTTTATTATTATTATTTTTTAAAATTAATAATTCTTAAAATGCTGAATCAAAATTAAAACTTATATATTTCTGTTTATTTAAAAGGAAAAAAATGAAATTCTATAAATAATATTTCGAGTTATAACGATTTTAAATTACCCCCCTTTTATAATAAAATTAAAAAAAAATTATGAGAGGTTTTATCATGTGATTTTGCTTACAAATGATATGGTTACCATCTCAAAAATATTCAAAATTATAACTCAAAAAAATAAAAATTATTTTAAAATGTGACCCGGACCCCCTTAAGACAATATTTCTATGTATTTCATTATTTGTGACATATTTAAATTGTTGAAAACAAATCCTCCAAAGTTTTGGAATTATAAGGCTCCCAAATAGTCCGCCAACTGAATACCAATATTTTCTTAGAAAATTTTCTTTTTAGATTTTTCTTGCAAATTGTGCAGAAACCACCTTTGGAGATTAATTCTTGCACAAATGTTGTAGAAGCGAACCATGAAATTTTCTATTTAAAAATATTGGTATTCAGTTCGCGGACCATTTGGGAGCCCTGAAATTATTTGTTCTGCAAGGGGAAATTCACCACATGTGTCAGATCATAATATCAGATTAATAACTAATTAAGCATCACACACACACATACATACAAACTTCAAATGAAATTTACTAAAAATAAAATTTTACGGGGTTTTTTTTCCATACTCAAAATGTGTTTAGAAAGTTGGTTCACACTGATGTAAGATTTTTTATGAATTACAACAGAAATTTTAACTCAATTTTCAGAAATAATTAAAAAAGGGTGTAGACACCATATTTTGATACATTTCAGGAAAATGTTACATAGTACATTCAGAATGTTTTCTATGTAATCAAACTTCGAGAATGAAATTGGCTTTATTAAAAAAATCATTTAAAAGAAATGATAGTAGGTAAATAAAGTAGTAGGTAGTTAAAGTGGGTAATTATTATAATAAGGTTGTTGCTGGCACAGTTGATGGTACTCTTCCTGAGCCTTTTACACAAAGTTTCATAGCATCAATGACGTAAAGGCCAAAAAAAAAAAAACTTCATAAAAATATATACTATGCTTCCATTTTCATATAATGCTTCCATTTAATTGAAATAAGTATATTATGCTTATACCTTTAGCTTTAAAATAAAATTAGAAATATTGCCAGTAAATCTCCGAACTTTCTACCAATGCAGACACTTTACCGAACGGAGCAATAGTCATTAAACCACGATTTAATTAAAAAGCTGGAAAAATGACGAATTATTTAACAAAAACCAGAAACACATAGCGACAAACGAATTGTACTGTTCTAAAAATAGACCTCACTACTAAAATCACGTTGTAAACATAAAAACTAGATTTGGCGATAAAAGGTTACCGTAGCAAACCAAAGCAGAAAATTCTCCTTGTACCCTCTTTCACGCGGTTGGAAATTTCTCATTTTCTTAATGCCTTAAAAAATTCGTATAAATGTAAATTACTAATACTGTATATTAGTGATGGGCGATAACGAGATGTTTTTCTTGATTGTCTCGATTGTATGGACATCTCGATATTTTTCGATTGTGTAAATTTTTTCTCGATGACTCCAGTTTGCCAATTGCTTTTATACATCATATATTATATATTATATACGTCATACATTTATCAAGAATCGACTGCGGGTAAACTGGAATGAGTCGGTGTTAATAAAGACAAGGTGACTTCGCCCGCTAGTGGGCCCCTACTTTAATCGGGGCCCCTAAGTTATACGTAATCTTGTAATATGAAATCAGGAACAGGTTACCCGCTATATACGACACCGTATAGCAGGCGGGGTGTGCACGCACTACAAAATCTTGTAAAAAAAATATAATCTCGAAACGAACGAATCTCGGACCAGATCTCTTGGGGGAGGGGTCAAAGTGAGCGGAGGGGCAAAGTAGCTGCATGATGTGAATAAGTCGTCACAAGTCTTCAGGCCTTTCGAACCATATGTCACACGAGGGGTCTGGATCTGAATTTATAAAAATGCCCTTCCTGTGGGGGGAGGGGTGCGGGAGCTGGATAACATGAGTAAGTGGTCATAGGTCTTTCCAACAATATATCACATGAGGGGTCTCGGCTAAATTTAGAAAAGTGTCCCCCGTGGGGGGAAAGTGGGGGGGGCGGTCACCGGAGGAGCATAACATCAATAAGTAGTCACAGACCTTTCCAACGATATCTCACATGTAGGGTCTTGGCTAAATTTGGAAAAGTGTCTCCGGGGGGGGGGGGATGGGGGGACGGACACCGAAGGAGCATAACATCAATAAGTAGTCACAGATCTTTCCAACGATATCTCACATGAGGGGTCTTGGCTAAATTTCAAAAAGTGTCTCCCGGGGGGGGCAAAGTGGGGGGACTGCCACCGGAGGTGCATAACATCAATAAGTAGTCACAGACCTTTTGAACGATATCTCACATGAGAAGTCTTGGCTAAATTTTGAAAAGTGCCCCCAGGGGGGGGGGCAAAGTGAGGGGACGAACACCATAGGTGCATAACATCAATAAGTAGTCACAGACCTTTCCAACGATATCTCACATGAGGGGTCTTGGCTAAATTTGAAAAAGTGTCCTCCGGGAGAGGGGCAAAGTGGGGGGGGGCTGTCACCGGAGGTGCATAACATCAATAAGTAGTCACAGACCTTTCCAACGATATCTCACATTAGGGGTCTTGGCTAAATTTGGAAAAGTGTCCCCCGGGGGCAAAGTGGGGGACGGTTTACCGGAGGTGCATAACATCAATAAGTAGTCACAAACCTTTCCAACGATATGTCACATGAGGGGTCTTGGCTAAATTTAGAAAAGTGTCCTGAAATTTCATATATTTTAAATAATATTTATCGGAGGGCCGGTCTAAATCCGATCTAAAATGATAAAAACGGAAAAAACTACCCCCCGCAGTGGGGGCCAAATTGGGGAGGGGAGGAAGAAAGTTTCATAATATGAAAAAGTCATACGAGAGCTTTCCGATAACATATCGCATGACGGGTCCAAAAAAACTTTAAAAATTGCTCCCCCTTCCTCCTCCCCCCTTGGTCCCACTCTTTCGCACCGGAATTCACGCAGCCCCCACTTTAAAATTTTTATCTTCAATAAATAATATTTATTGGAAGACTGCATAAAAAACCCACATCTAAAATGACATTTAAATTTATTATAGAAATCGGCTACGGTTTTAAAAATTTGTTCGCCACCTCCCTACCTCCCGAATTTCACCTTCGGGGGAAGAAAGGTTCATAATATGAAAGAGTTGTCAAAGGACTTTTCGATTATATGTCACAGGAAGTGTTCGGTAAATTTTTTTAAATTGCGCACCGCCGACTCTCACGTCCTCGGAATTCACCCGACCCACCTTCCTCTTTGAAATTTTTATATTTAATAAATAATATTTATCGGAGGTCTCCAGGTATGTGATAGCTTGGTAGGGCTAAAATAAGAAAAACATTGGAAATTAAAGCTTCATTTCACAGCTCATTGTCATGCCTATTTCTTTCTCCAGCTTGCCCCTCGATATCTCTTCTCGGCCGAACGTGAAATGACAATCATCGAGAGTAACATTTCGGGAAAGGACGAAAACTGATTTCTCATTCTCGACAATGTCATATGAAATGTTGAACAGAGACCGAGAGCGAAAAACGAGAATGACTATGGGAAGCAATGAGTTACAATCGGTGAGATATCTCGAAGTAAGCGAGAGGTTTGCCATCGAGCAGAGATGTCTCATCGAGGTAAACGAGCACTTTGCATCCAGAAAATAGATCTCGAAGTGCGAGAGAGAGCTCACGCACTTCGAGAGAAAGGAAGCTTTCAGAAGAGTCAAACTTACCGCGCTTCTGGTGTAAGTCATGATTTCCCAAAGGAGTACACGTTCTTTTCCATTCGCTTATGTTATTAAGCGATATGGGTTAGGAGGCATAGTGGTTTATGTTATCAGTTCAGGTTTCAGTTGTTGATATAGAAGTTTTCTAGTGAATTTGGCGGCAGTTTGTTTTTGATTTTCAATGTTTCTCTTATTTTAGCCCTCCTAAGCTGTCCCATATCTCTTAATATTAGAATGCTATTGTTAAAACAAAACTGCACTGCAAATTATGTGTTTTCAAGATTTTAAGTGTCGCCTCAGGAAAGAGGATTTTTCAAAATTATTTTACCCCACTCATGTAATATATTAAAATAAGGGTAATCTCATAACCTTTCTAAATCTACCTTTCTTTTGTCAATCCACCGTTAATTTTAGACCCCTGGGCTTAAAGTGCTCTAAAGGAATATACTTAGCGGCAGTTTTTTTCGTACTCTGGTACGGTATCTTCCACTCATAGGAAAATTATAAGACTAACATCAAATTGTGTCTAAAATCGAATAAAAAATATGGACATATGTTTCTTAATTTTAACTCCCTTCTTCGCCTCAAGAAGGAGCTTTAACATTTTGTTTCTTCAAACCTTTAGTATACTGTTTGTCCAAAAATTATAAAATTAACAAAATAAAGTCTTTTCACTCTCCCCAATCTTCTCGTATCAATTTTATTTTTACTACCACCAGGGGACACCGCCCGGTGAAACATTTTACTTTTAGCCTCAGAACATTGGTATTTTTCATCTGTTTTTCATAATATTTTGTCTAATTGTTTTTCTTCATTGTAGATACTATTCTCCAAGTTCTTGACCCATTCTGACTACTTGGGCACTCATTCTGGACCAGCTGTGGCCCATCGGGCCCCTCTTCATTTGTCTGGCTCTAATCACACGCTTAACTTGCTCTTTTACCATTTTTCTTTTTTCTTCAATTTTTTTCTTATTCAATGTTTTTTTTTTTTTTTTACCATTCTCAACTTCCCCTAGTCCTCTCTTACATGAAGTTATTGGTTTCATCCTTGGTCTGCCCTACTGTCAATTTGGGGCCTAATGCCCCTTCGGGGGGGGGGGGGGGGCGTTTCTTCTACCTTTTCCAGACCCATCATCTAATACCACGTTGGTAAGGATTGGAAGATTAAAATTATCCAAAATACCAAAAATGAAGTCCACTGAAGTTTTATTTTAGTTATAGAATTCCCTATTAGCGGATATATTTGTCTGTTTACCTTTCTATTTTTCGATAATACTCCTTTGTTTTTGATAAACGGAGAAATTCAACAGCATTAGACACACTTTAGACATTTAGGGAACTTTAACATGTATCAAACCTTCTGCCTTTATCGAAGAGTAGAAAATACTAATCGACTCTAGCTAATGCGCCTAAAATAAAAAATGAGCTAGTAAATGTGTCAGAAACTAGCTACTTTGGATTTCGATACAGACTTGAAGAGTCATATTGGAATCGCTAGGCACTGGAAAACAATATCCGTGTTAGACAGGTTTCCTCTTAGCAGTTATATTTGTCTGGTTATCCTTATGTTTCTCGATAAACGGAGAAATTCCACAGCATTAGACACACTTTAGACACTTAGGGAACTTTAACCTGTATCAAACCTTCTGCCTTTATCGAAAAGAAGAAAATGCTAATCGATTCTAGCTAATACGCCTAAAATAAAAAATGACCTAGTAAATGTGTCAGAAACTAGCTACTTTGGATTTCGATAGACTCTTGAAGAGTCATGTTGGAATCGCTAGGCACTGGAAAACAATTTCCGTGTTAGGCAGGTTCCCTCTCAGCAGTTATATATGTCTGGTTATTCTTACGTTTTTCGATAAAGCTGTCTTGTTTTCGATAAACGGAGAAATTCCCCAGCATTTGATACACTTTAGACATTTAGGGAACTTTAATTTGTATCAAACCTTTTGCCTTTATCGAAAAGAGGGAAATGCTAATAATCGACCTAGCTAATGCGTCTAAAATAAAAAATGAATTTTTAAATGTGTCATAAAGTAGCTACTTTGGATTTCGATACAGACTTAAAGAGTCATGTTGGAATCGCTAGGTACTGGAAAACAGTTTCCGTGTTAGGCAGGTATCTTTATCTTACTATCCTTACGTTTTTCGAAAGAAACTTGTTTTCGATCAATGGAGAAATTCCACAGTATTTGACATTTAGGGAAACTTTAAACTGTATCAAACTTTTTGGAGTTATCTAAAAAGTAGAAAGGTTATTTGATTCAAATGCGCCATAGTTACGCGATTTGGACATTGCAGTTTCATAAAGAAGAAAGGGGAATTTATTCCAATGCAAAGAAAATCATTTTAAAATACTGAAATTCAAATGAGATATCTTTATAAATTTCTTCCATAAGATTAGCATTAGCGAGCAGGTCTTTTCCCTTGACTGAAGTAACCCCTTAAGCATAAATCAGGAGCAAATAATTGCGATAGCAGAATTATCGGGCAACCTTATCACTACTATGAAATTTTCGGCCAGAATAATAGCTAAATTTTCCAACAATTGTTTTTAGCTTCTCTCGTTATAATCGATTGAAAAACATCTCGATTGTAGATTCTAGGAATTAATCGATGGCTGTATCGATTGTGATTTTTTACGATGACGATTTTTCTCGATTGTCGAATTTTCGAGAATCGCCCATCACTAATGTATATATATATATATATATATATAGAGAGAGAGAGAGAGAGAGAATTTCCGAAGGTTTCCTCCATACAAAAATATAAAATTTAATGTAGGATGGCTAAGGTATCGAATAGAAAAAAGTTAATAAAAAAATCTTTTTTTTTCCGGTAAAAAAAAAAAAAATCGAGAACAATTGAAAATTGCTGTACGAATTCCAAAAATTTTTTATTGCAAAGACGAGAAAACTTACTATATTGCGCTAAAAGAGTAAATTTATATTGTTGTTATGTGTGACTCAAAATCGTCAGCGAACTTGGAAAGTTAGGAAAATACGTGAAGTTTTCCGTTCAATATAAAATAATAACAACAACAACAACAACAACAACAAAATCCAAAATCTCAGTGCCAAAGGCATTAGGTTAGGACCTGTCATTTTCTATTAGGTGTTGGTGTTGTTTATGACGGCCGATTATCTACACGGGGATTATAGGCCCGAATGGGGGGTGCGCTCCGTTGGGAATCTTTCTAATGGAACCCAACACGTATTTACGTAAGTATATCCAAGTTTCGAAGAAAACCGCGGAAAACCCCGAACCATTAGCCCGACGAGCGCGATTGGATTCGAATATAGCACCTTCCGTCTACCAGCTTTGACAGCAGAACCTCTCAACCGCTGGTGTGGCCATTCTATAATAAGAATTAAATTTCCAGACCTCTACGTGCTTTAGATATCCTAGCCATCGTCAACACGCAAACACGCAAACATCTTTCTTTTATTAATACATATAGATGACAAATAAGTAAATAAATAAAAACAAAAGTGCCCAGTTAAACTGATGGCATTGAGCTCACAGGCTATTCACACTAATTGTATATTATACTCTTATTTTAAAGAATAATGCCCCTCGAAAAATAAATTAAACGGGATTAGCCCCGCCCCCCGTTTTAACCTTTATACTTAACCAATGAACCTCCAAATCTAATCAGGGAAGCGTCTTATCAGAATAAACCGGCACACCATATCGAATAATTCTGCATGCAACACCTCCGTTTAGACTTCCGTTTCCCCCCCCCCCCCTTTATACTTAAACAATGAACCTCCAAATCTAATGAAGGAAGCGCCATATCGGAATAAACCGGTATATCAAATTTGAAGCAAATCGAATAATTCTGCATGAAAAACCCATTTATCTAAATTAAGGGGGGAGGCTAGCCTCCGCCCCCTTTCTACTTAACCAATAAACCTCCATATTTAATCAAGGCAGCTCCTTAACATAATAAACCGGTATATCAAATTTGGAGCAAATCGAATAATTCAGCATGAAAAACCCATTTATCTAAATTAAGGGGGGGTAGCCCCCTTTCCCCCCTTTATACTTAACTAATGAACCTCCAAATCTAATCCAAGGAGCTCCTTAACATAATAAACCGGTATACCATATTTGGAGCAAATCGAATAATTCTGCATGAAAACCCCATTTATCTAAATTAAGGGGGGATCCCCCCCCCCCTTTCCCAGCTTTATACTTAACCAATGAATCCTCAAACCTAATCAGGGAAGTGCCTTATCAGAACGAACCAAGGAAAAAAAATTGAAGCAAATCAGATGTTTCTATCAAGAGTTATCGCGTTATGTACATACGTACATACATAGTACATACATACAGAACCGGCGGGCACATTAGATCTCAGGCTTTGATAGCCTGTGAGCTAAAAATAAAAAGACGAAATAATCGTTTCAAAAATTATTTAAAGCTCTTATTTTAAATAACTTCGAAAATAAGATAAAATGTTTAATGATTATTTTTTTACACAATAAAAAAAATTCCCCAATTCCCTACTGTCCTAGGAATGAAATAAACCTGAATATTAATTAATCTTTCTCTGCTTGATATATTCCAATGAAAGGAACTTAAAAAAGTACAATTTATTAAATACCGGCTTTTGAAACATAGAAAAATAGAACAATAAGGCTATAGAATAATAAAATATAGATATATAGATATAAATAATAGAATAATAAAAAGGCTTTTGAAATATAGAACCAATATCAAGCCATCAAAATTTGTTTTACGACTAGCTTATAAAAACTAGAAAAAAAGTTGTTATTATAATAAAAAAAAAAAAAAAAAGAAATAAAAAAAAATACTTCGAATAATAAAATTTTTATCTTTCATTTACTGCATAAATCCATCCATACTATTTCCGTTAATATCGCAAACTTTAAATTCTTAGATGAAAAACAGAGCTGATTTTTTTTCTTCTGAAAATAATAATTTAGAATCTTCTATGAAATAAAAAAATATTTGTCTAAATATCTTTTCTCCTTTAAAAATTTCAGAAAATGCACGTTCCAGCAGCTTATAAATAAATGTATTGTTCTAATTAAGTGTAATTAGAAATGAAACCTTTGAAATAATTAGTAACACGAACTAAATATATCATATTTTGTACAAATCTATCTCTTATAAAAAATAAAATGCGAGGAACATCTCCAACATTTAATTTACCCTCCTCGGTTCGGAAGTATCACATACTGTACTCATGTTTTCGAAACGGCAGTACAGTAAACTCTGTCTAAGGCGGAATCGCTTGGGACTGGGAAAATTTTCCGTGGTAGACAATATTCCGGCTTATATAGCTCCCACCTCCCCCTAAAAAAAAAAAAAAAAAAAAAAAAAAAATCTCGATTTTTGATTATTTTTCATTGATTTTCCTGACTCGAAAATCGATTGAAAACTGAAGTTCTGAAAGATCCTTTGTCTTTATATGTAAATGAGAAACGCTATTCAATTTCTTAGTTACTGCTGTAATGCATGCGAATTGGAGAAATACACAAAAAGTACACACACAAAAAGTAATAAACTTCGAGAATGAGACAGAACGCTATAATTTTGAATTTGAATACAATCTTAAAATATAATATATTTTACTTTAGAAAATATGTATTTTCATAAATTTGCATTCTACTAGAAATAATAACTTTTAAATGCAATTTTGTATAGGAAAAAATGTCATAAGCAAGAATTCCTTAAAATGTAAACAGTTTCTGCTCTTTTGAATTAACATTTTCAAAGTGTTACGGGATTTAACTGACATCCTCGACATTGAGTATTTGACTTAACAGTTTTAAAGTTTGATAAACGAAATGCCTTTCATTTTAAAAATATCCTTTTTTCCGCCTTACGCAAAATTTTGGTTTCGGTGGGACCTTAAAATCCTTTCCGTTTCCGCGTTAGACAGATTCCGCCTTATGCAGCATGAGTTAATGTAATTTTCTATGGGTTCACCGGGACTTGAAGAATTTTCCACTGTACACAGATTTCCGACTTGCACAGAGTCCGCCTTAGGCAGAATTTACCGTAACCGTATCAGTATCACATGTGATATAATGCAAATTATTGTGTTTAATTTTTTAGTTCTCTAATAGATGGCAGCACAGGTCCCATTTCAGATTTTTATCATGGCATCTGCAGCGGTAAACACCGAACACGAAAGCTTCCCGCGTGAAATTAAGAGTTTTATAACTATTTATTTGCCAATTGCAGTTCAATTTTAGGACATAGATTATATTTAGGGATATAAGAGCTTGTTGTATATATTTAAAGATCTTAATCTGTGATAAATGCTAGACCCTGATGGCACAGTACAGTGGCGTATCTAGGCTTCGAAGGGGGCTGAGATACAGTAAAAGTTTCTAAGAAGGAATCGCAGAAACGGGAAAAATTTCGTTTAAACAGGTTTTTATCTTATTAGCAGGTAACGCATCTATTATACAGTAAAATCAGCTAAGATGAAATCGCATGAACAGGGGAAAATGTCGTTTTAAGCAGGTTTTTGTCTGCACAAGTATAATTACATTGTTATTATACAGCATTTTTTAAAAAAGGAATACTGAAAATTATCTACTAAAAGGTATTTTTATAAATAGTAAATAAAACTGAAATGAACAGCACATTTATATAAGAGCATTCTCAATCTACCCCACCTCCCTCAACACATTCTTAGCAGGGGCGCGCCAGCAGTATGCGGCGCCTGTGTGCAGAACTTCAATTGGCGCCCCATGTTCCTAAAAATATATATACAGTATAACTTCAAAAATGCGGCATCATGGGGACCGAGACTATGCCGGATTTTTGAAAATTCCGGATTTTTGAAGGAATGTCAAAAGTAGTAACTAGGAATATCAAAAGTAGTGCTATACTCTTAATGGTGCCTTTAACCATAATTTATTTCCTTATTAAATTATAATTATGTAAGAAAAAGAGAAAATTAAATATAAAAATAAACTTGCATTAATTGATACTTTCTATGTTACAGAAAAAAAAAATCTAGTAAAGAGTGAAATTATTTCTTCTCGTGTAATTTCAACACATCGATGTCAATTTTATTTGCTTCAATTTTTTTGGCCGTTCTTTAACAAGTTTTTCTTGTATTTTATACAAATGAAGAATTTCTATTGAGGATCCATTTCGGCATTACAGTCTTGTTCTCTAAAGCAGATATTAATTCTAAAGTTAAATTTATGCATTTTTCTTGTGACACCTTTTCTTCTGCCTTTTGTTCATCTTCGTCTTCGGAGCGGTTACTAGCGTTACCGACAGTTCTATTTAGCACAGCGTCAGAAGAGAGACTAAAAAGAACTTGTGTACTAGTCTCCACGCCGTTGCTGAGCAACAGTGCAGCTCCCAGAAAATTTGTTCAGAAAATAATCGCGTCTGACAAATGAAAAAGTCATTTTTTTTTTAAATTTTTCTTTCGATTTTGAAGTTTTTAATTCATAAACAATTGCTATTTTTCTTCTACCATAACTTGAAAATTTAAAAGCAAAAGGAAGGGAAAATGATGGTTTTGATGCCGGATTTCTGAATGCCGGATTTTTGAAGTTACACTGTATATAATTTTTTTTTTCAATGAGAATAAATGCATAGCTGCCAAGCCAACCTTCCGGGAGTTTTCTGCAGATCAAATAAACAAATTTGGAACCAGAAAATTCATTAAATGAAATATGTGTTGTTTCTAAAGGGTTATTTTTTATTTCATTTATTAAATTAAATTTCTAGTTAAAAATATTGTTATTTGACTTTAAAAATAAGGAATGTTGGCAGCTATGCAAATAACGTGCATCCCTAAAAGGTGGGTGCTTCAGCTGTTTGCTCCCTCTCCCCACAATGGCATACCTCCTAAGTAAATCAGCTTCTTTTACCTCCATCACTCCCGGAATTTTTAAGATCTTATCTTTATTTATATTGATACTTAAAACAGTTCAAATAAACTTTAATTTGGAAATATAGCTGTGTTGAATTAATCAATAGTAGGACTATGACACAAAGAAAGGGGTTCTCGTAATACGGTAAATACACATAAAAGTGGAAAAATGTTTTCTCAAATTATGGTGTGTGTAATACACCGGAGCGCATTATAGTACGTTTATTTCTTTTAAAATAATATAACATTAATTAAGATGCGCCCTTAAACAATTACCAGACGTACATCATAATTAGGGGTGCATTCGAAAATGTACCAGTCCCGGAACATTTCATTTTATATTAGTAAATATAGAACCCCTATGCCTATATAACAATTGTTATGAAAAATGCACGTTCATTTCGACGTTTACATTGCTAAGAAGCTAAGCGTATCTTTATCTTGTCACTCTGTTAACCCTTCCTCTCTGTCAATTTTTTTTATTTTTCGAATTTTCCAATTTTCGTGCAATGAATACGAGTTCTAAATTAAAAATATCTATACTAATAAAACAAAGTTTCGCTCTGTCTGTGTGCGATGGCTAGCAGAATCTACGGCACATACAAGGCTCAAACTTTTTGTTAGCATAGTCGAATGCCTCGCTTGGTGCACCTTGCACCTAAGTTTCAGAATTTTAAATCTTTAATAACTAGTTGAGAAATTAATTAAACAGCTCAAATTAAAGAATGGAAAAGTATTCATAATTCAACAGGAGCATAGATTTTTTCCCAACCGTAGACAATTTCTTCGAAAACTCGAAGAGAGGGTGAGGGGTTAATAGAATTACAGCGCTGCTAGGGTGATAAATGTACTGTGTTTTTTTAAAAAGGACTGTATCTTCCCTCATAGCATGCATGGTCACAGTGACGTCATTGTGACGTCACTGTAAGTCACTGTGGTCACGTCACAACTGTGACCAAAATGCCACCACTCAGTGATGTCACATTGTGACTGATATGTGAACTCCTTAGAAAACTTTAAAAAATTACAAAAATTCTTCAAAACATGTTATTTACTGTGAAAAATATTTTTCTGGCAATTAAAAAAAAATTGTGACGTCAGTGTTATCTCACTACATGTAACGTACGTCTCATTATGTGAAAAAAAAAAAAAAAAAAAACCTACCATATTGTAAACTCACAGTGTGACAAAACATATGTTAAGATTAAAACGCTTTCACTTCAAACAATAAAAAAAATTCAGTGTTTGTTTCCGGCTAATATTTCACAACGAAATTAAAAACTTCAGCAAAAATGCACATAAATAAAACACAAATTTAATAGACATGTAATCAAACTGCTCGCTTAGACTACTAAAACTATTTGAATTTAAAAAACTGCTGTAGGTAGTAAAATATTTGGCGATTCTTTCGACTATTAACTCTTGGAATGTTGCTAATATGAAAGTATCGCTATTGAATTTTAAAACTTTATTTGAATACATAATTGATATATTTCATATAAAAATGTTTTTTGGTGTTATTAGTGGTCAATCTAAAAAATGTATTAACTGTAAATACATATTAGATATTTCAAAAATAAAAAAATGTTTTCCTCCTGTATTCTATTATCCGGGAAGTTGGTTTGTTATTTATAAATTATTCTTATCAGCGGAAATGGCAGAAATTAATACACAGGTGAAGAATGCAAAGATTTGTTTGTGTGTAGGTATGGGAAGGGACGGAGTTTTGTAATAAAGCAATGCTTTATTATAATAAATAAAAACACTTGCATATTTTCAGTAATAAATTTTTCTGCTAGTGTTTAATTATTATAAGTAATTCTTAAAAAAAATTTTTTTGTTCCTTGTGTCACACTTTTGAAATAAATTTAACTTTTTCCGAATATAAAATAAAATATACAAAATATGTATGCAAAACACATGGCATAATTAATTATTCATATTTATATAATTTTTTTTTTGTTTCTAGAAATTCATTTCGAAAAATACTGTTATTTTACAAGCTGTTTTACTCTAGAGCAAATTAAAATAGAAAAAGAATAATGAGAGCCTGATTCTCCCCCCTCCCCCACTAAAAACATTATTTACCCAGTTATTTTATTTCTTTTTTATGCACATATTTACGTTTACTACGTATAATATAAACTTTACTTTTCTATTTTCAAAAGATCTTGCATTATTGCATATTAAAATGAATTTTAAATACTCTAAAAATGTAAACATTGTTTACTTTGTTATACTTCCCGTATTACTATAATTATTGTCATATTTGGCAAAAAAGTAGCTTTACAAAACTTAAAACATGAACTATTTTGAAACATACCGAAAAAAAGTTAAATGCATCAAAAAATTCTTGAAACAAGAAATTTGAATTGGAACTATGCTTATAAAAATATTACATCATATAAATGTATAAGAACGGAAAAGACATCTGTTTTTTGCTTTGATAAAAAAAAAGAGCGCTAAACCGCAGACGATAAAAACAATTAAAGACAACATATTGCGTTTAATCTTTGGAATAGACGGAGAGAGTTTTTTTGCTGGACAATAGTTAGTGTTGTGAATGTGCAGTCTGTCAGATATAAACATTTAACCTAAAAAATTCCTAGGAATAACCAATCCAAGAACTTTAGACAAAAATATCTGTTCGAGATAAGTGCACTAGCTTTGGTGTGGTTTAAAATGATTCCCATCATTGCTTTTGTATTTATTATTGGAGATATTTTCAACTTCCAAAATTCGTTCTTTCTAAAACATGGATTACATCGGAATTTAAAGAACGGCGTCAAGGAAAGAAAAAGGTATGAAAAAATATTTTATTTCAGAGTTTGCTTTTCTTTAAATTATAACGATTTTAGTATTTTCTTATAAACATTTCATTAACTTAATAAAGTTTAGTAGATTTATTATTTAATTTATTGATATAAATAACTGTCTATCAACAATTTTAATCAGATGATTAAAATCAATTATATAAATTTATTTTACTCAGATTTGTTTTCTTTTAATATATTATAGGTTAAAATCATATGTTTTCTCAAACTTTAAAATGACGTAGAAAAATATTATAATCAAAGTTTAACATAATTAGCAAATATTTAAATGTCTTTAACGTACTAAATAAAAAGGCCTTTTTATAGAATAAAATTTTTTAACGGTCTGAAACAATTTGCGTTGCACATTTTTATTTAAAAATTAATATCTGTTCAGAAAATATATTTAGAAGAAATAAGAATTTTTTTACATAATGGAGAAGTACAATTTAAAGGATATCATGCACTTGTAGTATTAAGGGGCGAAAAATCAGTATCAATAAATATTATTCGATGTGAGAAAAGTTATAAAAATTTATAAAGATATATCCTTAGCTGCTAAGAACTTTTAAGTTAAACATTATGAACGAAAAGTTTTCAAAGTAAACCAGTGTTTCAATTTGTTGACAAATATAGAAATTATGCTACCCAGTGGCAATTTAAATATGGTTTTATTGAAAGATTTTAATTATTAAAAAACATATCCATGTACTTGAATGAATGAAGCTAAAATGTAAAATATATTTCATTATTTATTTTTTTTTATTCTGGATACTTTTAATATTTTATTTCCTAAATGGTTTTATACGCATAAACTTCAAAATATCTATACTATACACTCTATTAGAAAACATGATTAAAGGGGGCTTGTTATTTATAATTATCATCTAATCCTGTAAATAAAATAATAATAATAATAATGATCCAACGTGTGTTTCTATTTTGTGCTTATGGTTTGAATTTTTATACTTTATTCACATAAAAATGGCTAACTATTTTATATTATTTTCATTATTTTTTATTTTACTGTGTCATATAAAAGTAAATAGGATTACCTGCATTTGTAACAGGCTGTATATATAAAATTTTCACCACACGTTATTCTAAAACCTTTATAGTAAATTAAAAACGTCATAAAAAATGTAAATAAATTTAACACGAATTTTATAAACATGTAATTGAACTGCTCGCTTAAACTACTAAAACTATTAGAATTTAAAAAAAAAACTGCTGTGGGTAGTAAAATCTTTGGCGATTTCTTCGACTATTAAGTCTTGGAATGTTGCTAATATGAAAGTATTGCTATTGAATTTCAAAACTTTATTTGAATACATAATTGATATTTTTCATATAAAAGTGCTTTTTGGTGTTATTAGTCGAGTGTGTTAATTGTAAATATATAATAGAGATTTCAATAATAAAATAAACGTTTTTCTCCTGTATTCTATAATCTACTAAAAAACAACTTTTCAAAAGTAAAAAATAAGCCAAGCAAAAAAAAAAAAAAAAAAAAAAAAAAAAGAAAAGAAAAGAAAAAAGGTGAAAGTTGTGGCTAAAAAATAGTGTGATATCAATTTTCCAAGCTTATATTGCGGTACTTATTTAACATTTTTTGATAAAAATTTACCATATGTAAGTCGAGTACCTAAGTATGCGTTGATAGAAAGCCTTTTCTCCTTTACTAAATACATCATAACGTGTTTCTGAAAATTATTTTTTTTTAAATTATGCATGATGGGCTTGGCGGCCATCTTTCCATATTTTACACGAATTTCTAAGCACACAGGTTCATTGTTAAGATAGGAAGCTCGAAATTGATACTAAAGCAAACATTTTATTCTTTTAATTTATGGAAATGAGTGCCTAAAAATAAAGCTGAAGTAACTTCAGGTTTCATCTTATGATTCTCTTTTTTCGGAGGGGGGTTAATTAATTAGTTAAAGCAGTAAAAATCAATTTGTTTTTTCAAAATAAAAAAATTTCTTAATTTATCTGTCTGTAGCTAAAACTATAACTTCGAAATTCTTAATAATGCAAATATGTTACGAGCTTGAGTGCTTAGAAATTTGTCTAAAATATGGAAAGATGGCCGCCAAGCCCATCATGCATAATTAAAAAAAAATTAATTTTCAGAAACACGTTATGATGTATTTAGTAAAGGAGAAAAGGCTTTCTATCAACGCATACTTAGGTACTCGACTTACATATGGTAAATTTTGATCAAAAAATGTTAAATAAGTACCGCAATATAAGCTTGGAAATTTGATATCACACTATTTTTTAGCCACAACTTTCACCTTTTTTCTTTTCTTTTCTTTTTTTTTTTTGCTTGGCTTATTTTTTACTTTTGAAAAGTTGTTTTTTAGTAGATATCAGTTCTTTTTTTAAAACAAATGTTATATAACTGAAATAATTCTACTAGCTCAAATTAAAATTAGTCCTTGTATAGCCTTTATAAGCAGGGAGCAAACACAATATTATACATTTTGTTTACCTATCATTCATTTTTTATAGTGATTAATAATTTAAAAGTAAGGAAAGTCAATTTCTTCTTTCAAAGTATCAGTCTTTCTCAATTTATATCTCCTTAAAATTTTCTATGAAAGATGAAAATTTAGTAAAAAACAGTGTCGAAATAAAATATATATTTACAGTTAGTCTGTCAGTTAATTGTTTTTTCTAATTTTTTTTGCTGACGGTTTTGCAAAATAAATTTACCTTTACAAATACCTACGGTTAATCCGAGAATGAAAACCCGCAGGCTTCTAAAGAATCGAAGATCTGTAAATCTAGCAATTCTAGACATAATAAAGGAACATTTTTGATAAAAAAAAATCTAAAAATTTAGAGATATAAACTGTACATATAACTTCATCTTCATTTAGATCGTGTTATAGAGAAGAAAGAATAAATATGTAATTTTACTCAAGTCTGTTTATCCATACCTATTTGCATAAATGTGAGGATATTAATTTACTATAAAATTTCCCCTAAATTGATTATCTTTAATAGTCTATTATTAAAGCCGCATATACATTAGAATTAAATATTTTTCGGTTAAAAATTGCCTGAAATCTATAGTCTTATCGTTCGTTAAATTTGTCTTTTTTTTATGCCCAGACTCTTTTTCTGAACTCTGACAAAAGATCACAGACATATTGAAGCTATCCAAATTCTTATATCTTTCTATCGTATTTCCTTTTTTGAGGGGGGGGTGTGAGGAAGAACCTTAAGAACTTCGTTTTGTTCTCAGAATTCTGAATTATTCATTCAAAAGATCTACCTACATAAGTCTTGTTGCAGAATTTTCATTAGTTAAGAGTTGCATCAAGTTATACATCATGTGAATCTATTAAATTAATTTTGTGAAATACTAGATGGGAGCCATTGATATTTCCAGATCATTTGCCTACATTTTAAACTTGAGTCATTTACTACTATTCATTAATTTTCTATACGAATTAAAGAAGTCGTTGTTTCCATGCCAACTGTACCTTTCACTATTGCTTGCTTGTTTGTTTGTTTGATTTATTGAACACATACATCATATCACATGCGGATCACGGCGGGATTCGAATCTGCTTCCACCTACGCTCTCAAGCGATTAGCGGCATTGTGTCTTATCCACTCAGCCACAGTGGGCCACTATTGCTTTCTCTAATGCCCAGATACTCAAATTTAACCAACTGCACTTAGAATCATGGTCATAACACAGAACATTTATATGTTAGAGCAGTGTTGCCAGTGGGCTACTTTTTTTTAATTCAGATTTCTTGATTGTCAGCACTTATTATAAACGGTAAAATTCCCATTGTTTTCGCCTTAATTAATATGTCATTAAATAAGGCACATTTAACAATTTCAAAAAAGTGGTGCCAATCAAGTATCTGAGTTAAAAAAAAAGTAGCCCATCTGGCAACACTGTGTTAGAGTGGTGACATATGCACAAGTCGTGTACTCATATTCAATTTTTTGTCCAAAGTACGGTAACTCAGTTAAAAGTAATAGACGAGCAAGATTTCAATTAAACTAACCAGAAAAGTTAACAAACATTGGCTTCCTGATTTGATTTTATTCAAAATTGTTTTAACCAACCAAAGTTAATGTCCGGGATCCAGATAAATTTTTCTCTGTTAGTAAAATTACATTGACCAATCACTAGCCTTTATCCTTGCAGGCTTTTCGGTGTTTACTGCAAACATCAAAAAGTTCGGAAAAATGCAGACGTCTGATTGATCAATCCCATCCCGCTAATAGCGAAATATCTATCTTGATCCCGGCCTATTCAACGCCCTTTAAATATTGGAGAAAGCCTTGACACGTGTCAGAAAAACGTCACACAAAGCAGGCAAAACAAAGAAGAAAAATCATTCATTGGCTCGTTCATATTCACGAGCCGATGAATGATTTTGTTTCTTTGCTTTGCCTGCTTTGTGTGATGTTTTCGTGACGCGAGTCAAGACTTTCTCAGATATTTAGGATGCTTTGGCGTATTTCACCACCATGAAGTTATGAAAGGAGAGGAACAGACATGTCAATCTTCCCGTGTGAAAAACTACTTACCAAAAAAAACGAGTTATTTCCCTCTCTTCTGCCCTTTTCTCTCTTGATTTTGACCGATAGCAGCCCATTTAGCAGTCTCCAGTACAAGATGCCGCTATATACGGTGGACGCAGGAGGAGGGTGTTAGCGCGACCAATGACATAATAGGCCAGTTCATGATGTTTAAAAGTCACACGCAGTTGGATCGAGGATAACGAAAAAGACAGGCTACCGCGGTGGGTCCGATTCTTCTTTTTTTACAAACCGCTGGAGTCACGTGATGCTCTTTTCACGCACCTTCTTTGGTGCATTCGAGCATCACGTGACTCCATCGGTCTGTAAAAAAAGAAGAATCGGACCCACCGCGGTAGCCTGTCTTTTTCGTTAGTCTCAGAGTTGGATCATCTTTACACGATGATTAGTACAAAGCTGCGAGCCGATTTTTTTTGTGTCCATTGCCGTGTACAGATAATCAACTCCGTGTGACGATATGAACTGGCCTTATATGTTGTTGCCCACAGTTTAGGAACAGCTACAAATGACTTCATCTATATCTACTCCGAGGTAAACGAAAAAGACAGGCTACCGCGGTGCTACAGCGCCTAGAATATATAGTGTAGAAATCGGCTATCCCAGTAATACTTTAAAAAGTGCTAATATATTAGATCTCTTAAATTTCAAATGATGCTGAAATCCAATGAGTCGATCACAGCGATATCTGCAGGATATTTCCTAAAACTTCATGACGATTTGGTAACAGCGTCTAGAATACCTAGTGTGGAAATATTTTATTAAACAACGCTAAAAATTTGTATCCCGTAAATGATCGACGATACTGCTAAAATTCCAAGTGTCGATCGCAGCGAAATCTGCGGGATTTTCGTATTACATTGTATAGACTAGCAATATCTTTCAGTTATAGAAAATATCCTGCAGATGTCGCTGCGATTTGTATATTTCAGCAGCATCGTTGCACATTTAAGGATACAATATTTTACCACTTTTTAAGTATTACAGGGATAGCCAATTTCCACACTATATATTCTAGGCGCTATAATTTGGTCTAGACGCTGTAGTGTTTTTTTTTTTTTACATTTTATTAACATACATCTGACCTATGTGCTTGGCGTCAAGCCCGCTGTAATAATACGATGTTTACTTTGAAAGTTTATCACAGATGTCGCTGCGATCAGCTCCCTGGATTTCAGCGTCAGTGCACATTTAAGGGATACAACTTTTTAGCGCTGCTTGGATAGCAAAATTCCACAGTATGTATTCTAGACGCTATAGCGGTGCATTACACGTGTCTCTTCCTTCTTTAAAAAATATCCCGCAGATGTCGCTGTAAATGACTGTTTGGGATTCAACATCGTTGTACATTTAAGGGATTCACTATTTCCGCGCTTTTTTAAGTATTGCTGGGATAGTCGATTTCTACAACATATAATCTAGGCCTATAATGGAGCTATAGTACAGCGCCTAGAAGATACAGTGTGGAAAACGGCTATTCCTATAATGCTTTAAAAAGTGCTAAAAACTTTTATCCTACAAATCTCCAACAATGCTCAGCGGCAATGTGCTAATACGAGCGCCATCTCGTAACTCTTTTCAATATAAACACTGTGTTTTCAAAAATTATAGAATGTTAAATATCGGAAACTATAAATATAAGATATTTTGGTCTGTTATAAGCTAATTTAGTTAAGGAATGACGTGAGATAGGTTAAAGAGTCTCTTTTAGAATGACTATCGTTTTTAAATCACTACGATGGCGCTACTATTGACATCTCGTTATTCAGCATCGTTGTACATTTATGGGATTCAATTTTTTAGCACTATTTTGTAGCCGTTTTCCACACTGTATCTTCTCGGTGCTGTAGCTATAGTATCTAGAAGATATAGTTTAAAAATCGGCTTATTAAAAAGGTGCTAAAAAATTGTATCCAATAAATGTTGAACGAGGCTGAACGATGAATGTCGATCACAGCGACATATGGTAATTCCAACGTAACCATTTCAAAAGACATCAAATGAGAAAACGTTTCGCTCAGAGAAGATCTAGAAAATGTTGCTGCTATCGACATTTGTCATTCAGTATTTTTCAATATTTATGGGATTCAATTTTTAGCAATTTTTAAAGTATTACTGGAATAGCCGGTTTCCACACATGACCATGATCTAGGTAGATTTTTCTTTGTTATCGCAACGAGATTGACCAATCAGAAGCCAGAATTATTGCTAACTTTTCACTGTTTGCAAAAATGTACCTGGATCTCGGCCTATATTTCTAGATGTTATAACTGAGCTCAGGAATAGTACAGAAAGCAAACTCCGTATTTTGATACATTGAGGCCGGGATCCAATTAGGAACAAGTGTGTCGCTATAACGAAGTAGCGACATATGGCCAATAAAGGTTTATTGGTAGAAGTGATAAAAACAAATCGTTAAAGGTCTTTGTGAGCGTGTCATTATCGTCAGGCTAATGCATATTGAATTATTTCCCTAGTCTAATAAAACTCGTCCATGCGCGTATCGTCTAATGGAGGATATTCCAAATATGAGTTAGAGGCTGAAAAAGTCACGTGCTACCGGCAATTTACCTAAAGAACTTCTAACTGATGAGAAGGGAAACAGGAAACTACTACTGCTTTCTCCCGTGAACTGTTTCATTGGCTAGCGGGGATTTACATTACGTCGACGGAGCCTTCCCTTCTTTACGTTAGACGTTTTTGCCTTGACCACGTGATCATAACGTAGATAGAATAGCCTCTATTCTAGAAAGTGGATTGCCGTACTATAGCACCTAGAATATATAATACAGCGCCTAGAAGATACAGTGTGGAAAACGGCTATTCCTATAATGCTTTAAAAAGTGCTAAAAACTTTTATCCCATAAATCTCCAACAATGCTCAGCGGCAATGTGCTAATACGAGCGCCATCTCGTAACTCTTTTCAATATAAACACTGAGTTTTCAAAAATTATAGAATGTTAAATATCGGAAACTATAAATATAAGATATTTTGGTCTGTTATAAGCTAATTTAGTTAAAGAATGACGTGAAATAGGTTAAAGAGTCTCTTTTAGAATGACTATCGTTTTTAAATCACTACGATGGCGCTACTATCGACATCTTGTTATTCAGCATCGTTGTACATTTATGGGATTCAATTTTTAGCACTATTTTGTAGCCGTTTTCCACACTGTATCTTCTAGGCGCTGTATATATAGTGTGGAAATTGGCTATCCCTGTAATACTTTAAAAAGTGCTAAAATATTGTATCCCTTAACTGTGCAATGATGCTGCTGAAATATACAGATCACAGCGACATCTGCAGGATATTTTCTCAAACTGCAAGATATTTCTAGTCTATACAATGTAATATTAAATCCCGCAGATGTCGCTGTGATCGATACTTGGGATTTTAGCAGTATCGTCGCACATTTAAGGGATACAAATTTTTAGCGTTCTTTGGATAGCATATTTCCACACAAGGTATTCTAGACGCTGTAGCTATACTTTCGGCAAAAACTTGAAATGAGCATGCTTCCTGTGCATATATCACCACTCTTATGTATGAAGGCTCTCTGTTATGGTGTTGATTCTGAGCGCTCTTAGTTAAATTTCTATATTTGTGTTTTAGGGAAAGCAATACAGAAAAGTACTGTTACTATGGAAACAACAACTTCTTTAATATTGAAAAGTATAGCAAAGGAGTTCAAAATCAGTGCCTTAAATAGTTTCGAATATGTATTGTTGTTATGACAATTAATACCCTACCTGGATGTGGAAATGCAAAATTGTGTTCAACATAATGGAGGATATTCCATCTACATTTTGATCACGTGGTCAAGGTAAAAACTTCTATCGTAAAGAAGGGAAGGCTCCGTAGACGTGTAATGTAAATCCCCGCTAGCCAATGAAACGGTTCATGAGGCAAAGTAGTAGTATCTTCCCTTCTTATCAGATAGAAGTTCCTTGGATAAATCACTGGTATCACGTGACTTTTTCAGCCTCGAACCCATATTTGGAATATCCTCCATTGTTCGCAATCTAGATAGATTTTTGGCTGTCAGAGAAACGAGATTCATCAATCAGAAGCCTGCATTTTTGTGAACTTTTCGCTGTTTGCAGAAATGCAGGCTATTGATTGGCGATTCTCGTTTCGCTAACAGCGAAAAATCTATCTGGATCCTAGCCTACATTTCTACAAACATTGCACTTCATCCACGGCACTAAAAAAAATCACTCAAAACTTTCATGACACAGGCCGGGATCCACAAACAGCAAATATTCTCAAACATGCAGGCTTCTGATTGGTCAAACTCATTTCGCTAACAGCGAAAAATCTATCTGAATCTCAGCCATAGTTATCTTCGATGAAATCAATGCAAAAGGATAATATAAAAGAAAAGTGTAAGATTTCTAAAATATTTTGGCGGGTTTATCGCCATTTTATTCAATTTGTAAACTTTAGAACTAATTAACAGTTTTTCGCTACTTATGAATAGAAAATTAATGTTTTTAAAGCTGAATTTTATAAAAGCACGTAGATTGAGTAAATATCTATCCAAAAATTCAATCCTTACTTTTTTCTGTCCATTATTTAAGTCTCTACCTCGATTGAAACATAAGTTGTTACGAAGAAAATAAATCTGTCATTTTCAGTATCTCGACGTTATTTTAAAAAATCTATATCTCTGTTTATAATTAATTTATGAGGATGCATTTGATCTCAAATTGAAGATCTTCTTTATTAGGTCCTTCTAGTGTTGGTTTTATTTTTCTGCGATGATTGCTTCTTTTGATATGGGAAATTTTACGCTGGCATATTTCGTTCATTTAACATGGAGAAGTTGTCATCAGTATAATAAGCAGTTACGGTGTCTTGCCTTATTCTTGGCGTTTGTTTGTTTGGCGGGGTTAGCATTTTTTTTTCAGCTTGGCTTGGCAGAACGACCGTCCTGCTTGATACGGGAAGTTGTACTGTTCTTGATAATATCAGAGCTATAGTGGTCTTGGCAACGGACATCTAGCCAGGTAGATCCTAAACGAATTGTATAAAAAATTTCACATTAGACTCCGAATAGAGTAGCTGCAGTGCATAAACATTTAATGATTGTTGTTTCCTAAAAATCTTAGATAGTAAGAGTTGTTATTATTGTTACTATATAATTTCATAAATAAAAATGTAATTTTGGAAATCAATTTTTAAAGTTATTTTTTAATAACTAAAAGATGTTTTTAAATATGTGTTTTACTGCAAGCAGACTTTGCTATAAAATGAATTAACCTTTTGTATCCCCTCACCGTGCTGCATATTTGCAACATACCCTAAAGTCAAGGTGTATACGTATAGTGTAAAAAAAAAAAAAAAAAAAAAAAAAAAAATCATAATTAAAAAAAAAAAATTGGATTTTTTAAAATCTAAATCAGATTTAGATTTTTTAAAATTTAAATCGGATTTTTATGATTTTTTTCCTGCATTAAAACACGGACTAGCTTTCAATACTTTGGGGTTTCTAAAACAATTAAACCTCTAATTGCTAAGATAATCTATGTTTTAATCTTTAATTATAATTATTAGTTAGTGTAATTAGAGTGATTATAAAACACCATTAATTTTCATTAGTAGTATGCAATAATGTTACATACATTGATATATTGTAATAATTATCTAAAACTGTATTAAATACTATTCATATTTACAGTTATTAAAACTATTAATCTCTGCACTTAATATCAAATTGTTGACAATGTTTGAAATTAATCATTTTTTCAACAATTAATTTTCTAATTAGGAAAAAAAAATATTTTTATGCTTTAATTCCTAAAATGATAATTTAATATTCATTATAGAAAAAAAGGATGCTAGTTCAGTTAAAACAGAGCATTACATCACGAGTAAATGTATTAGTAATGTGTTTAGTAATAATATAAGAAAAAAGTACATAATTTGTTAATATGATGAATAAAGTGACATTAATTTTTGAGGATTTTATAAATTACAAATTGAAAAATACAATTAAATAGCGACATGATTTAACAATAGCTTGTATTTTCTAAAGAAATAAAGTTCTATAATTTTTGCAAGGTCTTGGGTACACCGGTTTAAAAATACTGTGATATGGGGAAGTTTTTTACAAGAAATCTCTGATTGCAACTAAAGGCGAATTTCACTATTTTTTTTTAAAGGGTGTATTTCACCTATGTTAAAAAGAGCAGGGGGCTGCAACTTTAAAAAATGGCCTAGAGGGAGCAGTAAGTAATTGCAGAATTAATAAAACCTGCAAATAAGCATCATTTAGCTAGTGGCACAAATAAGCATATATGTATATCCCTGTATATGGCATAATAAAACGTGTGTATATGATATATATTGTGCGTCAACTGTTCAGAGCTCGCATTTCCCCTAAAATTCCTAAATTTCCTAACTGTTATTTTACTCCATAAAATTCCCAAAAATCTCCTAAAATTTTCTTTTTGTTCCTAAAAATATACATTAGATCGTTAACTCCGTAAACCGCAAAGTATAACGAGATCGCCAAAATTTGACCGAAAAACATCGTGAATTTTGGCAAATAGTAACAAAAAAAAAAACACGAATTTCGTCAAACGATCGTGATATAAACACGAATTTAGTCAAAAGGTCGCGGAATAAAGCGAATTTCCACAAAGAATTGCGGAAAAAACTCAAATTTCGTCTAAGGGGAAAAAGCGTCTCTTTCACTGGGGAAAAAGCGAATTTCGACAAAGAATCTAAAAAAACACTCGGATTTCGTCTAAGGATCACGGGGGGGGGGGGGGGGGAACTAATTTCTTCAAGGGATCGCGAATTTTGCCAGAAGATCTCGAAAAAAAAACGCGAATTTCTTCAAAAAATCCCGGAATATACGTGAATTTCGATAAAGAATCGCGAAAAAAAAACCCCTTAAATTTCGTCAAAAAATCACGGAAAAAAAATAATTTCATCTAATAATCGCGAGAAAAAAGTGAATTTCTTCAAGAGATCATGGGAAAAACGCGAATTTCATCTAAGAATCGCAAATTTTGTCAAAAGATTGCAGAAAAACGCGAATTTTGTCAAAAGGTCGCGAATAACACGCGAATTTTGTCAAAGGATAGCGAAAGAAACGTGAAATTGTGTCAATAAAATCGTGCAAATACGATGAATTTCGATTAAAGAATCGCAGAAAAAACGTGAATTTCGTCAAAGGACCGAGACAAACGCAAAACTTAATAAATCTCGCATTTAAGGTGAATTTCGTCAAAGGATCGCGAAAAAATGCAAATTTCGTCAATGGACCGCAACAAAGGCAAAATTTTGTAAATAAATCGCGAATAAGGCGAATTTTGTCAAAAGATCACGAAAACAATTTTCATTTCTTCAAAAGGTCGTGAAAAAAAACGTGACTTTCATCTAAGAATCGCAATTTCATCAAAAGATTGAAGAAAAGACGTGAATTTCGTCAAAGGATCGCGAAAAAAGCGAATTTCGTCAAAGCATAGCGAAAAAAAGCGAATTCTATCAAAACATAGCGAAAAAAGCGAGATTCGTCAAAGGATAGCGAAAAAACGTGAAATTTTGTCAATAAATCGAGTAAATAAGACGAATTTCGCCGAAGGATCACGAAAAAAAGCAAATTTCGACAAAGGATCGGGAAAAAAACATTCTGAAATTTTCTGTGAACTTCAGAATTTTCTTTTACTCATAATTACTCCTGCCTCCATTTTCGAGGTTCATTGATTGGACTCGAATAGCGATTTCATTTTTCAATAAATGTCTTGCATCTTAACGCTGTCACAACATTGTCATTGTAGTCACATATTCGTCACAAAGTTAATGACAAAATCGTCACAAATCACACAATTTTCACAAAATTGTCACAATGTGACTTCACAACATTGTCACTGTCGTCACAGAATCATCACAGTGTTAATGATAATTTCGTCACAAATGACACATATTTCACAAATTGGTCTCACCGTGACTTCACAAATTGGTCACAATGTGACGTCACAAATGAGCTCTAAAACGGCCATAACGACTTCACATTCTAGTCACTATGACTTCACATCGACGTCACGTGACGTCACATCGACGGTCACAAAGTCACAGCGTGACTTCACATCGACGTCGCCGTAACGTCACCATGCCTTACGGGTTAAATTCTACTGGGCCTAACAACTCGAAAATTGCAGATCCAGACGCGAAAAAAATCCCTCCTTTCAGAAATTCTACAAATTATTCCGGTACGGTCAGGTACTCAAAAATCCACGAAAAATTGCAGACAACCGACGTCTTTCAATAGTGGACATTTTCGAACAAATATAAAATTTTCAAAATATAAATTTATAGATTTAATTTTTATGCAACCAGATATAGAATTTTTCGCTGATTTCAGACATGTAAATTTCTTCGTGGTCTCTCAATTGCAATCTTGGATATTAATTATTATTTCAATTATTGGATGATTCCTTTCCAACTCTCAATTTAAAAGTCAGTCTTTCGAAACCACAAATGATTTTTATACGAGGATTCTTTGGAATGCCGTCGAATTTTTTAAAATACACCGTTTAGAGATTTTAAAGTTATGCATCTAGCCTTATCTTTAAACGTTGTTTAATAATATCTGAATTTTATACAAATCTATCCGCAACTTTTTCTTTTATAAAAATTTCGATTTTTAAAAAGGAAAAGAAATGCTTTGTTGAAACGCAAATTTGTTAAAATTAAGAAAACTGACGAACCGATCGATTTGGAACTTTCAGATAGCAGTTCATAACACATAATAAAGATTTTAAAAAGTAGGGGGCATCAAATTTCATGGGGGGGAGAGAGAGGCGATATTTTTTTGGGGTGGGGGTGGGGGGTGTGGATCAAATATTTAAAACCGTATCGCTTTCTACCGTTTGATATGCGGATTTTTGACGGAGCCCTGGGATAAACATTACTTTTAATGCAAAAATTTCAAAAGTGTAGTTACCACTATTTTCGAATAGTAATTTCAGCAAATATCTTAAATTCTTGCTTAAGTCCTCCACCCCCTTGACTAATATATGACTAATGACTAATATATACTGACTATGGGTAGGTTGTTTAACGAAGTTTCGTCCAGAAACAGTTTTGTTAAGAATAGAGTTCTGCCCCTGGCGTTGGAATGTGGAACTAAAAGATTCGAGATATATATATATATATATATATATATATATATATTTTTTTTTTTTTTTTACAAGAACTGCAGTGCATACTAGGGATGCACCGAATAGTGGTTTTGGCCTAATACCGAATATTCAGCCTACAGACGAACCGAATACCGAATATTCGGCTTGTCGAATAATTTCATATTTCAAAGTTTAAAGGCATTAAAATGTTAAATTTTAAAACAATTTTACATAATGTTTAAAATAGAAACTTTCACTTTGATAATCAAGAGCTTTTTTCAAATAAACTTTATGCTGAAAAAAATCTGCTAGTTATAGTTATTATAGCTAGGATAGTTATAAAACTTTTTTAATTAATAAAATTTTAAATTTCATAGCTTCTTCTGTGAACTAAAACAAATGAATAAAGTTTTCTTAAATTCTAAAACTAACATTTTAAAATCAAAGAGTAATTGTGAAAAAATTGGAAGAAAATTTGTACAGGATCATATATTATTTGTTTGTCAGGAAGAGACTAAAGTAAATAAATAATAGAATCTATTCAATTTTTATATGGTGGCAACTCAGCAAGAATAACTGATCTTACTCCCTCTGATTTAGCAAGGACGTTTTTAAATGCATCCTAGATCGGTGTCTGGAGTGGGCGATCACTTTCCGAGATTGTAAATGTAAACGTTGTTCTTAAAATCTGCAAGAAACAGATCATTTACTGGACAATGTTCAGGAACTGCATTTGTACATAATTAATTCCTATGAAAATCCTCGTGATTGGTTAATTTTCTTAAATAATACTTAACAAACAGAAAATAAATAATATAAAAACATTCTCTTTTATTTAAATATATGATTCTGTTTCTAATTATTCTGAATATCTTTATAAGTTTACTGTTAAACGTAGAAGTGGTATAAGGTTTTTAAAATATGTTTTAAAAGTTTTTTTAAGTATTCGGTTGGGCCGAATATTTCGATATTCGGCCAAACCGAATATTCGGCAAGCTGAATAGTTTGCTATTCGGCCAAGCCAAATATTCGGTATACCGAATAATTTGATATTCGGCCAAACCAAATATTCAGTAACATGGCCGAATATGCCGAATAACGAATAGATACCGAATATTCCGTGAATCCCTAGTGCATACGCCTGCAAAACCCTCGTGTGATATATCATCGGAAAACCCTCCAACCACTCTTTCATATTATGAACCTTTCTACTCCCACTCACTCAGATTCCCTCCCCATGGGGGATCAATTTTTTAACTGAGCTCCTAATTACGCTGCAGCAAGATTCGATCTCATTTGAAGGCTTTACCGAAGGTGAAATTCTTCACGGGCCTTCGATTGGTAAGGTCTATGTTTGACCCCAGATCCATAGGGGGCATTCTTCCGTGGGTGGAGAGGGGGAGAAAATTAATTTCATCATGTGACATATTGTTTTAAAGCTTTTGGACTATACATTACTAAGCACTCACTACTCTCCTCTTAACTCATTTTTTCATCAGTAAGTAGGGGTCATTTTAAAGTTTTAATTTGTCCATTACTATCCCATACAATTTTCCAAAATCATGAAAAACATTTACATAACAAATCTGAACAATTAGCAACTTCTCTCCTTTTTTCCCACAGTGAGTGGGTACGTATTTCAAACAAAATCGAGTTAAAGATATAAAATCATACAAATTTAATTTCATTTAGAAATCATCAAAGTGGGGAGGGGGGGGGGTATCGGGTATCGTTCGAAAAAGCTCTTAATACAGAACTCAAAAATGTATTTGTTTTACTCTTCAATACTATTATATTTTCAGAAATTCGTCGAAAATGTATGGCAAAATTATGTCCCCCATCCTATTGCCGAATCTACTGAAAATAAAATTACGAAAAAATTAGTAGTAGTTGGCATTTATTTAAACCTTGCAGGAAAACTATAGAGATTATTCTAGCTCCTACAGTTTTTCAGAAAATAGCAGTTTTCCATGATACATAAATTTTATTTGGCGAGCGCTCAGCGGGGGAGTTGAGGGGAATTCGAGGTACCTATCGACGCGAAATCATCCAAGGACTGTCGATAATGATTTTCCAAAAGAATTGTCGGTAATTAGCCGAGATATTAATTAAAAACCTATCTAAAAAAACGTGGCACAGACCAAAGTGGCCATGCAATTTTGCGACCTCACTTCGAAGCGCACTTGGCACAATGGCAAGATTAAACTTTGTACATGGCCTTTGTTTTAAGTAAGACGGATCACAATTATAAATAGTCAGCGTTTTACATCCCAATTGAATTAAATTATTGAAGGCAATTATTGAAAAATGTTTAATAAAATAATTGCAATTTATTTGCAAAGCCTTATTATTCGTTTAACAACTATATTTTCTAAGATTGCAGCTAGTAATTAATAAATTTATTGTATGAACTCTCTGTACTCGACTGACTCTTAACCGATTATTCTTTGTTCAAAGCAAATCTATAAAATATACAATTAAAATTTCAATAAAACGTAATTCATTTTGAGGTTGTTCTCAAAAACATGTTTCCCGACTATAAATGGCATGAAACTTTTATGCGTAAAAGCATACAATGATAGGCATGACTATTAAATTTGTTCGAAATCGAATGGCGTTTTTCATTTCTTTTTTTAAACACATTGCATTTTGAGCTACATCACATCCTGTTTTATTTATTTATTGTTTTTGTTATAAGGTAGCCGATTGTTGTGATTGATTTGTGCTTTTTTCCGCAATTTACTTTTACATGGACGTCCATAACCTGGAGGCTTATGTTGCTTTACCATTGTGCAATATAATATACTACCCGTTTTTATATTGTCAGTACGTCTATCATTACCAATACTACAGTAAGATAGAAGTGTTATACATTTTCAATTATTTGAATAATGGAAATTCCATGTTTGCCGCCAGCTGTAGTGCGCCCCTGCTTTCTGAAAAGTTGGACAGGCCTGATCTACAGCAGGAATGTCAAGGCATTCGCGGTCGCCCTTCCCAATTTTTTATGTTTTTAGCTTTTTCGAATTTATTTTAGGCATTGACGGCGCCCTTAAGCCTTCCGTGGCGCCTTACGACCGTGACCTTTCGACCGTTACCTTTCGACACCGTGGCGCCTTTCGATTTGAGACTCTCCCCACCTCCCACCCCTGAAGCTACGCCGCTGATATTAAATCTGGTAAATGATAAGCATTTGCAAACTTCATATATCTTATAAGTAAAAATGAACTCATAAATGTGTCAGAAATGACACACTTTCGTTTTAAATACCCCTTTATTAAATTTAAATTGGATAAAAGTTTTTCGAATTTTTCAGCTTCGCCTAAAATATTTGGCGCCTTTGCTATTTTGGCGCCTGTGTGCGATGCACACTTTGCACACTGGGTCGGCGCGCCCCTGATTCTTAGACTCATTTTGGAACATATACATGCACGGCATTTGTGAAATAACGCACTTTCTAAGAAGAAAACCTGTTTAAAACGGAATATTTTTTCTGGTTCATTTTTAATTTTATCTTAGCAAGTTTCATTACATTTTGCTAAACATTATTTTCTACAAATTTCGGAGGAGGCTGAAGCCCCACCAGCCCACTCCCTAGATACGACACTGGAACAGTAAACATTTTAGTATTACATGTTATGTTTTAGGTTCCAATGGACTCTACTCATTTTTTGTACGCACAATTTTTAATTATTTTTTTTGCATGTATTTCTCCTCATATTTTTGTAAGTTAACACTAGAACCGTCATTAGGGGTCATTTTGACCCATGCCAAAATGATAATAGTCGATTCCAACGAGAAATCTTTTGGTGTAAAATATTTTTTTATAAAACTTGAGTAAAATTGCGCCGGTTCTAGAGTTAACCCATTAGGGAGCATGGGTGCATATATGCACCCTCAAAAAGAGCATACAGAATTTGTTTTATGCACCACTAAAAAAGAAAAGTAATAGTTACTTTGTTTAATTAGAGCATTTTCGTGATTGTTTTAGTAAAGGTAAATTATAAAAAGAAAGTGGTGCAAACCGAATAAAATTTGTATAAAAGCCCCCCGGTCCCGAAGGGGTTAATCAATACTGAGCATATTTTTAGGTAATTAATAATTTCTAACTTAAACCTTTTACCTTATTTGTATATATATATATTTTTTTCAATTTGCTTTTTTTTTAGATATTTGACAGTTGACGAAATTCTTGAACACATGAACCATCCTAATTCGGATTTGAGTTAATTATAAGATGATAATGATTAGGGATGCACCGAATATTCGGTATCTATTCGGTATTTGGCCATGTTACCGAATATTCGGCTTGGCCGAATATCAAAATATTCGGTATACCGAATATTCGGCTTTGCCGAATAGCAAACTATTCGGCCTGCCGAATATTCGGTTTGGCCGAATATCAAAATATTCGGCCCAACCGAATACTTAAAAAAATTTTAAACATATTTTTAAAAACCTTATACTACTTCTACCTTTAACAGTCAACTTATAAAGATATTCAGAATAATTAGAAACAGAATCATATATTTAAATAAAAGGGAATGTTTTTACATTATTTATTTGCTGTTTGTTAAGTATTATTTAAGAAAATTAACCAATCATGAGTAATTGAGTAATAATAAATTTTGATTAAAGTTATTATTACATTAATTTTTAAATTATCTAAATATTTACAGATATTTACCATAGATATTTATCATACCTGTGGTATATTATCAAATTATAACCTATACTGATAACATTAATTGCTTCTCTCGTTTAAATGCATATCCCGCTTAATTGCATACAATTCAGTGGAACCAATTGTATGCAATTAAGCGGGGCCGATTTATTATCTAAAACTGTTTAAAATTTAACATTTTAATGCCTTTAAACTTTTAAATATAAAATTATTCAATAAGTCGAATATTCGGTATTCGGCCTAGTAGTTAGTATTCGGCTAGCCGAATATTCGGTATTCGGTTCACCTGTAGGCCGAATATTCGATATTCGACCAAAATCACTATTCGGTGCATCCCTAATAATGATGAGGATTATCAAGATAATGTTGAATTGAATATCACTAATGATGATGATGACAATTCTGTTCCTAACTTCAACTAGCAGTCCAGAATAGTTTAAAGAAATTTCACGACAAACGAAGAAGTCAATCATGCATGAAAAATTGTGTCATCTGTAGAAACAACATATAATTTAACCCCTTGAGGGGGAAGCAAAAATGTCTCTAAATATTGATTTCTCACCGGAATAATCGAAAAATTTTATTTTTAAATAAGGAAAAGCAATTTTTCAACGATTTTCCCGAAAGTTAAAAATGTAAAATTTAGTTAAAATTTTCTGGTGAGAATCTTGTTTAAATTAGGTGGGATATATTTTATCCCACCGCCCCTCAAGGGGTTAACCATCTTAATGCTCATGATAGCATTTATGCTACCATCAGTTTTCCCGACTCAGTGGATTCTTTTATTCACATATTTCGTATTCACACCAGAAATTTAAGATAAAAATGTTTGCTTTATTTAATAACATACATTTCGTTATTAAATAAATTGAAATTTACTATTTAGATTTTCTGGTATGAATTCCAATTCTCTGAATCACGCAATTTCTGGAACACGTACTACCATGGGCATTAGATGATTAAACCAGGGTTTGTACGGATCCTGGAATTTCCAGAACAAGAAATTCTACGGTACCAGTATTTTCTTATAGAAAATCTTTCTTTAAATAAGGCGAAATTCCGTGCGTTTCAATTAGACTTATTTAAAAAAAAAAAAAAAAAAAAAAAAAAAAAAAAAAAAACTGATACTTTACCGGGAAAATAACGAGACCTGTAGCGTCTTTTACAGAATTTTTAATCTTTAATTACCGGTTTTTTAAAACAGAAATTTTTGCCTAATTGAATCAGGGAAATGCTCGGATTAAATAAGGCAAATTTTTCAATAAAAATTTACTAGTGAGAATAATCCCCGATTCTGAGCACCTTACGCGACACGAATACCGGTCGCTCGTCCACAAGGGGTTAAACATAATCCTTGAAATTTCAGTTTTTGATTTTGTAGTACTTTGTCCCATGTGATACTTGCCCCCTAAGCCACCCATTTAACAAAAAATAAATAAATAAAATAAAATAAAATAAATAGAACTAATTTATTTTAATTTACAATGATGGGGATAGCAAGTTATAAACATTTTTGAAAAAATCAATTGTTATTTTTATGTTGGGTCTGATGAGGTTATAATCTGCTCAAAGGTAAAAGTCCCTTTAATCCTTTTGTTTAGTAACAATGTTATTTCTCAATAATGTCGAATAAAGGGAGAAAGATAATTTGAATGTCAATTTAGGGTATTGTAATAAATCAATCTTTTAATCCTTTGTTCGATTTTAAGTCTTCTGTGTGAGTAATAATTCACAACGACAAATCGAACGGTTTATTTAAATATCACTAGAAATATCAAACCCTTTTCATGCCTGGGTAATTTATGCTTTCCCCGCAAGGCACTTTTTAAGGAAAAAGAATTAAGTTTAATTATAATATATAAATTCATTTACTACTAATCCCAAAGGCTGGTAGAAATTTAAGGGATTAGTATGACTTCGTTAAAGAATATTTTGCTCATTTATATGAAGCGTAGAAAGAAATCTTCAGATGTTTTAACACTTTAATGCATGACTTTTTATTTTGTTCGGAAAAAATTATATTTGAGCCTATTTTTGTTAATTATCCACTAATAAAATAGTGGAAAAAATATTTATCTTCTTTAAAGAATATTTCGCTCGTTTATTTGAAGCGTAGAAAGAAATCCTCAGATGTTTTGACCCTTTAATACATGACTTTTTATTTTGTTCGGAAAAAAAAATCAGATTTGAGTTTATTTATTTTTGGTAATTATCCACTAGAAAAATAGTGAAAATATTTATCTTTATGTTGAAGATAATGTCTTAATGTCACTCCCGAGTTACATAACAAAATTTGCTCAAAAAAAAAAAAAAAAAAAAAAAAAAAAAAAAAAAAAAAAAACGATAATTTTAAATTACATGATAAATTTAAAGTGTTTACACAGCACAACAACAGCAATTCATCAATATAACAATTTTTATAATGATTTTAATACTTTGCAAAATTAATAGTTACTATCTTATAAATATAGAGAAAAAAATGCCAGTCGAGCACATTGCAATCAATAAAAGATGTTATAACAAAGGATCGATCATATTAGGTTTTTTAAAATCGAAACCGAATCTAAATTTCGGTAACCTTCCTATTTTCGGCCGAAAACGAAAATAGTACAAATTTTTTTTATGTCACTAATACATACATATATATACATATTTATTAATTAATTCATTATACGTGTTTATTAAATATACATAATTATTTATTAATTATACGTGTGGCCCACGTTTGTTCGCTGTGCCTCTGACCCAAACTTTTTATTTTCATATAAAATAAAATGTAATAATTCATAAACGACACAGAATGGTGTTCTAATTATACGACTTTCATCTAATTAAAATACATTTCAGGTACACATTGCAAACCTCGATTTTTCTGTTATAATGAATTTGTAAATGATCATCTGTTATGCTAGAATTTTCTCAAAGAGTATTCGAAACATTTCTGCGGTTTCAAACTAAAAATGTTCTATTACTGTTAAGTCTGCAGCTTTCAATGAGCACGGGAAAAGCGTCTTGATTGTTTAGTCATATATGCTTTACTTGTTCTGTAATTTGAACTAACGTCTTGAGTCAGTCATGACTGATGATTATAAACAGGGAAGTGCATAGCAATAAATAAAGAGTGTCTCATTTGAGACGACACAACTCAGTGAGTAATGCTGAAAATTTCTGAATGAAGAAACGAGATTTTTGGAATACTGATAGTTTCGGTCCGGCCAAATTTTTGGCAGCATTTTCGCCGAAAAAGAATTTTCTACAAAACTCTGATTTTGGGCCGAAAACGAAACCGAATTTTCGGTCGATCTCTAGTTATAACCGCCCCGTGATAACAAATCAAAACAAAAACAGACTTCACGACCTTAAATGCGTGTTATCACACGTAATTAACACATAATAGTTCGGTAGGCGGTAAATCGCACAACGCTCTGGGATAAACAAAGTGAAGGCTCCTCCCACACTAGAAACGAGCGCCATCTACAGGTTAATCTTTTAAAAATATGATACTGCAGGGTTCTTAAAATTAATTTTACACTTCTTTTTTCTTCTTAACAATGAATTAAAAACATTCTTCATAGTATAATTAAAATAATAATAATAATAATTATTATTATTATATGTTATATCTGTGACTACCCATGAAATTTTCATTTTATGATATGATATCATAAGCTAGTAAATTTAAAATAAAATTTCTTAAGTAAAAAAAAAAGAGAGAGAGAGAGAGGAGGGGATAATATATCTTAATACCAAATATTTAATTTATATGCTTTAACATTGAAGTTATATTTAAGTATATGCGTGCACGTGTACTGCAATATATGTATCATGGATAATTTTCTTACCTGAGAACCTGTAAAAAAAATTCTTTATCTTGACTTAGGACTAGCATCTGCTAATATTAGCATGTTTTTATTTGTTATTTTATTTTTATTTTTTTTCTTTAAAGAAAATTTATTTCAGATTTACTAGTTTATGAAGTCATACAATAAATTGAAAAATTTTAGGCTGGTCATAGAACAATCCTATTTAATTATTATTATTTAAACATTCAAGGAAGAGATTTTTTTAATTCATTATTTTTGCATCTTCTTAAAAAACAAGAAAAGTTTATTTTAAATAACCCCTAGGATCCTAATTTTCATAATTCGATTTTGAATTTATACTATATAAAAGAGAAAGGGAGAGAAAAACAAACTAATAATATTAACTATTACTTTCTAATAATTTTAGCTTAATTTAATCCTTAATCTAAGTTCTCGCTACCATGCTACAGTTCGATTCCGAGCTGCCGTCTGGGCAAGGTTCTGTCAAACTTTCATCCCTTCAGGGTCGATAAAATGAGTTAGTTCCAAGCTTGCTTGGGATCTAAAATCTGAGGGTCCCGCGTTAGGCTGACCACCTAGCCGGGACATATGCTGCATAACACCTCAAGGTCCATGGTCAAGGAAACAGGGCTGGACACTGTAGGCCAGGATTCTTAAGGCTCCTATCCACGTCAGGAGAAGCGCTCGTGAGCTAATGCTAATCCTATAGGGAGGTTATTTGTTAATATCTCGTTTGCATTTTGACGTTTTTTTTTTTTTTTTTTTTTTTTTTTGCATTTCTCACTGGTCCTCTTTTTGAAAACGAGTAATTTTTCAGAAAAAAGTTCATGGCAGGTTTCTGCAACAATTGCAAGAAAAGCGCCGTTTTAGGTAAGTTTCAATAAAATTTTTAAAGAAGATTTTTCTTTGAAAAATAGTGGTGTTAAAAAAACGGACCGATTGGGAACCCTGGCATTAGACAGCTGAGGTCCATCTCTACATCGCTCCTTTATTACTTTCTCGATATTGGTTGCAGATATTTTTTATAAAGTTACTTTCACTTTCGAACCGGTTCTGAAAATGAAAGTGTCATTATAAAAAATATCTGCAACCAAAATCGAAAAAGTAAAAAAAGAGCGATGTAGAGATAGGCCTCAGCTATCCAATGCAAAGAAAATGTCGAAATGCAAACAAGATATTAGCAGATAACCTCCCCGTAGGATTAGCATTAGCTCGTGAGCGCTTCGCCTGGCTGGATCAGTAGCCTTAAGACTAGAACGCCCGGAAGGAGTCGATTCGACTCCTACATATGATTAAATGTCAATTAGAAGCAGAAGTTCTTTCACAAAATAAATTAAATTTTAAAAACGAATACTTACGTCAAATAAATCAGCCAAATAATTTTAAATAAAAATTCTGGTGTAAAATATTTTTATAAAACTTTAGTAAAATTTCCGGGCGTTCTAGTGTTAATGGATTAGTTTAGGTTTTTTAATTATAGTATTTGTGATGCAACGATATAAAGGACAGAGGATTTCTATCTTTATCACTATTACATAATGACTTGATCCTATTTGATATGATATGATAATATGTTATTATTATAGTATGTTATTATGATAGTATCGCTAGACCTAGATCTACAGTTCTGTCTCTGATTGTGATAGCATTAGATCTATTTTATTCTGATGACTTCACAGACCTCGCCAGCAAGAAAATAGAGTACTGAAATCGGCCAGAGATGACTGATTAGTATTTCGTTCGAATGGGCATAATCATAAAAGGAAGCAGTGTTGCCAGTGGGCTACTTTTTTAAAATTCAGATTTCTTCATTGGCACCACTTTTTTGAAATGGTAAAATTCGCCTAATTTAATGACGTATTACATAAGGCGCAAACAAGGGGAATTTTGCCATTTCAAAACAGTGGTGCCAATCAAGAAATAGGAATAATAAAAAAGTAGCCCACTGGCAACACTGAAAGGAAGTGTAATTGCATTCATGTACGAGATTTTATGTCAATTTAACCATGCATCATTTTGTGGCTATTCCGACGTAACATCCTGAGTTTTCCTCTGATCCTGGACTATGCATGTTGAAAGGTGTCTACTGCAAGGTTCTGATATTGTACTTTGATCAATTGTTCCTGTTCTGTCTCTTTATCAAATAATCATTGTACGAATAGTTTACGATATAAGTAGATTTCTGTTGTTGTTGTTTTTGACCCTACTGGGCCCGGTGAGCAGCTTTCTATTTCTGTATAGCTGTCTTAATCCACATCCTAGACAAACTACAGGAGAAAGATACGACGGAAACCTAATAAGCCGGCACTACGCCGATAGAGCCACCACTGACTAGACCAACTTCTATACGGCAACATCAATCCAACTACGACAGTGACTATAAATCTCATTCAATAGCTGAGAAAACAGAACCAAATCTTCACCACCTTTTCTCCCCATTGCATAAAATATATCCTCGTACGACGAGTAGATTTCTGTACTTGGGTTGATTTTTGTAGACAATGTTGCCAGTTCGCTACTTCAAAAAAAAAAAAATCTAATCACTTGATTGCCACCACGTTTTTGAAGTAGAAATATTCTCCTTAAACGACAAATGCGAAAATAATGGCAAGTGATACTATTTCAAAAAAGTGGTGGCAATCAAGCAATCTGAATATAATAAAAAAAATAGCAAACTGGCAACACTGCTTGTAGATATTTTTATAAATTTAAAAAACACATATTTTAATCTAGTAAAATATATAGTACTGTGAGAATTTGTAAGAAAAATCAAAATTATATTTTGATGACAATTTTAATAGGAAGAATTGTGATTTATTAATGGGTGTTAATTGCATAAGCATTAATGCCAGTCTTAAAAGCTTTTTTTTTTTTATCAATTGTAATACCCACCTGCTTGTAATACGTTATGCCTTTGTAAATAGTGTTTTGTAACTAAAATTTTATAATTGTTCATTTTAAATTTGAATCTTTGTACTTTGCCTCATGTTTGTTTTATTGGTACGCTATTTGACTACTTAAAATGATTTAGATTTTTTAAATTTCTCTAAGGATTTATCCAATCCTCTTGAGCAACATTTGTTTATGAAAAAAAAATAACAAAGCAAAATAATATATTAAAATTGTATGGCTTTGAATAGAGGATCTATACTATCATAATTGCGGTCAATAGTTTAAAAAAGTATTGAGGAGGGTATTTTTGGAGCTAACTTAAGGGGGTCCGGGACACAAAAATCTTCAAATTTTGCAAAAATATTTTATTTCGTTAAAACTTTCTCAATTTTTTCCTACTTAAAATGACATTTAAATCATGTTTCTATCTGGATTCGAACAAAAAATATTATTTTTTTAGTTTTGGTTTGTTTTCAAAATTTAGCTTTCAAGCAATGGCTGTCATGGAAACGACTTCCCGTAAAAATGCACTTTTCTTCATGATAGGTTTTTCACCATTTCTCATATTTAAATTCTTATAACTCGAGAATCATTAAAGATAACGGGTTCAAACTTGGAACATATCTTTTTCAATTGTTTTACTTTAATTTTAATTCAGCATATTTGAAAAAATATTTACTTTTGAAAATATGACTTTTTTAATAAAAGTTGCACCACTTTTTTTAAAAATTTTTCGTTAAATATTTTTAATTTTTTATAAATTAATATTTTTAAAAATACTGAATCAAAATTAAAACTTATATATTTCTGTTTATTTAAATGAAAAAAAATTGAAATTCTATAAATAATATTCCGAGTTATAACGATTTTAATTTACCCCACTTTTTTAATAAATTTTAAATTTAAAATTTTTTCTGAAAAATTATGAGAAGTTTTATTATGTGATATTGTTTACAAATGACAAGGCATCACAAAAAATTTCAGAATTTTAACTCAATAAATAAAAAATATTTCAAAATGTGTCCCGGACCCCCTTAATCTATGTAATCAGCTAGACATAAGTGTTACACTGTGAAAAAAACCGACTAAAATATGAAAATTGTATTGGCAATCGAGACGGCAGTACTATTTTCGTATTTTAAAGGAAAATTTCCCCGTAAATTCCAGAAAAATGGAAATTTTTCTGTAATTTACGGGGGAAAATTTCCGTTAAAATACGGAAATAGTACTGGCGTCTCGATTGCCAACAGAATTTCCGTATATTAGCCCCCTTTTTTTTAACAGTGTAGTTTTCTTCCCAGCATTGTGAAACAGGATCTTAGAAAATTGAATATTTTTTTCAGAGTTGGAAAGTATAATGGTACCCAAGCTATAACGTTCTTACGCCTGCCTGTAAATTTCTTTGAAATAGATCTGCATAACAATAAGTAAACATTGCTTGTTATATGGGGTTGTACGCAAATTTATAAACATTGTTCTACAAGTATACCCTATAAACAGACTCATGAGTTGCAAATCGCTATGCGTTTATGAGGTGTAATAAAATATACTTTCTGAAGAATATTTATCATTCATTTACACGATCAAACCAAAAGAATTCAATTTCACAATGGTCTACGAGCCACGTTCAATTCCATCTATTGGCAGAAATTGCTGAAAGCGCATTTTCAACAAAGTTATGAGTTTTCTAAATATTAACTAAATTTTAGCGTAGTATGTAGTATACAGTCGAGCCCCGATTTTACGAATCGCGATTTAACGAATTTCTCGATTTAGCGAATTTTTTTACAGTCCTGACGAAAATGGAATAAAAATACTTCGATTTAACAAATTTATAACCCCGATTTAACGAATAACTTTCTATGTCAGAAAAATCAAAAATTGAAGAAATTTTCTAATATTTATATAATTTATATATTAATACTTATATTTCTAATGTATCAGGGACATAAAAAATTTCATTGTCCCTGATTGTTAATTTTCTAAACATGTATCTAGTGACGCAGAAATATCTACATGCAAAAATGTACATTACACCAAAGTTGTTAATAGCAGCAGCAGTGCATCGGATGACGAAGATGAAATAGAAATTAAGTATGTAACTTTCAAAGAAGCAGTTAGCAGTTTGGATACTTTGAAACGGTATTTGATGGCTCATGATGTTGATGACACTGTTTTCAAAGCTTTAAAAAAAACTGATAAAGAAGTTTGAATACAAAGTCGAAACAAAGCAAACAAACATTTATAAAAGATACCTTATAATTTATCTATAAAATTTGAATAAATCAGATTTTTTTTTATTACAATGCTTGTGATTTATAGTAGTTCATAAAAAAATAATCAATTTTTATGCAGTGTAAATTCTTAAAGCAACAAATGCATAACATCATTATTAAGGTAAGTGAGCATTGTTCTTTTTATTTATAGCCATTTTTTAACTTGTTCTGTTGTATAAAAATATTCCTTTGATTATAACGATTTAACGAATAATCTCGACTTAACGAACAAAGTTGCTAGTCCCGAATGATTCGTTAAATCGGGGTTCGACTGTATATACAAATGGACAGATCGTATATGCAGGCCTTCAGAAAATCATTCGAGTACCTTTCCGATTATAGACGGTAATTGCTGAAATTGGGTTTTCAAATGTGTTATGCGTTTTTTAAACTTATTACTTTCTTTCAGCTTATTAAACGGTGAAGTTACGTTATAGCATGGCTGCCAAATTTTACACTTTTTTCTCGGCGCTATTAAGAGAAAATTTTTACTTATTTAATTGCAGATTTCGCCGATTATATAATGGAAAACGTTCTTTTAAATTTTAGTGGTAAGATGGTGTTGGTGTTGTTTATGGTGGCCAATTATCTACACACAAGGGATATAAACCCGAAGAGGGAGTGCCCTCCGGGGGGGGGGGGGTCTTTCTAAGGGAACCTAACCCGTATTTACGAAAGGACGTCCAAGGTTCAAAGAAAAGCACAGAAAACTCCAAACGACTAGGCCGACAGGCGCGATTGGGTTGAAAACGACAACCCGACTTTTTTTTTAAATAAAAAAATATGCCAGAAACTTTTGGTCCATCCTGTTTTACAGTACAAATCCCTCCAAAATATAGTTCTTCAACGAGTTTTTTTATTTCTGTTGTACATCGGCTGCTCGTGCAGCGACGAGCACTTGGCATCCAGCTAACCCAGCCATTCGCAAGTACAACAAAATGAGGAAAAACATGGGTTTTATTGGATTTTATTTAATTTATAATAAAGTACTCAACCAATTTTGATGAAATTTAAATGGGACCCATTCGGAAGTATCCCCTTTCAGTTAAAACAAAAACCACACGAATCGGTTGAGTAGTTTCGAAGAACTCGGTGAACATACATAAAAAAATACATAAGCATCGAATTAACAACCTCCTTGTTTTTTTTTAAGTTGGTTAAAAAACATTTATTTTTTCAAAATACATCTATCTGTAAAATACACTGCAAAAAAGACAGAAATTTCTAATTCTAGGAAAATATAATATAATCACGAACGAAAATATCAATAACCCTTTACAAATTACTAACGAAACCGAAAAGCATTCTTTATGTTTAGAAACCACAGAAACCACCATATTTTCGATATTTAAAGACACATTTATAAAAATAAAATTTCTTTTGATGCCACTGATTTTTGGGAACGTTTCCGAGTAATTTTTACAGTGTATTAATCAGTTTTCTTAATTCGGAATATAGAGTTTTCGAATACTGTCAACTCCAAAGTAGACGTTTTCATGTTCTACAAATAGGTTTTATGGACAAAATTGTTAAATTAACAGTATTAGTATTATTTTGTTACTTTTACATATGTACAATTTAATTACCCTGCTGAAAATTTTTAATTGAGAATTAATACCATCCCAAAAACTGATATTCCAATACATTGTAAAAACTACCCAGAAACATTTCCAACAAATCATTGGCAGCAAAAGAAACTTTGTTTTTTATGAATGGTTCTTCAAATCTCAAAAATGCATTGGTTTCTGAGGCTTCTAAAGATAAAGAAAGCTTTTTGAAAACATGGGTATGCGGAAGAGATTATTGTATATTTTTGTTCGTGGTTATATTATATTTTCGTAGATTAAGCATTTGTCTTTTCTTACAGAGTATGATCACTTATCGTATATAGATGCGTATAGGTCGATCCCAAAATTCGGGCGAAAGAGAAATAACATGTTTTTCCGCTTTAATATTAATATTTCCACATTGAAACCTTCGTCTTATTTAACTTCAGGAAATTATTAAGTATTTTGCGATAAGGTAAGGCAAAGAAAACTAATAAAATACACTGGTACTCAAACAGAAGGACATGATATTTCTGTGGCATTCCGGGGTCGACTTCATAAGCGAGTATATCCTAGCTGCCAATATTTACGCTTTTACCTTAACCCCTTAACCTACGATTTGTCAAATCTATAGCTACCACTAAAATTTAATAGAGATTTTCGCCTTGTTTAATCATGGCATTTCGACGATTAAATTAAACTATATTTACTGTGAAATTTTAGTGGTAAGAAGAATTTACATTTGGCTCGATCATCGTACGCGGGCTATGCCCGTCATTGTAGGTTAAGGAGTTAACGATAAAATTTTAAAGAAACTTTTGACTTACTCCCTCTGTCTCAAATTTGTTGCTACTTTTAAATATTTTTGTACTGACAATTGATACTGATGATTTTATGATTTTGTTTGAAGATTTTTCAGAGATTTCAAGGTTCTATGCTATCAGTCAACAACATTGACTTACCAAGAATTCCCTTCGTCCCTCCTTAAATCAGTAAAATTAGTTTAAAAAATCCAGGGTTCGCACGTTCTTACGCCACGCCCCATTTTGTAAGGATTCTTCAACCAGTAATCGCATAAAATTATCTTCTAGCTAATGAATCGTGAATTCATTAGGAAGAAAATTATCTTTCTGGTATACTGCTGGTAGAGTCCTTACAAAATGGTATGTAGCTTAACCCTGTAAATTTGCTTCGAAAAGGTTGTAACAATATAAGTGTTACATTTATGGAAAGTAAAAAATGAGAATGAAAATACCAAGTTATGATAATTTTAATCGCAAATACAACAATTTTAATTGATATTTAAGGAATTTCTTGCACATAATATAGCTTCGGGATTACATGCCAGGTTTGACGATTTTGACGACTAAGATTTTCCTTATTAAGATGGGTTATTTTGTACGAGTTGCCTCCGTCTGACATCATAATGTTTTCCATACATGTTCGTAAAGTTAAAAATACATTGTCAAACTTATCTACTTCTATATTTTGAAAAGCGACTTCAACAGCATCAATTAAGTTGTCAATATTCTTTGTGGGCATCTGATGTTGCAATGATTGTATTGCGTTAAAAAACCCGAGATCAAGGGCATTTAAATTCGGACTATTTGGAGGTTGATAATGTAGTTGCAAATTCCATCCATCTTTTAAACATTCTTCTGTGATACTGGGCAGTGTTGTCGGTGGGCTACTTCTTTAAAATTCAGATATCTTCATTGGCACCACTTTCTGAAATGGTAAAACTCGCCTAATTTAATGACATATTAGATAAGGCAAAAAGAAGTGGAATTTTGCCACTTCAAAAAAGTGGTGCCAATCAAGAAATCTGAATAAGAAAAAAGTAGCCCACTGATATCACTGACACTGGAATCATCCACTGACAAATGAGGCTTTACATTGTCCTGTTGTATGTATAGAGTACTCGAGTTTTCATTACTTGGAAATTTTTCACGTATAGCCGGCAAAACTTTTTCTGTAATAATTTTTCGGGTTTCTTCTTTGTTAACAATTTCTACAACTTTTGTCACAGCAGTTCCTTTTGCACGATTTTTTGAGTTTCTTTTTGCATTTTCGGAATAAACAAAAGGCCACATTCCAATTTTTCCATAAAACATTTCGTTTCCATCCGAGTCCCATCCAGTGTTACCAGTGGGCTACTTTTTTAAAATTCAGATATCTTGATTGGCACCTCTTATTTGAAATGGCAAAATTCCCTTTGTTTTCGCCTTAAATAATATGTCATTAATTAAGGCGAATTTTACCTTTTCAAATAAGTGGTGCCAATCAAGAGATCTGCATTTTAAAAAAGTAGCCCACTGGCAACACTGGTCCCATCTTGGTCATGCCACTGCTGATATAAACATTACTTTGGTAATAAACCTTTTGCTTTTGCAATGCCTTAAAGGTTCAGTTTCATCTACGGTGATGTAAAACGAATTACTGGTTTTCGTAATATAAAACCATTTTCCATCGATGTGAATACAATATCCAACATTTCCGAAAAGCATCCATTAGCTTGAACATGTGTAAACAAAATCGAATTCTGTCGAGCTTATTTTTTTATGTTAGACTTGGCTCAATTTTCGATGAAATACGCTTCAAAAATTTTCCCTGCTTGAGAATCCTGAGTAATGCTGATTTAAGAGTACTAACATAACATGATAAACTCCGCAGTGATTGTCTTCGTTTTATTGGGACATCTTTGATTTTGCTCAATTGCTGAGAAAATTCTTTTTTTTTTTCGCCCGCATTTACCAATATTTTGTGAACTTAGATTATAAACTTCATCATCATTTATTTTTGACGTCTTTGCCTACTTCCACAAACGGTATATTGTACTACGATGAACATTAAATTTAATCGCTGCAGCATTTATAGTCCCATGGCTTTGTTTATCATTTTTCAAGTGTCGCAGTAAAAATTGCAATACAGCGTTACGCTCTTTATTATTCATTTCCTTCTTTAGGGTATTTTCTAAATTATTATTCATGGAAATTATTCCAGAGAGAAACATTCACCTTGCATACAATATTTCAAATGAAAATCAAATTTCAAAGTAATTGCTTAAGAGGCGCAAAAAATATTCCAACTTGTGCTGCGTTTGTAGCCTTGCCAACATATAATAGGGGGAAATTTTCCAGGCTGGGTATCGTTCCATGTGGTTTAGTCGGTAGAACGTCAGTGCGTTATACTGATGGCCCGGGTTCGACTCCCGGCATGGAATCTTTTTCACTATGTTGGCTTTTGCGCCTCTTAAGCCATTACTTTGAAATTTGATTTTCATTTGAAATATTATTATTCAGAATTAGAATTATCGCTGATTTTTTATTAGGTCGAGTCTCATTACTTCTTATTCGAGTTATCATCGTTTCAAACACCCAGTATACCACGTTATATTCATTGTAGTGTAATTTTACTGGTTTAGATCTACTAAACTGCATCGGAAGTTATTTATGACTCCACCTACTTGAAATGTAGCAACTAATTTGGGCGGGTTAAATACTCCCTCCGTCCCAAATTAGTTGCTACATTTAGGTCGAAAAAATTTCGACCTAAATGTAGACACTAATTTGGGACGGAGGGAGTATTTATCCCATTGCCTGTGGAATGTATTTGAGAAAAGCGTGCCAAAAATGGAAAAAAAAATTCTCTTTAATTTTGTTTGTAACGGCAAAATTACAAAAATCCGACAAATGGAGCGAAATGGATTTTGCTCGTAGCTCGGGACAAGGTATTCGCAGGAGGATTAAAAACAATGCAAAGAAACAATGCGAAAATTTATATACCTGCCTGTCAAACATAATGTGGTTTGAATGAAATTTGGGAAGAACTGCAAAATTACAAAAATCCGACATATGGCGTGAAACTGCCGAACTTTTCACGGGAAAGTATCGCCATCTATTGGGATAACGGTAACTTACATATTATGCATTGGAGGAACTGAGGTCGGGCTTCACGGAATTTAAACACCGATATTTTCATGCTCGAACTGAGGTCGGGCATTCCGAAATTGGCGTATTTGCGTTGCCCGAACTGAGTTCGGGCGTCACAGGCAAGAGGTTAATAAACGAAATCTGCGATTAAATAACTGAAAATTTCCTTTTAAATTTTAGTGGTAACGAAATAGCTTAAAATATGGTAGCTATGGTATATGCGGTAATTAGTTCCTATTTTATGAAAGTTGAGATAGAAAATTTATATGAATCGTGTCTTTTAATTATACAGAAAATGGTCAACTTTATTAAATCGGATATCATCAGAACTCTACTTAATTTAGTTAATTCCATTATTATAACGTTAGTAAATAGATTGTCATAAGCCACTAATGAAAAAGGATCCTAAATAAATATTGAATACCTGTAACTATAAATGATAAGTACATTGTATTTTTTCTAACTTTTGATCAGCTTAAACTGTGAGAGATATTGATGTGGCAAAAATAATATCGTTACAGAAATTTTCAGAATTTGTTTGTAATTCAATACAGAAATACTATTCTTATAAAACTATTGATAGCTTTTTTTCTGCAGTTAAATTTCAAATAAGAGTTTTACATTTACCTTAATTATGAACAAAATAAAATTTTATTAATCTCATTAGATTACCAACTTTTTAATTAATAATTAAGAGAAGGTCCTTCCAAAAAACAAAGACATAAAAAATAATTTTTTTCGCATATTTTTAAGCTCTTAAAGTGTCTAGAATGTGCCCTGAAAACCGTTTTTTCCACACAATATTTAAGTTCGGACAACCAATTTAACGAACAGGTGTCACGGCTGTAATTTAAAGTGCAAAAAACTTCAAGCGTTTTTTTCTGGAAACAAGATTTTCTTCTTTTTAGGTCAGTGTACTTTCTTATACTTAAATCGTCCAAGTTATCGATGTTTTGTTTTTTAAATTAAACTAGGCTTTTTAATTGCAAGACAAAAAAAAAGTTTTTAAAAAAAGTTTTAAAAATAAACATTTAGGGCCAAATTTGGCCTAGAACGTCCAAAAACCGCCATTTTGTGCTATTTTGATTAATATTATCAGATTTACTTTTGATCTTAAAATATATTTTAAGAATTCATATCAAGTCATTTTCAGATGCTTATTAAAAGCGCAATCACTTACACCTATTTACTGTCCATAAATTTGAAGAAGTTTAGATCGATTAATATATCAACATTTTTAGATGAAAATATTCACATACTTTTAGGCGAAAGTAGAAAAAATCCAATACCACAAACCATTTTTTATATATAAATTATTTAAACAAAAAATAAATAAAATGACAATAAAAGAAACATCCAAAAATTCGTATGCTTCAAGGACTTTCAAACACCTTTTACTAGAATTTTCTTAACCCTAGAACTACCGGAAATTTTACTCAAGTTTTATAAAAACATTCTACACCAGAATTTTTACTTAAAACTATTTAATTTGTTTATTTAACTTATTATTGTCTGATTTATACATTTAGTTTGTTTTGAAGAAATTTCTGGTTTGAATAAATATTTTGAATGTACATGTCGGGTCCAATGGGCCCGTCTGGTAGACGGAAGGTTAGAGAAGGACTTATCTTATTTAAGTAACAAAAAAAAAAGTCTATCTTCATATGTAGCAACCAGTACTTTAGGAAATTTCTGGTACTAAAACACCTAAAATCCGTTGAATTGCTCGATGTGTACGAAACCTGTAAAATGAAGGCATATTGGTAGAACAGTTGCCACCGAAACACTCAAGGCCTGAGGACACGAGTTGTGACGTCATCATTAATCGACCGACTTCTCACTAATGTTGGAATTCACAACGGAAAATTTTGAGTAGCAATTTTTTTTATTTTATTTGTGGAATAACTATCATCTGATAAAACAATAATAACTATTTAAACTTACTGGTGAGAATTTGGAGTCCCCCAATAAAAAATCAACCAGATGCGGCAACACTGAGGCATTCCGCATCTGGCTGAATTTTTATTTAGGGATTCCGAATTCTCACCAGTAAGTTTAAATAGTTATTACTGTTTTATAATATGATAGCTATTCCACAAATAAAATAAAATAAAATTGCTATTCAAAATTTTCCGGTGTGAATTCCAACACTAGTGAGAAGTCGGTCGATTAGTGATGACGTCACAACTCGTGTCCTCAGGCCTTGAGTGTTTCGGTGGCAACGGTAGAACTTTCCCTTAAACGTATAGAAAAATAAGCTATGCACTTTCCAAACACTTTTTTTCTTTTCAGGCTGTTATGTTCAACCACTTGAAAAGCAAAATCAGTTGTGCTTCTGGTCTTCTGATTATTGAATATGCTTTCTTCTGATAACTGAATATGCTGTAACATAAATAATGTTTTCAAATCTTCAAAACACATTGTTTTGTTCAGTGCATTTTTTGAAGTGTTAAAGAAGTTTTTTATATAAGGGTATGTTTTGCATGAGTTTTTTAAAATTTATAATGAAAAATTTCTTTCCTTTAATCATATTATCATCAAACATATTTAAAATTTACTAAATTGCCTTGCTTCTTTAAATCGATGATTGAACTTTTGTTAAACTTTTTTCATAATAAAGGAAACAGACATTCAAGAAGTAAACGATGTGGGATTATCTTTATCTTCAACTCTCTGAAAAGTTTTATAAATGCTTGAAATTTGGAGAGACACGAGAAAGTTTTATAAATATCCATAAAAATATTTGTAACATATTAATCTTCCAGAACATGAAATCATAAATCATTGTGACGAGAGCAGCTGAAAAATAAACAACTCATGATTTAAACAAAACATAGATCATCTTATAAGCTTAACTGTCATTTATCAATGTCTTATTCGTTTTAAACATTCATATTCTAAAAACGTAATTTAAAATTCAATTTTATGTAATTTATTACTTAAAAGTTTTTAAATTGACAAATTGTATTTAACTACCACTTTTTCTATAGACTATGCATTTATTTTAGCTTTCCGCTTGTATATATTTATCTCGCTGTTATTAATTTTTCTGACATACATTTTGGATAGGTAAATAGCTATTTTGTAAAGAGTATAAATAAGTTTGAAATAATATGTAAATATAATAATATATTTGAACAAGTTAATTACTGTGTAAATGCGCGTGTATTCGCATGTATTTGTATATTCCCATATTTAAATGAGTACCTGCTTTTGTACGAAAAGAATATTGAGTTAATAATTTTTTTCAGTATTTCCCAGCTCTTCTGAATAGAGGTTTTTTTTTCTTAACTCTCTCGCTGCGTAATTGTTTCATCTAAATCTGTTCAAAAATTGCGCAATTTTTTAATTACATATAACAAATCTACATATATTTTAGAGTTAAAATATGTGAAAAATGTTTGTAATAGATTTTTTTTCAATACACAATTAGATCATAAAAAAAGTTTGTCAGAAAGAGCGCCTTTTACAGAATTTTTAATCTTTTATCACCGGTTTTTCAAAACAGAAATTTTTGAATAATTTAATCGGTAAAATGCCAGGCAAAATTTACAATAAAAAATAACTGGGGGGGGGGGGGGGAAATAATCCAAGAGAGTTAATTAAACGGAAAAAATTCATCCGCGAGGAAATCTCGGGTTGCGCAAATTTTGCTACTTGTACGTTGCCCAAGGAAATCTCGGGTTGCGCAGCGAGATGGTTAAGTAATGAACACAGATATTTTTAATTTGCAGTTTTGCTGGCCACCACGTAAAATCTTGCTATTATTTTCCTACTTCAAATTTATTTAAACTCATTATTGTCTTCTAAGAATCTTAAATGGTTATTCATTCTTAAACATTTTAAATTCATTACTTTATAAAATGCAAGTGGTAAACACAAAAATGCAATAAATTTTGAACTTATAGAGAATCTGCAAGCTTTTTTCCTTTCCTAGCATATTGTTGAGGGGTTGGTAATTAGTTTTTGTTGCTCTTATATTAGATACTTTTCTATTGGTTAACATCTATGATGCAACTTGATACAATGATGTGATGTTTTGTGTAGTGGGTGTCTTACATGTGTTGTAATGTTTGTTTTCCAGTTGGCAACATTATAATGTACATTTTCTGCAACTAGCTGGGTATATATTAGGTGGAGTTTCAGTGAGTAAGCATGTAAGCAGCAGTGTAGAACTACTGTATTTTGGGGCGAGTGTTAATTATATTTTTAAAAGTAGTTTTATGGCTATGTTAGCAGGTCTACCTTTATTTATTTTTTTTTTGGTTCAATAGATTTGTTTAGGTCTAACAAGAAAAGTTTACTGTGGACTATCGTGAATGGATAAATTGTGCCAGTTCGTGGTATACATATACCTTTAAATTTAAGATGCTGCTACAGAAAGTGTTATTTAAATTTTATTCCTGTTATCATCTTCTATTAATAATTTTAAGTTTTTGTTTTTAATGATGATGTTCTATAAGTCTATAAATATTTTGTTTCTGAAATTTTGGTCATATTTAAAAAAAAAATTATACTCATGGTAACTCATGGCTTCATTTATATGACCTCTTATATTGTAGGTAAAGTCTTGTCTGGACCTACAAGTGGTAGCAGAACGTGGTTATTGCTCTGCTTAGATTTTTTTTTACTTAATTATGTTAGTTGTTTTATGGTTATGCTAATAAGTCTATCTTTATTCTTTGTTGTTTTTTTTGCAATAGTTTTTTTTAATTCTTATGCAATGGTGAATAGATAAGTTGTGCAAGTTTGCGGTCTATACATATACCCTTTTACTTAACATACAGATACAGAAGGTGTTAATAAAATTTTATTACTGTTGTTATATTCCACTAATATTGTTAACTTTTTGTTTTAACTAATGATCCACAACTCAATAGACATTTTGTTTCTGAAATTCTAGTCATATTTTCTAAAGATTACACTCATGGTAATTCATGGTTTCATTTATTAGGCCTATGATATCGTAGAGGAAATCTTGTCTGAGCTTACGACACACATGACAGTCAGGGTTGCCAGTTTGGCCTCCAATTTTAATCTGAAATTTCCAATTCATACCGGAAATTTTGAAAAAATATTTTTTACGTTATATGATCGCTAAATGTCGCTTATTAAATAAAGCACAAAGTACTATTCTTTATTTTTGGTATGAACACTAAATTTCTGATTAAAAATGGAGGCCAAACTGGCAACACTGATGACAGTTTATGGGACCTAATTTTGTTTTCTCGCAAATAAGGAAATAATAACTGAATTACTTTTCAAGCAAACATTCTGAACCACTTGTAGTTTTCAGTGTTTTACTTAACACATTCACGACGGGAAACGAAAATTCTCGTTTTAATTCAAAAAACATCATTGACTAAGGGCGTGGCTTCTACCTTACAGAAAATGCATATACAGGGTGATTTTTTTTTAAAGTCGTGAAAGTAAAAACCTATAATGAAAGAACCGCTGATCCAAATGACCTGAAATTTCACCAGTATGTTCCCAAAGCAATGGGAATTTTTTAGCCGCAGTTAAAAAAAAAACTTTAAATCGCACCGACAGATCGCGCTGTTTATGCAGTAAAGTCGGGAGACGAGCTTGCGCACAACACACGCACAGTGGCAATAAAAACCTGAAGCTCGCACACCTCGTGTTCATTATTCTGATCTCAATCTCTGCGATTTTTGGCTCTGGGGCACCCAAGTTTGTTTGTTTGTGTTTTTGACGGCCAATTATCAACACTAGGGATATAGGCCCTAAGGGGAGGAGTGCCCTTCGTGGGGGTCTTTCTAGGGGAACCTAACCCGTATTAACGCTTGGAGAACCAAGGTTCAAAGAAAACCACGAAAACTCCGAACGATTAAGCCGACGGGTGCGATTGGGATCGAACCCAGCACCTCCTGTCTACCAGCTTCGAGAGCAGAACCTCTCGGCCACTGGTAGGGCGGGGGCACCCAAGAATGCTGTGTAATGTGATGGTGTTACGAACTTAGCTGACCTGAAAGCACGCATTGTGCACCAGATCCACATCATCCAGCCGGATATTCTTTGCTTTGTTGTGAAACATGCGGTTTCACGTTTCCAACTCGTAGCTGAAAACGGGAGACAGCACACTGAAAATCTCTTGTGTTAGTCGTGCAGTTCCGTATGAATGCTTTGTTCCATATTTTTATTTCGTTCTATTTCTGCGAAGGTGTTCGCAGTATCTTTACCCAATTACTGCATTCTGTGTGTTTTTGATATGCGTAATAAAGTTTTCTTTTTCTTGAAGTACCGTCCATTGTTTTCCTCCCACTGACGATATTCTTATGTTCGGTTAACTTACAGCTCCACCTGTCGGTGCGATTTTAAGTTTTTTTTTCTTTTTAACCACGCCAAAAAAATCCCCATTGCTTTGGGAGCATACTGGTGAAATTTCAGGTCATTTGGATCAGTGGTTCTTTTGTTATAGGGTTTTACTTTCACGACTTTAAAAAAAATCACCCTGTATATTATGTTGGCAGCTATGGGTACGGGAAAAACTTTCGAAAAAAGTAGCATTTTTAAAATTTGAAATCAAAAATATTTTTTTAATTTACCAAATATATTAATATTTAATAGCAAAAATTTCGGGATATTTATTGTTAGTTAAAAAGCAACATTTGAGGACATAATTAACAATTTTTTTAAAGATGTGTGTTCCATAACTACCCAGCTGTGCTCTTTAAAATAATAAGTTAATAACACCGTATGATGAATAGCATCTTTTATGATGAAGATCATCTATTATAATTAATAACATATTTTATTATGAATGTTAAGCTATTAAGAGCATGTTTATGCGGTTATGAGTTAATGTTATTTTAATTAACACGAATAACCTCTTTTACGATGAATACTAACTTAGTATTTGTCGTGTGCCTTTTATGACCATTTATGCGTTAAGGGGACCGGGTAAGCGAAATTCAACCAAAAAATCTATTTTTACTTTTTTTATGTCATTAAATAGTTTAAACTTTTATCTTTTCAACGATGTATTACAAATGTTTATATATTAAAAAAGTGTTGGATTTTTTCATTCTCTCTAAGAGCACTTCACAGCAGTGGGCTACTTTTTTAAAATTCATATTTCTTGATTGGCACCACTTTTCTGAAGTGGTAAAATTCCCATTGTTTTCGCCTTAATTAATATGTTATTAAATAAGGCGAATTTTACTATTTCAAAAAAGTGGTTGCTTCACAGCTTTAATTGACCTTTTTCTCAAAAGTTCGATTTTTCAGGTTTGTGTTCCTTTTTTTAAATATCTATTAAACTTAAGAATTCAGATTTTTCTAAATACTTATGTGATAGTAAATACTTCAAAACATGGATTTAATGATTTGTTGAGAGTTATTTATTTTAGGCAGTGATATCTTACCAAAAATGCTAATTTAAAAATGTCTTTCAATAAATAATTAATAATTAATTTTCAGTTTCACCTAGAAAGAAAATGATCTGTTAAAATACGTAAAGCGTGTTATTCAAACTAAAAAATCTAGACCTCTATCTTTCACCATGTCTGAGAAAAAGGTACATAAAGTTGATGTATTTTAACATGGCCGTGATAGAGCTTACCCGGTCCCCTTAAGACATTGTACGCTGGAAACGAGAAAACACGTCTCTTGAATATCATGGAAGACGGTAGTATTCCGAGTGACGCAGCCTTAAGCCTAAAATCGTATCGTATCGTATCATAGAATTCGTAGATGGCGGAACTCATATATACAGCTAACTCGACATCAAAGAAAACGCGAAAAGCCGCCTTTTAATAACTCAGCAGATATAGGTCTTATTGTTCTGAATTTTCTAGAACAGTCTTATATCTGCAATCTAATCGTATTCTGAAATTTTTACATTTCTACGTGCAGTATATTTTGAGATCTAAATAGCCATTTTTAAAGTGAAAACGTTGGTATGATATCGAGGAAGTTCCTAATTTGAAAATCTCGAAAACGGTTCTAACGATTATCTTTAAATTGATACATAATATAAATGTGATTAAGGCGAGGTGAATAACACTTTTTTTTTCTGGGAAAACTCTCGTTCGTTAAATAATTCGATTTTTTTTCTCTCGAAAATGACACGGGCGATTTTTTAAAAATCAAATAAATATGTTTCAGATGAACCAAATAACAATTTACTTGTTTCCAGCAAGACTCTTGTTCGTTTTATAATGCACATGAAAAATCGGACTATATTTCTTCGCCATTCTATGGAAATTTCACCGAAAATGCATGACACTGTATTCATACACATGCTTTCTTTTTAACCACTTTTGGGGAGAAAAATTTTGTCTTCCCACTGGCTGAGTGGTTAAGGGCCATCGTCTACTGATCTTAAGATAGGCAGTTCGATACTCTCTGGTACTTGTTTTCGCATGTGAATGTGTTTTTTTTTCTTTTAAAGTCTGTTAGTTGACCATTATTCTCAGTTCCTTTGTAATTTTATAATTGCTATTAAGTTAAATAAAATTACAATTATAATGACGCCAATTTGATGATGATTATTTTTTGGCAATTTTTCAACAATAAAAATATTACCATAAATTTTATAAATATATTTAATTTCAATCACTTTACAAAAAATATACATTAATAATTATTATTTGAATATAAATCACACGATCAGAAACGTAAAAAAATAATTCATTTCAGCTCTTCTTTTTATAATATCATTTTTTATTATTATGACAGTCAATCAATATATAATCACTGACATCGATAATATTATTATTATTATAATTATTATTTTCCTTGCATAAAAACTATTGTGATGTAATAATTCTTTTATAATAAATAATTTAGTTGAAATGTTTTATTTATAAATAACAATGAAGTTTGGTAACCCCGAGACAATTGTTTTTATTTAACTTTGCAATATTTACAGTTTACATAATAAGCATATCAGAATTCTGGTGTCGCCATCTTTTGACGCAATTGCGTACTACATTTTGTGTCTTATTCGGAAAAAAAAACTAACGCTCTTCGCCGCTTTGAAAGAATCTCTTGTGACTAGAGGTCTATTTCGCAAATATTAAGAAAATTACTACATACAAAAATATTAAAATGGGTAGTATTATAGAGAAATGTTTGATAAAAACGTTGAAGTAGACAGTTTTTAAATCGAAGAATTATTTAAAGAGATATTTAATGTTAAATCTGGATAAAATTGTCTCATTAAAAAAGTCTCATAGGAAAAAAAATATACATGGGAATTTAATCATTTTCATTCAATTTAATCATTCAATAGAAACTCGAAGTTTGCAGAGTGCATTTATTATTTTTAACTTGCCTAATTTTTTGACGGTTTATTTCAATTTTAAATTAAAAATTTCAGAGTTTCCAGAGATATTTTTTACATATTTTAGAAAAGGTTATTTTAAATTGTTGCCAATTGTTAAAACAGCGCAAAGAATAATATATCCTTTAAATTAAAAATTTATTCACACGTGACTATTATAAACAGAAAAAAATCCTTTTAAATTAGAATTAAATGATAACGTGTTAAAAGCAGGAAAATATTAAGCATTACGTCATAAAAATTGTTTTTACACATGCTTACTTAAAATGAAAGAAAATTATAAAATAATCAATTATTTTCCAATTAGAATTAAATGATTACGCCTTAAAAGCAGGAAAACATTGAAAATTACGTCATAAAAATTATATTTACACGTGAATATTAAAAGAAAAAGAAAATTTTTAAATAATAAATTCATTGATATGTGTTAAAAGTCGTAAATGGAGGAAATTACGTCATATTGGCCAAAGTGGACAAATAATAATATTGTAAAACAGTTTAAATTAAAAAATATATTTATATGAGAGATTTATTTCAAATTTCGAGATGATATTTTTAACTATAGTTGACAATTTTAAGGTAGCGCAAATAATAATATTATCTTTCTAATAATAAAAATATTTTCAGTTGAATGTTACAAAGAGAAAGGAAAGTTTGGTGAAAATTATGTCAGATTTAAAACGTTACATTTAAAATCTCTTATTTAAAATCATTTTCTTATAGCGCTGTTAAAAAGTACCATAAAGCAAAGACTCTGTTGACTCAGTTCCTTTTATATTTAGTAATTTTCAAATGTTTAACTAATCTTATTTAATCAAGCACGGAAACAGCAACTAACATCAGCTGATTCGGTCTTGAAATCCCTCAGTAAAAGGAAAACCCGTTTACAGTAAGATCGCCATTGATTTTTTAATTATACAGAGCAGCCTCGATTATCCGAGCTAATTGGGACTGTTAGTAAATCGGAATCGGAAATCTCGGTTAATAGAATCTGTGTGTAAAAACTCGCCGTGCTTGCGAATTTAACATCTCTTTTAAAAAAATATATAGAACGTTTTTTAAATAATAAAAATAAATATATGTATAGTTCTGTTTCACAGCTTAACAAATTTAAAAAGAAAATCAACTACCAGTAGTAAATTTTAAAATGCAAATTGAAAAATTTACGAAAGTTCACACAGCCACTGAAAACAAAGCTTTGTTCGCTATTGACTTCTCAGGGTCCAATGTTTCTTTGGAGTTGAGTGCTTTTGGGGGCAGAAGGGCCTGTATAGCACGGACAGTGAGCTAAAGTGTGTGGTTATTTTTAAGGCTCATTCAAAAGGGAAAAAAAATCAGACTTTGTTATCGGCTCGGTTAACAGGAACCTCGATTAATCGAAGCTCGGTTAATCCAGGTTCTACTATAATTCAATCTTCCGTAATCTTTTTAAAGCAGATCAAATTAATGCACTTTAGCACAAAGTCACATAGCTGATAACTGCCATGCTTGTTGGCCACCTTTTTTTCAAAAAGTTTGCTTCGCCTTATTCAATTAATGAGATATCTCCGATAAAATAAGTCACATTTTCCCGTTCTAAAATACTGGTATCCAAAAATCGTAGCATGTAACTGACACTACAAGTACTCATGGAACTAGACTATTTTAAGTCTGATTTTTATTATAGACTATATAAAATTATTAAAAGTATATATTATGATAGGAACTAGCGGGTTTCGTCCGCTATTTACGTTACGGATATAAAAATCATGTTTTTGTTTTAGGGAAAAAGAAATAAAAACCTATTTGACGATAGGTTTATAAAGACACATTTTGTATTTGTTATATTTCCGGGGATGAGGAGGGGGGGGGCACTATTTTGATTAAATATCGCAATTAGTCCACATGGTAGATATAATTATGATAGACACTAGCGGGCTTCGCCCCTCTATGGCGCCTTATGGGTCCAGCTTCCATAACTCAGAAACTACCTTTCGGACATCAATGCAACAGATTCCAAACGTTATAATTAACTTAATAATCACCCTATATAGCATTAAAGTAAATTTATGAGTACTGCATACTATTTTTTTATCGTAATTTCTGAAGAGAAAAAATTATTTCGGTTCCATTCTTAGGTACTGGTCTGAAAAATTTTGAAAAAGGGGGGAAGGAGGGGACATGAGACTGCTGTTTGTCAAACAACACAACGGGGTCTGGCTTATTCAACTTGGTTTTTGATGACTTCAATTGGAAGGTGGTTTGTTTAAAAGAGTGCGTTCCCTGCCCCATGAAAATTGGAACTATTGGTGCACCATCTATGTAAGGATTTAATAATTATAAATTAACATTTTGGATTTATTAATTTAAGGATAATGTGTTTTTAAAGGAATATCAAATGAAACCCTCTGTGCGATCTGCGATTATACTTACCCACTTGTTTTTATATACAAACTGCTATAAGGAAAATTGTAATAAAATAGTAAAAATTAAATCTGCATTAAATCCCATAAGTATCTTTTTTTAAATCATTTTATCACTAACCTAAAAAAAGTAATGATATCAATGCAAAAACCCTTGACGGGTTAAAAGTTTCTGACGCAGCACTTTATCTTATGCTCTAAGAATTTTAAATATGGAACTTAAAAATACTGATATCAAATTTTGAGTGACGTTATGCTATTTCTTAAAAAATATATTTGTATTTATTTCATCATTTTATTTTTGTTTTATTTATAATCGCATGTGCAAAAGTTATGTTCAACATGAAAAGCTGCATAAAATTTTATTCGCTGTTGCTTTATCATTTACATCTCTCATAAATTCAAAATATGAGTTTTAAAAGATATGATATAAAATTTAAGTGACGCCTTGATGTGACTTTAAAAGGTTTGTTTTAAAATTCAATTTAAATTATTTTTGACTTGGTTAAAATATTTTTTTACATCTACACAATACTTTTAATTTTCCAATTCACTGTTAAATATATCACTTTCATTGAATCTATACTATGCATTGAAATGTATTTATTTCAATAAATTGATTTATCTTTTGTGTCACGCTATTCAAAATTGTGAGTAAGATTTATGTAAATGGTTTATTTGCGTCAAACTATCCTTTTTCATACATTTCATGTAGTTTGGACAGAATGACGCAAAGAAACCATTTACATAAATCTTACTCACAATTTTGAGTAGCGTGACACAAAAGATAAATCAATTTATTGAAATAAATACATTTCAATGCATAGTATAGATTCAATGAAAGTGATATATTTAACAGTGAATTGGAAAATTAAAAGTATTGTGTAGATGTAAAAAAATATTTTAACCAAGTCAAAAATAATTTAAATTGAATTTTAAAACAAACCTTTTAAAGTCACATCAAGGCGTCACTTAAATTTTATATCATATCTTTTAAAACTCATATTTTGAATTTATGAGAGATGTAAATGATAAAGCAACAGCGAATAAAATTTTATGCAGCTTTTCATGTTGAACATAACTTTTGCACATGCGATTATAAATAAAACAAAAATAAAATGATGAAATAAATACAAATGTATTTTTTAAGAAATAGCACAACGTCACTCAAAATTTGATATCAGTATTTTTAAGTTCCATATTTAAAATTCTTAGAGCATAAGATAAAGTGCTGCGTCAGAAACTTTTAACCCGTCAAGGGTTTTTGCATTGATATGTAATTACGCCCAGGGCGGCACTTTTGCATTTTACGTGTTACATTATTTCTCAAAAAACATACTCAAAATTCGTATTTTACAATTAGAGTACTATGCATATAAATACTTCGATTAGAAACAATATCATTATTGTATACATTCATTTATAATATAGTAGAAACGAATAGACAAAATATTTTTGTTAAATAATTTAATACGCAAGTATAACGCACATGGGGGGGAGGGGGGAGAGGCTTGCTTTTTAAAAGACAAAAACTACTTGTCCACAATGTGTTAATGTAAAAAGGCAAGAGGAAAATACTTCGAAATATATATTGCCCATTGTCGGCATGTTTTCCATTTTTTATTTTATGTTTTAAAATTTTTGGCAATCTTTTTCGATAATAAAAGTTATGATTCAAACTTGGAAAAAAATGTTGCAAAATTAAAGGGAACTAACTGCTAATTTTACAGTTTAAAATACCAACTGAATTAAAAATTGCCAGTTACAATTTATTCTCTTTTTTGATTAAGTAAAATCATAAATATGAAGTTTTGTTTTGGTCATGAACTTGCATTTCATTCAATAAATTTAGTATTCATCAAAATTTGAGAGAAAATTAACTTTCTTAAATATCATCTCTTTAGTTTTTATAAAGTGTTGTTATAATTAATTTTCAACACAGCTGAATGAAAACATTTAATTAAACATGTGGTAGTTAACTGCAAACAAGTATCCAATTAATTAATTTTCTTCGTTTTTATCTTGTGTATTTTTTTATAGGATAAAACAGAGATTGTTTAAGATAATAAGGAAGAAATCTGAAAAATGTAACTAGTTAATTAAAAGATTTCCGCCCACTACTGAAATTGCAATTTCGTAATAAAGTGTACGCCTACAGTATACTCAATACTCCCTTTGAAAAATTTATACATACATCGCCAACTTAATTATAATGAGATCAATTTATTAAGATATTATCATACGAAGATAAAAATATCACTGATGATGAATATTTGAATATATATATATGTAATAAGAGATCCAAAAAACATAAAATAAAGATCGATAATGACAAATTTCAACGAATTTTTTTCTCTAGCTAACGAAAATCTTAGAGTAATTAATTAAATGGTGACTTATTTTTTTAAATTATGCATAAACATATTTGGAATTAGTGAGAAACTGTTTATAATTTAAAATGAAATACATTTTAATAATGCAACACACTTTTCAGTCCTTTGTTGTAAAATGCATTAAACACAATTTTATTCAAAGTTCTTTATCATTATCATTTTGCACCTTTAGTTCAAACATCTAATATTTCTCACATTGTAAAAGAAGACAAATATTTCTTAAGATACAAAAATAGAATATAATCATATAAAATATGAAATAACTTCATCCGGTTTACCATAATTCCGAAAAAAATTTCTTTATTTTTAGAAACCTCAGAAACCAATATATTTTTTAGATTTAGATAAGCATTTATAAAAATCTAGATTTTTTTTGCCACTGATTTTCGAAAACGTTTTCAAGTTGGTTTTATAGTGCATTAATCAGTTATTTCAAGCAGAAATACGGGTTTTTTGGAAGCTATAAATTCCCAAGTAAATATTTTCATGCTCCACAAATATGTTTTGCTGGCAAATAACGTATGTACTCGTGTATACGTGCTGCCATCGAAATGCTCAAGACCAGAGGACACGAGTTGTGACGTCATCACCAATCGACTAGCTTCTATCTAGTGTTGGAATTCACACCGGAAAATTTTGAATAGAAATTTTCTTTTATTTCATTTGTGGAATATTTATATCATCTTATAAAACAGTAATAACTATTTAAACTTACTGGTGAGAATTTGGAATCCCTAAACAAAAATTCAGCCAGATGCGGAATTCCACAGTGTTGCCGCATCTGACTGGTTTTTTACTGGGGGATTCCAAATTCTCACCAGTAAGTTTAACTAGTTATTATTGTTTTATAAGATGATAAATATTCCCCAAATAAAGTAAAAGAAAATTGCTATTCAAAATTTTCCAGTGTGGATTCCAACACTAGTGAGAAGTCGGTCGATTAGTGATGACGTCACAACTCGTGTTCTCAGGCCTTGAGTATTTCGGTGGCAGCGGTATACGTCGATCCCTACATTCGAGAAAAAAATATGTTGAACACCAGTTCTTTCCACTAATTATCTTTACCTTATTTGGAATCAGAAAAATTTTGCCAATTCTGCTTTTAGATAAGAAGAAGATAACATTTTAAATACTGGTATTTAGTCTATTATTCCTCTCTAATTTGGGGTCGGCTTATACGCGAGTATATACGTATGATAAATTAGCAGCATTAACATCGACGTTAAAATTAATATTTTTTTTTTGTACTTTTGCATGTAAAATTCAGTTACGCAGCTGGAAATGTTTACTTGCGAGTTATAGCATCCGATAAATCGATATTTATTGTTAAGAAAACTGATTAATACACCATGAAAACTACTTGGAAACGTTTCCAATGTACAGTGGCAGCAAAAAAAATCCATGTTTTTACAATACTTCTTTAATACTAGAACGCCCGGAAGGAGTCGATCGGACTGCGACCATATGATTAAATGTCAACTGGAACCATAAATTCTTTCATAAAATAAGTTAAATTTAAACCACGCAGATTTACGTTAAATAAATCAGTCAAATAATTTTAGATAAAATTTCTGGTGTCGAATATTTTTATGAAACTTGAGTAAAATTTCCGGGCGTTCTAGTGTCAAATATCGAAAATATTGGGTCGTTTGGAAAGTCGTGTCCGTTTGGAAAAATCAATTCGTACCGGAAAAGTCTATCATTTATTTATTAGAAATAGATTCCGATGTCTAATGTCTAATAACTACCGGGCAGAATTTTCTGGTACGAATGGATTTTCCCAAACGGACTCGACTTTCCGAACGACCCAATATTTTCCGATGTTAGTGAACATAAAGAACTTTTTCCTAATCGTGGGTAACGCACAAGACGTTATGCTACATTTTCCTTCGTGGTTGTGTTATATTTTCCTGTTGAGAAATATTTGTGTTATTTTACAGTGCATACGCATTGGCAGAAACAATTGAAGGAGCAAAATAAAAACTAATGTAACTTGAATGATTTTACATTTAATAACATGGTACATGCACAAATGAATCTTTATTTTGTCATGCTGTCATATCTTCAAAATGCAGAATATCCTATTTCTGCATAAAAATAAATTTAAATACGACTATAAGAAATGGAATATATAGTGGAAAAGAAAAAGTTTGTATTACTTTTAATAAGCTTTTAAGGATACATAGAAAAACATTACAAGTTGCGTGGACACTGCTGACTAAAATGTAAGCTACGCCATTTTTCACAATCTTTCAGATGCTTTCTCAACGACATGTTTTACCTTCCACACGCGAAATTTTTTTTGACTTAGCATATTTTTGTGTAGCGAAGGTGAATCTCATTAGACCATGTGTCAGCGTTGATCTTGAGCTACCACCTGCTACCTTTCATTTGACTTCACCTATTGGGTCGTTCGGAAAGTCCTGTCCGTTTGGGAAAATTAATTCTTACCGGGAAATTCTGCCCGGTAACTATTTGACATTAGATATCGGAATCGATGTCTAACAATTAAATGATAGAATTTTCCGGTACGAATTGATTTTCCAAACGGACATGGCTTTCCGAACGACCCAATAATAAAATTACCACAAAGATCCTTTTTGTAGCTGTTCTTTTATTCTTTTCAACCAGTGTATATTCAAAGATAGGATTATAATTAATCTTCAAACGAAGCATTTCTATTAGAAACATAATTATAAAACTTTCATGAATGATTTTCACATTTTTAACCCCTTGGGGACAAGTGACCGGTATACGTGCCGCGTAAGGTGCTCAGAATCTGTGATTATTCTCACCAATAAATGTTTATTATAAATTTTGCCTTATTTAATCCGAGCATTTTCCCGATTCAATTAGGTAAAAATTTCTTTTTTGAAAAACCCGTGATAAAAGATTAAAAATTTCGTAAAAGACGCTCGTCCCGAAGGGGTTAATTGCTTAGAAGTGAATTTTCTAACAATAGAACTCCATGTTACCATTATTTCCAAAGAATAGTCTCCTCCTTATTTAATCTCAGAATAATAAGGCGAAGATTACTGTTAGGAAATATTGTACTAAGCGTCTTACCGTTTACATAATCCTTTTTTAGAAGAGTAGGCTTGCCACAGTAAAGTAATAGTAATTAAGATAAACAGTTTACAATTGATGCTTAATAGTGCTTAAAAGTTAAATATTGCGTACATTTCCTATTTCATTATATAATAATATTCAGTAATCGTTCCCCTTACCGCTTTAATCTTTCGTTAAAAACTGTATGATTATTTAGAATCCGCAACTGTTAGCATCTCTGCATCTCTCATACCTACTCCATGTTAGTGCATTATAAGGGAAATGCTGAAGAATATATTTTACGCTCTAATAAAAGTTTAATTCTAAAGTGTCATACAAACTGAAAGCATCGTATTAAATTCTGTTTATTTCCTCTTTATCAAAACTGCTACATTTATTCTGAGTAGAAAAGATACAACTCATTTTATCTGTTCTTTTCCAGAAAAGAAAAGATACTTTAAAGATAATCATACATCGACCACATTGCAAATACAGACACTTGTTATATACTAAAGATTTTATTATGTAGTACAAAACGCAAAATTCTGTCGATGGAGCACTTTGGAATCCAAAAGAAATTGATTATATGAAGATATGGAAATATTGTAATATAATGGAATCGCAGGTGTTTTAAAGATTTCCTTCATTGGTTAATTCTGTCTCTTTGAAATTTTTCGCATCAGAAACGAAAAAGATGAACTTCTAAAGTTGGTATTTTTAAGAAGTCTTAGAAGTAACAGGAAAGTGAATTTAACCCTTTATCTACGGCATTATGGTCTACTGCAATTTTTTTCATGTAATATTTTTTTTTTCAGTTACTACAATGAAAATTAAAGGATAAATAAGAAAAAAATACTCACCCGTGAGAAATTTAATTATTTAGAGGTAATTAATTAAAGTGGTACTTTAAAGTACCGTCAGTACACTATGACTAAAATATCATAACAGAAAATCCCACAAGGTATTTCAAGTGGCACCAGAAAATAATTTCGATTTAACAAGTGTATGAAATATAGGCTTTTTCTTATTTACAAATAAATCGTTTGGCAAATTCCGGTGCCAATCATTTATTTCAACACTTTAGAATTGAAAATGTTTTTCTCCTGAAAGGGTTAAAAAAAACTATTTTTCTTTAAGTTTCTATTTTGTTAGCAGTCCTTTAGTTATGCGACGTCTATATTCCAGGGACAACACGTTCTCTCGCGTCTCCACATATGCAATATATGAATTTACCTATGCCATTTCTAGCATAGCAAAAACGAGCACAACTTTTACGATTTCCTATAAAAAATAACAATGAAACAGAAAAGAAATACCAGGGAAATCATTACTACGCTACATTTTAGTAATTGCATTTTAAAGCAGATGAAAACGATGGATAACTACGCAGACGAAAAGTAAACAAGAAGTTTTTCTCCAACACGCAGTGTACTGACGGTACTTATAAGTACCACCGAGAAATTCAACTGTTAAATCAAATACATACACCGTTCATCTAAAATAGCTTATGAAATTGTATTCTAAGATCATAATGAACACATAAAAAATTCCAACACTTATCTTATATCTTTTACTGTGTTTTCAGCAATGAAAAGACGAGCGTGGCAATCTGTAGAAAATGTCGGCAGAAAATACATAGATGGCCCTCTTCACACTGCTTCATAGATGGTCTCATTCCTCTCTAAAATAACAAACCTAGAACTACTACTGCCATGTATTCGGATAAAGTGGAGTTAAAAGAGCGTTTTTTTCAAAGTACCATTAGAATATTAGTAATATTCATTATGGTATAAAAGTTTAAAGTGAGTGGTACTTATAAGTACCGTCAGTAGATAAAGGGTTAAAGTATAAAGAGGTACTGATTCACGATCATTGAAAAAATATAAAAACGCTAACTTCTTCTACAAGTTTAACTGCAATGAGTGTAAAGTACATAAAACAGGGCTCCCACTGGTTCGTTTTTTGAAAACCAGTAATTTTTCTGAAAAACACTGATGTAGGTTTTGTCAAATATTGCAATTAAAACGCGCTTCCGGGTTGGTTTCTACGAAATTTATAAGGAAGAGTTTTGTTTGAAAACAAGTGGTGGTCAAAAACGGACCAAGTAGGAGCCCTGATAAAATAAACTCCATGAAATTTGCGCTATTTATTTGAAATTTTATCGGACTTATTTTAGATTTCGTGCAGCTTTTTAAAAATAGTTATCAGTTCAGGATTAGACATCACTTTTGGCACTGATATTTATTATGAAAAATTTTCAAGCTTCATTGAATTATAGTCAGTATGGCGACAGATCAGGGAAAACAGCAGTAACAAAAGGTGGAAATACCGGTATTTCCTTATAGAAAACTTCGTCTTATTTAATTTCGCGGTAAATTTTTCTCCAAGAAAATGCTGTTATTGACTGATTTTTTGACTGTTTTTTTTTCCCTGATCATTCGCCACTCTGACAGTTTAGAGGAAATTAAATTTTGACTATTTTATGCATCTTTCTATTTGCATACTTTATAAAATTGCATACTTTATAAAATCAAAATTACAAGCAGTCCTATTTTAGATTTTTAAAAACAGATATTTCGAGGTCCACTCATGTGGACCTACGTAATGAAGACGTTACATATTAGCAATGTAAACACGAATAAAGAAAAACCTTTTAATGTGCGGCTACTAATGTAATGCTTAAAGGCAGTGCTTTAATGTTAAAAAGACAAAAATTAAGCAGACACCAACGTGTTCAAAATCACAAACCATTCATTTAAAAATAAAGCTAAATGTTTATACAATTGGGTAGAATAATATTGCTTAATGCTTAGTATATATATATATATATATCAGGGGTGGCCAACTGTGGCACGCCCGACACCACTAAAATTTTATAGTAATCATTGCCTTATCTAATCGTCGAATGTCTGCGATTCAAGAAGTCGAATTTTTCTGTAAAATTATATATATATATATATATATATATATAAACGTAAAGCACAGTAATCACCAACAAAAAACAAGATAAATTCATGTGAAATGCGCCAAACAGCTGCAGTAAAACACATAAATTAAACCCGATGAGGCCGCAGCCTATTTTTCCTAGTTTTTGTTAAAGTTTTAATGTTTATATAGTTATTTTTCTTGTTCTTCTTGTTCTGTGAGGAGGGGGGGGGGGTGCGCTGGTTCAGGCTAAATATAATCTTATACTGCTTTATATATATATATATATATATATATATATACTGGATGACTCGCCCGGCGTTGCCCGGGCCCGAAACAGTATTTTAAAATGGACCTTAAATTTGTATGATTTTATATATCTTTAACATGATTTTATCTCAATTACGTGACCGCTGACTATGTGAAAAATCGGATTAAAGAAATCTAGGTTAAAAAAATAAATATTTAGCGGTAAAAAGGCTCGAAATAACGATCACGGGAAAGGGGGGGGGGCGATATGTTTCCGACGACTGCGTAATTTTCGTGCAAAAGATTGATAATTAACTGTAAAAGTCACTGACTTACGTGTAACCATATTTTTTCTCATCGAAATCCTGAGTGATTTATTTTTCAAACTGATTTTTGCCGGAAAATCTTGTATTTCCATCTTTCACCGCCAGAGGTCGCAATATGTTCTGTATGAACTGCCCCCCGTTGCCTGCACTATCGTATAGCATGTGTACTGCGCACGCTCTGCAAAATCTGTTAGTTCTACTTTTCATTGCCAGGGGCCGCACTCTGTTCTAATCAAACCACTTTCAGAACGAAACGCCGATACGTGTCCGCGTTTTTTGCGGTACCGTATGCTGTTTGCGGTACCGGCATGCTGTGCACGCTCTGCCAGATCTGCTGGCTCCACATTCCACAGCCAGAGGAGCACTCTATTCTAAATAAATCCTCTTCAGAACGAAGCCATCGAAAACTAAGTTGAATGAACCAACAGCCGTTGCGCCGGGCCCATAGGACCCGAGATAAGAAAGCTAACACCGAACGGAAAAAATGGAACTAAAATATGTAAGGCTATCGATAGCAAGTCGAATGAACCAAACCCCGTCGTCATCCGGCCGATAGAACCCGAGATACTTTGAACTGAAATTTTAAAAATCCTAAATTATTATTCAAAAATAGCGGTATATGCTGCTCATAATTTTACTTTAATGTTATAAAGTGTTATTATTAAGTTAATTATAATGCTTGGAATCAGTTTCTATCATAACATCTGTCATGTGGACTAATTGATATGTTTAATCAAAAGTCGTTCACCCTCTTCCCCATTGCCGCAGATATAACAAATTGGTGGGGGAGGGAGTAAAGTAGGATCATACTATGAAAGAGTGGTCTAAGAATTCGGATATTTTCCAACGCTAGATGATAAATGCTGAACTAGGGTTTTCCAATGTGTTCTGAGTTTTCCAAATTGTTTACTTAGTCTCACATTTCACCTTGTTAGGTGAAGTTTTGTTACAGTATTCTAAATGTGTTTGAAAGTGTTTAATAATATATGCTTGACACATGATTTTTTTCTTGTTTATTTTTGACAACTGAACATTATTACTTTGAGACTATCATAAAGCATTTAGTCTTGCATAAATCCAATTAATTTTTAACGTACCTGTGACCCTATCGTCAAAGGCCCTTTCTTGTTTTATCATCTGTTATAGTAAGTTATAAAAAATACACACTAAGATATTACAGTTATATTAACACTTTCAGGGGAGAAGTACTTTTGTTGCTAAAAATTAAAATGATTGAGTGACACCGGGATTTATGAAAAAATTATATTAAAGTAAGTGAAAGCTTTTCTTCGCATACACTATACAAAGCAAAATTTAATTCCTAAATTCTGGTGTCAATGTGGCATTTATGAATTAAAATTAAGTGGTATATATAATATTCCGGTGCCTTTCAAGGGGCTAAGCTATTAAATTCGAATATTTTTCTATATAAGTTGCCTTTCATTACTAGAAGTTAGAATATATGGTTAACCCTCTGTCTACCAGAAGGGTCCAATGGACCCGACATGTACATTCAAAATATTTATTCAAACCAGAAATTTCTTCAAAACAAACTAAATGTATAAATCAGACAATAATAAGTTAAATAAACAAATTAAATAGTTTTAAGTAAAAATTCTGGTGTAGAATGTTTTTATAAAACTTGAGTAAAATTTCCGGTAGTTCTAGGGTTAAAGCATAGCTGCCAACTTTTGCGCTTTCTTCTTACCACTAAAATTTTAGAGTAAATAATGTCTTGTTTAATCGTCGAAACCTCATGATTAAACAAGGCGAAAATCTCTACTAAATTTTAGTGGTAGAGAAAAAGCGTCAAGAGTTGCAGCTATGGTTAAAGACTTCTTTTTCACTTACTGCAATTATGATACGTAAGATACTTTGGAAATAAGCCAAAATACTCATTTCTGATATTATCTGAAAATTAGCAAAAGTGAAACCAATCAAGTTGTTTAATAATTCCCGTTTATTTTTAAACAGTACTACAAAATGTCTGACTATTTAAAGACGGATGTATTTTATATGTTCCATATAGAGTGTGTATATATATATTTTTTTTCAGCATCAGATTATTTTAGTCGTAATGTTTGCCTTATGCAATCGTCGAGTTTTTGGATAAAAAATACCGAAAACTACTCTACAGTAGGGATGCACAACCGGTGGCCCGCGAATTTCGTCAATTTATAACTGGAAAAATTACAATTTTTATCCATATGGTAGCAGTAAAAAATTGTGAATTTCATCAATCTGACTCGGAAAAATTGAAAATTTCGTCAGTCAGACAAGAATTTCGTTGATCGGGCGGGGAAAAATCGCGAATCCATTTGATAGGACACGGAAATATTGTGAATTTGGTCGGTAAGACGCGAAAAAAATCGCAAATTTCGTTGATCAGACACGGAAAAATCACGAATTTTGTCGATGAGGCACGGAAAAAGCAAATTTCGTCGATCGAACTCTGAAAAATTGCGAATTTCGTTAATCGGCTGCGGAAAAATCATCAAGTTCGTTGATAGAGTACGGAAAAATCGCAAATTTCGTCGATAGAACACGGACAAATTGTTAGTTCTGTCAATCAGGCCCGGAAAAATCGCGAATTTCGTTCGTCAGGCACAACAAAAATTCCGAATTTTGACGATTAGCCGCGAGAAAATCGCAAATTTCGTCGATCGGGAGCGGAAAAATATCGAATTTGGACGATCATGCGCGGAAAAATTGCGACTTTTGTACATCAGCTTCGGAAAAATTGAAAATTTCGTTGATCGACTTCTCCCCACCTCTTCGTTCATAAAGTTCACTTTTTTCTTCGGCGCTAGCCACTTTCACGTCTATGTTTGTTTTTTAGCACTTTTATTAAAACAAAATTTACTGCCCCGAATAAAATCAAGGAATATTATCACTCCTTGAAAATAATGCTTGCTATATCTCTGTTATACCATACAAAAGTAAACTGTTGATATATTCTTACTAACTGCAGGCCTGCCATAGGCGGCTATTTTTTTGTTCTTTTCACCCCAGTATTTTTCTAATATAAATTTTGAACTATATTTCTCTTGCAAATGTCGGCAAGTATGTGGTAAAAATTTCTGCTTTCAGAAAGTGGTACCAGTTTGAATTAGTAAATACACGACAATGGCAGCCCCGCAGCTGAATTGGATATGATGACTGGGTAGGGGAATCTAGAGGGGTAACCTTCCCCCCCCCCCTCTGAAACCATATCATATACATTTTTTATCTGCTTATAGACCCACAGATCACCTCCCCGAAACAGAATTCTTTCCGTGTTACTGATGTGGCCCTCCACAACCCAAACATTTTTGTAAGTGGCCCTTCTCTTAAAAAGGTTGTGCACCCTACTCTACAGAATTACTTGTATTAAAAATTAAAATGTCGTTTAACGATAACTGTCAAAAAGTTGTTAATTGGGAAAAGTACGATTTAAAAAAGCAAGTAACTTTACTTTTGAAGATAAAAATACAAAATTCATGCTCTAAAAAACTTGTTAACCCTTTCCGGCGCGGTGTCCATAAAAAAGGACACCTAATTTTAATTCCAAAACTGACAAACGGCACCAGGAATATTTAACTAAAATTTTCCTATTATAATGTACATGAAAATAAGCAAGTTCATATTTTCTAATAAATTCGTTTATAAATTGCGGTGTCAATCCATTATTACATCTGTTTATAAACAGAATTACTCCGCGCCGGTAAGGATTAACAGAAATACTTTTGGAAACTTCATTTTTATTTTAAATGATACAATTTATTTTTAGCATGGATCATTAATGAAAAACTGAAAGAGTGAAGGTATTTTCTTTTGTTCAAAATGCTTTTATTATAATATTAGCGTAATTGAAAGCTATAAATTCCTTGAAAGCTATTTATTCGAAAAAGGAATTCTGAAAAAGACTTAATAAGAACGGGAAAAGATTAGCTATTTAATTTATTTTAAAATTATTTACAAGTCATTGAGCCAAAAATAATACCATGTTAACTTGAAAATAAAGGTCTTATGTGAAAAAAAGGATATATTCAAAGCAAAAAAAAAAAAAAAAAAAAAAAAAAAAAAAAAAAAAAAAATCTATTTTATTTCCAATAAAATTCAGTTTTATCTGAAGTACTTAAAAAGAGCATTAAAAGAATTTTTATTTAGCTTTAAAGAAAGAATATCAGTTTCCCCTACAAGGAAAGACGATGCAATTTTTATGGGCATAGAAGCGCGGAATTAATTAGACTTTATCAAGAGCTGATAAAACCAATGCATACAGCTCACTAGATACTATTATATTAAAGTTTAATGTAGCATGTCTGGGTTGTACACTTTTAAAATAAAATTCAAATTACCAGCTAAATAGATACGGCAGGTAAATTACCTTAGCATAAAAAAAGCTGAAACACTCTCCTTCTCTAATGCTGATGAGAAAAGTGCTTGATGATTACCGCTACTGAAGTATAAAAATTCTTCTTAAAACAATAAGGAAAAGGAAATTTCCCTGAGGCACGCAGGCAGTTTGCTAAATGAATTATGTAGTTATCCTTCATTTACAAGTTTTAAGAGCGCTTTCTAAGTTTTATAACGGAATATTAAAAATCGAAGAAGTGAGGTAATATTAACTTATATAAAATTATTTTCGAATAGTTAATAATAATGTTAAAGATATATTTATGTTATAAAGTATAAATTTAAATTTTAACAAGCTTCATATATTTCCCGCTATGTTCAACACTTAAATGCATTATTTTTTATTTTGTTTCTAAAAAAATTTTATATGATTCTCTGAAAGGTTTATAACGCAGAAAAAATAATGAAAGAAATCAGAGATACATTTTTCGTATAATACGTCAATCTTTTCTTATCGGCAATACAAGTAAAAACTAAAATAGTGCAAATTAGTAAATAGATTTTAATAAGTATGAATCTAAATACCTTATTTTATACAACTTTTTATTTTGTAAAACCTAACTCTTAAATGCATAAATTATTTTTTTGAAATTATGTTTTTTATTCTTATATTAAAGATTAGACACCAGAAATTTTAAGATAGATTTTTAACTTCATATTTTTGTAATTTTTACAGCATTAATATTTCTATATAAATGTACCGGTTGCACAGAATTAAATAAAAAGAAATGTAGACATGCATCACTGTGCATTTAAGGGTTAATCCATCTTTCTCATGAGCACAAATTCAGATCACCTAACGTTACTTGATATTGGGTAATAACTGATTGTATATACTACGTGCATTTCATAAAAGGACTCTATGCCTTTAAAATTCAATAATTAATTAAGTATAATAAATGTGCATATGAATTAAGTAACATCCTTATCAGTAGTGTTGCCAGTGGGCTACTTTTTTAAAATTCAGATTTACTTGATTGGCACCACTTCTTTGAAATAGTAAAATTCGCCTTATTTAATACCATATTAATTAAGGCTAAAACAAAGGGAATTTTATCATTTCAGAAAAGTGGTGCCAATCAAGAAATCTTAGTTTAAAAAAGTAGCCCACTGGCAAAACTACTTACTATCAAATATATCATGAATTTGGTATAGAATAATTTTCAAAATAGTTTAACTAGAACGCCCGGAAGGAGTCGATTCGACTCAGACCATATGATTAAATGCCAATTGGAGCCAGAAATTCTTTCACAAAATAAGTTAAATCTTAAAAACGCAGATTTACGTTAAATAAATCAGTCAAATAATTTTAAATAAAAATTCTGGTGTAAAACATTTTTATAAAACTTGAGTAAAATTTCCGGGCGTTCTAGTGTTAAATTTATAACAATAGATGACGCTTCTTTGTCTTAATCTATATAAATTCTCAAATTAACTTTGAATTTCAAAATTTTTTTAGCGTATCAATAGATAAATATAATACAAAGTAAACACTGAGATAGTTTTGATGCAGTCAGTTTGATACCACGTTAGTTTCAATATTCTTAAACCTTGACCATTCACTGCGACATCTATTGAAGAAATTCTGAACTAATTTCAAAATTATTGTATCAAAACTATTATGTGCTACATTTCACTTATTTCGTCATAATATTTTTTTAGATAATATTTTTTGAATTTTAAAGTTAGCTAACTTTTATGAAACATCCTGTGTTTTTGAGTAATGTAGCCGACCTGGAAATCGAAGAGTGAAATATGCAGCTAAAATATCTTATACAGTAGTGGAAAATTGGCGCAGAGGAGGAGCCTATTGACACCACTAATATTTTATAGTATTATTCCCTTTAATGAAAACTCAGAAATTCTGTCATTAGATAAACCGAAAAATACTACTAAAATTTAGTGATGTCAATAGGCTCCTCCTTTGCGCCAATTTTCCTCCACTGCTTATAGCCCATGCAATAAATTATTCATATCCCCACAATATGTATAAAATTTGTGAATGAAGATCGGATATGTTCACTCCGTTATCCATAATCACAGTATGTTTTTGGTGGGTATAATCATTTCGTATAATAGCGCATTAGTTTGTGTGCATTCTAAAAAGTAAATGGTCTTCCTTGGATATTTTTAATCACCTACATTTTACTGTATTTTCTTTATTTAATTGTTTACTCACTACCGTTTATATAATTTATAAAAAATATTTAATTTTTATGAAAATAAGTTATATTGTACCTTGTATGCAATTAGAAAACATTATTTTATTTGGATAATTACTATTTTGTTGTCATTTTCCAGCATCTTCCAAAAACGTAATTTGCCTTTTCTATAATGTCGCATATCTTTACAGATGATGTAACTAGTTATTCCGTCATTTAAAATTGACAAAGCAGTAGCAGGCACTTTCTAGAAAACATTTTAAGTACCTACCTGGCGGTGAAAATCACATGGTGTAAGAACCAATGAAAAGGGGATGCCATTTAGTAGTAAATTTCGAAATGTTAGATACCGTATATACTCGCGTATAAGTCGACCTCTATATCCAGAAAAAAATATGTTGAATACCAGTATTTTTGACTAGTTATCTTCGTCTTATTTAATATCAGAAAATTTTTGCAAATTATGCAGTTAAAAAAGACAAATATATATATTTTTTTAAATACTGGTATTCAATCTTTTATTCCTTTCGAATTCGGAGTCTGCTTATACGGGAGCATATACCGTATTTGGAAAGTGATTTTAGAAAAAATTATGAATTGTAACTTATGAATGTTTTAAATGTAACGGATTTCTAGAAGCTTCAAAAGTGCGAACCCTAAATTACAGCTCATTCCGCCTACTATTTTTTAAATTATGGTTTAAGAACTACCCTCATTGCAATCTATTTTCAACGATTAAAAAATAACCTCTAAATTTTAAATCTTCACAATTCCTAAACTTTTTGGCCGAATGACTTCCCATTTGGTATCTGAGGGTAAACTGTACCAAAGAATCTAAATGCCCTGTCAAAATTGGGTGTTCGTAATTAAAATTTCAGCCTTTGGAACAATTTTAATATGAAGACGACCCACTAAGCATTTTTGTCTAAACATAAATCGAAATAAGACATAATTACTAATTAAATGGCTATTTTCGTTTCTCTCTGAAACGATCTGACGATTAAAACGTGTGGGGTAATTCTTTTTTTTTCTTTACATCAACTGTACAATGTTGTGCATCTTAAAAAATAAGAAAAATTACAAGAAATAGGATACAATGAATTTTAAAGTTGTAATTTTTTCAAACTGGGCTAAAAAGGGTTCAGGCCAGGATCCGAACCAGGGAAATTTGGCTGAATCCACCAATGCTCTACCAACTGAGCTATCCCGGACAAACCTGGCCGACACTTAATTTACCCAGACACCTTAATGACAATGACGTCTGGTCTGATATGTGAATCAGCTACGCAGAATAAATCACAGGTAATGGAAACTCCAAGAAGCGCTAAGTACGTAATTATGTTAATAAAACACAGGTAATATAACTCCAGAAAAAAACGCTAGGTATGTATTTACGCATGAATAATTAAAGTTGCAATTTTTCCAAACTCGACGAAAAACTGAGAACGATAAATTTCATAAAAACTACTTTTCAAGCCTATTTCTAAATTGAAACAAATGTAACTTAGTAAAGTATTAATTATAATTAAGTTAATGCTATTAGTAATCCTTTTAAATTAAAATTGAAATTTTTCCAAGCTTGGGAAAACGAAAAACTGGGGACAATAAATTTCATATAAACTACTTTTCAAGCCTATTTCTAAATTGAAACAAGTATAACTTAGTAAAATATTCGATATTAATTAAGTTAATGCTGTTATTAATCCTTTAAAATAATGTAATAATAATGTGTAATAAACTACTTTTCAAGCCTATTTTTAAATTGAAACAAGTATAACTTAGTAAAGTATTCAATATTAATTAAGTTAATGCTGTTATTAATCCTTTAAAATAATGTAATAACACTCATACTTTTACTATTCGTTTTCAAAAGCCGCGCCTAGCAGTCTGAGACTATTCTACTATACAAAGGGGTGTTACGCTGAGATGGGTATTTTCCGAAGCTCTACTTTGGCGTTCACTTGTTCGTTGTCACTAAGATTGGCACTCATCCAAACACAGCTAAACAAACTCCGAACATCCCTATTTTGATAAAATCAAAGCAGACCTGACGCATGCGCAAATGCACGGAGGGTTTTGCTTTCCGAAACAAACAGTATGCTAATGTAATTCCGTGGAAACCTTTTTGTTGACAGAGCAAAAAGGTGATTTAGTGGATGGAATCAAAACACTTCTTTCGTATAAAAACAACCATTTCACAAGTGAATTTTTATTGTTCTGGACATGATTTATTCCGGTTTTTATGTTTACACAAGGATGAAGATCTAACGTGTTTTTAATTTAATTCATGGATTTATTTTTAGGTTGTTTGTACGAGCCTTTTTATCGATAATATCTCCTTCTAAAAATATGGAATTAATTCTTTTTTCTAATATTTTATTAAAAACGGAGATCTTAAGCAAACAAAAGCTTAGTGCATTGGCTAAAATAATAATAATAAAAAGTTGAATAATATGAATGTAAAATATGAGTAGAATATTGAAAATTTTACAAATATGCTTTTCGATCTTTCGATCTAAGGTCTATAACGAGCTACTTTTCTTATGTCTGCTAATAATTTATAATTAGATAATTTTGTTTGTCCCTTTTTATGAGACTTCTTTTTTAAGGAAACGATGTTCGAAAAGCGTATACACATATATAAAGCATAACAAACTCCTGAATTAACAATTCAGATACTTGCCCATCTTGTACAGGCCAGTATTTGAACCAGGGACCTTTTGCCTTAAGCTGTCAGTGCCCTACCAACTGAGGTATTCTGGACAAATCTGGTGGATACAATTCACCAAAGAACTTTATTTATTATGGCATCTGGTCTAATATCTGATCCAGCTCACTAGAATAAATCGCAGGCAATGGAATTTCAAGGAACGCTGGATACGTAATTAAACTTGATTAAATTTAATACAATTATTCTAACTGGTAAATATATCACACGAGATGAAAATTTCCAATTGAGAGAAAATTTATCCAGCCCAGGATTCAAACAAGGGATCTTTTGGCTTATATGTCAATGCTCTGCCAACTAAGCTATTCTGAACAAAACTGGCGGATAAAATTCACCCATAGAACCTTATTGATTATAACATCCGGTCTGATATCTGAATAAGATCAACAGAATAAGTTGCAGGTAATGGAACTCCAAGATCCACATAAAGTTAAAAAAGTTCATATTTTATTTTATATTATTATTTTATCCGCATTTTATTTTATATATTGTTGTAATGCTTTTTTTTACGTATCGAACATTTCTTGGAGTTTCAGGTACTTTTCTGTGAGCCTGGCGCCAATTGTCGCGAAAATCTTGCCAACCAATTTTTCTCAACAAATCCTTGTGCAGTAGTCTTTAAAATGCATGAAATTCTTTGAAATCCAATCACTAACTCATGTATGAGCTCTACGTGCCCATTAAACAAAAAAAAAATCACTGGATGCAGGGAATTCGTTTATGGAGCAGTCTCTAAAATTTATTAAATTCGTTAAAACCACAATCTCAAACTTATGTATGAGCGCTACTCGCCCATTAAACTGAAAAATAATCACGGGATCCATGAAATTCGTTGTGCAGCAGTCATTAACTTTTATGAAATTCCATAAAACCCCAGTCACAAACGGACGTATGAGCGCTACTCGCCCATTAAACCGAAAAAAAAAAACACATCACTGGATGCATGAAATTCGTTGTCCATCAGTAGCTAAAATTTATGATATTCATAAAAACCCCAATCAAAAATCGATGTATGAGTGCTACGCACCCATTAAACAAACAAAACAAAATCACTGGATGCATGAAATTTATTGTGCATCAATTTCTAAAATACGTGAAATTTGTTAAAACCGAGATCACTATAATATATCAAAATGCACTTCAATACCCGCCACACGTAAGCTAAATGCATCCTAATTTTATATACCCAATATTTCAATACTGTATTATAATATCTTTAAAAAACTTACTTAAAAATACCTAAAATATATTAACAAAAATATTTAAATAAAACATAACATAAACTACAAACAATTTATTTCATAATTAAGGTATGAAACAGTAATTCACGTTATTAAAGATTCCAAAATATCACTTAAAATCTGTGAAAATGGATCCTCAGCTGTCTTTCTCCACATAAACTCAGCTAAATAAGACTCTAAATAATCCGCCATATTGCGCTACCCCAAAGCCTTTCAATTTTTTTGTTAGAACTCCACTGTCAGGACCTATAAAATTATACTTCTGGTTAACCACGAAATAATTGAATCCCTCCTCCTCAAGTTTTGTAGTACAAAAATTTAAAGCTTCTTGCTCTGTTTTCAGAAAATCCCAAACTTTCATAATTATAAAATGAAACGCAATAATACAAACATGTTCCAACGACACAAAAAGTTTTCAATCATGCCGCACGAAATGACTGCTGAGAAACTAGTGCGAAATAAATCACGGGAAAAGTTACAATTCAAATAACGCCAAATGATCACACTTGGTGACTTATCACTGTCGTCCGCCTAACAGAATAGAACCGAGTACCATTACCTGCGATTTATTCTGTCGAGCTGATTCAGATATCAAACAAGGTGTCATAATCAACAAGGTTTTCTAGGTGAAGTGTGGCCTGCAGTTTTGTTCAGCATAGCTCAGTTGGCAAGCATTGGCAGCTTAAGTCAAAAAGTCCCTTGTTCGAATCCTGACCGGAACACTTTTCACTCAGTTGGGAAATTACAAATCGTGTTATTTATTTACCAATTAGAGTGATTGTGTTAAAATTAATCAAGTTTTCCTATCTTAATTATAATCTGTTTATGTTTAATTAAGTTGTTAAAACATTAAAGGTATAGTATTTTATATTCCCAAAGTGCATTCGAAACAGCCATCTTGATATTTTTGTAAAATTTCTCATTTTAAGACCTTTTTAATGAATAAACACAAATGACAATATTATTAGTTATGCATGCATTTAAGGGGGAAAACGTAAAGTGGCATATAAAATAGATGGAGAAGTGTAATTTCTTTTTACATAATAATGTCATAACAAGAATTACATAACGAGCCATTTAAGTTACGTCAGCTTATAAGATATAATTTCGTCATTTTGTCTGTCTCTTGTTAAGAGTGCTTTTTTTTTTTTTAGCAAAATTCAACTAAAAATAAAATATAAGGTTCATTATCCGCATCACTTTTAGATTTAATATGCCTAGTTAGTTAAAATTGATATTATGCACGACCGTTATATGTATTTTTAAAGCTGAGTAATTTTTCAGTGCATTTTTGCTAATTCGTGAGATACATACTAAATTAACATGCACCGGTGTAGTTTTATGAATATAATGTTAGCGTAAAGAAACTTTTTTAGATTATTTTTTTTACTTCTTAAAACAAAGGTATTTTGGGAGTATCTGTGCATATTTATTTTTTTTAAGCGCATTGAAACATTAAAAAAAACATTCTTATTGAAGTGATTAGTTATCTTTTTCATTAACATATGTTTTACTATGTTCAATTAAAAACGCAAAATATATGACAACAAATTTGTGTAGATTATGCACAAAACTAAAATGTTATGTATTTTACATTTGTGTCTTTAAATAACATTTCCATGGTGTAATTAAATTCATTTAAAAATGTTTAATAGTAACTTACAAAATTAAAAATATAACTTGTAAAATAATATCTTATAGTCGATAATGCTTTATCAAAATTTAAATGCGTGGTTAATCTAAAAAACATTATACTTTATGACTCCTTCGAATATGCATTTGAAAATGAGAAAAATGTTACAGCTGTTCAAGCATGTAAAACTAAATTTAGAGAAAGGGACATAGTTCCCAAATGGTCCGCCAACTGAATACCATTGTTTTTTAACAGAAAATTTCATGGTATGTTTCAACACCATTTGTAGTAGAAATAATCTCCAAATCCAAGAATAATCTAAAAAGAAAATACTGGCATTCAAAAAGTGGGCCATTTGGGTGCCCTGAAATTTTTATCTCTTGGAAATAAAGCTAAAATTAAATTTGATATTACAAGTTCTTTATTAATTTTAATTTCCCATCTATTGGAAAATCTTTCAATTTTAATTATTACTTTAATTATTACTTTAAACCTTTTTATTAGCTATACATGATTTTTATTAACTATAATATATGAATGTTAAATCTGAAAATATATTCAAATTTAGATGATCTTTGACTACTATATTTAGCCGCCTGATTTTCGTAGATTTTTTTCATATGTTTAGTACCAAAGCTATGAGATGCTAACGATACAAGAGTGTGTTAAGTGTGTTGGCTAGTTAAATCTCAAATTACACTGGCTAATGTTAAACCTGCGGGCGTGGAATGCATTCATATATTTTAAACATCTTTTCAAGACATTTTTATTCTTAATTTTCTTTTCGAAGGAGAAATTTGAAAAATACCGATGCATTCCAAGCCCAAAGGTTTAATATTAGAGAGGATATGACATATATTGTGGTCTGACATATAAAAAGCTTTAAGGGTGGCTGCGTATAAAGTTACATACAAATTATTTTACTTAACCCCTTAACGCTCACATTAAATTACGGTTTAAAAACTCAAATTGCTTATTGGCACCACTTTTTTGAAAAAGTAATGTTCACCTTGTTTAATGACAGGTAAAATGATACCATGATAAAGCCAATTGCACTATTCTATAAAACTGGTGGAAATCAAACAAATCTGAATAATCTGAATAAAAGTCACAACCCGTGAATATGACGGGAGTGAGAATTAAGGGGTTAAAAACATCAAGTACTTAACGATAACTTAAAATGTAGAGAGATTCAGTGAGTCTCAAAACTTCTTTTATAAACGCACAGAAATTCATTTCCTTACCTAATCCTGTAAAGCAATAAAATGGCTGCCTATAAAGCTACATAAAAGTTATTTTACTTTAAAACACCAACTACTGAATGATAACTTAAAATCTAAAGAGACTCAGTGAATCTCAAAACTTCTTTTATTAAAGTGCAAAAATCTAACTCCTTATCTAATCCTATAAAGCAATGAAATGACTACGTATAAAGCTACATAAAAGTTATTTTACTTAAAAACATCAACTACTTAATGATAAATTAAAATCTAAAGAGACTCAGTGAATCTCAGAACTTAATTTATTAAAGCACAAAAATCAAACTCCTTACCTAATCCTTTGAAGCAACCTAAACTTTCAAGCTTTGTCGACTAATTAGCTAACAGACATCCACGTGTCGAAAAAGCACGAAGAAACATAATATCTGTCACTGTAACAGCTCAGTGAGATCCGTTCCAAACCCAATTTGACTTACAAAATCTTCACTATATATAGTCACCCAAAAATCACAATCACCTACATAATTTAGCAAAATACAAGTCAATTCTCCCAGTCATTCCAAATTTCGTGAAACTCAAGGGTGTTCGCAAATGCAGGGCTCCCACTTGTCCGCTTTTTGAAACCAGTAATTTTTTAGAAATAAATTTGTGGTAGGTTTCTGCAAATATTTCAAGAAAAATGCTGTTCCTGGTACGTTTCTACGAAATTTATAAATAAGATTTTTCTTTAAATAAAAGTGGTGTTCAAAAAACGGACCGAGTGTGAGCCCTGCAAATGCAAACGGGTAAACTTCTTGTATGAAATTCCTTTAGAAGATTAAAGAAAAAAACTTGAAATTACTTCTGAATGAAATTTGTGCACATTTATAATTTGCTATTTTGTAATCGCTTCAAAAGAACAAAATAGAGAGTTATGCATTAATGCTAGTACAGCAGTTTTTAAGTAGGTAACTTTTTAAAAATATTTTAATATATATTTAATATATCTTTCTCCAGAATTCTGGCGAAAAAAGTTTTTTTTTCTCCTTTTCACATATACTTACACTCTATTCTTACATTTTTATCAACATATGTCATAAGAAATCTCTCTGCCATATTTTGAGTTTTTTAGCCTAATATCTTCAATAATAATATTTTATCTTTATAAAAAAATTCCCCTCTAAATTACTTTTATTTTACTGAAAAGCTTTAGACCTTTTAAATCTATACACAAGTTTTTGCAGATTTACTGCCTCATAAATGTCAAATATTTGAACATTTTTTACTAACAAGTCAGAAGAAATTGACATTCTTTATTGTCAGATAAGCTTTTGTATTATCTTTCTATTTACGTCAAAATGCTTCATTAACCGGCAACTAAACGTCTTAATCTTGGTGAAAATAAAGCGAGTTCAATATGAAAAAGAACATCTCAGAATTGTTTATCACGATGCTATGATTACCCATTTAGTAAAGTATAAGTAAAAGGCTATTAAAATAGATTTTTTTATTTGTGATAATATTTATAAGAATTTTTTAATTTTGAATGGGTTAAACAGTTGTAAATATAAAATGTAAATTGTTCTTTTTGTTCTACTACAAAAATATATTTTGTTATTTGCATGCTGCAATGCACTACAAGTCTCAAAATATATACGTAATGTTTCACAGAAAAATGGAATTTTTTAGTTTTTTTTCGATTATTAGAAAAAATGCATCCCACACTAATAACTTATTTATTCCTTAAATATAAGTGATTCGCTATCGCGTGCACATACGCTGAGGGATGGTACACTTAAACAGTATAGCTGTTTTAGTGTATGGTATAGCTTATAAAGTATAAACAAAAAGAAATTAAAAGTATAAACACATTTTGTATAGGAAAGTTGGATCATAATTTACTTATTTAGTCATAAATACAGAGACTGCCATTCCAAGTCAAGCCCGAGTATTTCTTCATAGCTTTAACAATAATGAAAATATTTTACCGATATTTTCAACAGACATGTAATACTTTCTATTAAATGTGATAAAATCCTAAGAATATCTGGAAATGGTTACGATCTGCGTCCAAACAAACTGGTCTAGGTACTTCCTTATTTGGAATGTAGCTCGCGGTACATATGGATCACTGTCCTAATGACAGTGGACTTCCTGTAATATGTCTATCACATTTCATACAAAATAATGTAAGTCTGTTGAATACATCGTTAAAATATCTTCATCACAGGTATACAGAATTGGTATACAGAATTTCTTTTTGCTGTTTATATTTTAATTTTGCATCAACTTGATTCCTTTCGTACTATGCCCAGTACTGGTACCACGATATATCACCATAACCAGTAGTGGAGAGTCCTGTTAAAAACTGGAATAATGGAGGCAAAGGACGAAGTTTCAATCAATATGCGGCAACTAAGGACGGAACTAGATCGGGAGAACCTATTATGTGGATAATCGACCAAGGTCAAACGTTTCACTGCATTTTTGCCATGGAATTCGACAATTTCTACTCGAGTATCTAGGAATCTGATAAGAAGAGCTGAGTCAATGAAAAAAAGCTATTGAAATGATTCGGGAAGATCCATAGCTAATTGTCCAAAAGTGTCAAGCCAATTGTGATCTGTATTCGATAAATTGAAGATTCAAGCAGTTTTTAACGCCAACGACAATTGTTCTTAAAATGTCTACTACTTGTACAGTTACCCTATATCTTACTAAAATGACTTTTAATAATACATTGTGCTTGTTAATTTTAAACAAGTATTAATATGCAAGATATTTTTTAACTGGATCTTCATGCGGAACTTGCATGAAATATTTGACACAGCTTTTAAGATTTACTTAAAGCACTTCGCAAAATATGCCCTTAATGCGAATTTTGATGAATGAAACAAGCTGAAACAAATTTATAAGATTTGTTTAAGTTTCATTAACATTGAATTTACGTAGAAATAACTGGCATTCAAGAAATATACCATTGTAAGCACTTACGAAAGATACAAAAGCCTCATTCGTTATGCATACTTTAAAACTTGAGTATGTAATTTAAATAAACAAATCTTAAGCGTTCTCAACAACAGCTCCTTTGTTTTGAAATGGAACATAAGTTCAGTATATTTTGTCTTTAAAATTCATTCAAATGACTAGTATTCTTCATTCATATTATGGGAAATTATTTAAAATAAGAAGCTACAAGGACTTATTATGAAAAATTGGAAGATATAAATTTTATGGTAAGTTAATTGCAATGATTATTTACAGTAATATGTTTCCAAACCACGTTAATGAATTTTCATAGCATTTTTTACAGAGATTTTTAAATATATTATTTTGCAAGCTTTTTATATGGTTTCAGAATTAAATGTTTTGTTGCATTAATTTGGGCATTTCATTATTATTTTTAGTATTACTCATGGGTACCAAGAATTAAGGATTTTGAAAATTGTATTTACAAATAGTAATATTCGCCATATTTAATCGCAGATTACTGTCATTAAATGTGGTGAACATTTCTATTTGGAATTAGTAGTATTTACAATTCGTAATCCTTGGCACACATGCTATTAATTCAATATTAATAATAGAATTTTTAAAAGGTCGAAAAACATAAAAATAATAAAAAATAAATATAAGCAAACATGATTTATTAGAAGCTGTATTAATACTACTTACTTTTCCCTTATTATAAAGTTTTATATTCACAAAAAAGTCAATATATTTCCATCTAATAAACATTTAAAGAATGCTTTTAATAAAAATATTTTATTTCAATGACCACGATGAGCAAAACTGTTCTTAACTTAACAACATCCTTTAGTTTCTTTATCGTGTTTTCGCAAGCTTTCGATATGTTCAAACTTTGATTTCTTTAAATTTACGACTGTTCTACAGAAAGTATTGCAAAAGTGGATATATTGCCTCTATTAACAGACATTCGTCGTTCAAATTCTACATATTTCTAGAGAAACTTTTCATCTATAAGAAACTTTCTTTTTCATCGCAGGTAACTGATGAAGTCCAAGAAGAGGCAATGAGTCATCATTGTGTTTTTGAGCAAGCAAGGATGAAAATCTTTCTCACAACCACACTTTCCGACATCCACAAAATCCTACTGAATCATTATTGAGATGACACCATTCACACGACCAACGTTTACAAATGTATGAAGAAAATTAAAGAAGGGGAAATCAGTGTTGAAGATAAATCACGCAGTGAGAGGCCATCAACTGCGACCACTGATACGAATCCTTAACTAGTGGTCGATTTCATTAGTGCAGAAAAATCTTTCATAATCCGTGAGCTTGCTGTTATAAAGCTGCAATCAGATTTACCAACTTTTCGAGCAACCAACTTTTCAGCCGATTTTAACCCCAACCGTTTCCCGTTCAAAGGGAGAAAAAGGTTACAACTGTCGTTGTTAAAGTTGGAGGAAAACCAGTATTACTAGTACCTAATAACTACTCGTAGTTACTATTTATCGCCTATTTGTATCAATCGCTAATCTCTGATTGGCTGAAATATTGAAAGTTGGGGGGGGGGGTGTAGTCGCGGCTAGTGCTGACTTTTTTAGAGCTGTGGATAAAAATTTGGGGATATTGCTGTTTGCTATCACACTGTGTGTTGAAACAATATTTCGCGAAAAGTTGGAGGAAATCAAGAATTGGCTCAAAAATTGCCCGAAAAGTTGGTGAACCTGATAGCAGCTTAAGTGGACTGTGGTCACAATGTAATTTAGAAGTTGGTGAAAAACTTCGGTAAAGGAGTGAAATTTCTGTTCGCAACGTCGGCATTGACGACCAGAAATTTGATAATGGCAACTAGAAGGCAGTGTATGTAAATACGCGATCGTTTTCAGCATAGGCGCTTTTGCACAAAGTGGCAATCCAGCACTATTTGTTAGATATTTTGTTTTGCCTTTCTTTTAAATCTTTGATTAATTAAGATAAAAAATATTTTTAACTTAGTGGGGGATGTTTTTCTCACTTGCCCCGTAGCCCTGTAAAGTTGCGCTTATGGTTTTCGGATCTTGAAGGTACATTATACTTACTCTTTCAAAAAATTGATAATAATCGCTCTCCGCATATTTCCCCTTTTCTACTTTTCTGCAGAAAAGAGTATTTTCCACCAATTAATCTCGTAATTTGCCAGACATTACCTAAATTACGGGCTGTCTACCATGAAGGTCACGTTTTGCCTTCTTACGTCTTTTTACAAGGCCTTAGAGATAACTTTGTTGTAGACATTGATGTTCAAGAAAAAGTTATTAGGCCAGTATATGGAATAGAAGCAGGGCTTTCACTGGTCCGCTTTTTGAAAACCAGTAATTTTTTAGAAATAAACTTGTGGTAGGCAACAATTTCAAGAAAAACGCTGTTCCTGGTACGTTTCTACGAAATTTATAAATAAGATTTTTCTTTAAATAAAAGTGGTGTTCAAAAAAAACGGACCGAGTGGGAGTCCTGATAGAAGGCTTAGTGTAATTCAGAAAATCTCTGCATAATCATGCAAAATTTAAATACTGCAGGAATGGTAAGTTTAAAATTACCACAACCTAAGAACCCTTAACATTTGAACCCCAAACTCTGTAGACAGTTATCGATTGGACAGCAAGTGTTGGGCATTGTTATGAGATAGATCAACGAACGTCCTTTACAGGGCTACCTCTGATCCATTATTTGAAAACCAGTATTTTTTAAGAAGAAGATTCGTGGTAGGTTTCTGCAACAATTGCATCAAAAACGATCTTCGAGGTAAATTTTTACGAAATTTATAAAGAGTATTCTTCTTTGAAAAAATATGGTGTTAAAAAAAACAGACTGAGTGGGAGTCCTGCCCATAACAAAATTTATTTTGAAAGCTGCTGTAGTCAGAGTAATTATCTTATATACATTAGAATTGTTTAATTCAAGAATTTAGATTATTAAGGTCTCAAATAGAAATAGTTATAGCAACTGGAAGCGGTTTTATTTTATAAATTTAAAAAAAATTCTAATTAATTTTTATTATATATGTATTATATATTATGTTTTTAAAAAATATTAATCTGTATTCAAATACTTTATGAACGCTGTATAATTATAGCAATAAATAAAAATTATATTTGTTAGGGACTTTATCAGGGCTCCCACTCGGTCCGTTTTTTGAACACCACTTTTATTTAAAGAAAAATCTTATTTATAAATTTCATAGAAACGTACCAGGAACAGCGTTTTGCTTGAAATTGTTGCAGAAACCTACCACAAATTTATTTCTAAAAAATTATTGGTTTTTAAAAAGCGGACTAGTGGGAGCCCTGCTTTATAGACCATGATTTCTGAGAGAGATAACACCAACGTTTTGTTATTCTGGTCAATCCATTTCAAGTGGTCCAGCACTGGTTGCTCGATCATTTTTAAAAAATCTGAAATTTTTTGTACAACAACCCTAAGATGATGGAAGTTCAAAATGACTATTATTTTAATTTTATTAATTTTTGTTTGTGCATGGCGGTCATCTTTGTTTCATCGTTTGCAGCAATTTTCTCACTAGAAGGGTTTACGGAATTGTAAATAATTCATCGTTTATTTCTCCAATTTAAGTGCGGATTAAAGCAATTTGTACAGAATACATTGGGCGAAAAATCTGGTTATAGAATAGTTTCTGAAACTAACTACTTATTAGTGAAATTTAAGCATAAAATTTCAGTTTTTTTTTCAAAATTTTTCCGTTTACAAGAGGAAAATTTTCTAGCAAGGAAAACTGTCAACATGACATAATTGTTTTTACAAATAGGCCGAAAGTACTTGTACTCACACGCCAAGTTCCAGATCTGGGACTTGCTTTCTCTTCGCTAAAAGAAAATTCCCAAATTTTTCAAAAATGTCAAAAGTCGCACTTTTGAGGCTTTGATATCTCTGGTGGGGCACGAGATAAAAATTTGAAGTTCTGATTTCTGAGAGTATTGTATGGTAGTGTTATGCACAAGAAATTTCAGGATGGAGATTTGACTATAAGCTGAGATATGGCAAGTGAAACTTGTCAAAACAATACTGCCAAACTATTGTTCTGTTGTAGTCACAGGTAAGTACTTATCTCAGAGTGTCATTTAAATTTATTTTTTTGATTATCTTTAAGTAATAGTAACAGAAAATAAAGCCTTTTGCAAAGCTTAGAAATTAATTTAAAAATTAATTATGCCTAAGGCCTACATTTTGCATGGTTTCAATAACTTTTGTTGTAATTTTAGTAACTAAAAGAAACCTCAGCATTTTTACATAAAGAAAAAAAAATTATACAAGACCTGAGGCAAACACAGAATAGCGAAAGAGAAAAGCTGTTAATGTTAGCATACTTGTTGAGACATGATCAAACGTGTCAAGAAGATACAGGAGGAGGAAGATAAGTTATAAGCATCTTTTTTGATAATAGAAAAAATAAAACTATCTTCATAGAAAAAAATGGGACTATCAGCACTATCGACAGAAAGACGAAACAAATATCACCATGTTGTCTAAACGTGGTTCGGAATATTTGGGTCACTTGACACCTCCTTCTGGTCATTGCGAAGAATTAGCAAGATCATTATATAATTTTCTATGCAAGAATAAAGTCTGCTTTGGAAAAAATCAAGCAGAGACCTGCAAAATTTGATATGTATTCTTCATACGAAAGAACTTCCACGCTGACAGCGACATCAATTGTCTAAACTAGATGGTAGAACCACCTGACCTAAGACGGAGCTAGATAAATAGAGTACTCAAATCTTCGGCATTTTGCATTTCTGATGTCCATGAAACAGGAATAGGCTCGTAGAAATGAACAAGTACATTTTCGCACGCCATTAGTGATATGTGCTTCGTATATCTCTCGACGGTGCCACTTGTTCCTTTTTTTCTATGAAGATCGTGTTATTATTTCTACCATCAAAATATATGGTTGCAATTTTTCATCTTCCAAGATATTCCGCCTCCCGTATCTTCTTTTCAAGTTTCTTTTTCTGTCTCTTGACCAAGTCTTTACCGATAACGAGATCCTTATTCCTGGTTGTCACAATTCATGCATCCTGAAGCACAGATGAAGATTTTAACGCAATTTACCTATATGATGTACCAGTTCTAAATTCGGCGAAAGCTGTGTGAAAAAGGGATATGTGTTTGGGAGTGTCTGCTTTTGAAGGCCTTGGTTCAAATTCTTATTCAGACGAACTTCCTGCTTCAAAGTTCCCACTTTTTGAATCTTCTGACAATAGCTGTATTTTAAAGCAGAAAAATAATTAACATCCTATCTCGCAGTTACTCTCATCTCCTATTTCCTACCTCATCCTCATGATGACTGATTACGTTTTCATTGGTTTCTACTCCACATTCTTCTCTCCTGCCAGAACTGCTGTCAAGACATGCTGTGGTCCGGAATTCAAACATGTGGCACTGAACGCATCTAAAAACCGAAGAGCGAGGAACATAATAAAGACAAAAGACAGAAACCAACGAACGAACCAAAAAATACTTACAATTTTTGCTCAGTTATACGCGAAAAGGCTGTAAAAATCGCCTAATTCAAAATGCACATAACTGTTAAATAATACATAATCAGAGCTTATTTAAATATTTCGTACACTAAACATGACATTTCAAGTAAATTCAGCTAGAATAACTTAAATGTAACATTTTTTAAATTTTTGCTAAAAAAGTTCAAAAATCAGCATTTGTGCGAAAGTTCAAGCCATTGCGGCAAATGAAGGAATTGTCCGAAAAATCTCACATTTTTGTGTAAACTTAGTACCCCCAGTGGCAACTTTTCCGCACTACCCATCATCGAAAATTGAAAAAAAGTTTTTTTCGGCCCACCCTATTGTGCATGTGCACCAGTGTTGCCAGATTGGGGAATTTTTTGTCCCCAAATTGTTGATAGTCACCGCTTTTTTTAAATAGAAATATTCGGTCTATTTAAAAATGGATTACAAATTCTGAAAACTAAGGCGAATTATGCTATTTAAAAAAAGTGGTGACAGTCAAAAATTCTGAATTAAAAAAGTCCCCAATCTGGCAACACAGATGTGCACAGTCGTGGAAAAAAAAGTAAACACCCCTTACTAACTCTGCAAAAAATTATCGTAGAAGAAAGTTACTGGTACCACACGATTGGTTATAAAGTCTACTTTTGAATGATGTATATAAAATTTGCTTAGGGGGCATCTACATACCAAAACGAACCAAAAATTTGCTTTTTTCAATAGCGTACACAATTCTGACAACATAAAGGAACTCCGCACTCTTCAATTAGCCTAAAAACAATTTTTTTATGCAATTCGTACGATAAGTTTCCAAGGAATTAATTATTTTAAAACGAGCGTATTTTAGGGGTTATATCCAAATTGCAGTTCGGCACTCCATTGTTGACCGAGAGAGTCCTCTTCTCGATCAAAGCATCTTAAGATTCTACACTAGTCACTCAAAAAGACCCGGATGATAATGTTAATCCTATGGGGAAGTTATTTTCAAATATCTCGCTTGCATTTTGATATTTTCCAATGTTTTTTTGTTTGTTTTTTTTGCAAAGGATAGCTGAGGACTATCTATTAACAACTTACTTTTTTGATTTTGGATTCATATTTTTTTTTATTACTTTTACTTTCGGAACCGGTTTGAACCGGTTTGAACCGGTTTTTAAATTGAAGCTATCCTAATATAAAAAAAAAACTATAACCAAAATCGAAAAAGTAAAAACTAGCCCGGTTATAAATCATCCTTTAGCTATCATACGCAAAAAAATCATTCGGAAATATCAAAATTCAAGGGAGATATTTGAAAATAACTTACCCATAGGATTAACATTATCATCCGGGTCTTTTTGAGTGACTAGTGTAGGCACTTAAGCGCCATTCAAGCAGTCATTGAAGACTGAAGCATAAGAAACTTCAAAATATCTAGTCACTTCTATCATAGACGGGCCCTTAAGCAATCATTTTTACGTTTTTTAAGCATAATTTGAAAACTACTTGGAAGAAAATTGTGAAATTTTAGATTTCTATAAAGTAGGATAGGACTTAATAAATCTAAATCCATCAAAAAAATTGTAGGTTCCAATTCATATTTTTTTCGAACATTAATTTCATAATTCATAGCATAAAATAATAAAAATTGCAAATACAACGTATTTATGTTTGGGTATTTTAGTATTATTGCTACACAAAAAATTAACACATTAAGAGTATAAAATCAGGAGCTATTAATAAAAATATGAAAATGTAACTTTACATTAGAAGCACTAAGTTTTGAATGTTTATAAATCAAATGACTTGAAATTTTGTGTCTAGGCATAGTTTGAACCGAAGATTTGAAATATTTTGTTAAAATTGGGTATTGGTATTGAAAAAAAATGAAGTTTATGTTCGTTTTAATATGTAGATGCCCCCCTAAGCAAATTTTATATACATCATTTAAAAGTAATCATTATTTTCAATCATTCGGTACCAGTAACTTTCTTCTACGATAATTTGTTGAGGAGTTAGTAGGGGTGTTTACTTTTTTTTTTTTCTACGACTGTACATGGGTATAATTTGGCCATAATGCATAAAAATACATATTGCTGCTAACCATCCGGTTTTTAAAAGTCAGATATACATATGTTGAACTAGAAATTTTTTCAAATAATATGTTACGTTCCATCTATATAATAGATATTATTATATGTTTTCATTCAGTTAGTAAAATTTCCAGTTCTAATATTGTATTCCCGGGGGGGGGGGGGGGAACCCGGCAGGTTGGCAGCTTTGGATACGTAATTTTAAATAACCATCGGGATTTTGGAGTTGTATTTATTATTAAGTTTAGCTAAATACGATACGTATGGAAGAACAACAGTTTTACCCTTCATGTTAAATCACTTTAGCCATGCATCAAAGCGATTATACTTATAGAATGCACAGTAAACGTTAAATTTGTCAGACACACTAGCGCCACTTTTCTCTCCCGCGCAGTGTTGCCAGTGGGCTACTTTTTTTAAATTCAGATTTCTTGATCGCCACCACTTTTTTGAAACGGTAAAATTACCTTTGTTTTCGCCTTAATTAATATATCATTAAATAAGGCGCATTTTACCATTTCAAAAAAGTGGTGCCAATCAAGAATCTGAATTAAAAAAAGTAGCCCATCTGGCAATACCAGGGTTCGTACGGGTCCTTGAATTTCCAGACTAAGAAATTCTTCTGTACCAGTATTTTCTTATGGAAAATCTCTCCTCAAATAAGGCAAAATTTCGTCCTTTTAAACAAGATTTTTTTTTCTATAAAAAAATACTGATATTGGCCTTGAAAATAACGGTACCTGTACGAACCCTGAACACTGCTCCCGCAGCAGGTTATTAAAACAGAAAAGCGTTGCAAGGAAACCATCTACCATTATTTGATACGCTTATATCGTATTATTTTCCTGTTTCCCCCTTTAAGAGGTTTCTTGTAGCTGAAGACTTTTGTTTTAATACAAAAACTAACGAATATAAGAAAATAAATTAAAAATTTTAAATAAGCTTACTGGATTACTGTTTTTCTAGAATTTAACATTGGGCTAAGAGAATTAGTATTTTACTGATATGCATCAACATTGTACTATAGCTGTCGTTTTGACAATCCCCTACTTTTTTATTCAGATTCCTGGATTGCCACTCCTTTTTTAAAATAGTAAAATTCGCCTTATTTTCGAATTACTTAATATTTCATTAAATAAGGCGAATAATTCTACTTGAAAAAAGCGTTGGCAAGCAAAAGATTTGAATTTAAAAAAATAGTGAAATGGATAGCTGCACTCTAAATAAAAAGGAGTGAATATTCACTCTAACGCAGAGTCGAAATATGCCCAACTTTTTTAGAGTGACTATTCACTCAGAGCAAAAGTGCAATTTTTGACTCTCTGAAAGAATGAATACTTACTCCGTGAAACTGAATATTCACTCTAAATAGGGGTGAAAAATCACTCTTTCGGAGGAGTGACTATTCACTCTTGCTAAAGGAGTGCGTTTTTTCACCCTTGGTCGGAGTGAATGTTCAATTTTTATGCAGTGAACTCTTTTTTATATTTTATGGGCATTTTAAAATTATCACATCTTTTAGAGCATGCAATGAAAATAAATACAAGCGTGGTAAAGATTGGAATAAAATTCTCTATTGACAATATTTAATTCATAGTTTATAACATTAATTGAACTTTTAAGGAAAAACTCAATTAAAGTTACATGTGAATTAAATTAGATTACTGACAGAAAAAAACTAAAATATTTTATTACAATTTTATCCCATGTGTTTGCTTTCATTGCATGCTCTATAAATATATTATAATTTTAAAATGCTCATAAGGGCAAGTAATTAACCGAAATCTTAATCAGTTAATATTACTTTTTCGTTTCAGATACCCATTTAGTATTTTAATAATTCCCAAAATGTACGTTATGTTTTTTTTTTCGTATAATTCAAATTTGAAATATTTAGATTTCAAAATTCACTGCTATTGAATTTAAATCTAAGCAAACGTTATTGTTTACTGTATTTTAGTTACTTTTGAAGTTTTATTAATAACTGTATAATAGGTGATTAACAACGTGCGATTTCATTTTAAGTTTTGTTTTAAATATAAAATCTTATCTTTTTACCGTACTTTTTAGCAAAATATCGCTATTATGGAGTCCTATTCTTCTAAAATATTTTTAATTTTTCCACTTAAAAAACAATCCTTATAAACTGACATCTTTTTTGTAATAAGTTCTAAGCTTGATCTATATATTAAGAATGTTTAAGTTTTTTTATGTGTTGTGATCGATTTGTCATTGTTTTATGAAATATGAACATGGAGTCTAGAATTGTATATTCTCTGGAATACGCATATATTTTTCTTTTAAACATATATCTTAACTTAAGCATGATTTCGAATTTTCTTCCGCTATTGCTGAAAAACGAATATTAACACAAGGCTTATTTATAGAACGACATGATATGCCATATTTATTTAATATTTTTATTCCCGTATATATTGTATTTTGGGAATATGAGCTAAATAGATTTGGTATGTTTTATAGGAAAAGACTGATCTGGGAAATTAGAAAAAAGAAGAAAATATAAAAAGAAAAGATATGACTACATATGTTCTGTTCTTATTGTTTGAAAAACATTTTTAATGAAAAAAGTAGTTTTTAATCGCTTTAAAATCTATCCATTCTTATATTATATAATTTATACTATGAACTTTTAAAAAATATATACTAAAGCAGTTTTATCTATAAGCATCAGGCATAAAAACTTTTTATTTCAATGCTTAAATAGGGGGGACTGACTAGGGAGGGTTGGCCCACTTTTTACAAAATTATTTTTTATTTTTTAAATATTGAAGGTAGAATAAAGTTTTATATATCATTTTATTCGTTATACAATCAGTTATCAAAATAAAATTGCTTCATATTTGTAATATATAAGCAATTTGAAAAACGATTGATTTTAATCATAAAAAAATAACAGGTCAAGGCTCCCCACATATGGGAGGGTTGACCCACTATATGGAAGTGTTGACCCACTTTGTTTTATATTGAAATACTTGTGAAGCGAAATAAACTCAGTTTTAAAAAAAGCAAAATAACTTTATGCTACATGCTTTAATTATTATAAAAGCATATATTTTTGAAAATATGACGCTTAAACAAATCTGTTTAGACGCAATCGCAAGTCAGAGGGGAAAACTTTTGTTTTAAACACGATTTTGTCGGAGCAGGTATAATTGTACAGCTTGGAATATGAAATTTTAACATTTAAGACAGTATTCCATTAGAGACAGGTTCCGTTTTCACAGAGTTTCATGTATTATTATGTCCGGATTTAGGAACCACTCTCCCGCACTTTTTTGTTTCCTGTTCCTACCTTTTGTGACACTCGACCTGACAACTCTAGTTGCCACATAGTTTGGCTTCATCTCATTGTATTCATCCTGGTGAGATTTGTCCACATACCTTCCTAAAGTTTTTCGATCAATGCTATGTTCTTTTGCAGCCGCATAAGCACTTAAATTATCTTTAATGTCTTTTAACCCTTTCAGGTACAAAGTAATTTCAGTACTAAAATGTTGAAATAAATGACTGGCACCGGAATTTATGAATAAATTTATTTGGAAATAAGAAGAAGGTTATATTTCACATGCATATTAAATGGAAAAGATTTTAGCAAAATTTTAGTGCCATTGTTGAATTAAAATTAGGTGGTTTCATAAACATACCACCGCCCCTGAAAGGGTTAGGACTGCTGCTTTCATACTTTCTAACCTTTTATAGTCTTTTCCACTGTTTCTATTTACCTATTGTAAGTAATATTTAGATTGAGAAAAGTCCCTATCAACTTTTCCCATTTATATTTCATTAATTTTTTTCTTGCAATGGATACTATAGCGATTTTTCACATCTTTCTTTAATCAGTTTTAAATATTTTCTTTTCCATCACCCGATTGTACTGTAGCTTTACAGAATAAATTTACATTCTTTTTTATGTATAACCATTAACCTTTCATTATGCAGAGCGTATAATAAAAGTATTTCCAAAACCACTTAATTAAGGGAGCCTTGAGCATCTGGTCAACCCCCCGTCACATTGACTGGGTCAAGCCTCCCCACATAGCCCTTTTCTAAAAAATAGTATATTGTTATGTTAAGCCTAACTTACCGTACAATCTTTATGTCTGGAATAAAAGCTCGATATTTCTGCATTACTTAAAACCTACTTGCTTAAATTTCTATGATGTATTTTATCTGAAAAAAGCTTACAAAATATTTCTAAAAAACACAACTTTTAGGTTGAAAACGCTTCACAATTGATTTTTCCACACCTATTTTGATTAACTGTATGAAACAAAGACTGTTGTTTGAGCATTCCAGTAACTTTGGTTGACACCTATTGATAAAACTTTGAAATTCTTTTAAATATGAAAACTGATAGGTGGGTCAAGCCTCCCGTATGTTCAACCCTCCCTAGTCTCCCATATCATGTTTTATTTTTTAGTCCCAATAATTACGTATATCAAAAACATAGAAAATGCGTTTACAATAGAAGGAAATTAACTGGTTCAGAATGTCTATAATTAAATGTTTGATTAAAATCACAAACAAAAAATGATTTCATACAATTAAAAAAAATAATTATACCAATTTGAAAAACACTAAAAATAATAATTAGTATTTTATAATTAGTAGTTTATACAGTAACTACACGACCACAGATACCTAAGTACGATATCATTGCAGGAAAAAACCCGGATAATTCCCGGAGATTCGGATACACTTTTAAAAACTAAAATAAATGACAGAATAAATATCACATTCAGCACAAATGTTAGAATTCAGGACACATCGATAGCATGCAAAATCTCAAAACTCACTCGACCACAGAGTACTTTTTTAAAAGCAATAGCTAGGCACAAAGCTACGCTTTAACTTTATTTAAAATTATGAAGTTAAAGTGCAAAGAATTCTAACGTGCCTACAAAAATTCAAAATTAAGAACGAAGAAGATTTTAGAACGAATAGACTATACAGCTCATAAAATAAGGTTTTCATTTTTGTGAAACATTAAAAAAAATATTGTGCAACTCATCTAATTTAAGTGAAACATGTTGAAACATAACACCTGTCACTTAAAAACTCTCAAATTGTTTCATAAACATGCTCTGTAAAAGCTTCAAAGAAGGTTAGATGATAAAACATGGCATTATTAAGGAAAGAATAATGATCGATCTCCCTAATTATTTATGCTCTTAAGTTTAAGTGAATTCGAGCCTTAAGTGTCTATCAGTTTGAAACATTTTTACAGTGTTTTAGAAGACATAATTTAATTACGTTTCTATGCATATAAAGAATGAAAGGTATAATAGATAGTTCTGAAATCCATTTTACACGCTGTAGGGGAAAAAACTATTAATCTTGATATTAGAGTTAGTTTTAATTAATACTGAGAGAGTGTCTTTATTCTGCGAAATATTATTCGCAAGCACGATAACGAAATTTTCTACAATTTTTTCTATAGGTTCATAAAGTATTTTATTGCGCAAATTGTTTTTTCATGAAATAAAATCAGAAAATAAAAATATTTTTATTTTCTTGTGAAATTGAAGAATCATACCTATAAAAGAATGTCTCATTGTTTTCAATTAAATCCCCGCGTGCACCCTTATTATTAAACCAGTACTGGCACATTATTGGCTTAATGATGATGAAATGCAAATGTCAAATTTCTGAAATGATTATAACTATTAATTATTTGATTTTGTTTACAATTAATGTCGCCTACCAATACTTTCCATTTCTGGTAAAAAAAAAGGCCAAAAAATAAGAATATTCCAAATTAAATATCTGTACCAATGATATATTCAAACCACTTTGAAAATAGATATATATCAATAAAATTGTAATACAATATTAATAATAGCGTTTTACTCTACACATTTTCAATGAAATGCTATTCTTTTAGAAACATTAATTTTATATTGGAAATCCATTTCATGTGAGGCAAATAAATGAAATATTAATCAAATAATAAACCATTATCATGTTGCTATTATGTATTTATTTTTATTTTTTCATTTTTGTTAATAATAAAATACTGGGTTTACATATGATTCTTGTTAAATATATAACTATTTTTCTTTTCAAATTACTTTTGTGGCTTTTGACGTAAGCAGTGCCATCAAATAATCTTTTGTCTACCTTTTGTGACGCAGTTAGTTAATGTGCCGCTGTATTTCTAAAGCAGATGAAGTGGTTACATACTTGATCATTAACGTTCTACAGAGAATTTATTGACACCACAGCGTGTCTCAGAAGTTAATGAGCGTTAATGACCTGTTCCCAGTTAGCACAAGAATTTAAAGACATTATGTTGATTCTTCTATTAAAATAGAGCTGAAAGAGATATGAAACTAAAACATATATTAGGGTTTGGGTAGTTTTAAGGTAAAATTATAATTTCTTTACTTATACTTTTAGAAACAATTTTTTGCATTTATTCACATGTAGTTTAAAAGCGATACATTGCTTCTAATTAATAATAGGAGTAACAAAATTTTATAATGGAATCGAAAGATGAAGTTGATAAAATCTTACATTTAAATGTTAATTACATTTTCTGTGTAAATTAGTGTCTAAAAATATAGAGAAGGTGTATTGTTATTAGAAGTTTCATTTAATAATGATCTTAATATAATTTTAGATATATTAATGATTTAAAATACTTCCAAAAAGAGATTTTAGATTCTAGCAGAACTTCTCTTATAGCTTGAGAAAATGTGCTCTGAAAATTAACATTTTTATAAAATTACTGCATGGTTTTTTTTTTTTTTTTTTTTTTTTTTTAACCAATAATGTAATGTTCAAAATTAATTATAAATTTGTATAAAACATACGAATACATAAATAATGAGGGTTTATAGGTGGATGTTATTCCCTTGCTCAAAAAGATCTTCTGCATCATGCAGATAGTTTAAAAACAAATCGCAAAGCACCCTAAGCAACTTATTTGTCGAGGATTTTCAATAAGAAATGAACAAACGTATCTACTGAGCTATCCGCCCGATAAATAAGAAGGAAAGAATTTCGACATTACCTATTGGTATATTTCAAAAATATTTTTCCCCGGTAAATTTACCTCTAGGAACTTTACCACTAATGACACATTTACGGACTCATTTTTAAACGTAAAACCACGACACTTGAAAACATGACTATTGATGGGATTTGAAATGAAATAGTTCTTCATTTTTCGATATATGAATTACATCTTCAGTTATAAGCGATGGCTGTCTCATAACGACCTTTGTCGAGCTGCAGTGTCCGGGAAATCAATTCAAAAATTCGCTTCCGGAAAATCTAAACTTGGGCCACATTTTCAGAACGACCCCCTGCCTTTATTGAAAAATGGAAAAAATATTGAATTTCATAGTTTCTTATGCGTTAAAAAATGAGGAATGTATCGGAAAGTAGAAATTTGTATATGAGAACAGCCTTAACTATGATAGAGAATTAGGGATTGCAATCATTGGAGGTGAGATTCGGACTGATACAGTTAAATACCTGCCGCAGATCCCACAATCTAATGCTGGGGATTTTATATGCGGAATCCACAACGACTGACTTCAGAACCGGCCAAGGAAGATCTAGCTTGTAAGGACGGTGCATTAGGATAGAGTTCATGACGTTTGATCACGTGATCTTATCAGACTCAGTCGATCGATGAAGTCGTCCTAGGGAGGGGGAACAAACAAGAACTTTCCCCGCTGATTGGATTGATAAAAAAACATCTGATATGACGATAAGAATTCCGTCCTAAGATGGGATAAACAAACAAAAGCATTCTTGGCCGGTACTGTAGTCGGCCGTAAATTCACGTGGATTTCACCGAAGGCTCGTGGAGTCGAAATAAATGATGAAAAATTTATCCTTCGTTGAGAATTCAATGGGATCTATGCAAAAAAAATGTGCGATCGAAATCACGAATTTCGTTTTGAAAGCAAAAATATCCTGTAACGTTTAAATTAACCATATTATATTCCTCTCCAAACACAAATGTCCACCTCCCCCCCCCCCCCCCTCGCAAAAAATCCAGTATAAACCAGTAAACTGTCTATCACAAGAAAAATAGGAAGAAAATTATACTCAACACATGGGTTAGGGCCTATGCATATATAACGTTATCATTTTAGGGAGGAGGGGGGGTCTGGCACATGATATCGTAAGATATCTCTAGGGGGAGGGGGGGTTTGTCTTTTGATATCGTTATCATTTTTTATCCAACCAAAATTTTCTCTTTTTATTTGTAATTTGTTCTTTACATCAAAAGGTATGTTATCTTTCTTAGTATGTTATCTATTTTTATGAAAATACAAAGTTATTATTAAAATCATTAAATGATTATAAAATTATTCAATTCCAAAATATGGAATACCCCCAATGTTTGGCTTTCCTATTCTTCTGTCATATGTGTATGCTTATATAATCCGCTGTTCGACAATCCATATGCGAAGTATGTTTGAAATTATACATGTGTTTAAAAAGTAAATGAAAGATAATGCTGTCCACCTATTTTGTTGATAAGAAGTTCTGTCTGCCCCACCCCATGCGGGGCAAAAAACATTATTACTGTTGAATGCATTATGCAAAAAAAAAAAGCTATTATTAAATACTTTTAAACAATAACTGTTTCCTTTAAGTGTCAATTGAGATACAGTTATGTCATATATAAATTGATATTTTACTGACGTGCCTTCATTTGAAACAATTAAGTATGCGAAAAATAAATGTAACCATATTTGTATATCACTCCAAACAAAATACAAAATTTTCCAAAAATTTAAAGAATTTTTATACATTGATAACGATATCATTAACGGGGGGGGGGGGGGGGGTTCGAGGAATGATAACGTAAGGGGGGGGAGGGGGTCCAAAATTACCAAAAAGTTGATAACGTTATATATGCACAGTACCTTATGAGACATTTTCGAATCTCGGTATAAGACATTTAATATATACAAAATCTTCATCCCTAGGAAGAAAAGAAAGACCGTAAATAAAGGTGTCGGCTCTCAACTCCTATTGTAAGAAAATCTTATTACTTCCCGTCGAAAATTATCTTTTCTGAGATAACTAGAATATTAGGTATACACGGGGGGGGGGGGTACCACGTCCCGATCCCAGGCTCTTTCAAGCCCATTTGCCCCTGCTCGGAACTACCCTTGAGATAAGCTCGCGACGCATCTCGAAGGCCCTCGCCAGACAAGGGCGACGAGGGCACCACCAAACCCTACCCACCTTAGGGTCGGCTTACAACTGCTCCAGCTGCGGATCTCGGCAGGATGAGCCACCCGACGCAAAAAGCACATCGGGCGATGTCCGAATCCCTCACCCTACGGTTGCTCCGGGAGATCCTGCATGGCGATCCCGCGATCCCCGTCGTCACTAGTGAGTCACCGAGACCTTTCCTCTACAAAGCCCGTTCCCTCTTAGTCAAGTGGTGGATGGGGTCCTATCACTTTGGCTAGTCTTCGCTCAGCGACACCGTCCGGCCCGTAGACCGGCACTGAGATCGACCTATGGACCGTTGCTATCCGGTGTGACCAGAGAACCCGGTTGCCGGGGGTTGCACATACTACGAGCCCGAAGACCCTACAACCCATGCACAACGTCCGTTACCCGTGGCCACCGGACTTGAGGCCTGTCGACCGCGAGCAACTCTAGGAGGTAGTGAATCGTCTCCATTCGGCCCCCTCACATTCGTGTACAACGAACACGGCCGGGCTCCAAGTCTCCTCCCCCACTCAAGGGGTCGGTTTCGGACCACCCGGACGGGCTTCCACTAGAATATTAGGTATAATAAAAGCGCTATTCCAAGCCCCAAACTTCCTGGAATTTCCAAGGAATCTGTCATCATTACTTAAGATTAGAAAATTTATATTTATAATTTAAATCGCAGAAATTGCAATCAACATGAATCGCATTGAATTTGAGATACTTCAGTAAAACGAAAAATTTTATTAAAAAGTTGTGTACTTAACTAAAATTCGAATAATGTGTAACTGTGGATTGATATTCAAAATTTCCTTCATAAACGCTTGATAAAAGCTTTTATCGCTAAATTTAAGCGTTCATCAAGTTAGGTTTCCATAACCCACGTGAACTCTGATTTCTAAACTTGAAAATATAACGTAGACATTTTGTATGAATAATGAAATTTTGCTAGCTTAGAAAACCCAGCAAATAACGTATTAAAATTTGGATGAATTGTAAAACGTAAAATATTAATGAAAATAACTTTCAATAAAAAACCGCCCATAGATGGCGGTGTGTTCGAATAGTTTTCCATACCCCTGAATTAAACTTTCGATTTAATTCTCACCACAAGGTATATTGAAATTTAGTTTAAAAAATTGATAAGGCAATCAGGGTCCGTATAGTTTACCACATTTACATAGTATAGTACCACATTTCTTAAATAGAATTTTTTGCCTTATTTAACTACAGAGAAAAATATAACGAATTGTGTGAATGAACGAGGTGATTGCGAATTGCGCGTTTTAAGTATTAGATTAAAAAAAAAATATATATATATACCTTAAGTAGTGGTATCAAGCTCCTTGGAAATTTCATTTCAAGGAGTGCACGAATGAAAATGTTAAAGGCAATTATAATACAGGGTGTATCAGGACTAATCGTTCAAATTTGGCGGGGGGTAGAAAATAGCAATGAAAGACAATCTCGCATAGGAAAGTATAGTCCCAAACGATTGCATGATACCGATGTAGATGGCGCTGCGTATCCGCGAATTCTGATCATGCACAATGCTCTATGACAAGTCCAGCCAATCGTCATTCGACAAAGTGACTTTGCTGAATTAACATGAATTATTATATGTTAAATGAATATGCAGATATGCATCTAAATTACGGAGCTATAGGAGAAAGCAGTCGGAAAGCTGCGTAAATGTATGCTATCCAAACAGGCGCACCTCAGAATCAAATGTTTTCCAGAGTTCATCCACAACTGAAAAGAAATGTAAAGGTTCCTCATTCAGTATCCGCCACACTTTTGAGAGCGAAACACCAAACTGGCGAGCAATATCTCGTGTGCTGAAACTTAGTTTTTCTTCGACAGACTGCAAGATAGCTTCCTTGATTGGAATTGTCCATGTCGATAGGTTGCCTACTCTGTGATCACAGATACTAGTAACAGATCCAGTTTCGCACAGTTGTTGATGAACATGTGCAAACATTTGATGTTGAGGTTTACGCCGGTTGGAGTAGCGTTCTGCGTACACTTGCGCAGCTTTTCGACCGCTTTCCCGTGCTGCACCATAAGTTAGATGTATATCTGCATATTCATTTAAGGTATAATGATTCATGTTACTTCTCCAAAGTAATCTTGTAAATTGGAGACCGGCTGGACTTTTCAGGGAACTTTACGCGTGATCAGAAGTTGTGGATACACAGCGCCATCTACAACATTATGCGTTTGTTTGTGCCCATACTTTCCTATGTAAGAATGTCTTCTTTTGCTATTTTCTACCTCCCACCAAATTTACACGATCAAACCTGATACACCCTGCACATTCGAAAGATTTATTTAATCCCTAGAATGCAACGATACATATTAAATTTATATGACTTATTTTTAATCCCCAATTGCCACAATGGTATGAGAATTTTTGAATGAATTTTCCCTTATAATTTATGCGCCAAGGAAAGTTTTTATATGTTTTCAAATAAATTGGTTCATATATTCTGATTCCATTCAATCATTTCAGCAACATAAGTACTTTGCCCCTGAAAGTGTTAAATGTTAAACTAAATTTGACATTATAGAGGATTGAAGTCAAAATCTTTTGTCTTACAACTTTATTAAACATTTTTTTAAATTATGTGATTTAGAAAACATTAAATTTGAGTTTTAAAAAATGCACGTAATTTTTATACATATTACACACACATTCTTCCATTGAATTAGCTTTTTTTCTCTAACAAAACGATTTTCTGTAATTTTGTGATTTACTCTACTAATTTAAAGTAGAGTTATCTTGAAAAGTTATAGATAATTCTATAACGTATCTCCAGTTTCTGTTCTCTCACCGCTTAAGTTTTTATGATCTCTCCAATCTTCTTATTATGAACCAAAATGTAATAAAGACAGTGCATAGCAAGACTGCATAGCATAAAGCAATATACTTTTGGAATTTGATGACCAGCATCTGCCGATTTTATGTCCTTGTTTCGCTTAGTAGATCATAGTTAAGCAAGAGTGGTTCTTTATCATATAAAAAGTGTGTATTAAATTACTAGATCTGGAAATAAAATGGTTTTTCATCCATATAGTGAGGAATTCATTTTCTGACAACTTTAATAGGAAAATGTGCTTTTATGTAAATTTTTATTGGGGGAGATCGTCGTCCACAAAATAAAACTTTTTTTTTATAAATAGATAATACCCTATTACCTTATGGCTCTCCAATCGAAACTTTTATATTTAGTGCACAGATTTACTTTAATAAGTTGTCATTTTTTGATAGAAATTTCCTTTTTAAAATTTCGAAAATTTTCAAATATTGTGACAATCTGCCCTGTCATTAATGGTTGTCACATGAAATAGCTATGAAGCTTAGGTTAACCTCTTGAGACCTGAAGGTAAAATAACACTATAAATGCACATTCATTGCTTTTGCACAAACAAAAAGACATCCTAGATGACAGAATAATGCCTTTTTCTGAAATGGGTACTTTAGGGTACGGGTCATTTAGGTTCACAAACAGGGATCTAAAAGGACTAGCCTCCTTAAAATATCAATTTAATGATCAATAACCTAAATTCACGCAATAAAAATTTAAGGACTTTAAGCAAGTGAATGATGTGAAAATCCTCAATTTTTTTTCACTGTAAAGCGTTTAAGTTAAACAATTGTGATTTTTTTCTTTACTTTATTGGCCACACTGTGTTGAAGGCATTTTGCAAACTTAGATAAAAAAAAACATTTACTTTATGAGGAAATAAGTATCAATGCTGCCATTGATTGGATTTGTCCAAAAGCCAAAAACGTTCAGTTACTTAAAAGTAAAGTCAAAATGTAACCAATTCAAACAGTTTAGTTTTTATGAGGAAAAGAATAGAGGTGCACATTTGTGTACCTCGGGTCTGAAGAGGTTAAAAAGTTTTAATATAAACACTCAGTTCGATGTGAAAAATATCACACAAATGTATTTTTTTCACATCATGCCAAAAAAGAAGTAATGCAGTTGACATATCTACAAACATTTACGCTTTTTTCTTAGCACTAAAATTTAAAAGAAAATGTTAACTTATTGAATTGCAGACTTCTCCGATTAAATAAGGTAAAACGTTCTTTTAAAATTTAGTGGTAAGAAAAGGGCGTAAAAGTTGGCAGCTTTGCAACTGCTAAGATTATTTCACCACTTTTTTGCGAATATTTATATTTGCCTTATTCAATTCTCATTTCTTTGATTATTTGGATAAAATTAATTATGGTTTAATTAATGGTTTAATAATATATTTATAATTTATATGTTTATAATTTTATAATATGTTTATAATTAATGGTTTAATAATAATAATTATGGTTTAATTAATATAATTAATTATGGTTATTTGGATAAATTTGATTATTTGGATTATTTGGATTGGTGTTGATAAAAAACGTAGCAATCGGCGGCTATGGAATTAATTAATTTTAGGGAATTATTACTTTAAAATTAAAACATTAAAAGTAATTATCAAAAATCGTACCTATCTATCGTATAGATAAGGCTATCCAGTTTTGAGGCATATTTAGATTATTTGCTTCTCCTACATTGTATGCACACTTTCTCAGCTTTTTTGAATTTAAATCAAAATAAATATATAATGCTTGCATCAAATAGTAATAATATATATTATAAGAAATAAATTTTCCTCACGTGTATAATTAATAAAAGGAAAAATGCGATTCTTAGAAAAGAATATGATTAGAGAACATTGAGATATTTTCAATTGATATATTTAACAAATCTTTGAATATACACAATTTTCAATTTTATTTTTTACCCATATTTTGCTAACTCTTCTAAAATTTTGCGCTTAACTCCATAACCTCTTCGGTCTCTGTGCCCCCAAACGGGGACCTCTGTTTACTTCCTTATAAAAACAAAAATGTCAGATTTTTTTTACATTTTCACATCACTTCTTAATAGTTGAATATTTTTTTAGTTCAAAGCAAACGAATAAATGGCAGCGTCTAAGCTAATTCCCACATAAAATAAATTTTATTTTCATCTGAGTTTCAAAATGCCTAAAAATGCCCAAAAGGCAGTCTGACCCAGAAAGTGAGAAATTTTCATAAGTATTTAACTTAAATATTTTTCAATAAAAAATTTTGGGGATTTTTAGATGTCCGATTTTTTTACATTTTCACATCACTTCTTAATAGCTGAATGTTTTTTTAGTTCAAAGGAAACGAATAAATGGCACCATCTAAGCTTATTCCCACATAAAATAAATGTTATTTTCATCTGAGTTTGCAAAATGCCTAAAAATGCCCAAAAGACAGTCTGACCTAGAAAGTGAGAAATTTTCATAAGTATTTGACTTGAGTATTTTTCAATAAAAAATTTTGAGGATTAGTAGATTATTTACTTGTGTAAAGCTCTTAAATTTGTGATTGTGTTAATTTAGGTTAATGGTTATTAAATTGATGTTTTAAAGGGATTTGTAGTTTTAGATCCATATTTTTGAACCTAAATTACTACGCGCCTAAAGGATCAATTTCGGAAAAGGTTTATTTCTGTCATTTACGATGTCATTTTGTTTGGAAAAAGCCAATGTATAAGGATTTGTATCATTATTTTAGCTTCGGAACTGAAGAGGTTAAGCATCTTACCCGATAAGTGTAGGATACTGTTTTCTTTTTTTTTTTCAAAATTCAGATTGTTTGATTGCCACCACTTTTTTGATGTAGCAATATTCACCTTATTTAACAGCAGATAAAATGATGCGAGAATAAAGCCAATTGCAGTATTTTAAAAACCTATGGGAATCAAACAATCTGAATTTTTAAAAAAAAGTAGCCTACACTGCCCGTGAAAGTCACGGCGCGAGAATTAAGGGGTTAATGTCATCCCTTTTTTTAACGTAAATCTGTATAAAAATAGATGGTTGCAGGGCTCACAAATGGTTTTCTTTTTGAACACTAGTATTTTATTAAGGAACATTTCCATGGTATGTTTCTACAACATTTACCAAAGCAAGAAAAAAATTGAAAACAAAAACGATTTTTTTTTTAATGGAAATACTGGTACTCAAAAAGCGGGCCATTTGGGAGACCTAAGATGGTAGAACAAATTTTCCAAAAAATGTCTATATAATTTTACGGCAGTGTTGCCAGATTGGGGACTTTTTTAATTCAGATTATTTGACTGTCACCACTTTTTTAAAAATAGTATAATTCACCTTATTTTTCAGTATGTTTAATCTATTTTTAAATACGCCGAATATTTCTATTTCAAAAAAGCGGTGACAATCAACAATCTGGGGACAAAAAAGTCCCCAATCTGGCAACACTGTTTTACGGTGATAAATTTGCGGCGATTTTAAAATGCATTCACATAGCGGCAGATTTAATCCCTTAACGGTCGCATTAAATTACGGTTTAAAAATTCAAATTGTTTATCGGCACCACTTTTTTGAAAAAATAAATATTCACCTTATTTAATGACAGGTAAAATGATACCATAGAAAAGCCAATCTCACTATTTTATATAACGGGTGGAATCAAACAATCTGAATAAAAGACACAGCCCGTGATTTATATAACGGGTGGAATCAAACAATCTGAATAAAAGACACAGCCCGTGAATATCACGGGAGCGAGAATTAAGGGGTTAATCTTTTTCGAAAGCATTGCATTAATTATAAAGGATATACAGTGAAACCGCCCTGTGCGACCAACTCCATTAGGCGACCACCTCCCTGGACGACCATTCTTTCATGGAACGAAATTTATTCCCATAGGCTCAATACTAATTTTACCTCCATTCAGAGACAATCCCAGTTGAACTCCCTCCATGAGAGACCGATTTCTTTGAAGAAAATGAAACAAATTCCGTTTTTTCCTGGTCGCTTGAAGAAGGTTTTATTAAAAAAATAATTCCAGAGAGTGCATTATTCATCAAACTTCTAAACTAAGTTTAGATTTTTTTCCCGGTAACTTTTAAATGTTTAAGCCCCTTTGTGCCTTTTTAGGCAATGAATTTAACTCTGATTACAAATTAAGAATGACGATCAATACACTCCTCTTCCCTATGCTGTCGGAAAACTCTCAAATAAATAGATAAAGTAATGAAATCTTCATTATCTGTTCCCGTCCGGGAAAAAAAATTGCATTTATTTACTGAATTTCGGAAGGACTTGGAAATAAAAGTTATAAAAGATAAAGCTGTAAAATTAAAGCAAAGCTCAATGTATTCATTTTTAAAACGCTGCATTAATTAACTTATGTAATTAACTTTTATTTTGATACTTAAATTTTTATGTTTTTTCCTAATGTGAAAAATAAATTTTAGTAACATTGTTACCATTTTTCAATAATTAAAATCTAGATTTAAACATGACCTCCATTAAGAGACTACCCCTCGGAGCGACCCATTTTTATTGGAACGGTACGTGGTCGCTTTAATGAGGTTTTACTGTATGTATACAGAGGTGTAAAAATTTAGGCGCCAGCATGCAGTCTCCCACCACTAAATTTTATTAGTTTTCTTCTGTTAAATTTTATTAGTGTTCTTACAAAAAATTCAGACGAAAAATAACGAATAAAATTTAGTGATGAGAGACTGCCTGCTGGCGCCTAGATTTTTAGACCCCTGTATATATATACAAGTATATAAACCATTATAAATCAGTACAAATTATCATCAACAATTGAGAATATACAAATTATAAATGAATTTATGCAAATTAAGAATTATATATATATATATATATATATATACATATTTAAAAAATGCCGAATAACAATATTTTAAATGGGTTTTAAATACATTTTGGTTTAAATGTACTTGACTTTTAATCACATAAACCTTTAAAGGAGTTTTCAGGATAATAAATTTAGATTTTATTTTTAAGCTTTTCTTAGAATATTGTCTACTTAACCATTTCAAGGGCAAAGTACCTCTGCTGTTAAAATGTTAAAATAATTGAATGATTTTTTTTTAGGAACAAATGTCTTTGAAAATAATTAAAAACATTTCTTCATGTATATTAGGATAGGAAAATTTTATTAAAAATCTCTGGGTGCCATTTGGAAGTTTGAAATAAAAACTAACTGCTTGCGCAATGCAAACACCACCCTTAAATGTATTAATAGTCCCTCGACAACATTTGCCAACTGATATTAAACCAATGGAGACGTTGTTTACAAATTTCTTGTACGCATTTCAAAACTTTTAAATGATTCTTTCTGCATAGGATATCTGTGGTCGATGTCTAAACTTGTAGTTTTGTACTTTCTCATTGCAGTAGTCAGGGATCTATTTGGGAAGAAATTGGGTTCTTTAAAGGACACTTCACAAAATTTTTCATTTCAAAACAGGACCCTTCACAAAATTTTTCATTCCATAACAGGACCCTTGACAAAAATTTTCATCCCAAAACAGGACCCTTCACAAAAATTTTCACCTTAAAAGAGGACCCTTTACAAAATTCTTTGTCTTAAAAACAGGCCTTTTACAAAAAATTTCCCGCTGTAAATTAAACCTTTCACAAATTTAATCATTTAAAAGTAAAATCTGACCAGTCACTTTTACATATATAAAGAAAATATATGTATTTTATATACATATATCTTCTTAAAAATATATAAAAAAGAACCTGAGTATAACGTTCATTTAAAATTCACAAAATTAGGACTGGATTTTTCACAAATGTAAAAAAGCTCTTCACAATTTCACAAAAACAGGACCCTGAGAGAAAAGTCTGGACAGACCCTTGGTAAGTCATTAATTTTGATTGCAACTGCATTCTGAGGACACTTTCAAATTCGAGTCAAACAAATCAATTTGATTAAATATTATTTAGAACGCTAAAACCTAACTCTGATTTTTGATCATAAATTTTTAAATAATAAAGGCATTTCACCAAAGTTTACAACATATTTTTTTTTCCTTTTTTTGCGTTAAATAAAAAGTTATCTCGGGGACATATGGGAGCGTACTTTAATTCTGTCGTACTGTCAGATGCAGTACGAATTAACCCCTTGAAGGACGGTGGGACATATGTATCCCACTTAATTTTAATTTCGAAATGCAACATTAACACCAAAATTTTGAATTAAAATTTGGCTTGTATAATGTACTTGAAAAAAAGCATTTACTTATTTCCGAATAAAGTTGTTTGTAAATACTTGTGTCAATCAATGTTTTCAACATTTTAGCAACAGAAGTGCTTCGCCTCTGAAAGAGTTACGCACCGTATAGTTCAGAATTATTAGGATTTTAATGGTGAGCATTTTTACAAAGTATAATGTCATTACATTTCACAGAAAGCAATGTTTGTTAGAAACTGAGTTACAAGTATTGTCGTAACGTGAATCACATCGTTGACTTAGAATGACAAGTTTATAACTGGTTTGTCTATACTTTTCAGAAAAATTAGATAGAAGTTTAATTATTCTGTAGAAAACCATAGACTTCGAGTTAACGAGGGCGACGGACGGGTGCTATCAGACAAATTTAAAACCACTCGTTATTTTTGTCTTAAAATGTCACAGCGATTAATTAAGACAAAAAGCACTGTATTTAAGTTAGCAGTTTGTTTCTATTCCGTACCAAAAACTACATCATAAGGAAATTTAAAGTTCTATAACTAGGCAAAGTGGCATGACAGAGCATTTTGATTAATTTTTTTTGTTTTACAGGGTTCGTACGCCTAAAGGAAACAATATCGGGATATTTGTAAAGCAATGTTTGGCTCATTTAAGGAAAACAATTCCGTCCATAGATATGGCCTACATTACTTTACTAAAATACTAGTATTGAAACCCCTTGAATCTCCTGATTCAATGAGGTGTACGTACCCTGTTTCAGCATTCAAAATACTTTGTAAAACAATCAATGATATATCTCTTCTAAAAATTGTGAGTGTGACCCGAATAAGGATGACTACAAAAGACAGCCTGATAGCTAGTGAAATTCTTTAACAATCGAATATTCAATAAATATCCCCATTTCTAACAGGTTAGTATCAACCATTGGGGCGGATAATGCAGCGTACACAACATTTTATAAAAATTTACATTAAAATGTATAAATATTTTTTTCTCAATCATACTGCTTGCTAAAGATATCACACGAATGGAATTTTTTTCACGAGGAGGAATTTTCTATTTTGGGCTAAATAAATGTGCAAGCCGGGATTCGAACCCAGAATCTTCACTTAAATTTCCTGTGCAATTTTATTTGAACTGCCTCAACCGACAACAGGCGGCCATATTTTGCTCAGATAACCTTATTGAGAATAGCATGTGAACTGTCATGTATACAGCTCAAACGAATATACCACAGGGGGTAAGGAAAATCCGTTAAACGATGAGTACGTATCGACGTACCAGTAACTCAGGTTCTGGGCTCGAATACCCTCTTGGGTATTTTTCGCTCAGTTGAAAAAATTCAATTCGGGAGAAAATGTTTGTTCCAGCCGTAACAACCAATCAACTAACTAAACTTTGTTGCTTGTTTTAGAACAATCTTTGCCAAACAGCAGTGCCCACAAATGAACGGGAAGTATGAAATATTTTCTTGTTCTGGTAATCAGAATTATTTTATTTTTATCAAATTTTGTTTTAAAGTTTATCTAATATAATAGGGATTGCTATTCCAAAATAAGTTGTTATTTCCCCACCAATCAAACTATAACAGTAATATTAATTTAGCGGGTGTTACACTGCCTCCCCTTCATCTTCCCGCTCTCAAAAGCAACATGTGCTGATTAAACTTTAACTGATGTGACAGGAATTGTCACATAACTAATGTGAAGTGGTCTGTGAGACCGCTCCATCGAAAGATGAATAAAGGGCACGATTAACTTATAGGATGGTGTTTTTGTACTAAACTTTTTGTACAGGACTGTTATAATTAAAATTCACCTATTCAAAAGTCTCTGATGATAGCACTAAAGTTTCTAACGAAACAAAATTTCGGTGTGTTTATAGTCAAACTAAAAATTACAAGTTAAACTATAAAAATTTAAAATAGCAGCGGTCTGTGAGACCAGTAACATCAGTTAAAGATTAATAATAAAAAGTTAAGACCACATACAGCTAGATTTAGCAACAGCATTCATTCAATATATTTAGTTTCAAAATGAAATATGAAAAGAAATGTCAACACAAAATACGCTTAAGCGAAATGCTGTCCTACATTTTATGTCTAAGAGGATTTAAATAGATTTTATATGAACACCTAAGCTCGTAAAGTTACTTTTTAAAAACAAAGGATCGTATTCTAAAAAGAATTACGAGCTGTATATGTCTTTGCTCGCAATTTTATTTTTTATTAAAAAGAACATTACGAATTCTAAATGCACGAAATGCTATTTCCGGAAGTAAAATTTATGCTCTGTAAGGGAGAAGAGGAAAGAAAGCGAACCAAAATGAGGCAGTTTCTTTAGTCCGAAGAAATATGCTTTATGAGTCAAGAAAAATATCTCTTTACAGTTTTATTTTATGAAGGAATAAGAATTTAAGAAATGAAAGTAACATAAATTATTCGTAAGCATACTTAAATAATCACTTTGTGTCTTATTTAAAAGCCTACATTAATCACGTGATGAAACTGGCAACATAATGCTAAACCAATTGCAGCGTTCTTTTCAAACTGTCTCTTTTGCGTTTCAAGATTTTTTAATGATTTTTATGCGTAGGTTAGATAAGGCAGATATCCGACATGTTCTTTTTTAACTTTTTTGATAAATTATTACAAGTAACAATTTTAAACAAAATAATTTCGACATAACGCAGTATCTATGTAATAATGACAATAAACAAAGAGGTTTCTACTCATCTGTAAAATTTGGCAATAAATTATGGGAAAAACAGGTTTTCTGTATAGGATAAACACTGAAGCTATGCATATCTAATGTGTTTTTTTATTATTTGAAGGGTCAAGACAAATAATATTGAAAACAGCCAGAGAGCACAGCCGCCACAGATTTAATGAATGCGGACAGAGGGTGGGGGGAGGGATTGAGAGACCAGTTCTCATTAACCCTTTCATGCATGATTTATCATTTTGTTCAGAAAACATTATACAAGGGAAAATCCGTAAGTAGATCACAAACTGATATAAGATGTCGGAAATTAGTAGTGAATTGCTTCCAAATATGCCAATAGGTGGCAGCATAACCCAACTATAAGATGTTTATTTCGAATTTATGAGACAGCTGTTGTACAAGATGAGCAGGGTCGTTCAAAAGTTGTTGACGAAGAGCTAAGTGGTCGTCCAGTTGAGATGCGTTTGCGACAGAAGAATCAGTGCGGAAGGTTGAGGAAATGGTTGCTGTCTATTGCTGTTTGCATATCAGCTCTAACCATTTCCTCAACCTTCTGCACTGATTCTTCTTCCGCAATCTCAATTTATTAAGACATAGGAAGATTCATATGAAGCCCATCCAAAAACATCCATGTGACGAATGTAATGAAAATTTTTCTAGAAAATGTATTTTACTGTCACATAAATACTTTTCACACAAGGTTTCACCCAAACAAACCGATTCTTCTTTAAAAGATGCATTTTTTGAAGACATTTTCAAAGACAAAATGCTCTTAATAAGCTTTCTGTAATTACAATCAAGCCTGATGAAAAGGATGATAAAGACTTACACATACTTTTTAATAGTATAAGATCAGACATTTTGAAATAAATAAATTACCAGATGGCAGAAAAAAAGCTCATTGAAATGATATGCAACAGTTCATGTAGTTGTTAGTCGCATAGCACATGATGGCGAAACAGAATATGATAGTCCCTTTTTTCAAGAACAACTCTTGGGCCGACGAATGATAATATACCTAAGCATATTGAGGAATCCTTTCCAAAATGAATAACTCCTTTGAAAAGTTCATGCAGCAAGGCTAAATATTAGATAAAATATTGAATTTAGATGTGTCTTGAGCTATACTTGGCATGTATTAAAACTTGAATACACTTTTTTAACTCTGTTTACTTTTATAATTGATTATGTTACTTTTGAAAATAAATATTATATGAGTAGATATGCTTGTGTTTTGTATTTTTTCCTATAATTCACATATTAACAATATTTCATACTTTACTTTTATCATAAACTATACAAATTACTTTTTAACATTTGAATTTGTTACAAACACTTTAATCTAAGTTCAAAAACATTTGTTATATCATACATAAATCTCCTATATTGCAAAATAAAATTCATTTGAAAAATAAATACTAAAAGATTAGAATTCTGTAGAGATTAATTAGACATACCAAAATCCATTTACTTGAAATTCCTCTTCTTCCAACAGCGACTCAACGTGCAATAAGAAAAATAAAAGATGGCGTGTTCCTTGTCAGACAGGAAGTCACGTGATTTCCCTCTACCATGCGAGTGGCTGATAATGCATACACGTCATTCATTATCTGTGACCGATCAAATCGCCTAGTTTACCACGTAATTCTTATCATCGTTTTTCATGTAAAATGTCTTTGCTATAGGTATTCAATCTGAACGTATCTTTGTTACCTCCCCTGAAATATAACTTAATTTTCAAGAATTTTTGTATATGATTATTTTTAATTATTTAGATGTTTAAAATCACCAATTGCTAATTGTAATTAGACCATTAATTGATTTTTATAATAATAAGTGATTTATTTTTATATTATTTAAATTTCAAAAGTATTGATCTGAGAAATAACTTAATTTTCTTTTGAAAGTTAAAATCCTTAGATTTCATTCACTTAGACTTTAAAATTTTGTTTTGCATGTTGGAAATTATTTCAAAGTATTGAATGATGTATAAGTGAAACGCTCTTTTTCTAGTAAAAGGGATGCTCGTTTTTAAATGTATTTCCTGAAGTTCCATAAAGTGCTTTCGCTGAAAATTTTCTCTAACCTAAACATGTTATATAAAACGGTTGTCGTGTGACAAAAATCGCTGGATTAGGAATCGCTTTTCATGTGTTTTTCTGATTTTTTTAAGATTGTGTGTTTTTAAATGACTTTTCAGAAATTCTGTAAAGTGTTTTTACATTCTAAAAGTTTTCGCTAATCTAAACATTTGTAATCAAAATGCTGTTTTCTACAAAAGTCGTTGTGTTAGTATTCTTATGTATTTTTCTTCAACAAATGTTTTTCTCTCAGCGGGAAAGTCAATTTAGATTTCATTCTCTTAGTATCTTAAATCATGTTTGCTTTGCATGATGCAAATTATTTCAAAGTATTGAAAGTTGTATTTGTGAAAAGATCCTTTTCTAGTAATGGGTCTTAAAATATTCGTGAAAATTATTCGGCTTGAAAATTTTTGAAAGACATGAAAATGACTCGAAGAAATTATTTGACTTGTAAAATATTTGAAGAATTGAAAATGATTTCATTACTCGAAGATGAGTTGAAAAATATTTGCATGATCGAAGAAATTATTTGACTTTTAAAATATTTGAAAGTTTTTCATTGAAAAAGAACTTGGTCTCTTGAAATCGTATGCTTGATTTCTAAAAATTTTTCATGAAAAATGCATGTTTGGAAGAAAGAATGATGAGAGTACTTGGATACTTTTTATGAACTCCTTCGTGAAAAATGTTTGAAGATTGTTTTTTTTCTTGATAATTTATGATACCTGAGTGTTGATAGTTTGTTTAGAAAATCTATTTAATGCAAGGAATTTTTAGGAAAAAAGAATGAGAGTCCTTGTTTTCTAAGAAGGTTTGTTTGATTTCTTTCAAATTCACAAAAATGGCAAGAATTGAACTCATACTTGGAAGAAAGAATGATATAAGTCCTAAGTTTTTGAAAAAATACATGAATTGACCACTTGCTTGGAAGAAAGAATGACGAAAATCCTTGGTTTGTTAGAAGGTTACCTTGATTTCTTAAAAGTTTTTGGCAAATGCATGGTTTATACACATGCGTGAAAGAAAGGACGATGAGAGTCCTTGAATAATTCATGAGAACAAATTTTAAAATATTTTTTAGTTAACAAAACAAAGTTTTTGAAAAAAAATTAAGTTAAAAAATTAGTTTAGAAAAAAAACCTAAATTAAGAAAAAAAATTAAGTTACGAAAAAATTAAGATAAGAAGAAAAAAAAATTAAGTTAAGAAAAAAAATTAAGAAAAGAAGAAACAAGTTAAGTAAAGAAAAAAAAGTTAAGAAAAAAATTACGTTAAGAAAAATATTATAAGGTTGAATTGTTTGTCAAATTTGATTGTTTTCTGTTTTAACTCATGCATGAATTCATCCAACCATTCAATTGTTTATCCTGACAACCATACGTTTATTCATCACCTAACCAACCAACTTCTCACCACACCAACCGGTTATTTTTAGTATTAACTATTTGCACAAATGCAGAAACGAAACCGACGACATAATCAAAAATTAAGTTACTTATCAAATAGATTTTGTCAAAACTTGAAGTAGACCAATATTTTTGAAAAGATAAACTTTGACTCAGAAACTCATTTAACATAGAGTTGGAATGGAAATTTACAAAGTTTGTTCATTTCCCACGAAAACTCACTTATGCATTTTTGGATATATGTAAAAATCACCACTATATTATATTCAAATTAATTATATTCTCACTATTTCACATTAGTTTGCAAGTATTTTGAAATATTTCCAGGTTAACTAGGTTTAATAGTGTTCCGAATTAAACATTTCTTTGGCAGATTTTCTATGATAAACCTTGTGTAACTAACCTTTTACAATTTTCAGTTCAACTTAGATTCATGATATATATCTGGAAAACTTTAAATTCTTCACTTCAGTTTAGTTTGTTAATTTCAAAATATTTTTAAACGTTCTATTATTATTTGAAAAATAATTATGTACTCTAATACATTTATTTTAAAACATTAAATCTCTAACATCTAACAAATCTAAAATTATGTTATATTCAACACTTACCTAATACACCAGCTCGATCAAGACATGTACGTTTAACAGAACGACTTAAAGTGAATTGGCAAATTCTCATCCCGAAACAAGATATCACGCAACAACTTCCTTCCGTTACATTGGTTGATGGTGCATTCACGTTATTCTTTATCTGTAACGACGATAAGAACACCTTTCGGAAGTGGCTTTAACGACATTTTTATCACTCTTCTCATGTGAATGCCCATGCTGGTTTGTCTTTGCTATTCATGCCTTGTATAATCATGCTTAAACTTGCCTGAAGTTGTCTAAACTTGTTATTGCTTCTTACATATCCTAAAATGCAAGTTTAATCACGAAGGAAATGTATATATTTATATTTTTGTTAGATTAGATAATTGAAACAAACGATTGCTAATTAAATCATTTCCATTAATTAATAATTATATTAATTAAAATAAAAGAATAATTCAAATATATGTGAGTGTTAGAAAATTCTTATGTGTGGAAACTAGAAAGGAAGAACGATGACACACTTTGGATACTTCTTGAAAACTCAGTCATGAAAAATATGATTTCTTTTAACTCTTGAAAAATGCATAATTAGTGTTTGCTTGAAATAACCAAGGTTTATAACTTAGAGTAGAAGCAACAAAATCTAATAAAAAAATTTTGTGTATAACTTAAGATATGTACAATAAACTGTTAAAATTTCAAAAAGATCCATCATGCAGTTTTCTTACAAAAAAATCATAAAAAAGTGCTTTTTTTTGTCTCCTAGTGAAGAAGGTCCCCTTAACTTGGTTTTCGTATGCAAAGACAGAATTTTGTAATCAACATTTTACCCACTTCATGATATACTAAAATTATAAACATTATTGAGTACATAGGTGTGTTTCTGCTGACAATACAACATTTTAATATTTTTAGAACTTAGTTATAATTTAATAAATAAATTTTAAGGCATTTTTTTCATTTGATGGATGCCAAATATTCTTTATGGTTACTAAGGTGCATGAATTTAAAAAAGTAGAGTTAATTATACGCCAAACCACGGATGCTAAAATATGCCAACTGATTGTGAAACTACAACAATGAAACATTTTAAACTATAAGCAGTATAGGAAATAGAATATAAATAAAAAATATATATAAATACAGGGGTCGATCCAGGTAAAATTTGGGACCCATTTAGGGCACCTTTACAAAAATCTATTAATAAAACAGGCCCCTTCACAAAAATGAATTTAACAAAATGGGCCCCTTCACAAAATTTCTTTTAATAAAATAGGTCCCTTCAAAATTCCTTTTAATAAAATAGGCCCCTTCACGAAATTCCTTTCCATTAAAACTTACTATTATTTATTGTTTTTGTTTTGATAGGTTTCAAAATGTGCAATCTACATATAAAATCTGAGTGCAGAAAATTGTCGGTAACTATGTTTGTGCGGACCACTCCAGTGTGCGTATCGACCGTAGCTAAACACCATGTTAGGCTTAATGAAAAACATATCTTAACATACGACAGCTAAATGATAAAAGCTATTATAAACACAGAAATCAGACCTAAACAATCCATACTGTTGCCATTCAGATTCAAATTCCAGCAAATCTACAAACAAATGAATGACTGTTTGAACGCTTCATTTAAAAAAAAAATACAGGTTAACACCGATACTGAAATTATAACACCTAGGCCTCTGAAATTTTTGTCATGTGTAGATGCTATCACCTGAAAGTGAACTTCGCAGCCGGATTTTTAAATTTCAATTTAGATTTTTTTAAATTAAAACTCTATGGGTTAGCGGCTATTTACAGCTCTCCGCCAATCCGCTGCAATGAACAAGCCAGCCAATGAGAGCAGGCATTAAATATGAGATCCAGTGACCGCATTTCCTAACTTATAGCTAGCGAAGGGAGAAATTATACTGTTTGTTTACATTATTTCACGTTTTTTTTGCGAATTCACAATTCTACAATTCCTTGTAAGTTACATTTTCAATTGTATTCGTTCTTCGTGTTAATGGCTATTTACATATGCAGAAGGTTGAGAAAATGGTTAGAGCTCATATGTAAACAGCAATAGACAGCAACCATTTCCTCAACCTTCCGCACTGATTCTTCTGTCGCAAACGCAATCTCAACTGGACGATCACTTAGCTCTTCGTCAACAACTTTTGAACGACCCTGCTCATCTTTTACAACTGCTGTCTCATAAATTCGAAATTAACATCTTATAGTCGGGTTATGCTGCCACCTATTGGCATATTTGGAAGCAATTCACTACTAATTTCCGACATCTTATATCAGTTTATGATCTACTTACTGACTTTCCCTAGTATAATGTTTTCCGAACAAAATGAGAAATCATGCATGAAAGGGTTAATGAGAACTGGTCTCTCAATCCCCCCCCCCCCCTGTCCGCATTCATTAAATCTGTGGACGCTCTGATCTTTGGCTGTTTTCAATATTATTTGTCTTGAACCTTCAAATAATAAAGAAACACATTAGATATACATAGCTTCAGTATTTATCCTATACAGAAAACCTGTTTTTACCATAATTCATTGCCAAATTTTACAGATGAGTAGAAACCTCTTTGTTTATCGTCATTATTACATAGATACTACGTTATGTCGAAATTATTTTGTTTAAAATTGTTACTTGTAATAATTTATCAAAAAAGTTAAAAAAGAACATGTCGGATATCTGCCTTATCTAACCTACGCATAAAAATCATCAAAAAATCTTGAAACGCAAAAGAGACAGTTTGAAAAGAACGCTGCAATTGGTTTAGCATTATGTTGCCAGTTTCATCACGTGATTAATGTAGGCTTTTAAATAAGACACAAAGTGATTATTTAAGTATGCTTACGAATAATTTATGTTACTTTCATTTCTTAAATTCTTATTCCTTCATAAAATAAAACTGCAAAGAGATATTTTTCTTGACTCATAAAACATATTTCTTCAGACTAAAGAAACTGCCTCATTTTGTTTCGCTTTCTTTCCTCTTCTCCCTTACAGAGCATAAATTTTACTTCCGGAAATAGCATTTCGTGCTTTTAGAATTCGTAATGTTCTTTTTAATAAAAAATAAAATTGCGAGCACAGACATATACAGCTTGTAATTCTTTTTAGAATTCGATCCTTTGTTTTTAAAAAGTAACTTTACGAGCTTAGGTGTTCATATAAAATCTATTTAAATCATCTTAGACATAAAATGTAGGACAATATTTCGCTTAAGCGTATTTTGTGTTGACATTTCTTTTCATTTTTCATTTTGAAACTAAATGAGGAGCAAACATTCAAACCGTGTTTTCTCACAAAAAAGTAAAGAATGAGTTATTGGTATTTTTATGAACTCTGTGTTAAATTGCACAGAAATAAACGGTATTGTTTACTAAAAAAAATTTCTACGATTATAAATCAATTTTAAAACTTGAAGTTTCAATCAAAGAGTGTTTCCTCCAAAGCCTGCATTCAACCAAGCAGTGATTTTTCCAGTCTGCCAATCACAGTTGTCACTTAATGTGTACATTCGAAACCTACCATACATATCACAATTGAAACGGATTGTTTTAGAGAAAAATAAGATAACTGTTAAGGTTAAAGGCTTCTAGAATTATAGATTTCAAGATTTAAGTGAAAAATATTGGTGTAAATCTTCTTAAAAAGGGAGTTACTGTTGCCTTGTTCAGAGGGTTGTTTTAGAATCTCTTCCTCTTAGCCACGCCATATCAGTTGAAAAGAAAAAAGATGTTTAAAAACTTTTGAAGGTAATGTATGGTGAACAGTGGCAAAATCAACCTGATGATATTTTCAAATGGTACAACCAGATTATCCATGATTTATAAGCCTGCAATAAAGCATGTCTGTGACTGTCTAGATGAAGATATGGTTTTAAATTTGAAGTGGATTTCTGGCAAACGAGTATTTATTTAGTAAATATTTAATGAATACTACTAGGTACCATAATTTCTCATTATATCTTATCAATAATGAACTGAAAATCGGTATTTATTCAAACAAAATAATGCTTTTGTATTATTTGTGAGTTAAAACTTATTTCATGCAAAAAGCGTTTTATTCGCTTGTCAAACAGTCAAAACATGTTTCCTCCTTTGAATTCGGTCAAAACGTGATTTTTCCAAATATTAAATGCATTTTATTAATTTGTTTTATGTTTAATATCTTAGCCATGCTTGCAATTCTTTCTAATAAACAGTAATAAAAATACACAGTAAAAATGAGAATTAAATACAAGTTATTTTCTTATTTATCAGTTTTTTGTGTTTTTTGAAAATCTGTATCTAAAGGAGAAAGCATGGTTTGAATGTTTACACCACAAATATATTGAATGAATGCTGTTGCTAAATCTATCCCTATGTGGTCTTAACTTTTTCTTATTAATGTTTAACTGATGTTACCGGTCTCACAGACCGCTGCTTTTTTAAATTTTTATAGTTTAACTTGTAACTTTTAGTTTGACTATAAATACTACCGAAATTTTGTTTCGTTAGAAACTTTAGTGCTATCATCAGAGACTTTTGAATAGGTGAATTTTAATTATAACAGTCCCTTTCAAAATGTTTAGTACAAAAACACCATCCTATAAGTTAATCACGCCTTTTATACATTTTTCGATGGAGCGGTCTCACAGACCACTTCAGATTAGTTATGTGACAATTCCTGTCACATCAGTTAAAGTTTAATCACCACATGTTGCTTTTGAGAGCGGGAAGATGAAGGGGAGGCAGTGTAACACCCGCTAAATTAATATTACTGTTATAGTTTGATTGGTGGGGAAATAACAACTTATTTTGGAATAGAAATCCCCATTATATTAGATAAACTTTAAAACAAAAATTTTATAAAAATAAAATAATTCTGATTACCAGAACAAGAAAATATTTCATACTTCCCGTTCATTTGTGGGCACTGCTGTTTGGCAAAGATTGTTCTAAAACAAGCAACAAAGTTTAGTTAGTTGATTGGTTGTTAAAACATTTTCTCGCGAATTGAATTTTTCAAACTGAGCGAAAAAATACCCAAGAGGGTATTCGAACCCAGAACCTGACTTATTGGTACGTCGATACGTATCCATCGTTTAACGGATTTCCATTACCCCCTTTGGTATATTCTTTTGAGCTGTATACATGGAAGGCCACATGCTATTCTCAATAAGGTTATCTGAGCAAAATATGGCCGCCAGTTGTCGGTTGAGGCAGTTCAAATAATATTACACTGGAAATTTAAGTGAAGATTCTGGGTTCGAATCCCGGCTTGCACATTTTTTAGCCTAAAATAGAAAATTCTTCCTCGTTAAAAAATTCAGTCCGTGTGATATCGTTAGCAAGCAGTATGATTGAGAAAAAATATTTTTACATTTTAATGTAAATTTTTATTAAATGTACACTGCATTATCCGCCCCAATGGTTGATACTAACCTGTTAGAAATGGGGATATTTCTTGAAGATTCGATTGTTAAAGAATTTCACTAGCTATCCGTCTGTTTTTAGTAGTCATCCTTATTCGGGTTACACTCACAATTTTTGGAACAGATAAATCATTCATTGTTTTACAAAGTATTTTCAAAGTACTACTTTTTTTTTTGAAATTCAGATTGTTTGATTCCCACAGGTTTTTAAAATATTGCAATTGGCTTTATTCTCGCATCATTGTATCTGCTATTAAATAAGGTGAATATTGCTACTTCAAAAAAATGGTGGCAATCAAACAATCTGAATTTTGAAAAAAAAGAAAAACAGTATCCTACACTTATCGGGTGCGATGCTTAACCTCTTCAGTTCCGAAGCTAAAATAATGATACAAATCCTTATTCATTAACTTTTTCGAAATAAAATGACAGAAAAAATACCTTTTCTGAAATTGATCCTTTTGGCACTTAGTAATTAATTTAGGTTTAAAAATATGGAACTAAAACTACAAACCTCCTTAAAAACATCAATTTAATAATCATTAATCTAAATTAACGCAATCACAAATTTAAGAGCTTTAAACAAGTAAATAATCTACAAATCCTCAAAAAATTTTATTGAAAAATACTTAAGTTAAATATGAAAATTTCTCACTTTCTTGGTCAGACTGCCTTTTGGGCATTTTTAGGCATTTTGCAAACTCAGATGAAAATAACATTTATTTTATGTGGGAATCAGCTTAGATGCTGCCATTTATTCGTTTGCTTTGAACTAAAAAAACATTCAGCTATATATGATGTGAAAATGTAAAAAAATCGGACATTTTTTTTTATAAGGAAGTAAACACAGGTCCCCGTTTGGGGGCCCAGGGACCGAAGACGTTATGGGGTTAAACGCAATATTTTAGAAGAGTTAGCAAAATATGGGTAAAAAATAAAGTTGAAAAATGTGTATATTCAAAGATTTGTTAACTATATCAATTGAAAATATCTCAATATTCTCTAATCATATTCTTTTCTAAGAATCGCATTCTTCATTAATATTTGGATTTTTTTTTTTTTTTAATTCCAAATATTAATATAGATTCAATCGATGCTGGATTTAATTAAGTGTCTGTGTTTGCCCCATGTTGGTGGCTCACAGAAAATATTCCATCTTGTGCTGCGTTTCTAGCCTTGCCAACCTGTAATAGTGAGAAGTTCCAGGCTGGGTATCGTTCCATGTGGTTTAGTCGGTAGAACGTCAGTGCGCTGTACTGTTGGCCCAGGTTCGATTCCGGGCATGGAATCTTTTTCACTAGGTTGGCCTTTGCACCTTTTAAGCAAAAGTAATTTGAAATTTGATTTTCATTTGAAATATTGTATGCAAGGCGAATGTTTCTCTCTGGAAAAGAAAAAAAATATATATTAATATAGATTCAATCGATGCTGGATTTAATTAAGTGTCTGTGTTTGCCCCATGTTGGTGGCTCACAGAAAATATTCCATCTTGTGCTGCGTATGCCTTGCCAACCTGTAATAGTGAGAAGTTCCAGGCTGGGTACCGTTCCATGTGGTTTAGTCGGTAGAACGTCAGTGCGCTATACTGATGGCCCGGGTTCGATTCCCGGCATGGAATCTTTTTCACTAGGTTGGCCTTTGCGCCTTTTAAGCAAAAGTAATTTGAAATTTGATTTTTATTTGAAATATCGCATTCTTCATTATTATTAATTATACACGTGAGGAATAATATATATTATTACTATTTGATGCAAGAATCATATATTTATTTTGATTTAAATTCAAAGAAGCTGAGAAAGTGTGCATACAATGTAGGAGAAGCAAATAATCTAAATATGCCTCAAAACTGGATTGCCTTATTTATACGATAGATAGGTACGATTTTTGATAATTACTTTTAATGTTTTAATTTTAAAGTAATAATTCCCTAAAATTAATTAATTCCATAGCTGCCAATTGCTACGTTTTTTATTAACACTTCTTCCAAATAATCGAAGAAATAAGAATTGAATAAGGCAAATATAAATATTCGCAAAAAAGTGGTGAAATAATCTTAGCAGTTGCACAGCTGCCAACTTTTACGCTCTTTTCCTACCACTAAATTTTAAAAGAACGTTTTACCTTATTTAATCGGAGAAATCTGCAATTAAATAAGTTAACATTTTCTTTTAAATTTTAGTGGTAAGAAAAAAGCGTAAAAGTTTGTAGATATGTCAACTACATAACTTCTTTTTTGGCATGATGTGAAAAAAATACATTTGTGTGATATTTTTCACATCGAACTGAGTATTTATATTAAAACTTTTTAACCCTTTCCGGCGAGGTGTCCTTAAAAAAGGGCACCTAATTTTAATTCCAAAACTGACAAACAGCACCAAGAATATTTAACTAAAATTTTCCTATTATAATGTACATGAAAATAAGCAAGTTCATATTGTCTAATAAATTCGTTTATAAATTGCGGTGTCAGCCCATTATCTTATTAGCTTATAAACAGAATTACTCCACGCCGGTAAGGGTTAACCTCTTCAGACCCGAGGTACACAAATGTGCACCTCTATTCTTTTCCTCATGAAAACTAAACTGCTTGAATTTGTTACATTTTGACTTTACTTTTAAGTAACTGAATGTTTTTGGCTTTTGGACAAATCCAGTCAATGGCAGCATTGATACTTATTTCCTCATAAAGTAAATGTTATTTTTATCTAAGTTTGCAAAATGCTTTCAAGACAGTGTGGCCAATAAAGTAAAACAAAAAAAAAAATCACAATTATTTAACTTAAACGCTTTAGGGGCTGTGCATATATAACGTTATCATTTTAGGGGGGAGGGGGAGTCTGGCAAATGATATCGTTAGCTATCTCTAGTGGGAGGGGGTGTTCGTCTTTTGATATCGTTATCATTTTTGATCCAACCAAAATTTTCTCTTTTTATTTATAACTTAGCCTTTACATCAAAATAGAATGTTATTTTTTTTTAGTCTGCTATGTATTTTCATGAAAGTACAAAGTTATTATTAAAACCATTAAATGATTATAAAATTATTTAATTCCAAATTTCCTATTTCTTCTGTCATATGTGTATGCATATGTAACTCGCTGTTCGAGAAACCGTATGCGAAGAATGTTTCAAATGATACCTGTGTTTACTAATAAATAAAAGAGAATGAATGTTGTCCACCTGTTTTGGTGATAAGAAGATCTGTCTCCCCCCCACCCCACCCCCGTGCGGGGTCAAGTGCAAGAAAACATTATTACTGTTGAATGCATTATGTAACAAAAAGCTATTATAAAATACTTTTAAATAGTAACTATTTCTTTTAAGTGTTATTTGATAAAAAGTTTTTTCATATCATATTTGCATTTCACTCCAAGCAAAAGAAACAAATTTCAAAAATGAAAAGAACTTTTAGACATTGATAACGATATCATTACGGGGGGGGGGGGGAGGTGTTCGAGGGATGATAACGTATAATATCGTAAGGGGGGGAGGGGATTCAAAATTGTCAGAAAAGTGATAACGTTATATATGCACAGCCCCTTAAAAAAAATTGATGATTTGCAGATCATTCACTTGCTTAAAGTCCTTAAATTTTTATTGCGTGAATTTAGGTTATTGATCATTAAATTGATATTTTAAGGAGGCTAGTCATTTTAGATCCCTGTTTGTGAACCTAAATGACCCGTCTCCTAAAGTACCCATTTCAGAAAAAGGCATTATTCTATCATCTAGGTTGTCTTTTCGTTTGTGCAAAAGCAATGAATGTGCATTTGTAGTGTTATTTTACCTTCAGGTCTGAAGAGGTTAACTTAAGCTTCATAGCTATTCCCTATGACAACCATTAATGACAGGGCAGATCGTCTCAATATTTGAAAATTTTCGAAATTTTAAAAAGGAAATTTCTATCCAAAAAATGACAATTTATTAAACTAAATCTGTGCACTAAATATAAAAGTTTCGATTGGAGTGCCATAAGGTAATCTGGGAATATCTATTTAAAAAAAGAAAAAGAAAAAAAAAAGTTTTATTTTGTGTACGGCGATCTCCCCAATAAAAATTTACATAAAAGCACATTTTCCTATTGAAGTTGTCAGAAAATGAATTCCTCACTATATGGATGAAAAACCATTTTATTTTCAGATCTAGTAATTTAATACACACTTTTTATATGATAAAGAACCACTCTTGCTTAACTATGATCAACTAAGCGAAAAAAGATCATAAAATCGGCAGATGCTGGTCATCAAATTCCAAAAGTATATTGCTTTATGCTATGCAGTCTTGCTATGCACTGTCTTTATTACATTTTGGTTCAGAATAAGAAGATTGGAGAGATCATAAAAACTTAAGCGGTGAGGGAACAGAAACTGGAGATACGTTATAGAATTATCTATAACTTTTCAAGATAACTCTACTTTAAATTAGTAGAGTAAATCACAAAATTGCAGAAAATCGTTTTGTTAGAGAAAAAAAGCTAATTCAATGAAAGAATGTGTGTGTAATATGTATAAAAATTACGTGCATTTTTTAAAACTCAAATTTAATTTTTTCTAAATCACATAATTAAAAAAAAATGTTTAATAAAGTTGTAAGACAAAAGATTTTGACTTCAATTCTCTATAATGTCAAATTTAGTTTAACATTTAACACTTTCAGGGGCAAAGTACTTATATTGCTGAAATTATTGAATGGAGTCAGAATTTATGAACCAATTTATTTCAAAATATATAAAAACTTTCCTTGGCGCATAAATTATAAGGGAAAATTCATTCAAAAATTCTCATACCATTGTGGCAATTGGGGATTAAACTTAAGACATATAAATTTAATATGTATCGCTGCATTCTAGGCATTAAATAAATCTTTCGAATGTGCAGGGTGTATCAGGTTTGATCGTGTAAATTTGGTGGGAGGTAGAAAATAGCAAAAGAAGACAATCTTACGTAGGGAAGTATGGGCACAAACGAATGCATAAAGTTGTAGATGGCGCTGTGTATCCACAACTTCTGATCACGCGTAAAGTTCCCTGACAAGTCCAGCCGGTCTCCATTTTACAAGATGACTTTGGAGAAGTAACATGAATCATTATACCTTATATGAATATGCAGGTATACATTTAACTTATGGTGCAGCACCGGAAGGCGGTCGAAAAGCTGCGCAAGTGTATGCAGAACGCTACTCCAACCGGCGTAAACCTCAACATCAAATGTTTACACGTGTTCATCAACAACTGTACGAAACTGGATCTGTTACCAATATCTGTGATCACAGAGTAGGCAACCTATCGACTTGGACAATTCCAATCGAGGAAGCTATCTTGCAGTCTGTCGAAGAACAACTAAGTTTCAGCACACGAGATATTGCTCGCCAGTTTGGTGTTTCGCTCTCAAAAGTGTGTGCGGATACTGAAGGAGGAACCTTTACATTTCTTTTCAGTTGTGGATGAACTCTGGAAAACATTTGATTCTGAGGTGCGCCTGTTTGGATAGCATACATTTATGCAGCTTTCCGACTGCTTTCTCCTATAGCACTGTAATTTAGATGCATATCTGCATATTCATTTAACATATAATAATTCATGTTAATTCAGCAAAGTCACTTTGTCGAATGGCGATTGGCTGGACTTGTCATAGAGCACTGTGCGTGATCAGAAGTCGCGGATACGCAGCGCCATCTACAACGGTATCATGCAATCGTTTGAGACTACACTTTTCTATGCGAGATTGTCTTATATTGCTATTTTCGAGCGTTCAAGTAGCTTTGGTTGACACCTATTGATAAAACTCTGAAATTCTTTTAAATATAAAAATTGATGAGTGGGTCAAGCCTCCCGTATGGTCAACCGTCCCTAGTCTCCTCTACCATAATGTAATGGAATACTTTTGAGTGCCCCTGTAATTGAACTATCAATCCTAAATACTTTATATACAATACCAAACATGCTTGGGTGACCCTAAATAACCTTTATCAATTTCATGAAAATCCGAGTATAATTACGGGAGTTAGAGCGTGGACAGACGGACAGACGGCCAGACAAACTGAAGTCATAAACACTTTTCAACTATGTTGGAAAGTATTAAAAAATAGTAACCCTGTATTTTTTTTCGTATAAAAGCAGGTACCCATTTAAATATGAGAATATACATGCGAATACACACGCATTTAAATAGTAATTAACTTGTTCATATATATTATTTCAAACTTATTTCAGGCATGTGATTTCCGCGTTTTTGCACACCAGTATATTCTTAGAGAAAATGTTGTTCTCTTAAATCGCAAAAATGTTTCGATTACATGAAATATCATTTTCTATAAGAATATACTAGTGTGCAAAAACGCGGAAATCACATGCCTGTTATTTATATTCTTTGCAAGATAGCTATTTACCTATCCAAAATGTATTTCAGAAAAATTAATAACAGCGAGATAAATATGTACAAGCGGAAAGCTAAAATAAATGCATGGTCTATAGAAAAAGTGGTAGTTAAATACAATTTGTCAATTTAAAAACTTTTAAGTAATAAATTACATAAAATTGAATTTTATACAGTGCTCAGCAAAAGTTTAGACAATGATCTATTATGCTTCTGTGCTGAGAAGTATGTAACGAATTGTTGTAATTCAATTGTCATACATTACTGGGGACTTATTCTTCTTACACAAACAATAAATTTTAATTTATACACTTTACATAATATATAATGACAAAAAAAACCGAATTTAACATTGTTGCAAAGTATAGACAATCTGTCTGTTAACAGAAAAATATCCATAAATTAAAAGTGAACTGCACTTACATTGTCTACTATTAATGCAAAAATGTGACTTTCCATCGAAGAAACTAAATCCTGCATCACTTGGTGGTCTATTTCGTGCCAAACACGTTCAACATCTGATCGAAGTTCATTTACAGAGGAGTATTGTAAAAAAATTGCATAAACCGTATGAGATGTGATGCCACAAAAGTTTTCGATTGGGTTCAGATCAGGGCTACACGCGGGCTAGTCGAGAACAGTAATATTTTGAGAGTTAAACCAATTTTTTGATTTGTATGCAACATGAATAGACGCATTATCTTGCTCAAATACATACTTTGGAAGAGATAAAAGTTCACCAAATGGCTGTAAATTGTTTTCCAATGTATGTATGTAGTCTTACGCAGCTTGGCGGCCATTGAGAAACTCCAGAGATACTTGAGAATTAAAACAAAGTTAGGCCCAAGTCATCAACCCTTTCGAGGGCAAAGGACACATAATTTTAATTCCAGGAATGGCAAGAATATTTAATTAAAATTTTCTTTTTTATAATATACGTGAAAATAAGCAATTTCATATTTTCTAATAACTTCTTTTATAAATTCTGGTATCAGTCCATTATTTCATTCATCCATTTATAAAAAGAATTACTCCGCGACAGGAAAGGGATCAATTTGTTGCGAGATTTCAAGGCTGGTGGTTTTATCATTTTCATGTAAACTAATGTACATCTTTCTTTAATGCATCTACGAAATTATCCGTTGACACAGAAAGCTCTAACTCACTTTTAATGCGATTAGCAGTCATCAGTTGTCTAGATGCCAGTTTATGGATCCTTCTATAATCTCGTTTTCTGACCACACGAGTCCTTCCAGATCTATGTTTTGCTTTGAAAGAGTCTCCCTTAGACAGTACTTAATAGACAGACTTCTTTGGCCGATTGAAAGTAGCTGAAATTTCCGCAACAGTCTTCCCTTTCGATTGCAGCTTCCATGCTTTAATTATTTCATCTGACTGAAAATTTCTTGCTCGCGCATCTTCACTAACCGATGCTATCGCGAGGTGCACTTAAATACTTCATGCATGTGACGTCATAAGTTTGAAATATGCGGTTTTCGGTGAACAATATCCAAAAAATCACAAAAGTGTCTAAACTTTTGCAATATGCAAATTTCACTTTTTTCAGTTAAATGAAATAATATCCTGCATTAAAACCGTTATTTCTGTCCTAAAACGTTTAAAATATATTTAAAAATAAGTACAGTCATTTGTATAACCCAAGTGTTCGTATTTTTTATTTAAAGGTTAAAAATCACCAGTGTCTAAACTTTTGCTGAGGAGTGTATTACGTTTTTAGAATATGAATGTTTAAAACGAATAAGACATTGATAAATCACAATTAAGCTTATAAGATGATGTATGTTTTGTTTAAATCATGAGTTGTTTATTTTTCAGCTGCTCTAGTCACACTTTATAATTTCATGTTCTGGAAGATTAATTTGTTACAAATATTTTTATGGCTATTTATAAAACTTTCTCGTGTCTCTGCAAATTTCAAGTATTTATAAAACTTTTCAGAGAGTTGAAGATAAAGTTAATCCCACATCATTTACTTCTTGAATGTCTGTTTCCTTTATTATGAAAAAAGTTTAACAAAAGTTCAATCATCGATTTAAAGAAACAAGGCAATTTCGTAAATTTTAAATATGCTTGATGATAGTGTGATTAAACGAAAGAAATTTTTGATTATAAATTTTAAAAAAAACTCTTGCCCTTATAAAAAAGACTTCTTTAACACTTCAAAAAATGCAAAGAACAAAACAATGTGTTTTGAAGATTTGAAAACATTATTTATGTTAATAGTCCAGACAATAGGGGATTTTACCTGGCAAAGTTAATGGTAGTTCTGGAAATCGGCTTACTTTATGTTTTTTGGGTCGCTGAATCCGAATTTGTAACTTCCCACCAAAATTTCCTCCGGCAACCCACCAAATTTTGGTAAAATGCACCCCAAAAAAGGTTTTTATTAAAAAAATTAATTTTTTTATTGTTTTAGGGGTATCTAGAAATTCGGAAAGTAGACAAAATTTGCAACAAATAACATATATGAGATTATGACGTAGGATAAATGGGGATGGGGGGATCGGCCTCGGAACATGCGCCGCAGTGCTGCGTGGACTATGTTGCGCAATTTCACTTAACCACTCGCATCTTTTACATTCGCCCTCCCGTCTCTCCTCAGAATTTTCCCTATAAGGTTTACTTTAAGTTTTTTGGGTCGCTGAATCCGAATTTTTAACTTCCCCCCAAAATCCCTCCCCACAACCCCCTCCCAAATAGTTGTTTTTAAATTAAATTTTTTATTGTTTTAGTGGAAAAGTATGTAGAAATTCAGAAAGTAGACAAAATTTTCAACAAATAGGATATATTACTTTATCACGTAGGATAAACGGGGAGAGTGGGGGCTGCCTCGGAACATTCCCCGCGCGCTGTTCTCAAAAACCAAGTTTTTTCAAAAAATAAATTTTTTGGGGGAGTTGCCGGGTGAAATTTTGGTGGGAAGTTACAAACTCGGATTCAGCGACCCAAAAAATATAAAGTGAGTCGAAATCCAGAACTAGTATTAATTTTGCCAGGTAAAATCCGCTATTGCCTGGACTTGCATAACTTAGTGCACGTAGCGCCGCAGTGCATGTTCAGAGGCAGTCCTCCCCCTCCCCGTTCATCCTACGTCATAATGTCATATATCCTATTTGTTGCAAATTTTGCCTACTTTCTGAATTTCTACATACTTTTCCCCTAAAACAATAAAAAAATTAATTTAAAAATAACTATTTGGGGGGGGGGAAGTTAAAAATTCGGATTCAGCGACCCAAAAAACTTAAATTAAACCTTATAGGGGAAGTTCGGAGGGGAGACGGGAGGGTGAATGTAACGGATGTGAGTGGTTAAGTGAAATTGCGCAACTTTGTCCACGCAGTACCACGGCGCATGTTCCGAGGCAGATCCCCCCTCCCCATTCATCCTACGTCATAATGTCATATATCTTATTTGTTGCAAATTTTATCTACTTTCTGAATTTCTAGATATTTTTCCTTAAAGCAATAAAAAATTCATTTCTTTAATGAAAACCTTTTTGGGGGGCATTTTACCAAAATTTGGAAGGGTTGCCGAGGAAAATTTTGGTGGGAAGTTAAAAATGCGGATTCAGCGACCCAAAAAACATATAGTAAGCCTTTTTCCAGAACTACCATGAATTTTACTAGGTAGAGTCCCTATACGGTCTCTATTGCCTGGACTATAAAGCATATATTCAATAATCAGAAGAAAGCATATTCAATAATCAGAAGAAAGTATATTCAATAATCAGAAGACCAGAAGCACAACTGATTTTGTTCTTCAAGTGGTTGAACATAACAGCCTGCAAAAAAATGTATGGAAAGTGTGCAGCTTATTTTTCTACACGTTTAAAGGAAAGTTCTACTATTATGCCTTCATTTTACAGGTTTTGTACGCATCGAGCAATTCGAGGGATTTTAGGTGTTTTAGTACCAGAAATTTCCTAAAGTACAGGTTGCTATATATATGGAGATAGAGATTTTTTGTTCGTTAAATAAGACAAGTCCTTCTTTGAGAAAATTCTAGTAAACGGTGTTTGAAAGTCCTTGAAGCATACGAACTTTTGGATATTTCTTTTGTCGTCATTTTATTTATTTTTTGTTGAAATAATTTATATATAAAAATAGTTTCTGGTATTGGATTTTTTGTACTTTCGTCTAAAAGAATGTAAATATTTTCATCTAAAAATGTTCATATATTAATCGATCTAAACTTCTTCAAATTTACCTATGCACAGTGTGGACAGTAAATCGATGTAAATGATTCGCTTTTAATAAACATCTGAAAATGAATTGATATGGATTCTTAAAATATATAGTTGCAGATCAAAAGTAAATCTTATAATATTAATCAAAATTGCACAAAATGGCGGCTTTTTGACGTTCTAGGGCAATTTTTGGCCCTAAATGTTTATTTTTAAAACTAAAAAAAAAAAAAAAAAAAAAAAACTTTTTGTCTTACAATTAAAGAAGCCTAGTTTAATTTAAAAACCAAAACATCGATAACTTGAACGATTTAAGCATGAGTAAACTGGTTTTAAAAAAAGAAAATCTTGTTTCCAGAAAAAAAAAACGCTTAAAGTTTTTTGCGCTTTAAGTTACAGTCGTGACACCGGTTCGTTAAAGGCTAATTCCATGCGAACTTGTCATGTCTGTCACACAGCTGAAAATCTTTATGCTTGTTGACCACCGTTATTTTCGAAAAGTTTGCTTCGCCTTATTCAATTGATGAAATATCTCCAATAAAATATAAGTCTCATTTTTCCGTTTTAAAATACTGGTAGCCAAAAATCGTAGTGTGTGACAGACATGACAAGTTCGCATGGAATTAACCTAAATTGGTTGACCGGACTTAATATAATGGAGTTATGAATAAAGAGGAGGAGACATATAGTGTACTGTCTACCAGTTGCAAGTGAAGTAACTGAGGAGGTTGTCACAAGATGGCGGCTGTTTTTTTTTTTAATCGATCTACAGTTTCTGATTGCCACAGGGGCAAACTTCCCACCAGTAAAATTGAATAGAAATTTTCGTCCTATTTAAGCGTTTTATTCATGGAAATATTTTCTCACAAATGTGGTAAATTTTTCTATTCGCTTTTACTGGTGTCAGTTTGTCTGTAAAAAAGTCAGTTTGTTTCACTGGTTGTCACAATATGGCGAAAACGCAGAGCCTGACTTCCGTCAAAGTAAATTGCCACCAGTAAAAGTGAAAGTATGTGTCTGCCATTATTTATGACTGAAGTTTTGCATTAATAAGGCGTCTAAATAAGGAGAAAATTTCTATATAAATTTACTGGTGGAAGTTTCCACCGGTGGTAATCAACCTCTGGGTAAGCGGTTACAGTTGAAGCTTCACTATTTAAAAGATATGTCATTTCCTCTTTATTAATAGTTCCATGCTTAATATTGGATGAACAAAATACGGTCTTCAGGGCACATTGTAGACACTTTCAGGGTTTAAAAATGTGCGAAAAAAATTTAATTTTTACGTTTTTGTTTTTCGGAAGGCCCTCCTTTTAATTATTAATTAGAAAGTTGGTAATCTAATGAGATTAATAAAATTTTATTTTGTTCATAATTAAGGTAAATGTAAAACTCGTATTTGAAGTTTAACTGCAGAAGAAAGCTATCACTTGTTTTATAAGAATATTATTTCTATATTGAATTACAAACAAATTCTGAAATTTTTTCTGTAACGATATTATTTTTGCCACATCAATATCTTTTACAGTTTAAGCTGATCAAATGTTAAAAAAAAAAACACTGTACTTCTCATTTATAGTTACAGGTATTCTATATTTATTTAGGATCATTTTTCATTAGGGGCTTATGATAATCTACTTACTAACGTTACAATAATGGAATCAACTAAATTAAATCGAGTTATGATGATATCCGATTTAATAAAGTTGACCATTTTCTGTATAATTAAAAGACACGATTCATATCAATTTTCTATCTCGATTTTCATAAAATAGGAACTAATTACCGCTGCCATATTTTAAGCTTTCTCGTTTCCACGAAAATTTAAAAGGAGATTTTCACTTATTTAACCGCAGATTTCGTTTATTAAATACTCCATCCATACCAAATTAATTGCTACATTTAGGTCGAAATTTTTGGCCCAAATTAGTTTCAACATTTCAAGTAGGTGGAGTCATAAATAACTTTCGATGCACTTTAGTAGATCGACAGCAGTAAAATTATACTACAATGAATATAACCCGGTATACTAGGTGTTCGAAGAAATGTTAACTCGAATAAGAAGTAATATGACTCGATCTAATAAAAAATTGGCGATAATTGCAATTATGTGTAATAATTTAGAAAATATCCTCAGGCAGGAAATGAATAGTAAAGAGCGAAACGCTGTATTGCAATTTTTACTGCAACATTTGAAAAATGATAAACTAAGCCATAGTGCTATAAATGCTGTAGCGATTATATTTAATGTTCATCGTAGTACAATATCCCGTTTGTGGAAGCAGGCAAAGACGTCAAAAATAAATGGTGATGAAATTTAGAATTTAAGTTCACAAAATATTGGTAAATGCGGACGAAAAAAAAAAAGATTTTCTCAGCAATTGAGCAAAATCAAAGATGTCCCAATAAAAAGAAGACAATCACTGCGGATTTTATCATGTGATGTTAGTATTCCTAAATCAACATTACACAGCATTCTGAAGGTGTGAAAATTTTTTAAGCGTATTTCATCCACCATTAAGCAAAGTCTAACAGAAAAAAATAAGCTACAGAATTCGATTTTGTTTACAGCATATTCAAACTAATGGATGCTTTTCGGAAATGTTTGATCGTATTCATATTGATGAAAATGGTTTTATATTACGAAAACCAGTAATTCGTTTTATGTCACCTTGGATGAAACTGAATCTTTGAGGTATTGCAAAAGTAAAAGGTTTATTACCAAAGTAATGTTTATGGCAGCGGTGGCAAGACCAACATGGGACCAGTGTTGCCAGTGGACCACTTTTTTAAAACTCAGATCTCTTGATTGGCACCACTTAGTTAAAATGGCAAAATTCGCCTTATTTAATGACATATTATTTAAGGCGAAAACAAGGGGACTTTTACCATTTCAAAGAAGTGGTTCCAATCAAGCAATCTGAATTAAAAATAAGTAGCCCACTGGCAACACTGGATGGGACTCGGATAGAAACGAAATGTTTTATGGAAAAATTGGAATATGACCTTTTGTTTATTCAGAAAATGCAAAAAGAAACTAAAAAAAAAATGTGCAAAAGGAACTGCGGTGACAAAAGTTGTAGAAATTGTTAACAAAGAAGAAATCCGAAAAATTATTATAGAAAAAGTTTTGCGGCTATACGCGAAAAATTTCCAAGTAGAGAAAAATCGAGTCCTATATACATACAACAGGACAATGCAAAGCATCATTTGGCAGCGGATAATCCCAGTATCAGTGTTGCCAGTGGGCTACTTTTTTCTTATTCAGATTTCTTGATTGGCACCACTTTTTTGAAATGGCAAAATTCCCCTTCTCTTTGCCTTATCTAATATGTCATTAAATTAGGCGATTTTTACCATTTCAGGAAAGTGGTGCCGATGAAGAAATCTGAATTTTAAAAAAGTAGCCCACCGACAACACTGCCCAGTTTCACAGAAGAATGTTTAAAAGATGGATGTTATTTGCAACTACAATGTCAACCTCCAAATAGTCCGAATTTAAATGCTTTTTATCTCGGGTTTTTTAACGCAATACACTCATAGCAACATCAGATGCCCACAAAGAATATTGACAAATTAATTGATGCTGTTGAAGTCGCTTTTCAAAATATAGAAGTAGAAAAGCTTGACAATGTATTTTTAACTTTACAAACATGTATGGAAAACGTTATGATATCAAGCGGAGGCAACTCGTACAAAATAACCCATCTCAATAAGGAAAAACTTCGTCGTCAAAGTCTTCTTCCGCGAAACCTGGCATGTAATCCCGAAGCTGCATTATGTGCAAGAAATTCCTTAAATATCAATTAAAATTGTTTTATTTACGATTAAAATTATCACAACTTGGTATTTTCATTCTCATTTTTTACTTTCCACAAATGTAGCACTTATTTTGTGACACATTTTTCGAAGCAAACTTACAAGGTTTGCACGTCCTTAAGCCACGCCCCATTTTGTAAGGACTCTACCACCAGTATACCAGAAAGATAATTTTCTTCTCAATGAATTCACGATTCATTAGCTAGAAGATACTTTTATGCGATTACTGGGGGAAGAATCCTTACAAAATGGGGCGTGGCTTAAGAGCGTGCGAATCCTGGATTTTTTAAATTGACCCTTAACCGGAAACGTACGTCAGTGCGATGTTTTCGTCTACATATCTGGCCTTAATATTTTCTCTCTCCGACATTCCAGATTTATTTTTATGCTGTTATATTAAAAAATTGGTCCTGTTAAAGCATTACTATTAAAGATTAAATGTTTAAGTTCACTATTTGGTAAATTATTAAATGTTCTGTTTGTGCACGGGATTTTCACGTTTCCGGTTAAGGGCTAATTTGGTACTGATTTAAGGAGGGGCGGAGGGGATGCTTGGTAAGTAAATGTTGTTGACTGATAGCATAGAACCCTGAAATCGCTGAAAAATCTTTAAAAAAAATCATAAAATCTATCAATATCAGTTATCAGTACAAAAGTATTTAAATGTAGCAACTAATTTGGGACAGAGGGAGTAAATCAAAAATTTCTTTAAAATTTTATCGTTAAGGAAAAAGCGTAAATGTTGGCAGAAAGGTTATACTCGCTTATGAAGTCGACCCCGAAATGCCAGAGAAATATCATGTCGTTCTGTTTGAATACCAGTGTGTTTTATTAGTTTTCTTTGCCTTACTTTATCGCAAAATACTTAATAATTTCCTGAAGTTAAATAAGACGAAGGTTTCAATGTGGAAATATTAATATTAAAGCGGAAAAACATGTTATTTCTCTTTCGCCCGAATTTTGGGATCGACCTATACGCATCTATATACGATAAGTGATCATACTCTGTAAGAAAAGACAAATGGTAGCTATGGTTTATGTATAGTATAGACAAATGGTTTAGTGGTAGCTATAGATTTGACAAATCGTAGGTTAAATCGTAGGTTAAGGGGTTAAGGTAAAAGCGTAAATATTGGCAGCTAGGATATACTCGCTTATGAAGTCGACCCCGGAATGCCACAGAAATATCATGTCCTTCTGTTTGAGTACCAGCGTATTTTATTAGTTTTCTTTGCCTTACCTTATCGCAAAATACTTAATAATTTCCTGAAGTTAAATAAGACGAAGGTTTCAATGTGGAAATATTAATATTAAAGCGGAAAAACATGTTATTTCTCTTTCTCCCGAATGTTGGGATCGACCTATACGCAGCTATATACGATAAGTAAGAAAAGACAAATGCTTAAGGCTCCGCTGCTCTGAAAATCCCCGATCGCGAAATCCCAAGTTAGTCTATGGGAAAACTTTCAAGCGCTATTACTCATTATCTAATATAATTATTAAAATACCGTTTTCACCATCAGAAAGTAGGTGTCAGATGCCGATGATGTGCGTTTTTAAAAATTATCTCCGTAAATTTTAAATACACAAAAAATCTCTATAAACTTTGAAATGTCCATTTGATTAAATTTTATCACGCTCTTAAAAATACTTAAAATTTACGTAGACAATTTTTAAAAACGCACATCACCTGCATCTGACGTCTACTTTCTAATGGTGTAAACGGTATTTTAATAATTATATTAGGTAATGAGTAATCGCGCTTGAAAGTTTTCCCATATGTTAACATGGGATTTCGAGTTCTGGAAGTTTCAGTGTAGCGACCCCTTAATCTACGAAAATATAATATAACCACGAACAAAAATATACAATAACCTCTTCCGCATTACCCATGTTTTCAAAAAGCTTTCTTTATCTTTAGAAGCCTCAGAAACCAATGTATTTTTGAGATTTGAAGAACCATTTATAAAAAACAATGTTTCTTTCTCTGCCAGTGATTTGTTGGAACTGTTTCCGGGTAGTTTTTACAATTTATTGAAATATCGGTTTTTGGGATGGTATTAATTCTCAATTAAAAATTTTCAACAGCGTAATTAAATTATACATATGTAAAAGTAACAAAATAATACTAATACTGTTAATTTAACAATTTTGTCCATAAAACCCATTTGTAGAACATGAAAACGTTTATTTGGGAGTTGATAGTATTCGAAAACTCTACATTCCAGATTAAGAAAACCGATTAATACACTGTAAAAATTACTCGGAAATGTTCCCAAAATCAGTGGCATCAAAAGAAATTTTATTTTTATAAATGTGCCTTTAAATCTCGAAAATATAGTTGTTTCTGTGGTTTCTAAACATAAAGAATGCTTTTCGGTTTCGTTAGTAATTTGTAAAGGGTTATTGATATTTTCGTTCGTGATTATGTTATATTTTCCTAGAATAAAAAATATTCGTCTTTTTTGCGCTGTGTTTTACAGTCAGATGTATTTTGAAAAAAAAAATAAATGTTTTTTTTTTTTAACCAACTTAAAAGAAAGTCATAAATTCGATGCTTATGTATTTTTTGCGGTGTATTTTACAGTTAGATGTATTTTGAAAAAATAAATGTTTTTTTAACCAACTTAAAAAAAACAAGGAGGTTATTAATTCGATGCTTATGTATTTTTTTATGTATGTTCACCGAGTTCTTCGAAACTACTAGACCGATTCGTGTGGTTTTTGTTTTAACTGAAAGGGGATACTTCCGAATGGGTCCCATTTAAATTTTATCAAAATTGTTAGAGTACTTTATTAGAAATTCAATCAAAACCAATAAAACCCATGTTTTTCCTCATTATGTTGTACTTGCGAATGGCTGGGTTAGCTGGATGCCAAGTGCTCGTCACTGCACGAGCAGCCGATGTACAACAGAACTACAAAAACTCGTTGAAGAACTATATTTTCAAGTTGGGGGGATTTGTACGGTAATACAGGATGGACCGAAAGTTTCCGGCATATTTTTTTATTTAATAAAAAGTCGGGTTGTTTTTGGTTAAAAAGTTTACTGATTATAATAACAAGAAAACCCATTTGCAACTTGAAGTATTTATTATTCTTATACCCTATTTAATTGAATGTGTATTGCTTGTGGCATATGTTATAATCCGTATCATATACATTAGCAATATTTTTTTCGATTATACTCTACGAGATGACGACTGGATAACATGACATTCTAGAAAATGGTGTAGACTGATTGCTGCATTCGATTCCAGATCATATAGTTTCCTGATATTGTTTTGCTAAAATTGAATTATATTTAAGTAAGGTAAGTTTTTTAAATTTACATAATCTAGAAGATATTACTTTATTTTTACGTACTGGTTGTACAGCAAGCTATATACATATAGAATTATTAATAAATATATAGAATTATTGTATTATATATATTTTCATACATGCCAAGATTTTGGTATTCTTCCGGAGTCTAACACAAGCCAAACACAACTTAAAAGCAGAAAATGTTTTTTAAGGAAATGTGCCTTGTTTCTATAAGGTACTTATTAAATTTTATTTCAAATTTTTTGATTAAATAAAATATTCGGTTGAAAACATGTTTGAAAAAAGTTTGACTCCTGGAGAATAATGAAATGTTAGCACCTATGATATCTTAAAATCTAATATAGTGTTGGTGTTGTTTATGACGGCCAATTATCAACACGAGAGATATGAGCCCAAAGGAGGAGGCTCCATGGGCGTCTTTCTAAGGGAACATAAACCGTATTTACGCAAGGAAATCCAAGGTTCGAAGAAAACCACGGAAAAGTCCAAACGATTAGGCCAACGGGAGCGATTGGGTTCGAACCCAGCACCGCCCGTCTACCAGCTTTCAGAGCAGAACCTCTCGGCCACTGGCGGGGTTAATCTAGTATGGATTCTGAATTTTTAAATAGAAAAATTGAACTATATCTAGCAACTTTTACGCTTTTCTTACCACTAAAATTTAAAAGTAAATTTTGGCTTATGTAATCGACGAAATCTACGAATGTAATTTTTACATTTTAGTGGTGACAAAAGAGAGTAAAAGTTTGTAGCAAGGGCGAAACACAGTAGAATATATCTGTACCTTGGAACAAAAAGGGCCAATGTCCATTTTTTTCAAATGGCAGGAAACCCAATTTAAGTTTGAGGAATTTTAAGAATCTTGCTACTATTTCTGTACTATTATTTTTCAAAGTTGTTCCTTTCAATTCAGTAATGTTTTTCCCACTGCAATCTAATGTTACATTGATTTAGTTTTTTTTTTACATTTCCATTTTCTTTACATTTTCATTTAAAATTAGACTAAATTAAAACTAATCTACTTATTTATAATCTTATAGTCTTTGGTTGTATTATTTCTTAGCTTCTACACTTTTTAACAGACAATATTATGTAAGACAAATGTCTTTTTTTTTTCGTTATAACGTTTTGAATTTTTTGTGAGGAAATGTCATAATGGAAATTTGTTGGCATTTTAGGGAAACTTGAGAAACAATAACACTTAACAAAAACGCAACATACTTATTTTCAAAAGAAGTAGACAAAAGTTTTTTGAAACATTAATGATGCCACATTAAGCATCCAAAACAAAGAGAGAATGCACTCGCATTTGTCTTTGATGACAGATTTATTTGATATTCCGTTATATATATTTTTTTTAATTTTATGTTACTGTGTTACAAAATGTGAAATTATAAGCCTGGAATAGCGGTTAGATAATGCTGTCACAATACCAAAACAATGAGACATAAAATAATATATTTAATTACAAGCACTTAAAATTTATTCTTGTCCACTAAAAATCTAAGAAAGTAAAATTTAGATCCTTGACGACATTTTTATAATAAAAAAAAAAACACTTTTAAAGCATACTAGAAATAAAAGACACTATAAATAACAAGCAAGAAAAACTATACTCCAAGAACATTTAATGAAACATTTTCTAACACTTCCAGAATACTATATTACAGCTGCCAACTTTTACGCATTTTTCTTACCACTAAAGCCTCACCAGTGGTCGAGAGGTTCTACTTTCAAAGCTGGTAGACGGGGGGGGGGAGAGGGGGGGGGGGGTTCGAACCCAATCGCGCCCGTCGTCCTAGTCGTTCGGAGTTTTCCGTGGTTTTCTTTGAACCTTGGACATCCTTGCGTAAATACGGGTTAGGTTCCGTTAGAAAACCCCCCACGGAGGGCACTCCCTCTTCGGGTCTATATCCCTCGTGTGTAGATAATCGGCCGCCATAAATAACAGCAACAACAACTTAACACTAAAATTTAAAAGAACATTTTCTATAATATAGTCGGTGAAATCTGCAATTAAATAAGTAAAAATGTTCTTTTAAATTTTAGCGGTAAGAAAAAAGCGTAAAATTTGGCAGCTATGCTGTAACGTAACTGCACCGTTTAATAAGCTGAAAGAAAGTAATAAGTTTAAAAAACGCATAACACATTTCAAAACCCAATTTCAGCAATTACCGTCTATAATCGGAAATGTACTCGAATGATTTTGCGAAGGCCTGCATATACGATCTGTCCATTTGTATATATAGTCGAACCCCGGTTTAACGAATCATTCGGGACTAGCAACTTTGTTCGTTAAATCGAGATTATTCGTTAAATCGTTATAATCAAAGGAATATTTTTATACAACAGAACAAGTTAAAAAATGGCTATAAATAAAAAGAACAATGCTCACTTATTTTAATAATGATGCATTTGTTGTTTTAAGAAAATACACTGCATAAAAATTGATTATTTTTTTATGAACTAATATAAATCACAAGCATTTTAATAAAAAAATCTGATTTATTCAAATTTGATAGATAAATAATAAGATTAATAAGATATTTTTTATAGATGTTTGTTTACTTTGTTTCGATTTTGTATCCAAACTTCTTTATCAGTTTTTTTTAAAAGCTTTGAAAACAGTGTCATCAACATCATGAGCTATCAACTACCGTTTCAAAGTATCCAAACTGCTAACTGCTTCTTTGAAAGTTACATATTTAATTTCTGTTTCATTTCGTCATCCGATCCGCTGCTGCTGCTATTAACAACTCCGGTGTAATGTACATTTTCGCATGTAGATATTTCTACTTCACTAGATACATGTTTAGAAAATCAACAATCCGGGACAATGAAATTTTTTATGTCCCTGATATATTAGAAATATAAATATTAATATATAAATTATATAAATATTAGAAAATTTCTTCAATTTTTCATTTAACTGACGTAGAAAGTTATTCGTTAAATCGGGGTTATAAATTTGTTAACTCGAAGTATTTTTATTCCATTTTCGTCAGGACTGTAAAAAAATTCGCTAAATCGATAAATTCGTTAAATCGCGATTCGTAAAATCGGGGCTTGACTGTATACTACATATTACGCTAAAATTTAGTTAATATTTAGAAAACTCATAACTTTGTTGAAAATGCGCTTTCAGCAATTTCTGCCAATAGATGGAATTGAACGTGGCTCGTAGGCCATTGTGAAATTAAATTCTTTTGGTTTGATCGTGTAAATGAATGATAAATATTCTTCAGAAAGTATGTTTTATTACACCTCATAAACGCATAGCGATTTGCAACTCATGAGTCTGTTTATAGGGTATACTTGTAGAACAATGTTTATAAATTTGCGTATAACCCCATATAACAAGCAATATTTACTTATTGTTATGCAGATCTGTTTCAAAGAAATTTACAGGCGTAAGAACGTTATAGCTTGGGTACCATTGTACTTTCCATCTCTGAAAAAAAATATTCAATTTTCTAAGATCCTGTTTCACAGTGCTTGGAAGAAAACTATACTGTAAAAAAAAAAGAAAAAAAAACGGACTAAAATACGGAAATTGTACTGGCAATCGAGACGCCAGTACTATTTCGTATTTTAGCGGAAATCCCCCCCCCCCCGCCATAAATTACAGAAACATTTCCGTTTTTCTGGAATTTACTGGCAAAATTTCCTTTAAAATACGGAAATAGTACTGGCGTCTCGATTGCCAGTACAATTTCCATATTTTAGTTCGTTTTTTTCACAGTGTAACACTTATGTCTAGCTGGTTACATAGATTAAGTTAGCTCCAAAAATACCCTCCTCAATACTTTTTTAAACTATTGACCGCAATTATGATAGTATAGATCCTCTATTCAAAGTCATATAATACTAATATGTTATTTTGCTTTGTGATTTTCTTTTTCGTAAACAAATGTTGCTCAAGAGGATTGGATAAATCCTTAGAGAAATTAAAAATCCTAAATCATTTTAAGCAGTCAAATAGCTTACCAATAAAACAAACATGAGGCAAAGTACAAAGATTCAAATTTAAAATTAACAATTATAAAATTTTAGTTACAAAACACTATTTACAAAGGCATAACGTATTACAAGCAGGCGGGTATTACAATTGATCAAAAGAAAGCTTTTAAGACTGGCATTAATGCTTATGCAATTAACACTCATTAATAAAACACAATTCTTCCTATTAAAATAGTCATCAAAATATAATATTGATTTTTCTTACAAATTCTCATAGTACTATATATTTTACTAGATTAAAATACATGTTTTTTTAATTTATAAAAACATCTACAAGCAGTGTTGCCAGTTTGCTATTTTTTTATATTCAGATTGCTTGATTGCCGCCACTTTTTTGAAATAGTATAATTTGCATTATTTTCACATTTGTCATTTAAGGAGAATATTTCTACTTCAAAAACGTGGTGGAAATCAAGCGATTAGAATTTTTTTTCTAGTAGCGAACTGGCAACACTGTCTACAAAAATCAACACAAGTACAGAAATCTACTTATATTGTAAATTATTCGTACAATGATTCTTTGATAAAGAGACAGAGCATGAACAATTGATCAAAGTAAAATATCAGAACCCTGCAGTAGACACCTTTCAACATTAATAGTCTAGGATCAGAGGAAAGCTCAGGATGTTACGTCGGAATATCCACAAAAAACGTGCATGGTTACATTGATAGAAAATCTCGTACATAAATACAATTTAACTTCCTTTCAGTGTTGCCAGTGGGCTACTTTTTTATTATTCATATTTCTGGATTGGCACCACTTTTTGGAAATGGTAAAATTCCCCTTTTTTGCGCCTTAACTAATATGTCATTAAATTAGGCGAATTTTACCATTTCAAAAAATTGGTGCCAATGAAGAAATCTGAATTTTAAAAAAGTAGCCCACTGGCAACACTGCTTCCTTTTATGATTATGTCCATTCGAACGAAATACTAATCAGTCATCTCTGGCCGATTTCAGTACTCTATCTTCTTACTGGCGAGGTCTGTGAAGTCATCAGAATAAAGTAGGTCTAATGCTATTAAACTCAGAGACAGAACTGCAGATCTAAGTCTAACGATACTATCATAATAACATACTATAACAATAACATATTATCATATATTATCAAGTAAGATCAAGTATTAGTCATTATGTAATAGTCATAAGGATAGAAATCCTCTGTCCTTTATATCGTTGCATCTCAAATAATATAATTAAAAAAACTTAACCCTTAAATGCGCGATTTTTTATTTTGTTTCGAAAAAATCATATATGATTCTCTGAAAGGTTTATTACATAGGGAAAATAATGAAAAAAATCAGAGATACATTTTTCATATAATACGTCAATCTTTTCTTCTGTTGTACATCTGCAATACAAACATGAAATACTGCCGTGTGGCTGTTTTACGCTAAAATATTGCAAATTGGTAAATATTTTAACAAATATGTCTCCAAATATCTTATTTTATATAATTATTTATTTTATAAAATTTATCCTTTAACCCTTTAATTCCCATGATAGAATACGTTCTAGAAATTACGTAGTTAAGAGAATCTGTCTTCACACCAGAAAGTTTCAGTAGTTAATTTCGCTTTATTTAAATACGGAATGTGTGTTATTAATTAAAGCAAGTATTGCTATTTTAATTTTCTGATGTGAATTAGGTATATACGAATAAAATATCTATTAAATTCAAAACGCTGTTGTTTGCATATATGCAAAGCTGCGCACTAAAGGCTTAAACTAATCCATTAAGGATCCTTGCCTACAGTGTCCAGCCCTATTTCCTTGACCATGGCCCTTGAGGTATTATGCAGCATATGTCTCGGCTAGGTGGTCAGCCTAACGCGGTACCCTCAGAGTTTAGTTCCCAAGCAAGCTTGGAACTCATTTTATCGATCCTGAGGGATGAAAGATTGACAGAACAGTGCCCAGTCTGCAGCTCGGAATCGAAATGTAGCGTGGTAGCGAGAAATTAGGTTAAGGATTAAATTAAACTAAAATTATTAGAAAATAAATGTTAATATTATTAATACTTTTATTATATATAAATTCAAAATCGTATTATGAAAAATAGGATCCTAGGGGTTATTTAAATTAAACTTTTCTTGTTTCTTAAGAAGGTGCAAAAATAATAAATTAAAAAATATCTTCCTTGAATTTTTAAATAATAATAATTTAATAGGAGTGTTCAATGACCAGCCTAAAATTTTTTAATTTACTGTATGACTTCATAAACTAGTAAATCTGAAATAAATTTTCTTTAAAGGAAAATATAAAATGAAATAACAAATAAAAACATGCTAATGCTAATACTAACATACGCTAGTCCTAAGTCAAGATGAAAGAAAATTATCCATCATACATATATTGCAGTACACGTAGACGCATATACTTAAATATAACTTCAATGTTAAAGCATATAAATTAAATATTTGGTATTAAAATATATCATCCCCCCCCCCTCTCTCTCTCTTGTTTACTTAAAAAAAATTTACTTCAAATTTACTAGCTTATGATATCATATAAAATGAACATTTTATGGGTGGTCACAGACAGAGCATTTTATAATAATAACCATTATTATTTTAAGAATACTGTGAAGAATGTTTTTAATTCATTTTTAAGAAGAAAAAGAATTGTAAAATTAATTTCAAGAACACTCCAGAATCATATTTTTAAAAGATTAGCCAGTAGATGGCTCTCGTTTCTAGTGTGGGAGGAGCCTTCACTTTGTTTATTCCAGAGCGTTGTGCGATTTAGCGCCTACCGAACTATTATGTGTTAATTACGTGTGATAACACGCATTTAAGGTCGTGAAGTCTGTTTTTGTTTTGATTTATTATTACGGGGAGGTTATAACAACTAGAGATCGACCGAAAATTTAGTTTAGTTTTCGGCCCAAAATCAGAGTTTTGCAGAAAACCCGAAAACGCTGCCAAAAATTTGGCCGGACCGAAACTATCAGTATTCCAAAAATCTCGTTTCTTCATTCAGAAATTTTCAACATTACTCACTGGGTTGTAGCGACTTAAATGAGAAACCCTTTATTTATCGGTATGAACTTCCCTGTTTATAATTATCAGTCATGACTGACTCAAGACGTTAGTTCAAATTATAATGCAAGTAATGCATATATGACTAAACTTTCAAGACGCTTTTCACGTGCTCATTAAAATCTGCAGACTTAACTCTAATAGAACATTTTTAGTTTGAAACCGCAGAAGTGTTTCGAATACTGTTTGAGAAAGTTCCAGTATAAGAGATGAACATTTACAAAAATCATTATAACAGATAAATCGAGGTATGCAATGTATACCTAAAATATTTTTTAATTAGATGAAATTCGTATAATTAGAAAACCATTCTGTGTCGTTTATGAACTAATTACATTTTATGTTATATAAAAATAAAAAGTTTTGGCCAGAGGCACAGAGAACCAACTTGGACCACACGTATAATTAATTAACAATTATGTATATTTAATAAACACATATAATTAATTAATAAATAAATATGTATATTTATGTATATATTAATAACATAAAAAAAATTTTTGGACCATTTTCGTTTTTGTTTTCGGCCGAAAATAGGAAGATTACCGAAATTTAGTTTTGGTTTCGGTCTTAAAAATCTAATACGATGGATCCACGGTTACAACATCTTTTGTTGATACTACTTGCAATGTGCTCGACTGGCGTTTTTTTCTCTACCTTTATAAGATAGTAACTATTAATTTTGCAAAGTATTAAAAGCATTATAAAAATTGTTATATTGAGGAATTGTTGTTCCTGTGCTGTGTAAACACTTTAAAGTTAGTATATGATTTAAAATTATCATTTTTTTGAGCAATTTTTTTATGTAACTCAGAAATGACATTAAGACATTATGTTCAACATAAAGATAAATAAATTTTTTCACTATTTTTCTAGTGGATAATTACCAAAAACAGACTCAAATATAATTTTTTTCCGAACAAATTAAAAAGTCATACATTAAAGGGTTAAAACGTCTGAGGATTTCTTTCTGCGCTTCATATAAACGAGAAAAATATTCTTTAAAGAAGATAAATAATTTTTTTCACTATTTTCTAGTGGATAGATTAACAAAATATAGCTGGAAAATAATTTTTTCCAAAAAAATAAAAAGTCATGCATTAAAGTGTTAAAACATCTGAAGATTTCTTTCTGCGCTTCATATAAATGAGCAAAATATTCTTTAACGAAGTCATACTGATCCCTTAAATTTCTACCAGCCTTTGGGATTAGTAGTAAATGAATTTATATATTATAATTAAACTTAATTCTTTTTCCTTAAAAAGTGCCTTGCGGGGAAAGCATAAATTACCCAGGCATGAAAAGGGTTTGATATTTCTAGTGATATTTGAATAAACCGTTCGATTTGCCGTTGTGAATTATTACTCACACAGAAGACTTAAAATCGAAAAAAGGATTAAAAGATTGATTTATTACAATACCCTAAATTGACATTCAAATTATCTTTCTCCCTTTATTCGACATTATTGAGAAATAACATTGTTACTAAACAAAAGGATTAAAAGGACTTTTACCTTTGAACAGATTATAACCTCATCAGACCCAACATAAAAATAACAATTGATTTTTTCAAAAATGTTTATAACTTGCTATCCCCATCATTGTAAATTAAAATAATCAGTTCTATTTATTTTATTTTATTTATTTATTTTTTTTTTTTTTTGTTAAATGGGTGGCTTAGGGGGCAAGTATCACATGGGACAAAGTACTACAAAATCAAAAACTGAAATTTCAAGGATTATGTTTAACCCCTTGTGGACGAGCGACCGGTATTCATGCCGCGTAAGGTGCTCAGAATCGGGGATTATTCTCACTAGTAAATTTTTATTGAAAATTTTGCCTTATTTAATCCGAGCATTTCCCCGATTCAATTAGGCAAAAATTTCTGTTTTAAAAAACCGGAAATTAAAGATTAAAAATTCTGTAAAAGACGCTACAGGTCCCGTTATTTTCCCGGTAAAGTATCAGTTTTTTTTTTGTTGTTGTTGTTTTTTTTAAAAAAATAAGTCTAATTGAAACGCACGGAATTTCGCCTTATTTAAAGAGAGATTTTCTATAAGAAAATACTGGTACCGTAGAATTTCTTGTTCTGGAAATTCCACGATCCGTACAAACCCTGGTTTAATCATCTAATGCCCATGGTAGTAACGTGTTCCAGAAATTGCGTGATTCAGAGAATTGGAATTCATACCAGAAAATCTAAATAGTAAATTTCAATTTATGTAATAACGAAATGTATGTTATTAAATAAAGCAAAAATTTCTATCTTAGATTTCTGGTGTGAATACGAAATATGTGAAAAAAAAAATAATCCACTGAATCGGGAAAACTGATGGTAGTGTAAATGCTATCATGTGAATTAGAGGATTAAATTACATTTTGTTTCTACAGATTACAAAACTATTCTGACTGCTAATTGAAGTTAGGAACAGAATTGTCATCATTATCATCATTAGTGATATTCAATTCAACATTGATAATCTTCATCATTATCATCATATAGTTAACTCAAATCCGAATTAGGCTGGTTCATGAGTTCAAGAATTTCGTCAGCTGTCAAATATCTCAAAAAAAAAAAGTACGTTGAAACAAAAAAACAACATTATACAAATAAGGTAAAAAGTTTAAGTTAGAAATTATTTTAATTACCTAAAAATATGCACAATATTGATTAACACAAGAACCGCCGGCAATTTTACGCAAGTTTTATAAAACGTATTTCACACCAGAATTTTTATTTAAAACTATTTAACTTATTTAATTAGCCTATTTTTGTGCTGCATACATTTAACATATCTTATTGAAAATTTTCTGGTTCGAAAGGAATATTATATCATTTTGACATGGGTCAAAATGACCCCTAATGGCGGTTCTAGTGTTAACTTACAAAAATGTGAGGAGAAATAAAGGCGAAAAAAATAATTAAAAATTGTGTAAACAAGAAATAACTAGAGTCCGTTGGAACCCAAAACATAACGTGTGATACTAAAATGTTTACAGTTCCAGTGGCGTATCTAGGGAGTGGGTTGATGGGGCTTCAGCCCCCTCCGAAATTTGTAGAAAATAAAGTTTAGCAAAATGTAATGAAACTTGCTAAGATAAAATTCAAAACGAACCAGAAAAAATATTCCGTTTTAGACAGATTTCCTTCTTAGAAAGTGTGTTATTTCACAAAATCCGTGCATGAATATTTTCCAAAATTAGTCCTAGAATGTGTTGAGGGAGGTGGGGGTAGATTGAGAATGTTCTTATATAATGCGCTGTTTATTTCAGTTTTATTTACTATTTATTAAATACCTTCTAGTAGATAATTTTTAGTATTCCGTTTTAAAAAAGGCTGTATAACACTGTAATTATACTTGTGAAGAAAAAAACCTGCTTAAAACGTCACTTTCCTTTGTCCCATGCGATTTCATCCTAGCAGATTTCACTGTATAATAGATGCGTTACCTGCTAATAAGATAAAAACCTGTTTAAAGCGAATTTTTTCCGTTTATTGCGATTCCTATTCCTTCTTAGAAACTTTTATTGTATCTCAGCCCCCTCCGAAATTATAAGGCCCCACCAGTGGCCGAGAGGTTCTGCTCTCGAAGCTGGTAGACGGGAGGTGCTGGGTTCGATCCCAATCGTGCCCGTCGGCCTAATCGTTCGGAGTTTTCGTGGTTTTCTTCGAACCTTGGTTCTCCAAGCGTTAATACGGGTTAGGTTCCCTTAGAAAGACCTCCACGGAAGGCACTCCCCCCTTAGGGCCTATATCTCACGTGCAGATAATTGGCCGACATAAATACAACCAACCAACCAACCGAAATTATAAGTCCAGATACGCCACTGTACTGTGCCATCAGGGTCTAGCATTTATCACAGATTAAGATCTTTAAATATATAAAACAAGCTCTTATATCCCTAAATATAATCTATGTCCTAAAATTGAACTGCAATTGGCAAATAAATAGTTATAAAATTCCTTATTTCATGGCGGGAAGCTTTCTTGTTTACCGCTGCAGATGCCACGATAAAAATGTGAAACGGGACCTGTGCTGCCACCCATTAGGGAACTAAAAAATCTGTTCGACAATGCTAATCCTATGGAAGAAATTTATAAAGATATCTCGGTCGCATTTCAATATTTTTAAAAAATTTCTTTTGCATTGAATAATTGAGATTGATCTGTACAAAGGCCGCTTTTTGCTTTTTCGATTTTGTTTACAGATATTTCCTATGAGGACACTTTCAATTTCGGAACCGGTTTCGAAAGTAAAAGCATCCCCATAAAAAATATCTGCAATCAAAATCGATAAAGTAAAAAACGGCCTGCATACAGATCGATCTCAATCATTCAATGCAAAATAAATCATTTAAAAATATTGAAATGCGACCGCGATATCTTTATAAATTTCTTCCATAGGATTAGCATTAGCGAATGCGTCTTTTCATTTGACTGAAGTAGCCTCTTATATCACATGTGATACTGCTGTTTGAAAAACCTAAGTACAGTATGTGATACTTCCGAACCGAGGAGGGTAAATTAAATGTTAAAGATTGTTCCCCGCATTTTATTTTTTGTAAGAGATACTACTTTATAAGAGATAAATTTGTACAAAATATGATATATTTAGTTCATGTTACTAATTATTTCAAATGTTTCATTTCTAATTAGACTTAATTAGTTTGAATAAGACATTTATAAGATGCTGGATCGTGCAATTTCCGAAATTTTTAAAGGAGAAAAGATATTTAGGCAGATACTTTTTATTTCATAGAAGATTCTAAATTATTATTTTCAGAAAAAAAGTTAGCTCTCTTTTTCATCTAAGAATTTAAAATTTGCGATATTAACGGAAATATTATGGATGGATTTATGCAGTAAATGAAAGATAAAAATTTTATTATTCGAAGTAGTTTTTTATTTCCTTTTTTTAAAAGTTTTTATTACAATTTAAAAAATGGGTATTAATCATAGCTGCCAAGTTTTACGCTTTTTTCCTATCACTATTTTTAACAGAGAAATTTATTTTATGTAATCATCTCAAACACAGGATTAAATAAGGCAAATTTTTCTGATAAAAAATAGTGGAAGGAAAAAAGCGTAAACGTTGGCAGCTATGGTATTAACCCATCTTTTAAATTGTAATAAAAACTTTTCTCCTAGTTTTTATGCGCTAGTCATAAAACAAATTTTGATGGCTTGGAATTAGTTCTTAATCTATATTTCAAAAGGGGAGTATTTTATAAATTGTACTTTTTTAAATTCCTTTCATTGAACTATATCAAGCAGAGCAAGATTAATATTCAGGTTTATTTCATTCCTAGGACAGTGGGGAATTTTTTTTTAATTGCTTAAAAAAATAATCATTAAACATTTTATCTTATTTTCGAAGTTATTTATAATAAGAGCTTTAATTAATTTTCGAGACGATTATTTCGTCTATTTATTTTTAGCTCACAGGCTATCAAAGCCTGAGAACTAATATGCCCGCCAGTTCTGTATGTATGTATGTATGTACGTACGTATGTACGTAACGCGATAACTCTTGATAGAAATATCCGCTTTGCTCCATTTTTTTTTCTACGTTCATTCTGATAAGGAGCTTTCCTGATTAGATTTGGAGGTTCATTAGTTAAGTGGAGAGGAGGACAAGACTCTTCCTTAATTTTGCGAAATGGTTTTTTCATGCAGAATTATCTAATTTGCTTCAAATTTCGTACACAAGTTTAATATGTTAAGGAGCTTTCCTGATTATATTTGGAGGTTCATTAGTTCAGTATAAAGGGGGGCTAACCCCCCTTAATTTAGATAAATGGGTTTTTCCTGCAGAATCATTCGATTTGCTCCAAATTTGGTATACCGGTTTATTATGTTAAGAAGCTGCCTTGATTAGATTTGCAGGTTCATTAGTTAAATATAAATAAGGAAATGGGAGCTAGATCCCCCCCCCCCTCTTAATTTAGATAAATGGGTTTTTCATGCAGAATTATCTAATTTGCTTCAAATTTCGTATACAAGTTTAATATGTTAAGGAGCTTTCCTGATTAGATTTGGAGGTTCATTAGTTCAGTATAAAGGGGGGCTAACCCCCCTTAATTTAGATAAATGGGTTTTTCCTGCAGAATCATTCGATTTGCTCCAAATGTGGTATACCGGTTTATTATGTTAAGAAGCTGCCTTGATTAAATTTGGAGGTTTATTGGTTAAGTATAAAGGTTTATTGGTTAAGTATAAAGGGAGGGGGTGGAGGCTAGTCCCCTTAATTTAGATAAATGGGTTTTTCATACAGAATTATCCGATTTGCTTCAAATTTGATATACCGGTTTATTCCGATATGGCGCTTCCTTCATTGAATTTGGAGGTTCATTGGTTAAGTATAAAAGGGGAGAAAGGAGGCAAGTCCCCTCCCCTTAATTTAGTTAAATGGATTTTCATGCAGAATTATCCAATATAATTTTTTTTGCGTTCATTCTGATAAGGAGCTTTCCTGATTAGATTTGGAGGTTCATTATAAAGGGGGGAAAGGGGGTTAGACACCCCCTTAATTTAGCGAAATGGTTTTTTCATGCAGAATTATCTAATTTGATTCAAATTTGGTATACCGGTTTATTATGTTAAGGAGCTTCCCTGATTAGATTTGGAGGTTCATTGGTTAAGTATAAAGGGGGGGGTGCTAATCCCCCTTTATTTATTTTTTCAGGGCACTATTCTTCGAAATAAGATTATAATATACAATTAGTGTGAATAGCCTGTGATCTCAATGCCATCAGTTAAACTGGGCACTTTTCTTTTTATTTCATTAATTATTAGAAAGACATTTGTAAATGAGCTTTGAAGATTGCTCAGTAAATATGTTAAGATCAAAACCAATCATTAACCCCTTAACAGTGACATTTGTTTTCTTACAAAAAAATTAAAAATGGGACTGGACACCACTTTTTCCATACCAAAATATTTACCTTACTTAATCGAAAAATATCTGACAATCAATAAAGGTAAATTTACAGTTACAAATTAGTGGTATCAAAATGCTTTTAATAACGAAGCAAGCAAAGTGTTCTTGCCCGAATCCAGTTCGGGCCACACTGTTAAGGGGTGAAAATAAGAAAAGGCGTCGGATTTGTTCCAGTATTTTTAGCTCATAAGCTGTCAAAGCCTGAGAGCTAATCTGCCCGCAGGATCTGTATATACGTAACGCGATAACCCTTGATAGAAATGTCCGATTTTCTTCAATTTTTTTTCTAGGTTCATTCTGATAAGGCGCTTCCCTGATTAGTTTTAGGGGTTCATTGTTTGAATATTAAGGGGGGGGACTAATCCCCCTTAATTTAGATAAATGGATTTTTCATGCAGAATTATCCGATTTGATTCAAATTTGGTATACCGGTTTATTCTGATAAGTCGCTTCTCTGATTAGATTTGGAGGTTCACTGGTTAAGTATAAAGGGGGGGAAATAGGGGAGCTAATCCCACCCCTTAATTTAGCTAAATGGGTTTTGCATGCAGAATTATCCGATATGGTATGCCGGTTTGTTCTGATAAGGCGCTTCAATGATTAGATTTGGAGGTTCATTGGTTAAGTATAAAGGTTAAAACGGGGGCTAATCCCCCCTTAATTTATTTTTCGAGGGGTATTATTCTTTAAAATAAGAGTATAATATACAATTAGTGTGAATAGCCTGTGAGCTCAATGCCATCAGTTTAACTGGGCACTTTTGTTTTATTTATTTACTTATTTTTCTCTATATTAATAAAAGAAAGATGTTTGTGTGTGTGCGTCTTGGCGATGGCTACACTGTTAAAAATTTGCAGCATTCTGGCAAGTCATTTGACCGTTTTTTCCGAAAACGGTTAAAATAACCGTAATTTAACACTATTCTGACCATATTATTGGCCATTTTATGGCCAGAATATAGTTAAATTATGGTTATGAAACCGTTTTTTCAAAAAACGGTCGAATGACCTGCCAGAATGCTGCAAAATTTTTAACAGTGTAGGATATCTAAAGCACGTAGAGGTCTGGAAATGTAATTCCTAATCGAGAATGGCCCCACCAGGAGTTGACAGGTTCCGCTCTCAAAGCTGGTAGACGGGATGTGCTATATTCGAACCCAATTGCACTCGTCGGCCTAATCGTTCGGGTTTTTTCGTGGTTTTCTTCGAACCCTGGATATCCTTATGTAAATACGGGGTTAGGTTCCCTTAGAAATACCTCTACGGAGGGCACTCCCCATTCGGGACTATATCCCTCGTGTAGATAATCGGCCGTCATAAACAACACCAACACCTAATAAAAAATGACAGGTCCTAACCTAATGCCTTTGGCACTCAGATTTTGGACTTTATTTTTTATTTTATTTTATTTCATTTATTTTCTTGTTGTTGTTGTTATTTTATACTGAACGGAAAACTTCACGTATTTTCCTGACTTTCCAGGTTCGTTGACGATTTAGAGTCACACATAACAACAATATAAATTTACTCTTTTAACGCAATATAGTAAGTTTTCTCCTCTTTTCAATAAAATTTATTCGCAATTTTCAATTATTCGCGATTTTTTCTTTTTTAAGTCCCACTTCCGCCGAAAAAGAAAACTTTTTTATTAACTTATTTCTATTCGATACCTTAGCCATCCAACGTTAAATTTTATATTTTTGTATGGAGGAAAAACCTTCGGAAATTCTTTAAATATATGTATATGTATATATATATATATATATATATGTGTATATATATTAGTAATTTATATTTGTACGAATTTTTTAAGACATTAAGAAAATGAGAAATTTCCGACCGCGGGAAAGGGGGTACAAGGAGGGAAATTTTCTGATTTGGTTTGCTACTGTAACTTTTCATCGCCAAATTTAGTTGTTATGATTACAATGTTATTTTAGTAGTGGGGTCTATTTTTAGAACAGTGCAATTCGTTTGTCGCTATGTGTTTCTGGTTTTTGTTAAATAATTCGTCATTTTCCAGCTTTTTATTAACCCTTTAGTGCGCAGCTTTGCATGTATGCAAACAACACTGTTTTGAATTTAATGGATTTTTTTTATTAGCATATGCCTAATGCACACCAGAAAATTAAAATAGCAATATTTGCTTTAATTGAAAAACAGACATTCCTTATTTAAATAAAGCGAAATTAACCATTGAAACTTTCTGTTGTGAAGTCAGATTCTCTGAACTACGTAATTTCTAGAACGTATTCTATTATCGGAATTAAAGGGTTAAAGGTTAATTGTTATAAAATAAAGAATTATACAAAATAAAGAATTTGGAGCCATACTTATTAAAGTATTTACTAATTTGCACTATTTTAGCGTAAAACAGCCACACGACAGTAGATTTTCTTTATATTGCAGATGTGCAACAGAAGAGAAGATTGACGTATTATATGAAAAATATGTCTCTGATTTTTTTTCATTATTTTTCCTGTGTTATAAACCTTTCAGAGTATCATATATAATTTTTTCAAAACAAAATAAAAAATCACGCAATTAAGGGTTAAATCATGGTTTAATGACTCGTTCGGTAAAGTGTCTGCACTGATCGAAAGTTCGGCGATTTACTGGCAATATTTCTAATTTTATTTTAAAGCTAAAGTTATAAGTACAATATACTTATTTCAATGAAATGGAAGCACAGTATTATATTAAAATGTACGCATAGTATATTTCAAATGAAAATCAAATTTCAAATTAATTTCTTAAAAAGACCAAAGGCCAATATAGTGAAAAAGATTCCACGCCAGGACACGAACCCGGGGCATCAGTATAGCGCACTGACACTATGTTTTTCACTAAGTTGGCCTTTGCGCCTTTTAAGCAATTAATTTGAAATTTGATTTTCATTTGAAATATTGTATGCAAGGCGAATGTTTCTTTCGGGAAAAATTTCCAAGTATTAAGACAGAACCATAGTATTTTTTTTTTCTTTTTGTCTTTTCGTCATACATGCTATGAAACTTTGTATAAAGGACTCGCGAAGAGTACCATCAACTATGCTAGCAACAACCTTATTATAATGACTACCTACATATCATTTCTTTTAAATGATTTTTTTATACATAAAACCAATTTCATTCTCGAAGTTTGATTATATGGAAAACATTCTGAATGTACTATGTAACATTTTCCTAAAATGTATCAAAATGTGGTGTCTACACCCTTTTTTAATTATTTCTGAAAATTGAATTGAAATTTCTATTGTAATTCATAAAAAATCTTACATCAGTGTGAACCAACTTTCTAAACACATTTTGAGTATGGCAAAAGAAAAAAAACAACAACAACAACAACAACAACAACAACAACAACTAAAATTTAATTTCTTGTAAATTTCATTTGAACATATACCTATATATATGTATGTGTGTGTGCGTGACGCTTAATTAGTTATTAATCTGACAATATGGTCTGACACATGTGGTGAATTTCCCCTTGCAGAACAAATAATTTCAGGACTCCCAAACATGGAACTATTAACCCATTAACCGCCAAAACTATTACGATAGAAATTTTTCAAATTTCTTGTTGAAAGTAGTTTCCCACCACAAATTCAGTAAGGTAAATTTCGCTTTACTAAAATAGCAAAATTCCTGCCAATAAATAAGACATTTTTTTAAATTCTAAAATAGTGGTGCCAATGTAATTAATTCATTGCATCAGCAATTATTTTGACTGTTGCGTGAACGCAACGTCAGCGGTTAATGGGTTAATAAAGAGGAAATGACATATTCTTTAAATAGGGAAGCTTCAACTGTAACCGCTTACCCAGAGGTTGATTACCGCCGGTGGAAACTTCCACCAGTAAATTTATATAGAAAATTTCTCCTTATTTAGATACCTTATTAATGCAAAACTTCAGTCATAAATAATGGCAGAAACAGACTTTCATTTTTACTGGTGACAGTTTACTTTGACGGAAGTCAGGCTCTGCGTTTTCGCCATATTGTGACAACCAGTGAAACAAACTGACTTTTTTACAGACCAACTGACACCAGTAAAAGCGAATAGAAAATTTTACCACATTTGTGAGAAAATATTTCCATGAATAAAACGCTTAAATAGGACGAAAATTTCTATTCAATTTTACTGGTGGGAAGTTTGCCCCTGTGGCAATCAGAAACTGTAGATCCTATTAAAAAAACAGCCGCGTGACAACCTCCTCAGTTACTTCACTTGCAACTGGTAGACAGTACACTATATGTCTCCTCCTCTTTATTCATAACTCCATTCTCCCAAATGGTCCGCGAACTGAATACCAATATTTTTTAATAGAAAATTTCATGGTAGGGTTCTACAACATTTCTGCAAGAATTAACCTTCAAAGGTGTTTTCTGCACAATTTTCAAGAAAAATCTAAAAAGAAAATCTCTCTAAGAAAATATTGGTATTCAGTTGGTGGACCATTTTGGAGCCCTGTAATTCCAAAACATTGGAGGATTTTTTTCAACAATTTAAATAATTCACAAATAATGAAATGCATACATATATTGTTTTAACACAATTTTTGAAAAATATTTCTAAAATGAAAACGCCCTAAAACTTATAAAATAATGTTGGAAATTGGACAACTACGCTTAATTTTTCACTTGGGAAATTTCTTTACCACAATATTATTACAGTAACATGCAATAAAATATCATTTCAGAAAATCTAATATCTATTTTTCTCCGAGGCTCTTTATAAGGAATTAACTCTCGATTAGAAGATTTAAATCATTTATTTGTGACTGCAAATCTATATTTATCCAGATTTATTTCTGGAACCCAGAATCTCAGTTAATCATATTAATCTTAAAGTAATACACACACGCTGTGAACGACAGCTAGAACACGCTGTGAACGACAGATTCTTTATATCAGGCGTAAATGTTTTGGACAGCCGAATCAATACCACTTGTTACTGCGGCAGTATGATTCTAAAAGTACTACTGAGATAAAGAAATAATTTGCGTTGCAGAAATAATAGTGTTTTTTATGAGTGAGCGGCGCTGCTAAATACTGTAAATACAAAAAAGAATTGATATATTCATTGGTAATAACAAAACCTTTTATTTCTCATGCTGTGTGTCATATATTTGAGGCTATGAAAATACTTGTATTAATATAAATACAATACAAACTCGGGATAAAACAAATAATTCTCTTTTATATTTTAATACATTATTGATAACTTTAATTCTTAATTGAAACATTTGAATTATTTTTAAAGGAAATGACTATAAATAAAACAAGTGATTCCGTTTCATTTTTTAATACATTATTGATAACTATAATTCTTAATTGAAACATTTGAATTATTTTTAAAGGAAATTACTATGGATAAAACAAACGATTCCGTTTTATTTTTTAATACAGAATTGATAACTATAAATCTTAATTGAAACATATAAATTGTTTTTAAAGGAAATGACTTAAAAATATTTTGCATTTTATCAATTATTTACAGGATTCTCTGGAAATAGCGCATATAAAAATTTCGCTAAATTCCATATATCTGTAATAATGAAATTCTCATTTTTATAGAAACAAAATATTCTTTTAAAAATTCAATTTTGACCATATTTATTATCTTCATAAAAATTTCTGTTCTCTTGAAATATAATTAGACTATACACTGAAACAAGTGGATCATTTTTCATTAACACGCAAATTAAAGTTCGAAAGCAATTCTGGCTCTACAATGGCGCAAATATTTTCCTAAAGTACAAGAACACTTTTGAATTTACTACTTTCCAAGTAAAACATGAAGATCTTTAAATACACCTCACCCTGTACGTCACCCTGAAATAGAATAAAGTGTAAAATTCTCACTCCTGTGACTGTCCCAAACCCCGAATAGAGAAATTTGGGATATCATTCAACCTTACTTCTTTTTTTATCTTTCAAATTTGACGCCATTTGTTTCTTATCAACTCTAAAGCTGTGTTTAACCCCTTGAGGGGCGGTGGGATATATTTTATCCCACCTACGATTAATGAAGATTTGCACCAGAAAAATTTTATTAAATTTTACTTTTCTAACTTTGGTGGAAAAAAGTCGTAAAATTGTTTTTCCCTAATTCGCAATAAATCTGTTTACAGATTCTGGTGTGAATTCCTCATTACAGAAACACAATACCTACCCCTCGAGGGGTTAACAAATTGTATGCGGGCAAGTTTTCGAAAATGAGCACTAAATGTACGTTCAAAAAAGCCACTGTAAATTAAAACCTGCTCACAACCAACAGGAAAGTATTCTTGGATTACACCTTCTTTTTTCGTCCGTACAAAATTTCCGGTACCAGTAATAATTTCTGTCCCCAACCCACAAAAACGTACTAGTACGTGTCCCGTATACAATGTGTTAATAAAGCTTTGTTTTACCTTCCTTCAACACTTTTCCAGGAAAAGTACTATTCTACAACCATTTGTGGCTTATTCACAAAAGGATGGGAGATTCAACAATGGGTACACTCTAAATAAAAAAAGAGTGACTATTCACTCCAGATGAGTGAATAGTCACTCTATCGCAGAGTCAAAATATGCCCAACCTCTTTAGAGTGACTATTCACTCTGAGCAAAAGTGAAATTTTTGACTCTCTGAAAGAGTGAATAGTCACTCCGGGGAAGTGAATATTCACTCTAAACAGGGGTAGATAATCGCTCTTTCGGAGGAGTGACTATTCACTCTTGCTAAAGGAGTGCGGTTTTCACCCCTGGTAGGAGTGAATAGTCACTCTTTCATAGAAGTGAATGGTCATTTTTTATGGAGTCAATTGTTTTTCTATTTTGCTTTTATGGGCATTTTAAAAGAATCACATCTTTTACAGCATGCAATGAAGCAAGCGTGGTAAAGATTAGAATAAAATACTTTATCAGCAATATTTATTTAATTCATAGTTTGTAACACTAATTGAACTTTTAAGGAAAAAATCAGTTAAAGTTACATATGAATTTAATTTAGATTACTGACAGTAATAAACTAATATATTTTATTCCAATTTTATCCTTTGTGTTTGCTTTTATTGCATACCCTATAAAAATATTACTTTTAAAGTTTTATAAATAACTTTTTAATAGGTGGATCTTATATGTTTATCAATGTTTGATGTCATTTAAATTTTGGTTTTAAATATAAAACCGCACTTTTTCCGTAAATTATTGCTATTTTTCCAAAGTCCTATTGTTCTAAAATATTTTTCATTTTTTTACATAAAACAATGCTTATAAACTTACATATTTTTTTTTAATGAATTCTAAGTATGATTTAAATATTAAGAATGTGTATTTTTTTCCGCTGTGATTTGCTTTTGTTTTATTTAATATGATCATGTAGTCTAAATTTTAAGTTCTCTGGAATATGTATATATATTTCTTTTAAACATATTCCTTAACTTAATCATGATTTCTAATTTTGGCCCATTATTGCTGAAAACAATACTTATTAATGAAACGACACGGTAAGTCATATTTAATTTAAATTCTTTATTTCCGTAGATATTGTATTTTGGGAATATGAGCAAAATAGATTTGATATGTTTTATAGGAAAAGATTGACCCAGTAAATAGAAAAAAATAAATATAAAAATAAACACATTACATTTATTTGTATCTGTATGAATTTTAATAAAAATAAAGTAAATGACTGCATATAAAAGTTCTTATTGTTTGAAAAACATTTTAATGTAAAAAAGTAGTTATTAATCTCTTTAAAAAAATATTCAGTCCTAAATTATGTAAGAAAATATGAACTTTTTAAAAAATATACTAAAGCTGTCTTATCGATAAACTTCAAAACAGGCATAAAAAACATTTTATTTCAATGCTTAAATATCATGTTTTATTTTTAGTGTCAAAAATTACGTGCATCAAAAACGTAGAAAATGCGTTTAAATTGAAGGAAATTTAATAACTGATGCAGAATGTCTATAATTATTTTTTTTTATATTACTCAGTCTCGAAATTTTAAAATCATAACCCGCAGAAAAATATTTAGATACAATTTTTAAAAAATAATATACAGTAAAACCTCCCTAAAACGACCACGTACTGTTCCAATAAAAATTGGTCTCTCCGAGAGGTGGTCTCTTAATGGAGGTCATGTTTAAATCTAGATTTTAATTGTTGAAAAATGGTAACAATGTTACTTAAATTTATTTTTCACACTAGGAAAAAATATAAAAATTTAAGTATCAAAATAAAAGTTAATTACATAAGTTAATTACTGCAGAGTTTAAAAAATGAACACATTGAGCTTTGCTTTAATTTTACAGTTTTATATTTTATAATTTTTATTTCCAAGTCCTTTCGAAGTTCAGTAAATAATTGCATTTTTTTTTTTTTTTTTTTTTTTTTGTGGACGGGAACAAATAATGACGATTTCATTACTTTATCTATTTCTTTGAGAGTTTTCCGACACAACAGGGCAGAGGAGTTTATTAACCGTCAGTCTTAATTTGTAATCAGGGTTAAATTCATTGCCTAAAAATGCACAAAGGGGTTTAAACACTTAAAAGTTACCGGGATTAAAAAAAAAAAAAATCTAAACTTAGTTTAGAAGTTTGATGAATAATGCACTCTCCGGAATTATTTTTTTAATAAAACCTTCTTCAAGCGACCAGGAAAAACAGAAAGTTTTTCATTTTCTTCAAAGAAATCGGTCTCTCATGGAGGGGGTTCAACTGGGATGGTCTCTGAATGGAGGTCAAATTAGTATCGAGCCTATGGGATTAAATTTCGTTCCATGAAAAAATCGTCGTTGAGGGAGGTGGTCGCCTAATAGAGTTGGTCGCACAGGGAGGTTTCACTGTACTAACCTTTTCGTAATATCATAAACATCAAATATCATATTTAAATCCGAAACAATAATAAATACTCTTAACTGTATATAATCCGAAATCAAAATTAAGCCCCCCCCCCCCCCAAAAAAAAAAAAATCTCATAGAACGGCAAATTAATGTTTTCGAATGTGTCTGCTACGATTGAGAAAATCTATTTTCACTTATGAGTCAGTCATCCTTTCAAACGAAAGAGATAAAACTTCTTTGTTTTGGTCGTTGGTAAAAGTTTTATAATTTGCAAACACAGCATTGAAAGGGAATAAAAAATATTTTCACTCATTTCTTTTTTTATTCACATTTCCCGAACTAATGAAGTTTGGATTATTTATTTTTTTTTGCTAAGCATTGTGCGCTTAGAGGTCTGCACTGGCCGAAATTTCCAAGGACCCGGCCCGACTCATAGAAAAAAAATTCGGCCCGGCCCGTAGAAAAAAAATTGGTCCGGCCCGGTAAAAAACTTTAAAGTTCTGCCTGAACCCGGCCCGGAAAAAAGTTAAAACCTCGGCCCGATCCCGGCCCGGCCCGACTGAATTTCAACAAAACATTGATTTTTTTTATTTATTTTGAAGTGTTAAAAATCTGGAAAACGCTATACAGTAAGATGGAATTGTATAGAAAAGAAAAAAAAATGCGTTATAGACAAGTTCTCTTCTTAGCGAGTGTAAATGTATTATATATTCTTTTCTTATGTATTAGTATATTAATTATATGCATGGATCAATACGTTAGTGAGTTTAAAACTGGGTTCAGTCATAGGCAGGTTCTTTTCACACGTTTTCCTATGTTTTAATTTAGCTATATTTTAATAAGCGCAGAAATCTAGTGTTCTTTAAAAATAATAAATTTTAATGTTTAAGGGTAGAATAATGACGATTTAAAAATGTATGCATTTTTTGCAAACATTTTTGGGCCAGACCTAATTTTACTAACCTTTGAATAGACCAGGCCACGCTGAGACAATGATTTTCGTACGGGCTGGGCCAAAATTAGGACTGAAAATTTTGGGTCGTGAAGACTCGGAATGAACCAGTCCCGGCTTTGTACAGAAAAAAAAGGTACGCTCGGCCCTAGCCTTCAGAAAAAGTGTGGCCCGGGACCGGCCCGAGTTCCGTGCGTGTAAATCGGCCCGAGCACGAGCCGGCCCATGCAGATCTCTAGTGCGTATTCCATTGTTAAAAGAATTATATATCAAACCGCTACATGAAGAAATATAACAGACAATCACTTTTGAACACTCTAACGATCAATCTTTTTCTATACAACATACAACTATTTAGTGCATAATCTTAACATATCTACACGAATAAATGGTTAAAATTAAATAAGACTTACCTTTATTTTATGCATTCCATTAAGAATAATTTTAATGATATCCTAATCTGTTAATCCTAAGATGGCGGACCAGACGAAAATGTGATCATTTTACTTATCTTACGAGGGTGCTGTCGCCTTTCTGTTCTGATTGGCTAATAAGCCTTGCATACATAAGCCACTTTTTCGGGAGTGACAACTTCACTCTCGGTAACGGAGTGAGATATTGCACTCCTTTCTAGAGAGTGGGAAATTCCACTCTTTAAGGAGTGTATTTTTACAAAATTCACTCCAAAAAGAGTGCAAAGGCCTGTCACTCTTTCAAAGAGTGAACTTTTCACTCCTCCCAGTTTTAGAGTGTAAGGAGATAAGAAGAGTAGACCGACTAGAAAGAGATGTTTTCTTCCTTCACGATATCCTACCGCTTCATTCTAAAGCTATTAAAGAGAAAAAACATCGCGTAACCACAAGGCACCGCGAGTTCAATGATACGTCTATTTTGACCTCAAAGCTATGTTTAAATCGCATTGTGCGAAAGCATGGAGCTATGAAGATTATAAAAGGGAACGACTCAATCTAGCATCATGGAGAGCGTTGAAGCCGAAAGACGAGTTCTTTCCCCCCTCTCCAGCGTCCGCCATGTTTGACTTTTACTGTAGTTGATATGCGCTGCGAGAAGAAACTGGCTCACAGCACAGCTCACCGTGGTCAAATATGGCGGAAGCAGGGGGGTAGGAACAGCTTCAAATGACGTCATTTATGTCGTCTCCTTTAATCTTCATGGCTCCATGTGCGAACGCGACCCCTTTTTCGCCTTCTTTAATATGGAGGGGGATCTTCTGTCGCGCTATCACGGGGCTGAGTCCCTCAGAAATTTGTCACCTCTCCTTTCTTTTGCCGATTTTGTGCTCTGACAGCACAGCCTTTGGAAAAGAAAGCCCAGAGAAATAATTTATGACTTAGCGCATAATTTGGAAATGTGCTGCGTTAGACACGAGTAGTGTTGCTAGATGTCCGGAATTACGTGGTATGTCCGATTTTCAGGGGCTGTACGACATGCCCTGTGTAACCACTTCACGAGACGCCAAAATTTCCAATTTTTCATGATGCACATGTTCTTTTAAACTTCTTTTAGTATCATGCTGTTCATCAGACTTAATCGATTGTAACTTAGTACAATAAAACCTGTGAAGACAGAACCTATATATAACGGAAACATTTTATAGTCCCTTTCAAAAGCATACCTTTGCAAATCTACCTGCCTGTCTAAAAATACAATTTCTGCAATTCCTAGATATTCTGTTTTACTGAACTTTGTTCGGTAAACCCTGTGAAAATGTAATCTGTCTATAACAGAATTCTGCTTTAAAAGTAAAAATTAAATTGTCCGTACGATAGGAATAGTATATAATTATACACTGACGTTTCGAGTAAACGTGTAATTTTTTGCAAAAAAATGTAACTTAAAAAAAATTCAGTAATAGATATTTAAATTTTTATTTTGAAATGTTTACTAAATGTAATTTGCAACTTCAAATTATTGGAGATTCATAAAACGTTCTTTTATGAATCTCCATAATGAATTTTGTTCTTCTACTTCTTATATCTATTTTGTGAAGTAAAAGAACAAAAAAAAGCAAAATTCTTTCTTAAAACATTTGGGTATTTTCCCTTATCTGTTTGCTTCCATTCCATAAGCGGAATAACTTTCTAACAAAATCATTTATCTTTCCAGTCACATTCACTTTGCCCTCTTTCATACTTTTTGGATGAATCTTTAACCTTTTCAGTCGAAAAAAAAAATCATAAAACTTTTTAAAAAGTAATATTTCATGGTGAAAAAGTGGGAGATAGAAAACATAAGTACGCGGCAAAGTATGCTTTATTTTATTCCTTCATTTTTCTTTCAAGCATTTGAGGCAAAGGGGATTTTTAAACGAAAATTCCATTCCCTTTCAACTTTCAGTTTTTTTTAGAAATTAGAAATGCTACATTCGAAGGAAACGTGTTACCACTAAACATACCGGCAATTTTACTCAAGTTTGTATAAGTGTATCTTCCACTTCAGATTTTTTATTTAAAACTGTTTAACTTATTTTTGTGTGATTTGTGTTTTATTTATTTTATGACGAAATTTCTAGTTCGAATCGAAATATTCTCATTTGGCACCGTTCAAATCCTCGGTTATTTAATGTTAAGTCCTTAATCGCTGCCATCAAAATACTCAAGCATAGCTGCCAACTTGTACGGATTTTTCATATCACTAAAATTTTATTGTAAATTTTAACTAATTGAATCACCGAAATTCAAGCAGTTTGAAAGTTTACATAAGTCAAACTTTTCTATTAAATTTTAGTGGTAAGAAAAATCCGTACAAGTTGGCTGCTATGCTCAAGGCCAAAGGACACGCGAAGCTAACGAGAAAGACAGGCTACCGCGGTGCATTCTACGTATCTTTTTTTACAGACCGCTGGAATCACGTGATGCTCGAATGCCATAGCTGCCAACTCTTCCGCTTTTTCAGACCACAAAAATTTAATAGAAATTTTTGCCTATTTTAATCAGCAGATTACGGCGATTTAAGAAGGTGAAATTTACTATTAAATTTTTGTGGTCTGAAAAGGCGTAAGATGTTGGCAGCTATGTCGAATGCATCAATGAAGGTGTGCGAAAAGAGCATTACGTCACTCTAGCGGTCTGTAAAAAATGACACGTGGGATGCACCGCGGTAGCCTGTCTTTTTCGTTAGCCTCGGAGGACACGAGTTTGACATCATCACTAATCGATCAACTTCGCACTAGTGTTGGAATTCACACCGGAAAATTTTAATAGCAATTTTCTTTTCTGTATTTGTGAAATATCTATTATCTTTTAAAACAGTAATAACTATTTAAACTTACTGGTGGGAATTCGGAATCCCTAAATAAAAATTCAGCCAGATGCGGAATAGCGGAATGCCACAGTGTTGCCGCATCTGGCTGATTTTTATTGGGGGATTCCAAATTCTCACCAGTAAGTTTAAATAGTCACTATTGTTTTATAAGATGATAGATATTCCACAAATAACATAAAAGAAAATTGCTATTTAAAATTTTCCAGTGTGACTTCCAACACTAGTGAGAAGCCGGAATTATTTCTTTAAAATGGAAATATTTCATTTCACACAACTTTTCCTGAATAGAAATTTGTCTTTTATTATCGCAGATTTTTTGTCATAAAAGAATTTCCTTCACAATTACTGGTATGGAAACAACAAACGCATTGGTAGATATACGTATATTGTTACCAGTGTTGCCAGATTGGGGACTTTTTTTATTTAGATTATTTGACTGTCACTACTTTTTTTAAATAGTATAATTTGCCTTATTTTTCAGAATTTTTAATCTGTTTTTAAATAAGCCGAATATTTCTATTTAAAAAAACCGGTGACAATCAACAATCTGGGGACAAAAAAGTCCCCAATATGGCAACACTGATTGTTACCCTGAGGCAACATTTTCTAATATGGGTTTAAAAACAGCCTATCTTGGATAAAAATTCATTAAACAATCTGTTCTAACCGGATACTATATTTTCTAATTATTTCATTTTTCATTCTAATACAACATGCATTGTTCAACTATATCCCTCAATCTATTGTTAAGAATTAATTTAGCTTTTGATAGAATATAAATCAATCGACAAACGAAATTGATTATCATCTCATGCTTGATAATACTGCTACTTTGATAGCAATGACATTTTACTTAAATTAAGTAAATTTAAGGCAAACTAATCAAATGTGCATCGCTTTACAATAGATTTGAATTCTTTAAAATGTTAGGCACTTTCCAGTTATACTAGTCTTTAAATATTGAAGCTAAAAAATACAATTAATTAAATATTTTTAATCTTTTGACATTTGTTATGAGACAAAAGATATATATTCCTAATATTTATTCCCCATATAGTCATATTTCTTTAAATGTTGATAACTTTATAGCTGTAACTTGGATCGAAGTAAGTTATCATTATTTTAAACCTGAAAATAATATCATTATTTTAAATCTGAAATTTCTTGATTGATTACTGCAGCATTAACTTAAAAATTACTGCTATCAATTAACATGCATAAGATAGTCATTAAAAGATTTATCTATGTTATAAAAAATAAACTTGTCCATCCGTAAATCTGACACAGTTTGCGAATGGCAACGGCTGAGGATTAAATTTCAGTTTTTTTTTTTTTTTTTTTAATTTTCGCTATTGCAATTTTTATAAACTTCTAAATATCGCACATTTCCAATTTTTACACCTTCGTATAGGGTAAAAATGTACTTTAAGATGCAATTTATTTGAAAAGTATATCGGTATTTATGCATTTACTGTGGTTTTTGAAATAATTTTCTTGTAGGAATTTTTTTAATCTATCTCCATCGCATGCTGCCTCCATTACGAAAGAATACAAACGCACTTGAAACAGTATAAATTTTCGGCATTTGTCTCCCTCTAATTTTCCATAATGAAATTAAAACTTGATTAATAAATAAATGAAACCTAAATTTAATGTATATGTAATCGAATAATTTAAATTTTTATACCGCCGAATAGGAAAATATACATTTTCAAATATAATTCGTTTGAAAACTGCGCATCAGTTTACTAATTGTTTATAGTTTTTAAAATGATTTTAAAATATGAATTATTTTTAAATCCATCTCTATCGCGTGCAGCCCGATTAAGAATGATTAAACCGCTTGCATTTTAAACAATATAAATAGTTCAGCATTTATTTCCGAATAATATTCCAAAACAAAATTAAAAAATCAACAACAAAGAAATAATATAATATAATATAAACAAAACACAAATGTAACTGTCATGCAATCGAACTATACGCTTAGCCCTCCCGCTGTGTAAATGTTTTATCAAAATTGCTTCACAAATTGTGTACTTAAGAATTTTTATTCTTTTGTCACCGGTTTTTCAAAACAAAAATTTTTGTCTAATTTAATCGGGAAAATGCTCCGATTAAATAAGGCAAAATTTATAATAAAAAAATAACTGGTAGGAATGATCAAGGAGGTTTAATTAGACGGAAAAATTCATCCCCGAGATTATCTCGGGTTCCGCAGCGAGAGGATTAAACCGCTAAAATTATCAGAATCCAAAAGGCTGCAGTAAGTAGAAAAATCTTTGACGATGTTTTCGGCTATAAACTTCTGCCATGGGGCTAATACGAAAGCATTGCTTTTAATGATATTTATTGCAAAATATTGAATAGATGATTGATATTTTTGATATAAAATGCTTTTTTGGTGTTTTTAATGGGCAAGCTAAAAAAATTACATGTAAAAAATCAATTAGAATTAGAAAAAAATGTGTTTTGCCTCTATTATCTGACCCAAGAAGCCCTGGTTAAATCCCCTAGTACAAATAATGGAGTTCTGAATAAAAAGTGGGAGACATATAGTGTAGAGTCTTCCAGTCGCGAGTAAAGTAACTGAGGAGGTTCTCACAAGATGGCGGCTGATTTTTTACATCGGATCAACAGTTTCTGATTACCGTCGGAGCGAACTTCCACCGGTAAATTTTAAATAGAAATTTTTACCTTATTTAAGATGCTTTAATCATGCAAAATTTCTCTCACAAACATGGTAAAAATTTCTATTCGTTTTTACTGGTGGATGTCAGTCAGAGTATTATAATCTCTTTCACTGATACTAACAGGAGGCTGTTTAGGTTGTCATAATATAGTCTGAATACCTTGAAGTAAACTTCCACCTGTAAAATTAAATATTTGTTTTTAGCCATAATTATGACTGAAATTCTGCATTAGTAAGACGTTTGAATAAGTAGAAAATTTCTATTCAAGTATACTGGTGGAAGTTAACCCCGGCAGTAGTGAGCCACTGTTGAAGTTTCGCCGTTTTGAGGATATGTCAAGTCCTCTTTATTCATAGCTCCATGAGTACAAATAAATGTAAAGTTACTTCTTTTATTCAATTCCTACAATTAGCTCACACTCTGGCTATACATGTATAGCTTGTTCAAATTTTCAATCGTTAATAAAATACTTATTATTCATCTAATCAAGTTCAAAAGAAATTTTTAAACTTGTAGTGGATGATACTTGATGTTAATCCAGTTTTTTTTTTCAAATATTAATTCATTAATTAAATTAAATTAATTAATTTTCAATAATCGAGAGAGCCCTCTTCTTGATCAAGGTATTTTAAGACCGAGAGAGCCCTCTTCTTGATTAAGGCATTTTAAGCGACACTCAAGAAGAAACAAGAATGGGAGAAAAAATTCTCTTACTGACCTAAGTAGGAATTGACTTAATTTTTTTTTTTATATTACTTGTTTGAATCCGTTCATAGTTGTTACTCTCACTTAAATCTTTTGGGTTACGATAACACTAGTTTTGGATATGATAAAAAAGTCATTGTAAATCGTCCGTGTGTGGAGAGATGAACTTAAAGGCATCAACGCGCGACAGTTAAAAAATAGATGTTAATTAAAAATTATATGTGTAGGGAAAAATAAAAAACGAAGTAAGTAAAAGCCTGTATTCTGCATTAGTTACGCTTCTCAAACTAATTTTCACTAAAAAATTGATGCCGAACTAAAACTACTTTCTTTTTACATTTTTACAGAATGCCAATGGACATTTTCAAGAAAATTGTTCATTTGGAGGGTAAATATAAATTTATGTGTAAAGCAATAAGCAATATATAATAATAATAATATAATATCGACAATAATAATAGTATAACAATAATAGATAAGCAATCTAATTCACCATGTATGTTAGTTTTGAATATAATTTACGAAAATGTATTTTGAAATTCTTTTTTCTGTTATAAGTACAATATCAGAAAAGTTCGCAAAAATTTGCTTATATGTAAAAATATAAATATCATAAAATTAAATCTTGTTTCAATTAAATAAAAATTAAAATTAAAATATTCTCTTAAAGTATAACACCATTATCTGAAAACTTATTTTTTAAATCTCTAAATTCGTATTAAGATTTTAATTTAATTGTTTCCTCTTTTATTTTCTACATTTTTAAATGTCTAACTGTATCAAAATTAAAATATTCAGCGTGATCGTCAATTTTTATATTCCTGTAATGTAGTACTAACTGCCTGCATACAGAATTAATTATGTAAAATTAAAAAATCTATATTCTAATAATATTATCGATTTACTATTTTATAGTTATATTATAATTATAATTAAATTACATTCTCTAAAACGGAAGTAAATATTTAATTAATTAGCTGTTATTTATCAGATTTGCTGCATGTGGATTATTGTTCAACGATCTTTTTTATTCAATCATACAAAAACGAATGTTACATTATACCTGTTGAAAAAGGATTTACTAATTGACTAAAAGTACCGTAATTTCCGGTGTATAGCCCGCGGATCAAACAATCGTTTTTCGACCCAGAAATTTTTATAAATAAAATGTAACTTTTTAGATCACGGTAAATATTGTTCTTCAAATACTGAATAAAATTTCTGGGACCAAACTGAATTGTTTGATCTGCGGGCTATACACCGGAAATTACGGTATACCTTTTCCTTGAAGGCAGGCTTCGTAACTTAATGAAAGCATAATTAAATCTTCTCATTCAATCGTGCTGTTATATGAGAAAAAATTGCATTAAGACAATGTAAATTGAAACATTTTAACGAAAAAATCCTACCAATTTTAGTTTGTAAACTCGGAGATAATTAAAATAGAAGTCGATGTTTATACCAGTGCATTTATATAATACTATCCAGTCAAAGATTGAATTACGTCGTAATCTTTATTCTCAATTTAATTTGTCACTTTTCATTTTTAACTATCATACATGTCAAATCGGTAGATAGTTCATTCTTTAAAAGCATTATTATTATCTTCGTTTGAAGCTTTCGTTTGCAATTTTTCCTTGGATAAAGAATATTTTTAATCTTATTAATATAACGGAGACGGGAGGATTAACTTCCCATTTAACCCTTTAGTGCGCAGCTTTGCATATATGTAAACAACAGTGTTTTGAATATAATAGATTTTTTTATTCGTATGTACCTAATTCATACAAGAAAATTAAAATAGCAATATTTACTTTAATTAATAACAGATATTCCGCATTTAAATAAAGCAAAATTAACCATTGAAACTTCCTGCTGTAAAATCAGATTCTCTGAACTACGTAATTTCTAGAACGTATTATATCATGGGAATTAAAGGTTTAAAGGTTAAGCTTTATAAAATAAATAATTATATAAAATAAAGTATTTGGAGAGATACTTATTAAAGTATTTACTATTTTGCAATATTTTAGCCTAAAACAGACACATGACAGTAGTTTTTACGTATATTGCAGATGTGTAACAGAAAAAAAGATTGCCGTATTATACGAAAAATGTATCTCTGATTTTTTTCATTATTTTTCCTGTGTAATAAACCTTTCTGAGAATCATATATAATTTTTTCGAAACAAAATAAAAAAATCACCCATTTAAGGGTTAACCCCTTCAAGGGCGGTGATTCATTTTTTGACCACCTTATTTTAATTCCTAAATGTCACATTGGCACCAGAATAATCGAATGGAAATTTTTTTATTATTAAGTACGTGAACAAAAGAAGAGTTTTTGCTTATTTCGAAATAAATTTGTTTGTAAATCTCGGTGTCTTTCACTCATATCAGTATTTTACGAATAGAAATGCCTTTCCCCTGAAAGGGTTAAGAAACATTTTCTAAACGTTGGATTTCGATTAAAAATCAGAATATCAGTGCACATTCTGGCGGATAACATATAAATAAATCAAACGTAGGGTCGTGGAAAAAAAGTAAACACCCCTTAATAACTCTGCAACAAATTATCGTCGAAGAAAGTTGCAGATACCAAACGATTGGAAATAAAGTCTTCTTTTAAATGATGTATATAAAATGTATATGTATCAATATATATATATACATTTTATACATATATATAAAATTTTATATATATTATATAATTATATATATATAAATTTTATGTATATAAAATATAAATCAAAACGAACCCAAACTTTGTTTTATTTCTTTTCAATAGCAATACCCAAGTTTGAAACCATAAAAAAATTTTACGTCCTTCAATTAGCCTAAAACCAAATTTTCATGAAATTCGTACGATTAGTGTCAGAGAAATTAATTATTTTAAAAGGAGCATATTTTAGGGGCTGTATCCAAATTGAAGTTCTGTACTCGATTGTTGAAATGCTACTGAATGACTATGTCACTTCTATTAATGTATAGTTTCTTGCCAATATGACCATTTCACTCGCTTAATATATTTCGACTATTACCAGCCCAAATATTTCAATAAAATTAGTAAAATATATATTTTTCCACGTTTTGCTTTTCTGCACATATAGACGGCCCCTTAAACCATTATTTTGAAGTTTTTTACTGATAATTTGAAAACAACTTGAAATAAAAATTTGAAATTGATAATTTCCATAAAGCAGGCATAATAAATATAAATTACAAAAAAACAAAAATTGTAGGTTGCAATTCATGTTTTATTCGAATATTAATTTCATAATTCATGTTATAAATATTTTTAAATTACAAATTCTTTGTATTTATGTTTAGGTTTTTTAGTATTATAACCACACACAAAATTATCCCATTAGGGTTATAATTTCAGGAGATATTAATAAAAATATGAAAATGTAATTTAACCTTAGAAGCTCTAAATTTTGAATATTTATAATTCAAAAACTTATCATTAAAATGACTGAAAATTTCGTTTCTAGGCGTAGTTTGAACCGAAGATTTAAAATATATTGTCAAAATTGGGTGCTGCCATTGAAAAAACAGAGTTTGGTCTGTTTTTGATTTGTAGAGGACCCCTAAGCAAATTTTATTTACATCATCTAAAAGTAGACGTTATTTCCAATCGATTGGTAATGGTAATTTTCTTCTGTTATAATTAATTGCAGAGGTAGGGGGTGTTTGCCTTTTTTATTTGTTTTCCACTACTGTACATAAAACCAGAAATGTTATTTAATAAATGAAGTTAAATAAATACGACACAGAATCAAATAACAAATTAAACAAAATTTCTGGTTATGGTTATAAATGTTTGATCCACACGTTATAAACTGCAACATGCGCCACCTATCTTACGCCGTTTTTACCCGACTGTCAAGAAGGGTTATGTGTTTAACGCGTATCTGAGTATGTGGATTTCTTTATACCTTCGAAACATCCCAACGGCTGAATGGATTTTTATGAATGATGTCTCTATCGATTCATTTTAACCATCCGTTGGTTATAGGCAAGGTTTTGTTTTTATATATTTTCAAAATTGGCGGCCATAAAATACAAAATGGCGGTAGAAACGAAAAAATTTTTTACACACCCTATTGAGTGCATGTCATTGGATAAATCTTTCAAAATGAAGACGATGTTTCATTGACTATTTTACAGTCAGAATCTCCGTTTAAGTATTACGCAACCTGGAAGTTGTGTAGGTAGGATCTCTAGCTTTATTTTAACTCTAACCTTTATAGACACCTATAGGCCTCATCAAAACAGTGTTTATAGATAGGAACTAACAATTAAACACAATTTAAAAGTCATAGGTAATATAAAAAATAGTTTCACATTGATGAGAAATAATTAATTAGTTCGCTTTTTACGCAGTCGGGTTTTTTGATTTTTTAAATTTAATTTAGTTATTATCAAAATAAAATCGAAATTTCGCCTATCTGTAATAATAAAGATAAATGTTTGTATGTCTGTCTGGCTCTGTGTGTGTGTGTCTGTGTGCTGTTTTCTGACGAGACCGTTGCATGTAGCGCAACAAGATTTGGCAATAAAGCAATTGTATGTCTGAATTTATGCATATCTGCCATTTTTTGGATTCTTTGTTTAGCTTTCTTTTTTCGGTTTTTTTTTTTCGATTTTCGCGGCGATTTTTTTCTTATAGGTAAAGAATTCGATCGCTTCGAATCGAATCTAAAAAAATCGCTTCGATTTTATTAGTCCAGCATAGTAAATTTTGTCTTCTTTTCAATAAAGTTCATTTGGAATTCATACAGCGATTTTTGAATGTATTTCACAACATTTTATGCGATTTTTAGAGGATTTTGCGTACCCCGGTATTTTTTTAACACTCGGGTAGGGGAAAGTCGGACAAAACCGGGACCCTACCGGGTTTTTTCTTATTATTATTCACTATGTGAACAAAACAGTTAAAATTTGCATTAAAACTATAAAGTGATTCCTTGTGAAGAAAAAAGTATTCATTCAATCGCGAACAATAGCAATTAAGATCATAAAAGCACATTTTTTAGAAGTGTGCAGTGTCCCGGTTTTGTCCGACCTGGTCGGACAAAACCGGGAACTGGAAATAATAATTAAAAACACATTGTAACTTTGCAATAATACTATTTATTAAAGAAAAACTTTCAGGATATGACATCTTTATACTTATAGAATTTGAATCTATATCAAATCTACATCAAATAACAATGATCTAAGTTATGCCTTAAGAGTTAAACATGTTTGGCACAAAAATCACAAGTGAAACTTTGATCTTGTTCTTCTGCGTTGCTGCACGCTTCATGTGCCCAACCTTTGCAGTGAAGGCACCGTATCCATCTCTCCTTGGGTTTAGATTGTTCATATAAACCTTTGCAAAAGATGCATCCTTCATCACTTTCATCCTTCTCCTCGTTTGATGTCAAGGGTCTTTTCTCCTTTGGCTTCTTCTTTTTCACCTCGGTTTTTTTTTCTCTCATCTTGAAAAGTTTTCGCTTTATGGCTAAGTCTTTCTTGTTTTTTCATCCTTTCTTTTTCTTCTAGTTCGATTTTTAATTTGTAGCTGGTTGAAGTAAGGATAGCTGTTTTCCCTCGACGCTTGTCTGATTTCCTGATGACCCTAGAGCCGGTTTGTATTGGAATAGGATTTATATCCTGTGGTGAGACTGAAAAAGGACGCTTGATACCTCTGCCCAGACCTTGAGAAGACGTAGACGGTTGCACAGGAGCCTGCAAGCCGACATCGTCATCTTGCACAGGAACTGGAGCCTTCGAAGTCGGCGTTGACGGCTTCTCTATAGACCCATTCCCTTTCTCAGGGTGAGGTTTATAGGTTGCTACAGACAGGTCTGCATCAGGATCTTGTTGTTGTTCAGGCAATACTTGACATTCAGCCAAAGGATTGTTTGCCACTTCCATGGGCCTCTCGGTTGTCTCAGCGGGAGTAAAGAGGATATCTGGGAATACGTCACCGTGAAACGGGTAGATCCCCGTCTTTTCAAACTCTTTTATAGCAGTTTGTGCAACTGCTGCCCTTAAATATGCAGATGTAAACAACTTTCCTATTTGGTAGATTGTAACAACACGACCAGGATGATTTATAAGCCACTTTCTTACTTCCTGTTCATAATAAGCACTAAGAGGAGCCATAAATGACACATCAAGTGGCTGTAGTCGGTGAGTCGTATGAGGAGGAAAACATAAGATGATCACGTTGTTTTCTCTAGCAGAATTGATCAACCGAATATTTTTTGCATGAGAAGCGTGTCCATCTAGGAGCAGCAGAACTGGCTTATCCTTTGAAGGATGAGAGAACTCTACAAATCTTTTAAACCAAACCAGAAACGTCTCATTACTAATCCACCCACTCTTATTGTATGCAGCGAACGATCCCGGAGGTGCATCGTCCATTAGAAGGGGGTTTGCCTTAACTCTCGGGAACACGAACATGGCGGGCATGAAATTGCCTGCAGCGTTCATACACTGCTACCATTTCCACTGTTACCAGGGCACCCCGTTCTGCAGAGGTCAAGCAGCCTACCTGCTTTTTTCCTCTTAGAGCCAATACTTTGGACGGTTTGTTGGGAACTGTCAAAATGCCAGTTTCATCAACATTGTATATATCACATGGTGAAAATTTGTATTTGTCGTAAGTGGACTGGAGAATAGTGAAAAACTTACCCACGGCAGTGCGGTTAAAGCCCTTTGCCCGTGCTAAGGACGTTTGTTCAGGGTTTCGCAACCTAAGTTGTGGATGTCTGGTCAAAAAACTGTAAAGCCTGCCATTTTTTTGGTTTTATTGAAATTATGAGAAATATCATTATTTTCAGCAAGCTGAAAAGCGAGTTCTCGAAGGTCGGACAGTGTTATGCCAAAGAGCCTTTCTTCTAGTGACAAAATATAGGCAACTAGTTCTTTCTCTTGGTCAGCAGTGAAAATTGGCTTAAATCTACCCAAACCTTTCTGTGCAGCAAGCTGTGGAGACAAATCATTCTGGCGGGCTTTCTTAACTCTGTCTTCTAAGGTAGTTTGAGGAACATTGTAGCAACCCGATTTTTGGACTCCATTGTACCATTCAACATTTCTTGGATGGCTGCAGCCATACTCTCTTCTGACCAGCTTTGCCGGTTTGTAATTCTCTTATACTTTTCTTTTCTAGGCATTGCATCACCTAAAAAAAAAAGACTGTAGATAAATCTTTTTAGGTCTAAGGGAAATATACAGAAACATAAAAATTTATTAACAATTTGTTAATAATGAGGTTCATATTGAGCCTCAGCAACTTTGAACATGGCGAGCTGCGTAAACGAACCCCTTGTCTAATACGAAAAAGTATACAATAAACTAGTCGGATGTGCCAATCCTAAAACTTTCGTCTATCTTATACATGTTAATGTATCAAAATTCGCTAGCACAATGCAAAAAATAAATGGTAATCTATCCCCATCGTGAGGATTCTAAAGATATGAAATTCAGTGCATTAATTCTTGAGATATGACTATCGCTAAAATCGATTAAATCTTGCAAAATGCAGCATAGTAGCACAATCTGTTGGTGGTTTACACCAAAATCAAATCAGCAACAACTTATGTCAATGTCTAACTGAATCTGAAGTTTTATGAAAATCCGTGCATTAGTTTTTGAGATAGAGTTATTGAGAAAATCGTGAAAAATGCAGCATAGCAGCACCACCTGTTGAGCGATATACACCAAAAACTAATCAACACTAGCTTATATCAAGATCTAACTGAATCTAAAGTGCTGTGAAATTCCGTTTTAGTTCTTGAGATAGAGCGCCCACAAAATTTTTGTCACATACAGACAGACAGTCAGATATTTTCTAAAACTATCAAATCGTGTTCAGAACCTTCTAAAACGTATAAATCCATCGAAAACCGGATGTCGAAATTTTTAACGAATCCAATACTTCCTTCTTCTAAAGATATAAGAAAGTAAAAATTATTTGTAGTATATCAGGTACAAATTATTTGATACATAGAAAATTAAACACTTAAAAACTACCATGAAATTAAACAAAAGGATAATTAATTTAATTAAGCCCCAACTCGATGATTTACTATTTTTTTTCAACTTAATTTGGAATATAAATGACTAAAAAACAGTTTTCTATATAACAACTTAATTTAAATAATACTTTTTGTATAGTTTTAAATATTTATAGATCGTACAACAATAACTAAACAAGTGAATTCCATTTCAATCACGCAAATAAATGAGTTGTCCAAAACCGGGAACTTCCCGGTTATGTCCGACTACCCGCATCCCGGCTTTGTCCGACCACGCCATTTTCATGAAATGTTACTCTAGCGTTGTTCAAACAACTCATAGACATCAATACAAAACGTTAAAATAACAAATAAATAATGGACTATCATATGTTTTACTTACCTAAACTAAATCCTTAGGCATTTAAGATTGGTAATGTAATATTACAGACGTCGAATTTTTAACTTTTTCACGTGAAACTTTAAAAAAATCACCACTGCGAAATGAGTTGTTTTACACGACTACTGTTTACTGGGTGTTGTCAAGCCACTCGCTTAGAAGTAATTCTAGAAGTTTCCAATAGATACCGCCACAAATCAAGCCATAAAACCTGGATCCCTGTTTTATCCACCTACCCAGTTTTGTCCAACTCTCCCCTACAGCATTTTAGCCAATATCGTAAATTTCCTCCTCTGCAGTTTTTGAATGTTCCGCGAAATTTTTACGGGATTTTTAGAGTTTTTCGCTTTTCGCGGCAATTTTTTGACATTCGGAGAGGAATCCTGTTTCAATCTTGCGGTCCAAAATAGTAAATTTTGTTCTCACAATTTTTTTCTTTTTCCCGAAACTTGTATGCGATTTTTAGCCTTCTGTGGTGATTTTTTGTCTTTTTTCCTGAAACGGAACGAATTTTTCAATAGAGTTTGCTACTGCTGCAATTACATTCATCTTGGAAGAATGCCAAATCGGTTCCTGTAAAAACATGAAGAACGACGCTAAAAATTTTAATTTAAGCTGGGTCGAATAAAAAATCGTTATATTTTAACCCTTTATGTACTGAATTATGAATTCATGAAAATTTTATCTGCTAAAGAATTTTTCGTGAATTTTTGAAACTAAATTAGAAGATTTACATAATCATTTAATTAATTTTAGAAGGATTTTAGAAGGATTGAAGTATTTAGAAGGATTAATTAAATTTGAATTTATAGGGATTTTGTGCAATATTTATAACCCTACTCAAATCTTTTATTTTAAATATTTTTCTTAGTATTTTGTAGAATTAGGAAATGTACAAATATAAGGTTTTTACAATAAAAATATAGAACTATTTGCGAATTGAAAAATTGCCTCCCCCCCCCCTTCTCCCAACGCCAAGAAAGCTGAAAAGGTGCAAAGGCAAAAGAAATCATCCTTTTAAAAATATTTTTGTTTCGTGTAACCAAATAATGCTTTCGGAACAAGATAAAGTAATGTATCTATAACTCATTCTAAACTGTTTTACAGCTAATCGATGTATTAAATGAATTTTATAACAAGTCATTTTAACAGTAGATAAAGGGTTAAGGTTGAGTTAATTCGACAGCAGAGCGGGTGTGGCCAGAACGAGTATATGCTGGCGATTCCCAAACTCCAATTTGTTTGGGAAAAACAACCAACGAAGCAGGCTAAGCTCCTCTTGTTTTGAAACAAAATGCATATTACGATAAATTTAATAAATGAAGTATTTATGGATCGCAGCTTCCCATATACTAATTGTTTAAACCACCCATGGCAAAGTTGGTCCATACATTTTAACCCTTAAATGCATAGTGATGCATATATGCATCACTTTTTATTTAACTTTTAATAAATTAATTAAATTCTTAGTATCCACTATATTTATATAGAAATATTAATCCTTTAAAAATTACAAAAATGTGCTACTAAATAAAGTTAAAAATCTATCTAAAAAGTTCTGGTGTCTAATCCTTAATATAGGAATAAAAAACACAATTCTGAAAGAATAATTCGTGCATTTAACCCTTTCCGGCACGGGACATTTTTGTTGTAAAATGATGAAATGATTACCTGACACCGGAATTTTAAAACGACTTTTTTAGAAATTAAAAACATGTTACTTTATCTATTCATTGCAAAAGCAAAGTTTTACTAAAATATTCTTGGTGCCGCTCGTAAGTTTGGAACTAAAATCAGGTATCCCGAACCGGGCACACTGTCCCGGAAGGGTTATGGGTTAAATCTTTATATATATTTAAAACCACAAACAAAATATCAAATTCCAGCACTCACCATATCTAAATTGAAACTCTACATCAAAAATATTAAAATAACCAACGTTAAAACCAAACTTTAAAACCAAATCAAGGAAAATATTTATAACAGCAAAGAAGAACAGGAGGCGAGCGGCATGGCTAACGACATGCTCTGCAGGGTTAAGTCAAACTTTACGCATGCTACGTCCCCCTTCACTCGCCGAGACCAAAAATGAAAAAAATTAAAAACCATGAAAAACTAAACAGATCCACAAAGTTCTCATTAGATCAATCAAAGCATTAAAACCACCATTCTCATCCATCACTGAGTTCAGTTCAGTTCCGTAACTGCTACTCTTAATAAATTCACTAGTTATTCTCCTGATGAAATTGCGAGGATAACCCTGCTTGAATCCATGACGACACCACTCTAAAATGTCATTAATCATATCCTTAACTCTAGTACTCAGTCTTTCGATTCGAATTAAGCCATTTCTTAGGACATTTCTTTTAACCGATACATGAACATTGGAATCAAAATATATCAACTTTAATGTATTAAAATCGAAATCATTTCACTTGTCAAATAACTTAGATATCAAGTTTTCACTTTCTATGTTTAGGGTCACATCTAGAAAATTAATATTTTTACAAATCTGGGAGGAGGGTTCCAGTTTCAGAGACGTAGGATAATATGTAAAATCAATGTTTTCAATATCATTATTTAATTTGATTATCAAAACATCATCTATATATCTGTAGGCTAATGTGTTACTGTTTAAATTATTACTTCTTTCATATATATGTAAGTAGAATTCTGCTAAAATGGAACTGCAACTCCCCCCCCCCCCCCCAATTGGAATACCCCGAATCTGTTTAAATATTGTATTTCCTTCGTAGAGGTAGTTTTCTTGAACTACCAACTGAAATAAATTCATGAAAAAATCATTATGAACATCCAAAGTACTATTTATATTATAAAAATCTACTATTTTTTCTTTTAAATCTGTCAAATCAATTGTGTTATAGAGATCTGTAAAATCGTAAGCGTATAAATCTGTAATATTTTTTAATTTTTTCAGATTATCTAATAGTGTATAGCTATTTTTGATAATAAAAGTCGTCTCTCTCCCCATCACTCCGTCAAACACTCCTCCAATACCCCCAGCAATGCCTTGCTAGCAACACCAATATATGATCCAAAACCACAAGTCACACTTCTGAATTTGATAGGGGTTTTATGGAATTTAGGCACTAATATGAGATAAGGGAAACTTTGACTCATTTGTTTCAGTTTAACTTTTTTATAGACGGCTTTAATCCTATTTTCTATTACTGCAGCTTTCGAATTTCAAGGTAAATAATTATTTTTATTATTGTAGCAATCATTCAAAAGTTTACCGTAAAGTACCTTACATATCAGAGCGTAACTTGTATTTGCTTTATCCACATAGGTGATTATAAAAATTTTCTTAATTTCTTTAATTGAATGTGTAAGTTTGTTGTATTGCTCCTTATTAACTCCGTCAAGATAAAATTCTCGTTTAAAATCTCTTAATATATAGTACTTCCACTCGTCAAAAACACTGGAAGGCAAATTGTATCTATGCATTAGTTTATTTATAAATATATCTATGTTGATTGTAAAATGTTTAATTGCAACACTTTTAGTTACAATACGTTTCACACGATATTTTATTCCGTACTCCATTAACCTCCTCAACTCCTCATCCTTTACTATCTTTAGATCTCCAGTAATAACATGTTCATAATACTTGTCTATATAATTAACAAATTCATATATATATATATATAGTTAAAATTAAAATAAAAACTATCATAACATTTCAGCGGACACGCTTGAATTTTTTTTACGAGCAGACGTATGACGAATTCTTTGCACACAGTAATTTCACCATTACAAATTTAAAATATTTCATGACAGACATCTTAGAAAAGCAATTATGCATATTAGTACTAAAAATTGAATTGAAATTTCGGTGCCATTTGTGAGAACTGCGACCTCGTTACCATTTATAAAATCTTTTCAACTGGAATTAGATTCTTGCATCGGGTCGGGTACACCGATTTTACTCTCACAATCCTGACCCGCTGATCAAGTCGAGTCGGATTAACTTTACTTCTTTTTTATGTTGTTGTTACTGTTGTGGGTCGGGTCGACTTCATTGTTCCGTTTTCGGGTTAGTTTTTGTTCGGGACTGGACTCTTGAGGTTTCGATTCGGGTTGACCAATTTTTTCAAAGGAAAGTCTACAATGTTTTTTCAGATAAATAAAGCTAGATATTTGAACATTCATGAATATATATACATACATGTGTGTGTGTTCATTTTTGAACATAAGATATAAAATTGATATTTGAGATATAATTGCAGATTGTTTTCCCAGATTTCTATTAAAATGTGTATTAATTTTCTTTCAATACGTGTTCGGGTTGAAGTGGGATTCAGCGGGAGGGATGTTGTTCACACCGGGATCGTGACAGGTGTCGGGTTGACGAAATGTTTTGTCTGGTTTCGATGTGGTATAACATGACCCATGCAGGCGTCTATTTAGGATTCGCTTTTCGCTGCATATTTCCATGATTCTTCTGATAGGTGGCACTGACAACCACTGACAGCAAATGCTTTAATAACCAATAAAAATTCCCGTAAATAAATCAGTTACAGTCACCGGATAATAACAACAAAACAAAAATACACAAAGTTAAACACGAAAAGGAATCAAACAATTTTCAACTAGTACTAGAAGTGGATATTCAAACATCAAATAACTTAATGAATATGGGCTTCATCAATGTGGGAATACGTCAGTCTAGAGTTTCCACCTACAGGCCTATCATAAGGTGTGCAAATTGCTAACTCGATGGCCACAGCAAAGCCTACTGCCGACGAAAATCAATTTGTGCTTACTGCTCGATGGGTCACCCAACGGACAGATGTCCAAACAACAAACAAATAGAATAGTCATTGGACCATGGAACTATGAATAAAGAAGAATTCACATATCTTCGAAATGGTGAAGCTTCAACTGTAACCGATTTTGCAGTTGCTCATTCCAGCCGAGGTAAACTTCCACCAGTAACTTTGGATAGAAGTTTTCTCTTTATTAAAACGCCTTATTAATGCTGAATTTCAGTCATAATTATGGCCGAAAAAAGATATTTACTTTTACTGGTGGAAGATTACTTCGGCGGCAGTCAGGCCCTGCGTATCCGCCATATTGTGGCAACCTATACAAACTTCTGTTAGTGTCAGTGTAACAGATTATAATACTCGAGCTAACTTCCACCAGTAAAAACAAATAGAAATTTTGACCATATCTGTGAGAGGAATGTTGCGCGAATAAACCACTAAAATAAGGCAAATTTTTCTATTAAAAATTTACTAGTGGAAGTTTGCTTCGGCCGTAATCAGAAACTGTTGATCCGATGTAAAATATTAGCCATCATCTTGTGACAACCTCTTCAGTTACTTCTCTCGCAACTAGTACTCTTTATACTAAATGTCCCCTAATCTTTATTCATAACTCCATTCATTCGACATATCATGCACGTCATTCGTTCTTTACCACCTGTTCTGGTGTTGTTGTTGTTTTGATAGTTGGGATATGTCAATCGTCGATAAAACAGTTTCATTGCCTACAAAATTTCCTGAATACAAAGCCTTAATGCACAAGTCATATAGCTGATGATGCTGTCTTGGTGACATCAAAGTTTCGGGGTGGGGTTGGTGGGGGTTGGATCATATTTGTCGTAAAATTTGTCGCGACAGCGTGCTCTCTGGAAAGAAAAAAATAATTAAAAAATATAGCAATAAGTTATAGAAAATCGCGTTATTTCTAAACTAAAATGGACGATAGATTGCAGTATTAATATGTAGAAGTTTTTTAGACGTTTAAATATGTAAATGTCAGAGTAAACGAAAATGGATGAAGCATGCCGACACACTGACAAGCCGCAACTGCTCCAAAAAGTTTTATAATAGATTATGTGAATATTAAATTTATACGAAAACGACCAAATTTAAATAGAAGATTTATTTAAAAATGCTATTTTTTTAATTTAAAAAATAATCAAAATTTGAGTATGAAACCATAATTATTTATAAACCTTTACTTAAAAAAACAGAGCAGTATATAGATATTTGCGATACAAGCCGATAACGTTAACCCTTTCAGGGGTAAAGCACTTCCATTGCTAAAATGTTGAAATGAATGTATAACACCGGAATTTACGAACAAATTTATTTGTACAAAAAAAAAAAAAAAAAAAACTAAATTTCACATACATATAACAAACGGAAAATTTTATATCGAAAATTCTGGTGCCAATGTGGCAATTAAAATTATGTTGTTTCATGTAACTACCACCGCTCTTGAAATGGTTAAACGGAAATGTATAAGTTCCATACCAATAAAATAAATTTAAAAATATGGAGGAAGTATGAATACACGAACTGTATACTATCTGGTGAGGCATACTTGCCAACATTCAACTAAACTTCCGTAAAATTTGAGTTAAGCTGACCCAGGTTGTACGCGTTACTAACTAGAAAATTTATTTGCTGTATCATTATATATTTAAAATCATGTTTCTCTATGAAATATATTTGAATTAATTTCTTTAGTAATTTCTGGTTCGAAACGGGTTTAACCTGGGTCAATTTAACTCCCATTTTACGGAAGTTTAAGGGAAAGTTGGCAAGTATGGTAAGGGGTAGTAATGGTAAATGCGGAGAGGTGATACAGAAAGAGGTGCGTTTACGTTTTTATGGATTAAAAATTAGAGTATCCTAATCCAGGGACAAAGAGTTAAAGTTGAAAATTTTATGAATGATCAGAATTTTATGTGGAGTGATGTCTGGTTAATTTATGTTGTCTGCAACGATGAAACGTCGCATCAGTTAATACAAATCCACGTTTTCATAAATATGACTAAATTAGTGACTATAATTATGACGAGGATTTACTAGTGGGTGTGAATGAAAAATATCAAGGCTTAAATTCATAGAACTATTAACAAAGAGGAACTGACATATCCTTAAAATAGTGAAGCATCAACTGTAACCGCTTTCGCAAGGGCTGATTACCTTCGATTGAAACTTCCAACACTAAATTTATATACAGGGTGTTCCGTTAAAGGGGTCCAATATTAATAGGGGTAATAGAGGAGATCACACGGAGCATAAATCAGTATATAATGCCTGGCCGGATCTCAATAATTTTCAAGTTACAGCAAATAGAATGAAAAATCGGAAATTTGTAAAAAAACCCTCATTGCTAAACTATCGATAACGCTACATAAAAACGAAGCACATATTTAGAAAGAGCAGAAAAATCCTACGAAATGACATAAGTTGTTTTAGAATATTGAGAATTAATGGCGAGTTACAAGCTCTGAAACAGTGAAAAAATACAAAATCAAATATTTAGCAAAATAGTTAATCGTTAATTCCAAAAATGCAACTCTACCTACATCAAGGAAAATGTTATAAAATTTGGTCCATTCCGAAAGCTTTCGAAGAAGCTGACAATAAACCATATCAGTTTAATTGTATGGGAGAAATCAAGCAGTTCCCTAGTTACAACTCTGTACTGTTGCACGCTCGGAAAGGGCGAAACTCCGCCCATGACGATTGTAAACACCCCGTTTTAATATCTTTCAATTATACATTTCTGATCAACCTCTATCAATACCCTTTCATTATTCAGTCTGGTCAAGTGAATGACATATTGTGCAGCTCTCGCCTTGTCTTAAAGCAAACTCCGTGACTGCTGCGTTTCCTCCATGAACTTTCAGGATGATGAAGAAGAAGTACTTTTTATGCAAATTTTCTATGTGTATAGGAAGAAAAGTGTAATAAAACTGCAGTCATCAGTGGGCGTTATGTTAAAGGGAGGCTGTTGTAAGTGGAATTGTAGTAAGTTGATGTATAATAATTATGCCGGAATACTCTAACGAAGAATATGCGGACATGCATCTGATGTACGGGCAAGCTCATGGAAATGCATGTCTAGCACAGCGCATGTACCGTGAGCAATTTCCAAGGAGACGTTGCCCAAGTTTGAAACTCTTCATAAAAATCGATAGACGATTACGGGAGACTGGATCGTTTAATACAGCAAGCATTGATGCAGGGAAACATCGACATATACGAACACCTGCAATGGAAGAAGATGTACTGAATATTTTTAAAGATAACCCCTCCACGAGTACACGAGCTGCTGCGTCTGAAGTCGGTGTTTCTCACCAAAGTGTGTGGCGTGTTCTGCGTGCAGAAAACATGCACCCCTTTCATGTGCAGCGGGTACAACTGTTATCAGTAACAGATTGTGCTCAGCGGACAGAATTCGTACGCTGGTTGCTTAATGTAACAGAAAATAATCCACAATTTCTGGAAAATATTTTATTTACTGATGAAGCAACATTTACGAGAGAGGGCATGGTAAACACGCACAATATGCACACATGGTCATATACAAATCCGCACACTGTTTTCCCGTCGAACGCACAACAAAAGTTCAGTGTGAACATATGGGCAGGTGTCCTCGGCGATTATCTCATAGGACCATATTTACTCCCAGATGTACTCAATGGCAGTACGTACTTGGTTTTCCTACGGGATATCTTACCGCAGTTACTGCAAAATGTGCCAGCAACATTGCGCCACAATATGTGGTTTATGCACGATGGCGCACCGGCACATTTTTTCATAGGTGTTCGCAATCACCTCAATTCAACATATCCTGGGAAATGGATTGGACGCAGTGGACCTGTTGCTTGGCCTGCACGCTCTCCAGACCTCAATCCGTTAGACTTTTTTGTTTGGGGACACCTTAAATCGCTGGTGTATGAAACGCCTGTGGATACACCGGAGGATTTACTAGCGCGAATCGTTGTCGCTGCAGGAGACATTACCAACTCCGTCGGAGTTTTTCGGCGTGTTCGCCAATCTTTACGACGTCGCTGTCGGCTGTGCGATTCTGTTAATGGGCGCAACTTCGAACACCTATTATAATAATGTCCGTTCGTCTGCCTTCCGACATTGAACTGTGCAGCGCAGGCCAGAAGACTATGCTTCACATATGTCATAAAGTACGTGGAATGTAATTCTTTATTTGTCATTTTTCTTTTATTTTCAACACTTTTTGGCACAGTATTTTGTAAGTCACAGACTGTGGTGTACTCAAATTGTAAATTACAAAGTTTGTATGAATTAATTTAAAATTTAGTGTCTTTTTTAAATTTATAATTAATAAAATTATTATGCTATTTGTTATTATTATTTCCTATCATAAATTATGATGCACATGTACATACAATAATTGTCCATGTAAAACATGTACTGAAACTTCTTGCATAGTTACAAATCGCAATATTTTTAATTATTTCCGAATTTTCACCACCAGTTTAATTTTAAAGAATTTAACTTAAGCTTTATATCAATAAAAGACCACTATAAAATGTAGACTATTATTGTAAAGTTATTTTGGTTCATTCAACTCTTGAATAATTAAAAATGTTGCATCTCAGAAGAAGCATGATCGAAAATGTATAGTTGAGAGTAATTAAAAAGGCGGTGTTTCCAATCGTGATGGGCGGAGTTTAACCTTTGCTAGTGTCAAAGAAAGCGGAGTTGTAACTAAGAAACTGATTAATTTCTCTCACACAATTAAACCGATATGGTTCATTGTAAGCTTTTTCGAAAGTTTTTGGAATGGACCAAATTTTACTACATTTTTCTTGTTGTAGCTAGAGTTGTCTTTTTGGAATTAACGATTAACTATTTTGATGTATATTGGATTTCGTACTTTTTTCACTGTTTCAGGGCTTGTAACTCGTCAATAAATATTGCTATTTTAATACAATTGATGTCAATTTGTAGGTTTTTTTCTGCTCTTTCTAAATATGTGCTTCGTTTTTATGTAGCATTATCGATAGTTTAGAAATGAGGGTTCTTTTACAATTTTCCGAATTCTCATTCTATTTGCTGTAACTTGAAAACTATTGAGATCCGACCAGGCTTTATATACTGATTTATGCTCCATGTGATCTGCTCTATTACCCCTGTTAATATTGGACCCCTACAATGGAACACCCTGTAGACATTTTCTGCCTATTTAAAAGCTTTACTAATGCAAAATTTCAGTCATAAATAATGCCAGAAACAGATTTGCATTTTTACTGGTGTAAGTTTACTTTTGCGGTAGTCAGGACCTATGTTTCCGCCATATTGGGACAACCGGTGAACTGTTTTATCAGACAAACTGACACCAGTAAAAATAAATAGAAGTTTTTACCATACTAGGGGGCTCGGCCCCCTACGAGCTACGCTCGCCAACCCCCGTCCAGACACCGCAGACTCTAAATGCACGCTAATGTGATCGGCTTTAAAAAGATTTCGAAAGATTGAATTATAATTTAAAAAACAGTGGCGCTCTCTCTATAAACAGATTTCTATTCGTTTCTCTTTGATTGGGGAAATTTTAACGCCAAATCCGCTGCGGTACTACTTGATTATCCAGTCGACTAATTTCGCCAAATTATATAAATCGCCAAACCACTCGCCAAATTATACAAATTGACATAATTTTTATTTTAAACAACGAAAGAACAAATAAATTAGTACAACATTAATAAAAATACAAATAAAACGTCGAAATAAAAATAACTTGATGACGTAGACACGTGTAACAACATTTCAAAATAAGCTAGTATAAAAGGAATTAAGTAAACAGAATCTTTGTCTCCCGGTATTTTTTAACAAAGCGAAAAGAAAGTTCTTTTAAATGAGACATTTTAAATTAATCGTTTTTAATCTGACGTAATTTTGACCAAATTGTTCTTTCTCTTTTTAATATTCACGTGAAAATGCTTGTGTTAGAACTGAAATATTATTTGCGCTTTCCTAAGAAAAATAGTTTAAAAGTATCCACTCAAAATATCAAATAAATGTCTAGCGCAATTTCTAAATTTAAACCGTTTTGCAATATTATTTTGTGTTCGTTTTATGTAATAACTGTAATGTGACGTAAATATGACGTAATTTCTCCTATTTAAGACTTCTAATGCATGTTAATAAATTTATTATTTTACAAATTCCTTTCTCTCTTAAAATTCACGTGTAATTATTGTTTTTATGACGTAATTTTTGATAAGTTCCTGCTTTTTGTACATAATTATTTAATTCTAATTCCAATGTTTTTTCCTGTTTATAATAGTCACGTGTAAATAAATTTTTAATTTATTACACGTATAAATATTTTTTTTTCTTTTAAGCAAACATTATTGTTTCCGCTGTTTATACAGTTGGCAACAGTTTAAATTAATATCATTTTCTAAAATCTGTAAAAAATATCTCAAGAAATGCTGAAAATTTGAATTTAAAATAGAAATAAAACCTCAAAAAATGAGTCAAAATAAAAAAATTAATGCAATCTGCACTCCGACAAATTCTAACGCATAAAATGATCTAAAAATGATTACACTGCCATGTATAGTTTTTGCTGCTATAAAACTTTTTTAGTGAAACGATTTTGTCCAACTTTAGCATTAAATATCTCTTAAAATAATTCTTCGATTTGAAAACTATCTGCATCAGCGTGTTTATCAAACATTTCTGTATAAAACCACTGATTTTCATATTTTTGTATGCATTATTTTTCTTAATATTAACGAAGAAAGACCCCCGGTCACAAAAAATTCAAAACCGGCGGCGGCGGCGGTGACAGCGGTAGTTACTTTTTTTTAGAATAGAGAGATTTGTGAGAAAATATTTCCATGAATAAGACGCTTATATAAAACAAAATTTTGTTAAATTTTACTGGTGGGAAGTTTGCCCCGACGCTATTCAGAAACGGTAGATCCGATTTTTAAAAAATGCAGCCGCCATCTTGTGACAACATCCCCAGTTACTTCACTCGCAACTCGTACATAGTACACTATATGTCTACTCCTCTTTATTCATAACTCCATTCTCAAATTTATATACTGAAGTTAAGAGCTAATTTCAATATGCGCAAGTGCTAGGCTAGGTGCTAAAGTTTATGGAGCTGTTATTTATAGAAGATATTATGTTAAACTGATACTTGCAAGTTTTGTCATTTTGAGTGAAAAATAGCAGTTATAAAGAAGTTATCTATACCAAGATTAGAGTTAATGAGCCTAGTATTTGAAGGACTATTTAATTAATAAAAACTTCTACCTATCTCATTTTGAATATATTTGCAATTTACATTGCATACTTATTTAAAACAGGTAAAAAACAAGTTGGAAATTGTACGTCAAACTTGGCAAATGAGGTGCGTTCGCACTATAACTAGTTTTATAAATATTTAGATCTGGCTGCAATAGCTTTTCTACTCTTATGCAAAAATATATGAATACAAAATTTATTACGGTTATATATATTAAATTCAGTAATACGGAAATAATATGACTCCATCATTGCAACGTTACACTAAAACGTAATGAGGGCTCCCACTGGTCCTTTTTTTTAAGATCAGTAACTTTTTAGAAAGAAATTCGTGGTAGGTTTCTGCAACAATTGCAAGAAAAATGGTCTTCCTGGTATTTTCTACGAAATTTATAAGGAAAATTTTTCTTTAAATAAAAGTGGTGTTCAAAAAACGGACCGAGTGGCAGCCCTGCGTAATCACCATGGTAACCTAGAATCATTACCTATCATGGGATATCATTGAATTAATTACGTATGATAGGATTTAATAGAATGAAGAAAGGTTTTATTAATATCTTTTTAAGTTTTGATTTGATTTTCATAAAATTTGAAATGACTCGTTAAAATTCTGCAACGATTATATATATATAGATATATATATATATATTTTTTAAATTTCAAACCATTCGGTTGGGTATTTTTGCGCTGTTATATGCGGACAGACGGACGGACCAGACGAAGACTATAGGTGCTACGTATTTATATAATAACGAACGCAACTAATAAAGCGCGTTTCAATCTTTTGGGGACACCCTGTATGGTTAAAAAACAAGAAACATGTACAAAAAATTCATAAAATTATTTATTCTAACCAACCAAAGTAGTTACCTTATTGTCAAATTACAAATCCCCATAACAAATACACTTGAAAAATTATTCCTTGGAATAGATAAATAATGCATGATATAAGTAAAGAACCATTTATTACATCCTTCTGTGCAGCTAACTTAAAACCATTTATCAGTGTCTAACTGGTATTAAAACTTATTCATTGTCTAAGAAGGTTAATTTAAAATTCGATTTTTTCATATAATTTATCATTTAAAGGTATGTTTAAGCGGCGGATTGTATTTAATTATCTTCTCCAAAGGTTGTTCATTTGTCATCATTACCTTTTACATCTTCGTTGTTTTTTTTTTGTTTTTGTTTTTTCTCAAAAGTATTATAAATCTCTCTGTTAAACATTTTTCGTAAAGTTTTAATTCATTTGTAAATATTATAAAATATTATGAGATGATATATATTTACGAATATATGCATATATTTAATGAATGCATATATACACGTATTATTGTTCATATACTTCAGTGAGTAAGTTGAAATAATTACGGTTATAATTTATTTTAATTAGTAAATCTCCGCATACATTCTAATGAAAATACGTTTGTGGGGGATCCTTAAAGGAAATAAAAAATTTCTGGGATGCGCACAGAGTTATTCTTATCCGGAATAGACCCCGGACCGTCAGTATGACATGATATACCGAGACTCATGGAGCAGAGAAGCGCCTTTATTTAACCCTTTCAGGAGCAAAGTATTTCTTTTGCAAAAATTCTGAAACGACGGATTCATACCAGGATTTAGAAACAAATCTATTTGAAAAGTAAAAGCTTTTCTTCATGTACGGTATAGATGCAAAATTTTGTTTCAAAATTCTCGTGTTAATATGGCTTTTGGGAATTAAGTGGGATATATTATATCCCAACGCCCTTCAAAGGGTTAAACAACATGCAGTTTCCATAGAATAGCAAGCGATCGCATAGTTTGTTTCAGCTGGTGTTAATTTTTACCTTTGTGATAGTAACAGAAGGAACGAAGGATTGAGATATTCTGATCTGAGATAAAAATCGCGTTATTTCTAAACTAAAATGGACGATATTTATTTGTTGCATTATTAATATGTATTGTTCCTTGTTAGAAAATTAAATTTATAAATGTCAGAGAAAGCGAAAATGGTCAAGTCTTATTAGATGTAAATTTCAAACTGCGCGAAAAATGTCCGAACCAGGATTCGAACCAGGGACCTCCTGACTGAAGCCGCCAGTGCTCTGCCATCTGAGCTATCCCGGACGAATCTGGTGAAACTTTCTCACCCAGCAAACCTTAATGATTATAGCATCTGGTCTGAAACCTGGTTCAGTTCAACAGAATGAATCTCAGGTAAAGGAGCTCCAGAAATCGCTGTATACGAAATTACACTAGATTAATTTTAACACAATTATTCTAATTGGTAAAAGAATCATATTAGATGTAAATTACCAATTAGAATAATTGTGTTAAAATTAATCTAGTGTAATTTCGTATCCAGCGATTTCTGGAGTTCCTTTACCTGAAATTTATTCTGTTGAGCTGAACCAGGTTTCAGACCAAATGCTATAATCATTAAGGTTTGCTGGGTGAGAAAGTTCCACCAGATTCGTCAGGGATAGCTCAGATTGCAGAGCACTTGCGGCTTCAGCCAGAAGGTCCCTGGTTCGAATCCTGGTCCGGACATTTTTCGCCCAGTTGGAAATTTACATCTAATATTATTTACCAATTAGAATAATTGTTTTAAAATTAATCTAGTGTGGATCAAGTCTGCCGACCCCCTGACGAGCAGCAACTGCTCCAAGAAATTTTAATAATAAAATATCTGAAAATTAAATTAGCACACAATGAGCAAATTTAAATAGAAGATTTATCTTAAAATGATATTTCTTTAATTTAAAAAATAATCAAAATTTGAGTGTGAAAGCATAATGATTTATAAACCTTTAGTCAAAAAACAGAACCGTGTTTAGATATTTGCGATACAAGCCAATTAAGGTAAATGGAAATGAATAAGTTTCATACCAATAAAATAATTTTAAAATATCGAGGGTGTATAAATGCCTGAACTGCGTGCTACTTAGCAAGACGGAGAAACAAAGCGATATAAGTAAGCGGCCTATCTAAAATGGGAGAGGAAGCCGCAAGATTAAAGGTGAGGTCACATCAATCAAGGTTGCACGCCACGTCGCGAACGGGGTTAAACTACAGAAAGATGCCTAACTGTTTTTTTACTTCACACTACTAAAATTGTAAAGTTTTTTTCACCTTAACTGCTGAAAAAGCTCTGACAAGGCGAAGAAAACTTCGTGGTGTCTAGTGCATCGGGACGCCCCTCTCGCAACGCCGTTATTTTGCAATAAATGTGGTAAACAAAATTCACTACCATGAGTGACTAAAGATTTAGAAAGTATGCGCAGCATGGTAGATATCCTGTCATATATGACGTCACACTAAAAGCCCGCATATGTGGATTATCACCCTGTCCACAAGATGGCGCAACTCTGTTAATTTACGCCCGATTCCAGTATTAAGTTTGTACTCTTATTTATATCGCTTTGGGTGGAAACCATAAATTAGGGGAGATCGCTCAGAAAGAGGTGCTTTTACATTTTTAGGGATTAAAATTTTTCCTAATGCAGGGACAGAGTTAAAGTTGAAAATTTTATTAATGATCATAACTTTATTTGCAGCAAAGTCTAGTTAACCCATTAACCGCCAAAACTATAAGGTTGAAGTTTTGAACTTTTTGCCTGAACGTCGTTTGCCACCACAAATTGTGAAGGATAATTTTCGCTTCATTTGATGTTAAAATTACGTGTCTGTAAGTAAGGATAATTTCTTGATTAAAAAAATTGGTGGGAAAGTAAATAATTTAAATATGCGCATTTATTTTGACTGTTGCGTCAACGCAACACCAGCGGGTAATGGATTAATTTATGTTATCTGCAACGATAAAACATCAAATCAGTTAATACAAATCCACATTTTCATAAATATGACTGAATTAATAAATATGATTATGCCGATGATTTACTAGTTGGTGTGAATGAAAAATATCAATGCTTAAAATTATAGACTCAAGTTAAGAGCTATTATCAATATGTGCAATTGGAATACGATAAATTTAGGTATTAGATTTATCATGAATGTGTTCAATATATTAGAAGACTAAATTTTAATCTTAGCTGTACCGAAATCCGAAAGGGGTTAACTGTTTTGTGGAACGTTCTACGATTAAATAAGGCGGAATTTATTTTATAGAAATACTGGTAGTAAAGTGAAGAAGCACGCCTTTATTTTCAGCTACTGTTTGATAGCATAAATGCTTAATTTATGCAAAATCTGTAAACTTTTACAGTTCCAGATTTTAAGAAAACTTTTTGGAGAGTAAAAATTAACTGTAGTAAAATAATTTAGTACAGCAAAGGCATAAATGCAAACTGATACGAATTTTAGCACCCCTAAAATGAAAAGAATTTGAAAATTATTTTCGCTTCATTTAATCGTATAAATCGTCGATGAAAAAAGTACACGATTTCTACAGGGTGTCCATAATTAAACGACCCTAATTTAAAGTTCTTTCAGACAAAACTATTGTTGATAAAGTTGTGGAATTTTGTGAAAGACGTAAATAGCAGTTAAATGAAAAGTTAAATCTAAATAATCATTTGAGAGTAGTAAGATTGGTTCGAAGATATTGAAATTTGTTGGAAATATTAACAAATTTAATCGATTAACTGTTAGCGTTGAGTCTATTCGAAGAATTGTAAGATGAGTTAAAATTACTGTCAAGAATGAAATTTGGAAAGTTATTTGTGAGGCAGTGTTAAATCTTGACCAAGTGGACTTCCTTTTTCTGTAATAAATCTTGTAAATTATTTAGAATATATAAAATACTAAATAACAGATTTTTGTGTGAATTCGTAAAGAATGTTACTTTTCAGCAACCCTACAGATGGAAAATTGGTTAAAATATTAGAAAAATAAAATTGACACTTTCAATTCCTTCATTAGGACACGTATCCTTAGTATAAAATCGAATCCAGAGTGATTGGCCTGCGCCATAAATAGTATACCTAAATGAAATTTTTAAGAAAGTAAGCACTGCGCATGCAAGAAAAGAAATTTCTAATTGTATAGTCACTAATAAACAAGAATTACGATCTGAGATATTAAATTTAGCAAATATATTTACTAAAATACTTCATTCAGTACTAAAATGCTGAACATTGGTAGAAAGATTTCCTGCCGTTTCCTATCATAGAATGTCAGCTTTTTTTATAGATATATATGCAGTGAAACCCCGATTTACCGTAACCCGTATTTAACGATTTCCCACATATAACGTCAATTTTCACTAGGCCCAACTAATTTTGTATATTTGTAATGTTAAAAAAACCCGGATTTAACGTTATCATTTTTAAATATTTCTCTCATTTAACGTTTTTTCAGCGGTAAAAACTCAACGAAAGTTTTCTAAAATAGTCAAAAATTGTGATGAAAATAAATAATTTTTTTTATCAATACACTCAAAATTCGGAATCTCTCCTATTTTTGTCTTTCTTACCAACTGCGGGTGCAATATTCCATAACCCTCCTCTCTTCCATCTGCTCCAATACTTTTATAATTTATTCGATAATGCTTTTGTAGTAGAACGGAACTGATAACATTCGTTATAAATTTATTAATTTTAGATGATAAAATATGGTGGTAAAATATAGATTATTCCTTTGAAATAGTGAAGACCAATAAAAAAGTTTACAAAAAATATCCTCTAAGTTTAGATTTGTGTTGTAGCTACTAAAAACAGCACGTAAAATAAAATAACCTAATTCTTTAACACGTAATTTAGAAAAATTATATCTAAATCATTGTAAATCAAAAAATGAAACGTATCTTACCTAAATTAGTCTTTCTTTTACGCTCAGTGTTTTGTTTTCGTCTTGCCCCGATTTAACGTTTTAGCGCATTTAACGTCATTTCTGTATGGTCTCTTGACTAACGTTAAATCGAGCTTTCACAGTATTACATATTTTCAAGCAAATGCTATAAATGATTTTGTAAGCTTTTGTAAAGTATTAATTTTTCATCAATTCTATAGACGCGAATAAAGTTTACAGAGTTTGTAGCAACAAATTTATCCAGTTAAAATCTCAGCAACATTTCTTATATTGTTTTTCCTTTTTGCAAACATACATTTATAAATCATACTTTTTACCAATTTCTTGGAGAAAACAAAAAATGAGAGGGAAGTCAGAGATGTTTTCCTCTCATACGTTTCCTAAATTCAGAACACAATTTAGGCCATCATTCCTACCTCTTAATAGGTATTGTGCGCTTCTCGTATTTGTACTCCACCGATATTTTCATCATTATTTTATTGATGTGGAACTTATATATTTTCTAAAACATAATTAGGTTATGCCACAAATAGCTGATACACAGTGCTACTTTTGACATATGATTTTTTTGCCCTTTGCACTCGTATTTGCATTTCTTTTAAGATTACAATTTCGGAAACTCTCACTGAACCAGAATGAAATTTACCCAAATTATATTTATGATTTTAATAATATAAGGTGCGACGTCGTTATATGGGGCATTCTCACAATATTTTGACTTTTATGTCCCTGAAAAATAACTTTTATTTTACTACTTATTCTTGTGGATTTTATATTTCTTATCATGGAAAACATCCCATTCCATGACTGCATAACAATATTTACGAGATAAATAAGTTTTGGACGATGTTTGGGGTCGAAATATACCACGAATTTCCCATACCGTCGTCCCGTGTCCCTGATGCTGATTTTTAAGTTTGGAGCTGTCTGTATAAAATTGTTTCAATAAAAGTAATTCGATGTAATTGTTTTCCGAAACTGAGACTATTGTTTTATATAAATATGTAGTAAAAAATTATCCTGTACACATTTTTATGGTTGTTATTATTTTTTAACTCTGTCCCTGGGTTTTAGATTCCTTACCGTCCCTCTTGCTAAACTTATACAGAAAATCACTTCAGATGTATCCAAAGAATTTTATCAGAATTTTTTTTCTCGTGCAGAAGTATGCTAGAGAAAGAATAATGGCTAAAATTTTTTGACAGGAAATTTACTACAGAATTTAAATCAGCGTTTAAATATCAATTTCAAACATCGGGGCTTTATTGGTAGTTTTGCCGTCCCCAAGATTTATTCCGGCACTTTTCGAGGTAAATTAATTTTTTTTTAATTTAATCTAATGTAAATAACTGTTTCTAAAAATCAATTAACATTGTGGCTATCACTTAGTCATAAAAAGATTTGTCTAAAAAGAGGTGGTAATTTTCCTTACCGTCCCATCTTAACTATCCCGTTTTTATTCCTTACCATCTCTTTTTTCCTTACCATCCCTTTTTTCCCTTACCGTCCCCTTTTCTCCTTACCGTCCCTTCTTTAACACTAGAACGCCCGGAAATTTTACTCAAGTTTCATAAAAATATTTGACACCAGAATTTTTATTTAAAATTATTTGACTGATTTATTTAATTTAAATCTCCGTGGTTTAAATTTAACTTATTTTATGAAAGAATTTCTGGTTCCAGTCGACATTTAATCATATGGTCGGAGTCGGATCGACTGCTTCCGGGCGTTCTAGTGTTAACACCCATTTCAAACAATGTTTTGCCAAAATTTTCTACTAAAAATTCTACATTGTCATAGTTGCCAACTTTCACGCTTTCTTCTTACTACTAAAATGTTATAGTAAATGTTGTCTTATTTAATCGTCGAAATCTCACATTTTAACAATATGAAAATCTTTATTAAATTTTAGTGGTAGCAAAAAAGCGTAAAAGTTGGCAGCTATGCATTGTTATTGTTTCTTGTTTGAATATCCTGTGGGTACTATGCAAATTTATTATAAGTAAAAATTTATAAGAAAATAAAAAATTAAAGCTGTAAAATGGTAAGTAAAATTAAACTCGCAAGTTTAGCATAAAACTCAGTTAAATAAAAACTTTTTCGCTGCTGACCATTTTTTCTTTATTTTGAATCATTAAGGCATGCGCCTATAAGTTAAAAATTTTATCTTAGTAAGATTAATTTCACCAGATTTTTATTCCTGAAAAGTGAAAAAATTGTGAGAATCGTCCATATATCTCTTATTAAAATAAATTTCATTGTGAATTTGCTATACAATGGACGTTGCTGTAAAAAAAAATATATATATATTTGATTATTTATCAGGAGTGACACTGAAAGATCTTATAAATTCTGCAAACTTTTATCCCGCCTGTAGAAGTGATGAAAAATTAATGCTTTACGAAGGCCTACACTGTCCTTTATAGCATTAGCATGAAAGTATATAGTAGATATATTTATAAAAAAAAAAAGGCTGAAATTCCATATCAGGAAATGGCAAGAAATCACTCTACAAATGTACAGTATTCTGGTAGTAAATGGAGGATTTTATTAAATATATTTGCTAAATTTAATATATCAGATTGTAATTCTTGTTTATTAGTTACTATAAACAATTAAAAATTTCTTTTCTTGCATACGCAGTGCTTTGTTATAAACTTGATTTAGGTGTACAAATTTTGGCGCAGGCCTATTACCCTGGATTCGATTTTATACTAAGGAAAGGACGTGTCCTAAGGAAGGAATGGAAAGCATAAATATAATTTTTCAAATTAAAAAAAAAAAAAAATTCCATCTGAAGGATTGCTGAAAAAAACATTCTTTAAGAATTCATTCAAAAACCCGTTTAGTGTTTTATATAAAACATAGGTAAAGATTTATATAAAACCTCTATGTTTTATATAAAATATAGACAAAATTACATTGTTTTCTTGTACAAATTTATGAGCTAGAAAGACATGTATTTTTAACGAAAATGCCCACATAAGCATTCGGCAGTGTCTCCCCACCTACTCTAGAAAACTCACGGTTAATAAAGATTTATTATTTTGTTTTGTTTTATTTCTGTTTTTCTTTTAAAATTAGCGTAATGTTTAGAAATTCGCACCGTATTATATAAAAAATAGGACAATTTTTTAAGGGGACTCGGTACCCTATGAACATTTTTTCTTTTAATTAAAGCATTTTACGGTAATTTATTGCCGTAATAATAAAGGACTTAATGAAGGGAAAAGATTCTATCAAGAAATTGTTCAATTCATCTGGAAAATTTTGAACAATTAAAAAAAAATTAAAACATTTAACTGACTTTTAAAATGTATCTTCTCGTACAATTTTGAACATTTCGAGTTATTTTTTTTAATATTCTTAGAAGTGTGCTGTATAATTTTAAGTATCGGATTTTCCAAATGTTAAATAGTTTGGGAAAAAATAAATAAAATGTGCAAATACGTGAAAAATTACAGTAAAAACTGAATTTATTTTACAGTTTTATGTGTAAAAGAAAAAAAAAATCTTTTTACTTTATTGTAAATCCGACACTTAGTTTCATCAAATAGATCATAAGAAACAGCAAAAAAAATCAAGCCAATTGAAAAATATACATAAAAATTTTATCACTTTTTAAAAAATTAAAGCTAATTTCAATACTTTTTGAAACCTCGTAAATTACCTATGTTTTATGTAAAACACTAAATGGATTTTTGAATGAATTCTTAAAGAATGTTATTTTCCAACAATCCTTCAGACGGAATATTTGATTAAAATTTGAAAAATTAGATTTATACTTTCAATTCCTTCCTTAGGACTCGTCTTTGCCTTAGTATAAAATCGAATCCAGGGTAATAGGCCTGCGCCAGAAGTGGTACACCTAAATCAAGTTTTTAACAAAGATCGGCGTATGCAATAAAAATATTTCTAATTGTATATAGACACTAATAAACAAAAAATACGGTCTGATATATTAAATTAAAAAAATATATTTATTAAAACACTTCATTTAGTTCCAGAATACCGTACATTGGGGTACAGTACTTCCCTGCCATTTCCTATCATAGAATGTCAGCAATTTTTATAAATATATATATTACATATTTTCAAGAAAATTCTATAAATTATTTTGTAAGCTTTTGTAAAGTATTAATTTTTAATATATTTTATAGACGGGAATACAATTTACTGAATTTTTAGCAAGAAAGTTATCCAGTTAACATCACAGCAATATTTGTTATACATTTTTTTGCTTGGACTAATCGCTTGGAAAAAACCGAAACAAAAGAAACAGGTAAGTGAGAGACGTTTTCATTTCAAATTTTATAGAAGTTCTGCAGCCGTAACTCATCATTCCTACCTCTCAATACCTTGTGTACACTTCTCGTGTATACAACCGATATTTTCATCAATATTTTATTGGAGTGGAACTTATATATTTTCTAAAACATAATTAGCGTATGCCACAATTATCTGATATACGACGCTGCTTTTGACATATTATGTATTTTTTTGCCCTTTGCACTCGTATTTCAATTCTTTTCAAGATTAAAATTTCGGAAATTCTCTCTGAATAAGTGTGAAATTTTGCCAAAATATACTTATGTTTTTATTAGTATAAGGTGCGATTTCGTTATATATATGTTATTAAAATAGGTTTAATATGGAATCTGCAATATAATGAACTTTTCTTAAAATAAATTTTATTTGGTTATTTATCAGGAGTGATCGTGAAAGATCTTATAACTTGAGCAGCAGAACCGTCTAAAACATGACAGGCTCTGCTAGGTCTAACTATGTTCAATAACTAATAACTTGCAATATTGAACGTGCCTAAAGAAACTGGATTCATCTAGGCATAATAAAAATAATTTCATAATAAAAATTCAGTTTAATATGTTTTATTTAAAACACTGAACGGATTTTTCAATGAGTTCTTAAAGAATGTTGCAAGATGCTATTTTTCAGCAATCGTTCTGACGGAAAATTTGTTTAAAATTTAAAGGATCATATTTATACTTTCAATTCCTTCCTTAAGACACGTCTTTTCCTTAGTATAAAATCGAATCCAGATTAATAGGCCTGCGCCAGAAGTTGTACACCTAAATCAAGTTTTTAACAAAGCACGGCGTATGCAATAAAAATATTTCTAATTGTATATAGACACTAATAAACAATAAATACGGTCTGAGATATTAAATTAAAAAAATATATTTACTAAAACCCTTCATTTAGTTCTAGAATGCCGTACATTGCGGTAGAGTACTTCGCTGACATTTCCTATCATAGAATGTCAGCCCTTTTTTTTTATAAATATACATATATAACATATTTTCAAGCAAATTGTATAAATTTATTTGTAAGATTTTGTACAGTATTAATTCTTAATCTATCCTATAGACGTGAATAAAGTTTACAGAATTTTTAGCAAGAAATTTATCAAGTTAAAATCACAGCAATATTTGTTATATTTTTTTTTCCTTTTTACAAACAATGCATCATACTTTTAAAGAATTGCTTGGAGAAAACCGAAATAAAAGAAAGAGGTAAGTCAGAGATGTTTTCAGTTCAAATTTTATCAAAGTTCTCAAGCCATAACTCATCATTCCTACCTCTTTGTACATGATGTACACTTCTCGTATATATACACCACCGATATTTTCACGAATATTTTATTTGTGTGGAAGTTATATATTTTCTAAAACATAATTAGCTTATGCCACGAATAGCTAATATACGGCGCTGCTTTTGACATATTATTATTATTATTATTATTATTATTATTATTTTTTTGCCCTTTACACTCGTATTTCGATTCATTTCAAGATTAAAATTCCACAAAATCTCTCTGAATAAGCGTGAAATTTTGCCAAAACATACTTATGTTTTTATTAGTATAAGGTGTGATGTCGTTATGTATATGTTATTAAAATAAGATTAATATGGAATCTGCAATACAATAGACGTTTCTGTAACGAAATTTTATTTGGTTATTTATCAGGAGTGATCGTAAAAAATCTTATAACTTGAGCAGCAGAACCTACGGCGGGCACTACGAGGTCCAATCATGTTTAACACTAGAAAGACGGGGAAATTTACTCAAATTTTATAAAAAATATTTCGTACCAAAATTTTTATTTTTAATTATTAACTCATTTATTTAACTAGTTTTTTTCCCTTTTAAATTAGGTTTATAAAAAAAATTTTGGTTCGAACCGCAATGTATTCATTTGGTAGCGGTCAAAATGACCGCTCACCGTCTTTCTAGTAGCCCCAGCAGTGGCTGAGAGGTTCTGCTCTCGAAACTGGTAGACGAAAAGTGCTGGGTTCGATCACAATCGCGCCCGTCGGCCTAATCGTTCGGAGTTTTCGTGGTTTTCTTCGAACCATGGATTTTCCATGCATTAATACGGGTTAGGTTCCCTTAGAAAGACCCCCACGAAGGGCGCTCCCCCTCGGGCCTATATCCCTAGTGTAGATAATCGGCCGTCACAAAATCAACCAACCAACCGTCTTTCTAGTGTTAATAACTGGGAGATTCTCAAAAGGTGGGATCATTAAACGTTAACTGTATGTAATTTTTAAAATTTTCAAATTTAAGGCCAATTTTTTTTAATAGTATAGTATTTTGTCTATAAATATAATATATAAATATTTTATAATAGTATGTCTACAAAATTATACACAAGCATTCTAAAACAGCAACTATTCTGGAAAATTAATGATTAAAGCATTTAATTAGCAGTTGCGTACGTTACAAATTTTGTACACTTTTTCGCACGCAAGTTACAGATTTTGGACGTTGCTCTTAGTATTTAAAGAATTCTTAAGACTAAGAATGTAGTAAATGTGTCTGTATACATATATATATGCATAATTAACTTTTTGTTATCCAGTAATAATAATAATAAAATCAAATGCTTTGTTACGTACGTTACTTTCGGACATAACAAAATACAGAAAAATTCTTTATAGAAAAGTCCTTCTATCTTCAAAAAAGCAATAAATCAGCCTGCCATCTCTTAACGAAATTATCAAAAAATCATCCGTTTCCTTTATGCATTCGTTGTTTACCATTAGAACTACTGAATCGCTTTTGGCCCGGAACTATTATTAAAAGCACTCGTACTCTATTAAAATTCTCATTCTCCTTTTAAACACAGTTTATTGTATACAATCTCACTACGCTCAATTCCGGACACAGCTCGGATCACAAAACACATAAAAAATCTAAACTAAAACTTATTAAAAAGCACATTCTCGAAGTAGAACTTCGAACCAAAGACAATGTCCTTTTCACACAGCTTAGTAATAACTACAAATTTAAAGGGCGGTCTTTTACTCACAGCTTATAGATTTCTAGTACAAACTTCTTACATTTTGATATATCTGCAATGTAGCGACATCTTTTGGTATAATTAAAATATATACTTTATCAAACATACCGCCCCTCTTGAAACCTCTGAGGGGGGTTTCAAACTAAACCACTACAATTACAACCATTGCAAAGAATAAAAATTGCAATATAACATAAATGAGTCACAGTTAATTTAAATTTATACAAATATCTAAAACAATTAATAAAGCAATATTACAATAATACACAATTTCTTAGTAAAAAATGAATTAATTTTCCTGAGGTAATACGGCAATTTTTGACACTGCTCTTTTGAATACTCCATTTGGGGGTTTTACACTTACGACTCTTACCTTATTGTCATTGCCACAAAATACCTCTACAATTTTTCCTAATAACCATTTACAAGCTGGAAGATCATCTTCCTTTATCACAACCATATCTCCAATTTTAAGGTTGTCTTTTGCTATCACCCACTTATTTCTCTGCTGTAATGTACTTAAATAACTATTTTTCCACTTTTTCCAGATGGTCTGAACCATTTTTGTGGTTTTCTGCCATAGGTTTAATCTGTTATTTTCAGTATTACTCAAATTAGATTCAGCAATGGCATTAAGTGGGCGACCAATAAGAAAGTGTCCAGGGGTCAAGACCTCCAAGTCATCAATATCTGAACTCAAGGGAGTAAGTGGGCGAGAATTCAAAATGCCTTCAATTTGGTTAATTATAGTTAACATTTCTTCATAGGTTAATTTAGAATTGCCCACAACACGTTTTAAGTGATACTTGAAGGACTTGACTCCTGACTCCCATAAACCTCCAAAATTAGAAGCTCTAGGGGGAATAAATTCCCATGCAATATTTTCAGACAACAAGTAATTAGCAAGTTTGTTGTCTGGTTTGTTTACCATATCTTGCAACTTTTTAAGCTCTAAATTAGTTTTTACAAAATTGCCAGCGTTATCGCTGAATATTTTTCGAGGTTTACCTCGTCTGGCAAAAAACCTCTTTAACGTGGCAATAAAGGCCTCCGATGTTAAATCACTAACTATTTCCAGATGTACTGCCTTAGTTACCATACAAATAAAAATACAAACATAAACTTTATGAAAAATACCTTTACGTTGACCTTTATATTTAATCAAAAATGGGCCACAGAAGTCAGTTCCTGTGCAATTAAAAACAAAGTCTACATTCACTCTATCTTTAGGAAGCTCGCCCATAATTTGTTCTGATATTTTAGGTTTGGCCCTAAAGCATATAACACATTTACGTACAATTTTTCTGCAAATAGCTCTACCGTTTAGAGGCCAAAATTCTCTACGAACACAATAAAGTAAATTTTGTGGTCCTATATGTAGATATTTTTTGTGATAACTTTCAATAATTAACTCTGTAAGTTTATGTTTAGAGGGCAACACAATTGGGTGTTTTTGAACATAACTTAACATGCTATTTTGGAGGCGACCTCCAACTCTGATTACATCGTTTTTATCTACGAAAGGGTTTAAAGAAATCAATCTACTATTTTTTGGCAATTCCTTACCCTTGGTTAACAATGTGAATTCAGAACTGAATTCTTTTTGTTGCATAGATCTTACCATATGTTCTTCAGCTCTCTTCAGCTCAGCAGATGTTAACCTACCTGAACACCTTGCTTTTGGTTCCTTGAGATTCTGACGCCCGTATTCACCAAAACTGGTTTAAACCTCGAATCACGGAACTCTCGGGTCAGAGTTAACCCGGCGTTAACTCTGTGTTAAAAAATTTCGTATTCACCAACCTCGGATTAGCCGACCCGAGTGTTAACCCAACGAATTTGTAACAAGCGTTCTGATTGGTCGAAAAGAGGGTACGTAGTGTCAGAAATGTAAACAAGAGTTATGTGTTATTGATTTTGCTTATTGATTGTCGATATACAGACATATGATTTAAAGTAAGTAATTATACATTTTAATTTGCTTTTCGATAATTTTATCGCAAGTTGTATAATGATTACGATGTCCTCAATTTAGAGTTATTATAGATGTTTTCCCGATCTTTTTTATGTACTTATTATTATTTTCAAACACAGTTTGTTACCCAACATAAAATTCAAACACATTGCAGCATCGGTGTGTATTATTTCGGTTGGGATTCTCTATTTTAAAAAAAATTTCAGGCTGTAAACAATAAGCGTTTAAAATTTTATAAGTATTACTGTTATTCTTCTGTATATATACATTTTTCAATGAGTGATTAAACTTTATTGAATATTACTTTGGATTATTCACGTTAAAAGAAAAAAAATCTTAATATTATTGTTATCTCTAACATTGATGAATCAAATTCCTATAAAATTGTGGAATAAAGAAATAGTGACTGACTATATGAATGCTCACCCATCTTAATTTAGTTAAACAATAACTTTGAATCAATTTGTTTATTGATAGTTCAGTCAAAGAATTTCTTGAAAAATGTACATTTTAATCAGGTATAAAAATATTTTACTGCATTTTAGAGAGGATTTTATTCTGATAAATATTAAGAAGCAATTTAGTCCTTTTTCAACACCCCCCCCCCCCCAAAAAAAAAGGAATAATAACAAAAACAATTTAATCTTCAAACGATAATTTTGTAAATTGATACAAGGTTCTGTGTAATTTTTATTACCGCACCCCCTTCCCAAAGTATGAGCTTGGTTACAATTAACCTGATTATTTTCAAGATTTTTGACAACAGTAATACAATTCACCTTCAAATGTAACCGAAAAAAATAAAGAGGCCACTGCATTTTAGCAGTTTTTAAGTGTGATTTTAAAACTATTTTTACGATGCACAAGGAAAGTATTTTTGATTCATGCATTGATATTTTAACATTTTTTGAGTTATCAAAAATAATCCTTTATGAAATTTTACCTTAGAGAAAAGTGATGTATTATTTTGACGTTGATATTTTCAGTATATGTATAAACTTTTATAAAATATTGCATATTTTCTTTTACAGAGGCAGTTTTTCAGCTGGAGATTTTTATTCGTTGAATGGGTATTGCTAACTGTGTATTTGTTGTTTTGAATCGTACACAAAGGCAATATTCTTTCAAATACTGCTGATAATGAGCGTGGCTGACAACACTGCGATTGGATGGTGTGCGCATTGCTCAAGATATTGCACATTAGATATGACAACAGACCATGACAGATACTTGACTACTCCCTCTTAGCTCTAAAGGTGTATCAAAACTTGTACTATGCCAATTACTGAGGTAATCAATAACATTATTTTAGTATGTTTTCTTTCAACTTGAATAAATTTCAACTGATTTGTCATATAATATGATTGTGCAGTATTTTTATGCAAATATATTTTTATTTCAGAATTTTTCATTTTAAAGCTTTTGAATATTTATCTTTCAAAAGGTACAATAAGGTTTATTAAAATTCTAATTCGATAGGAACCTTTCACTTGAGTTATGAAAAACTGACATTGCATTGACAAATTTTATGCTCGCCAAGTATGGTCGCTGGCAACGGGGAGTGCAGTTCTGTCCCTCCATGAATTTTAAATTTTCATCAATTAAACTTTTCTCATCTCTGATGATTTAAAAAATAATTATAATATTTATTCTTCCCAAAAGCCTTAAAAAAATTAAATTTCAAGAAAAAAAATGGAGGGGGGAGGGGCATTTTGCCCTACAAAATCTTGTGTACAACATTCTTTTTTTTATGTTAATGTATATTGATATCTCAGCGAATAATTATTGTTTTCCAGTTTAATTTGATTAAGTCATGATACAGCTTACAATTTTTTTTTAATACATGAACTAACATAAAGTAGCATTTTGATTGGATGAGATTTCCTGTCTATAATCAAATTTTGAAATGTCTGACAAAATGTTCAATTAATGGACATTTTGGGTAATAAATATGATTCCAGAATGAATAATTTTGTTATCTGAGGTATCATTGTAATTAAACATTATCTTAAATAGTGTGTTTAAGGGGACATCTCCCCATAATAATAACACAGGCCTGCGAAATTGAAGATTTTGAAAAATACAAGAGAAATTTTCGCTGATTTTTATGTTATTTGGAGAGCTGATTTCGAAAATGACCTCCATTTCCCCCCATCACGTCAGAATTTTTTGTAACATCGATATCGATATTTTTGCTGAAATGAAAAGGACAATTTTGCATGTGCTATCTGGCAACAGTGATTTTATCCATGTAAATCTATGTAAAAAAAATAGATTCTCGGTGAGGCAAATTGATTTTTCAGTAATCGATTATTTTGTTATAGGTTTAAACGGTTTAAAACAACTGGGTCTATCGAAATGTTGTGTCGTGTTGGGAAAATCAATTCGTATCGGAAAATTCTATCATTTAATTATTAGACGTTGATTCTGATATCTAATGTCTTATAATTACCTGGCAGAATTTACCGGTATGAATTGATTTTTCCAACACGACAAACTTTCCAATCGACCCAGTATTTTTCAAGAAAATGTGACGTGATAGAATTTTTTCATTATTTGTTTTTTAATTAGCACCAAAAAATACATAAAGTTCAGCCATCAATACCCTTGTATTTTTTTCATCGCAGGCCTGTGTAATTAGAAAATAGTTCCTTACTATTTTAAGTGCCCCTTCTCTCCCCCCCCCCCCAAAAAAAGGAAAAGATTAATATTCCCTCATTGTTAACCTGCTATACTGCTTTTTATGTTGATATGTTTACAAGTTGTTGTATTAGTATGCAATTATAACAAAAAATTTTTAGTTTAGGATATTTAATGTCTGTATTCTCCATATCTTCCTAAATATGGGATAATTTTTCAGAAAATTCAAATTTGGACAGCAAACTTTTGTTCAATTTGTGAAAAATTGGCAATGATTTGCCAAATTTTAAGCTTAAGTAATGATGGTTACTGGCAGGGGACCTTTTCCCCCTCCCTTGCTTTTAACACTTATCTAAAAATTTTTACATTTGATGATTTAAAATATGAGAATAAAATTGGTACTACTTAGTTATTCCATTAACCAATTTCGTTAACCCACTCGCCGAATTACACAAATTCACATAATTTTTATTTTAAATAATGAAAGAACAAATAAATTAGTATAACATTAATAAAAATACAAATAAAGCGTCGAAATAAAAATCACTTGATGACGTAAACTAAACACATGTAACTTGCTTAAAGTCAAGTGAAGGTGACATTTACGATCAACCATTATTGGCATTTAATCTTATAGTTTAGCAATAGATTTTTGGTCGGCAGGATAACTAAGTAGTACTATAAAATTTTTCTTCAAAACACCTTAAATAATTAAACACTAAAAGAAAAAGGAACTAAATATGATCATTATTTTCTCAGTTTTTCTGACTTGGCTAAGAAACACTGATTTGTCTTACATTTTTTTTTTATATATATACACAAATTAACATAACGCAGCAGCACTGCGTTTTAATTGATTGGCAAAACAGTTTCAGTTAATGAACAATTTGGCTAACAAATGCAATTCTTGAATGAATTATTTTTGTTAGCCAAGGTATTCCTATATTTAAAAATTTACCTTAAGTGGAATGTTCAGTGTTTTTGATTGATGCTTAAAGCAGCTCTCAAAAAAAAAAAAAAAAAAAAAAAAAAAAAAAATCTCACTCAACAATGTGAAACTTTTCTAGCTCATTTTTACAGTGTATAAGCATTCAACTGGTAGGCATGACAATTTCAGCAATTTAAAAATGAATACAATTTTTCAATAAATAGATTACTGCTTGAGTTATAAGGCTTTGTCTTATAATGACTTTTCCCTTTATCGAAAAACAGAAAAGGCTATTCAGTTACATACATTCTGAATAAGAGGCATGTAGTGTACGGTATATGGCATATACATTCTGTATTTTATTTTTTGAAGAAACTCCATACATCGTCTGTTTCTCAAGTAAAGCTATAATGTATATCCTTTGCATCAGAGGTTTGCCTGAGGCCTGTACCCGGCCTGGCAAAATCAAGGCAAGCTTTCAAACGAGCCGGGCCGGAAAAAAAAATTGAACGAGCTTGCCTGGCCGATAAAAAAAAAATTAAGCGGGCCTGCCAGCCCAATATATAAATGTTAACAAAGCCAATAAAATATGAGCCATTTTCAATTAATATGACTTTCACGGAAATAATTCTAAATGTGCGTCATGAGTCAATACTACTTTGACAACATCAATACAGAAATGTAACATGTCGAGCGTAGAGATCGGCATAAAACAGTTACATGGCGTCTGAGTCCTGGCTTAATTCTTTCAGCAGACTTGTGCCGCACCGAGATCAGATTTGCATTTTAGGTAGCTTTCTTTACAAAAAAGCTACCTATTGCAGCCGTTCGGAGGAAAGCGATTTCAAAAAATTTTGGTATATTTTCATCGATCATGACCCCCAGACCCCGAAACCACCCTCCGTTCAAAATTGATATATATATATATATATAATTATCCATATATATATATATGGGTTATGGTACTAAATATAGACTTCCATCTAAATTTAATGTTAAATCTATTATCAAACAGTTTACATATGATATTGATATTTTTATTTATAAAATTTCTATCTCTTATAATAAGCCTATTGAATATTTTAATCAATGGAAGATATTAGTAATTGAAAAATTAACTATGGCTTTAAAAAATAATATTGCTGATTTGGTTTCTATTAATACACAGCATTATTTCCAACAAATTACTAAATTACAAAAAAACTTCGTTATTACATATGTAGACAAATCTCCTAACAATTATGCTATTATATGTAAATCATATTATCACCAACTTCTTACAAATTCTATTTCTTCTAATAAGTCTTTTCAAATAACTAATGAAACTGTTATTGTAAATAATCGTAAAATTCGAAGTTATTATAAACTTTTAAATATTTTATCTACTAATTTTAATTATCCATATTTAGTTCTTATTCCCAAATTTCATAAAACTCCTATTAAATTTAGGACTGTTACTATTGGTTGTAATACATATAATAATAAAGCCAATACACTTCTCTTAAAAATTCTTAATCAAATATATGAACTTACTACAAACAATGATAATACACATTGTATAAAAAATAGCTATCAACTTGTTAAGATTATAAAAAATCTTCATTCTGTTTGTAATATAACGACATATGACTTCAAAGATCTTTTTAATAATATAGACCTATTAGATTTACATAAAATTATAAATGCATTATTTAAAAAGTATTATAAAAAACTGGAATTACCATCTTATATAGATATTGCATATTTTAAATCTTTAACTAACTTCATTATCTATAATAATTATATATTGCAAGATAATACTTTATATTTACAGAATGTCGGTATACCACAAGGCGGTTGTACTTCCAGCTTACTCTCAGACTTATACTTATCTCATTATGAACGCAATTTTACTAATAATAATCTACATTTATATCGTTATATTGATGACATCATTTTAATTGAAACTGATCAATCTGCAATTACTCGATTTCCAGTTGATTATCCCACTAATTTGGAATTAACGGAAAACCTTTTATCTAACAATACAATTAACTTCTTAGATCTAAAAATTACAATAAAAGACAATAAAACAATCACAGATTTGTTTGACAAACGTAAAGAATTTAAATTCACAGTTAATACATTTACAAATTTTAAATCTTGTCTACATCATTCTGTATTTCGTAATATAATACTTAATCATTTATATAGAATAAAATGTTTATGTTCTTCTCCTCTAATTAACAATAATATTAAAAAACTAATTTATGATGCATTAAATCATGGTTTTCCAAAAAAATTCATATATTCATTAATATACAATTAGTACTTTTCTTACATGATCTATAAACACAAATTAACACATGCGTAAACAAAATTACAAAAAAATTATAAAAAAAAAAAAAAAAAAAAAAAAAAAAAAAAAAATATCTATAAAAAATTAAAAATTGTAAAAGAATATAAAAAAATATTATAGGATGGTTGGGTGGGTAGATGTTAGAGTACGGAGGAGGGTGGTGTTGTCTGGATAATACGCAATGGTTAATTATTTATAATAAAAAAAAAAAAAAAAAAAAAAAAAAAAAAAAAAAAAAGCGGGGCTCTTGTATTATTACTATTTTCTTGTTATGTATTTTATGTGTATGTTGATTTGATATTTTATATGTAAGTTGGAGATTTTCATTAATATTATAATTAACTTAATTATTCATTAATCTAATTTACAATTATTTGATATTAAATTTTAATTTACTTAGGACAATATCATATTAATTACTAATAGTATGCCACTCTTAGTTTAATGTTTTTGATTGTCCCATATTCATTCTTTATGGATTTTTATGGATGTCTGAAAATAATCCACATTCTATATTTGTGCGTTTTAAGTAATGGGATTTTAAGTATTATTTAACCTTCTATATACTTCCACATGTTTGTTATTTCCTGTTCATTATATAAATATCTTATATATAATTCATAAAAAATAATTTTTAGATAATTTTTAATAATTATTTATATTAATTACTGCTGAATTTATTTTGTTTTATAGCATATAGATATATGCTATATATTATCAATGTTCTAACATTATTTAAACTCTTAGTTTACTTTAAATAATTTAGCTAATAGAACATATTGTATGCTTTTAAATATTATTAACAATAGTTTTAAATACTTTGTGTGATTTATATTAGGTTTATAATTCTCTATATATAAGGATTTGTTTGGTTTTGCTGTTTAAACAGTTATTTACATTCACAAGCTTGCAAATTTTTATCTTGCGATAGATGTTTAATATAATTATTAATAGATGGCAGCACTAAAATTGTATTTTCAGATTGCTTTAATTTTTATTTTTCTAGCTCCATTTCAGTTATAATTTATACATCCAGGGTGTATTTTTAGCTAAATTTTGACGATATTGTTAAACTGTTATCTATTAATTTCATAGTGCATTTTAAATAATGTAATTAATATCTATTTATCTTATATTAGATTAAATTTGTTTTACAAGGTCTTTCAAATTTTATTTCAAAATGTATTAACTGCATCCTTTGGTATCATTTACTGTGATTTCTTAACTGTTTTATTCACCTTAATCTTTTTGATATACTGGAAGACATGTGCACATGGATTTTTGTAAAATACTGAAATATTAATCGGTATGGTATTTATTATTTCTATTTTATATCCTATAAATATTTAAATACGTTTTATTGATTCTTCCATTTCATATTATTTGTTTCTATTCTGCTTTTATTTTTAATCAATTCACTTGATTTTAGTGGTTGTTCTATAATTCTCTATGTATAAGGATTTGTTTGGTTTTGCTGTTTAAACAGTTATTTACATTCAAAAGCTTGCAAATTTTTATCTTGCGATAGTTGTTTAATATAATTATTCATAGATGGCAGCACTAAAATTGTATCTTTCAGTTTGCTATATTTTTAATTATTCTAGCTCCATTTCAGTTACAAATAATACACCAGGGTGTATTTTTAGCTAAATTTTGACGATATTGTTAAACTGTTATCTATTAATTTAATAGTGCATTTTAAATAATGTAATTAATATCTATTTATTTTATATTAGATTTAATTTGTTTTACATGGTATTTCAAATTTTATTTTAAAATGTATTAACTGCATCCTTTGGTATCATTTACTGTGATTTCTTAACTGTTTTATTCGCCTTAATCTCTTTGATATACTGGCAGACATGTGCACATGGATTTTTGTAAAATACTGAAATATTAATCGGTATGGTGTTTATTATTTCTATTTTATATCCTATAAATATTTAAATACGTTTTATTGATTCTTCCATTTCATATTATTTGTTTCTATTCTGCTTTCATTTTTAATCAATTCACTTGATTTTAGTGGTTGTTCGGGCACAGGGGAAAATTAATTTTAGCTTTAGCTTATTTTTCCAACAGAAAACAACCATTTTGCTTATATCATTGAATTCTGTGCCCTCGATAACGTAATTCAATGTATAAGCTTTTCAATTTTTGTCGGTGTCCACTTTTTTCTTTTTTCTTCCATAATAATTCTTATAATATTTTTTAATACTTACAGCTTTAATTCATAATAATTGACGGTGGCAGGTTATGTTTAATTAATGGTAATATATATATATATATATATATATATGACCTATGTCACACTGTAACTCCCGTAATTATGAACCGATTTCGATGTAATTCGGTGTGTACATAGTACATACGAATGTCTCGACCGAGCTCGTTGGCCAGCTTCATCCGCCGTTTTGTTTCAAAATGGCGGCCATTTAAAATTTTAAAAAAAATTTAAAACTTGAAATGTGGTACCAAAAAATTAAAAATGGAAAAATATTTTTTTCTTATGTATTTGACCTTTATACAAAGATTTCGGAGCAGTTTTTGTTTTGTCTATATCTTAAAAAATGGCTGAGTTATAGCATTTTGAATTTCTAGCGTGGCTGACATTTTGAAACGTCCTGAATTTTGTCACGCGATAAAAGGCGTATTTATGAACCGATTTGGATGTAATTCGGTGTGTACATAGTACATACCAATCTCTCGACCGAGTTCGTTGGCCAGCTTCATCCGCCATTTTGTTTCAAAATGGCGGCCATTTAAAATTTTTTTTTAAATTTAAAATTTGAAATGTGGTACCAAAAAATTGAAAATGGAAAAATATTTTTTTCTTATGTATTTGACCTTCATAAAAAGATTTCGGAGCAGTTTTTGTTTCGTCTATATCTTAAAAAATGGCTGAGTTATAGCATTTTGAATTTCTAGCGAAGCTGACATTTTGAAACGTCCTGAATTTTGTCACGCGATAAAAGGCGTATTTATGAACCGATTTGGATGTAACTTCGTTTATACATAGTACATACCAATGTCTCGAACGGGTTCGTTGGCCAGCTTCACTCGCCATCTTGTTTAAAAATGGCGGCCATTTAAATTTTTAAGAAAAATTTAAATTTGAAATGTGGTACCAAAAATTGAAAATTGAAAAAATATTTTCTTCTTATGTGTTTGACATTGATAAAAAGATTCGGGAGCAGTTTTTGTTTCGTCTATATCGTAAGAAATGGCTGAGTTATAGCATTTTGAATTTCTAGTGTGGCTGACATTTTGAAACGTCCTGATTTTTCTCACGTAATAACAGGCGTATTTATGAACCGACTTGGATGTACCTTGGTGTGTACATAGCACATACAAATATCTCGACCGAGTTCGTTGGCCAGCTTCATCCGCCATCTTGTTTCAAAATGGCGGCCATTTAAAAAATTAAAAAATAAAAAAATTTAAATGAGATACCAAAAAATTGGAAAATGAAAAAGATTTTTCTTGTATGTGTTTGACCTTAATACAAAGATTCCGGAACAGTTTTTCTTTCGTCTATATCTAAAAAAAATGGCTGAGTAATAGCATTTTGAATTTCTCTTGTGGCTGACATTTTAAAACGACCTGATTTTTGTCACGCGATAACAGGCGTATTTATGAACCTATTTGGATGTAACTTGGTCTGTACATAGTACATACCAATGTCTCGACCGAGTTCGTTGACCAGCTTCATTCGCCATCTTGTTTCAAAAGGGTTGCCATTTTAAAAAAATTAAATTTAAAATTCAAAATGAGGTATTAAAAAATTGGAAAATGAAAAAGATTTTTTTTATGTGTTTGGCCTTGATACAAAGATTCCGGAGCAGTTTTTGTTTCTGAAAATTTGTTCTTTTGTTGATATCTTAAAAAATGGTTGATTTATAGCACTTTGAATTTCTAGCATGGCTAACATTTTGAAACGATCTTGTATTTGTCACGCGATAACACACGTATTCTCCCATTTCGATGTAAGAAGGCATGTGGATAGTATACATCAACACCTCGACCAAGTTCGCTGGCCAGATTCATCAGCCATCTTGTTTCAAAATGGCGGCCATTAAATTAAAAAAAATATATATATTTAAAGTGGGGTGCAAAAAAATTAGAAATTGAAAAAGGTTTCTTTCTTAAGTATTTGATCTTGATATAAGGATTCAGGAGCATTTTTTGTTTGTCTTTACCTTAAAAAATGGCTCAGATATAGTAGTTTCAATTTCTATTGTGGGTGACATTTTGAAAAATCTGATTTTTTGCATGCGACAGCACTCCTATATATTAACCGATTCCGATGTGAGTGAGCATGTGCACAGCAATTACTAAGGTCTCGACCAAGTTCACTGCTTAGCCTCATCCACCATGTTGTCTTAAAATGACAGGCACTTGAAATTGCCGAATTTGGCAGCCAAATCTAAGTTACTTTAAAGAAAAGCAGCTTGGATAAAGCTGACTAATTTCGCGAAATTCTCATTCATTATATTGATAAAAATTTAGTATTGAATCTCCTATATTCGGTTTCCACTAAATTGAGCTTCGTGTGTTTGCATGATATAAGTTGGCTTTTTTTTAAATAAGGATTATGAAAGCTACCTCTTCCTCCCGGCACTGGCCGGAAGGACTTTTTCTCTACATAGTCAAGCTGGGCTGGATATATAAATATGAACAATGCCGATAAAATATGAGCCATTTTCAATTAATATGACTTTCACGGGAATAAGTCTAAATGTGCGTCATGAGCCAATACTACTTTGACAACATCAATACAGAAATGTAACATGTCGAGTGTAGAGATCGGCATCGGACAGTTACATGGTGTCTGAGTCCTGGCTTAATTCTTTCAGCAGGCCCGTGCCGCGACGAGATCAGATTTGCGTTTTTCTCTACATATTCGAGTCGGACCGGAACTGGACTTAATTGTTCTCAGGATGTGTAGGGCAGGCAATATGTTTTGTAAAAATATTAATGGCGATAATGAACTCCTGTTAAAGGAATCTTTGGAAATATATCTCAAGGTGGTTCTCAAATTGACAGCTTAACAATGCCAATCTTTCTGACTCGTTTTTAACAGTAAAGGCATAAAATTGACTGGCATGAGTATTGAAGGGATTTGGAATCGAATAACATGGTACTTTTTTGATAAATAAATTACTTATCGAGATATAAGAGATTCTTGTCACGTGACTGCAGGTTTTTCCCCTTTCCTGTGCTGTCGCTTCCGGAAATTTGATTCAAAGCTCTAACTTTGCCAGTATTTTTTCAAAGATATATTGCCTTTATCAAAAAATTGTTAATGCCATTCGATTACATAGTTTCTGAATAAGAACACCTGCCAATCTTATACGTTTCCTCAAGGCCGAAACTAGCCTTTTTTGCACAAGGAGCAAATATGGATTTTGGCGCCCCCCCCCCCCCTCCTCTTCCTCAAAGTATGTTTACAAAAATAATTTTACTAATTTTCTAATAACCGACTTATTTTAAAATTTAAAATATGCAATACATAATCTACAATGCCGGATCCAGGGGGGAGGTCACGTGAGTCATGAGCCCCTTCTGAACACCAACAAAAATATTCTAAAGATCCTTTTTAAAAGGAAATATACACTAGAGTCCCGATTATCAGAGTTTCCGCTTTCACCGAGTTATTTTCTTTTGATGGGCTGATGGCTTCCATTATTATGAAACAGCCATTATAAATGAAGTGTTAGGTGAAGATGAAAGAGCAATCGTAAAAAGTTTGAACTCTGATTTTCTGGTCAGAATGGGAAAAATTATGAATAGAATCAGAAGAAAATGATCCATTCCAAAGGTATAATCCTTCATTTGGAACCCCTTCGTTCTGGCGCCAGGGACACATGCCCCCCCCCCCCCTTAGTTTCGGCCCTGCGTTTCCGAAAAAAAAAATGAACTGAATTCAGAAATGTGTCAGAAAGCAGCTCGTTTAGATTTGAAAAAAGCCTTAATAAACGACAAAGAAATATTTTCAGAACTCTACTTTTTATTATACAGCTTCAAATTTATGATGTTTTATCCCTCCGTTTTTTTTTTATTCTAAACTACATTAATTGTTTAATGAATCCTTATTTGAATGTTGAAACGTCTAAGAATCTAAGCAATCATTAATGTTTCTATTGTGTATTTTCTGTCAGGCAAACACATAGTAATTTAAAACTATACTGCAAAATTATCCCATAAATATATATGCAGTATCTTTAAAGAATCTTAATTATATGTTAAGAAAAATCTGCGAGTCGGGCCGGATTGGGCCTGATTTAACTGATTTTTGCACAGGCCGGGCCAGTTTTCACTGATTTTTGTACGGGCCAAACTTTTAATTTTTCCATCGGCCCAGGCCGGGACAAGATAGGTTTTATTTGGTCCCGGGCCAGGAAATTCTGGCCCATGCAGACCTCTTTCTACTTTACCTATGGTATATACCCTCTGGTCTTTTTTACCACAGACAATACTGAAGAGCACTTCCAAATGTTCCGAGATTAAAAGTGACTTTGTGCATGACTCAGAAAATAGCCATTTTGAATCACAGTCCAGTTTTACAGAGTAATGTTGCAAATTTCATGCATTTTCTTATGAAAATGACTCTTGGAGTATATAAAAAAATTCATGTTGAGCAGAGGGAAAAAAAATTACAGAACTATGAATGTATGCATCATTTTAAAAATACACTATTCTTAGAAATTTTCTTCAATCAGAAATGAGTCGTACCCACCCCCCCCCCCCCAATCCCTCTTTTGTCCAAATGGCCCTTTTTCTTTTGCCTCACAGAGCATATAAAGTTTAAAATCTTTAATCATATTAACATGTTTTGCGTTATTTATTATTTTGTAATTTGAATAAAAATAAATAACCAAAAATCTAAATTACCCCTCTTCCCCTCATTGAAATCTATGGTTTGACTTTTTGTCTCCAAACATATGTTTAAAACCGCAAAAAAATTATGTAACTTGTATGAGAAATTTAATAAGGGTGTATACAAAATATTATATAACAGTTAGAAAGTGATAATTAAGAAGTTGAAATATACAAAATCATGTGAAATTTGGAAATGTGGCAATCATTCTAACTCTTGTATGTGCAATTCATTGCCCTGAAAACAAACAAACAAATAAATAAAAATAACTGGATACAGCAAGCTTGAACAACATTTGAAATCCTTGGTGGTCCGCTGGTCTGAGACCACAAAAAATTCAATCGGACCAACTAATTTGAAAAATTTAGTGATCAACAGGACCAGTAACTTTCCCTCCCTCTGACAGGTAAACGTAAACTGTCCCATCCCTGAGAAAACCGCAACCAAGCACAAATCACATAATTTTATTTTCCGTAGTCAGTTGAAATAATTAATCTGAAATAAAATATTTAATTAATAAATAATTTATAGCTTTTCTTTATATACTGTTTAATTTTCAGCAAATTATAATTTTACATTTTATTACGCTGAAAATTTTGGATAACTGCAAAGGAAGTTTGGTTTATATTCTAGGAGGGGGAGGGGGGTGGGCACTCAAAGCATTAAAGGGACTTAATAGATTTTTATGTAGCGGGTCAGTGATGATGACTGCGGGCCAGTAAATTCTTATGCTTACTCAAGGGTCGATGCAGGGTTTTTTTCTTTTGTTCCATTTTGTGAAAGGGAAAAGTTATTTTTGTGAATTTTATCAGATTTTTGTGAAAAATAACATTTTGTAATGAAAGTTGAAATCGAGTAACTCAAATTCGAACTAAGTATTTATTAACAAAAACTTATTTGAACCCTTATGCTAAAGGTTTTTTTTTTCTTTTTTTTCTGGTGAACTGGTTTTATTTACAAATCACCCATTTTAAAACCTAACAAAATAAAAATAATAAATAGTAGTAGTAAGTTTTTATGGAAAGGAATTTTGTGAAGGGGCCTGTTTTATTAAAAGGAATTTTGTGAAGGGGCCCATTTTGTTAAATTGATTTTTGTGAAGGGGCCTGTTTTATTAAATTGATTTTTGTGAAGGGGGCCCTAAATAAGCCCCAAATTTTGCCTGGATCGACCCCTGTTACTGGTCCTTGGGACAAGTGGCATTTTTATGTCAATTCTATCACTGTTGAAGAATCTCAAAAATACTTTGAACTCAATAATGTCGCATTTATCAGGGGTGGGGAAATACATCCTTTTACTTGCCACTGGCGAGTGAACTTTTAGGTAGTCTTTGAAAACTGCAAAGTATAGAGATACGGCCAATTTTTTTTTTTACTAGTAGCTATATTTTTTCAACTTTCCAAATTACTGCGATATAAACATGGTACTAAGTTTAATTCTATATTAACTTTTAAAATATATATTTTTTTATTTTATAGAAAAAAAAATTATGAAAATGCCTTGTAGTAATAGTAATCAACTATTTTTGCAGTTGCGTAAATTTTGTCATAACAATTTTCATCTGTACTTTTAATTTTTCTTGCTGGTAAGATTTTCTAGAAATTCCCCACCCCTGGTCATTATATATTCATGTATAAGCACTTCACTCCCATGAAAAACAAACAACAACAACAAAAAAAAAACACTGTATGCAGTAATCGTGTTTGAGAATATATCATGGGAGTCATGATATGGTTTATTTCCTACTTCATAACTATATCTAGCCGGCATTGAAGAGATTATTACTCATATTTTTAAATGGAGATTGAATGGAGCACTGGGGAGATTCCTAACCATATAAACAATATGCTACTTTTTTTTATCTACATCAAACTGACAGCAAAATTATGCAAAAATAATTAAATCTGAATTATTATATTTAAAAAATATAAGAATAAGTACTTAACATATTTCATTTGTTAAATAAGTTTTTATTATTTTATTATATACTAAATGCACATCTAAAATCTATCCACTGTATATTTATAGACATATCTTAAGAATATAATGGCCAAGAAAGTTAACTCACTAAACTAAATTTACTCGAACATAGTGAATAATTTAGAATTTGCTTATTTCAATACTGATTTTTTTTAAAACACACCTGGAAAACGATTTTGTTTATTTCAAGTATATTGCTTCAGATACTTTTGGCAATATTTCAGTGTTAGAAAGAGCTCTCATAAGTTAAACAAAAATATTCATAATGCAATACTGACTAAAAAAAGAACCTTCATTACTGGAATAAATAAATAAATAACGATTAAAACAATTGACAGGGTACTTACTTGAAAAACTATTTAAACGTATGTTCTTTAATTTGAAAAAAAATTAGCAAGTTGTAAAAAAAAGACAAAATTGCATTTTTCAAATAATGTAAACATTTATTGAGAATATTACCCCACCCCCAACCCCCCTTTCCGCCGCAAAAAATCCTTTGAAAGCTGAAATTGTATTTCAGCAACGCCAAGCGTTATGGAATGAAATTCGAATACCTACAAAAGAAAAGGTTTTATTCTCGGTGACTTTCATCGATTCATGTTTATTAAGATAAACAAATCAACGTTTGATATTATTCGAACATGAAATATAGGTTGAATCAATATAGATAGTGAATCCACAGGGCACAGAATATGCCTGGGCACACCTAAAATTTGTTATTTTTCCGTTTTAATCATTGTGATAGGATGAGATGATAAAATTTTAAGCAGCATCGGCATCCATTTTGTTTGTTTATACGTTACTACGCATGCGCTAACCCACGTTCACAGGCAATCCGAGAGTTAACTCTCCGATTTCGGAGGATTAAAAACATGGGGTTAAAACCAGTGTTAACTCGCGAATTTAGCTTGGTGAATACCGATTTTGAGATAACCCAGCATTTAACACTAACTCGGGAGTTAACCCGCGTTGGTGAATACAGGCGTGAATGAACCTGAAATCATAGCTAAGAATTCTGATTAGTTTAGCATTATTATTACTTAATTGCAAAAAATTGTCAATAAAAGATGCACAGTTCATAATTAATAATGAAGTTTCTGAAGCAGTATTTTTAATTTCACACGAATATAAGTCCTTATCACTTTGCTCCAGTTCAAAACTATTTGAAGAATGCTCAGTTCGTTGGGTTAGGAAATGGGGACCATGCCACCACAAGCTTTCCTGAAAAAGTTTGTCGGGATCCACACCTCGAGACACAAGATCAGCAGGATTGTCTGCAGATGCCACATGACCCCAATGGCTAATGTCAGAAAGATTTTGAATTAAAGATACGCGCGATGCCACAAAAGTTTTTAAATCACATGGTTGTTTTCGAAGCCAGCACAACACAATAGTACTGTCTGAATAATAGTAGATAGCTTCTTTAGGAACTTTTAAGATTTTGGAAACCTTTACCATCAATTTTGTTAATAAAACTACAGCACACAGTTCTAAACGTGGGATGGTAATTGTTTTGATCGGTGAAACTCGACCTTTACTGCAGAGCAACTGAGAAATTTGTTCACCTGAAGAATTTGAAGAAACAACATGCAAAACTACACCGTATGCTTTTTCAGACGCTTCGTCAAATCCACAAATTTTAAATTGCACTGGATCGTTTGTAAAAATATATCTAATAACACTTACGTTGTTGATGGCCGTTAACGATTCTCGGAACTGCAACCAATCATCAAGTTCCGCTTTGGGTAGAGTATCATGCCAATTAATGTTTAGTCGCCACAGTCTTTGCAAGAAAATCTTTGCTCTCGTCAACACTGGACCTAGCAATCCTAATGGATCAAATATGCGAGTGATATTTGACAGAACACTTCTCTTAGTCACCTTAGTTTGATCACTGAACGATACACTAAATGTAAACGTATCGTCATGGGCTTTCCAACAAAGGCCTAAGGCTTTAGTTTCACTCATTTTCTCAAAAGTGTAGTTCTCAGATTTACACACTGGCTCCATTAATTCTGGATGGTTACTGAACCATTTGTGTAACTTCATATCGCAAGTACTTAATAATTGAATAAGTTCAGCTTGCAGTCTCTTAGCCGATTCTAAATCAGCTGCACCAGTCAATACGTCATCCATGTAAAAATCCGACTGCACCACAGCTGAAGCATACGGAAATTGGGATTCAGCGTCTACACCAAGCTGTTTAAGATATCGCATTGCTAAATACGGGGCACTAGTCATTCCATACGTAACAGTACACAGTCTGTAATGTTTCACCTCACCATTTACAGTATCTTTCCAAACTATGCGCTGTAAATCACGTTGACTCTTATCAATAAGTATCATGCGATATATCATTTTTACATCTGCCGTAAAGGCATAACGATGTGTACGAAATCTAAGTATTATGCTGAACAAGTCATCTTGAATGACACCTCCATTCAATTGTATAGAATTTAGGGATTCTCCTGAAGAAGTTACATGTGAGCCATTGAAGACAACTCTTAGTTTTGTGGAACTTTCATCTGGGCGATAGACACCATGGTGAGGAAGGTAATTTGCATGTATCGACTCATTTGGCTCCTCTACTTCCTCCATATGGCCTAATTCTGTATACTCCGACATAAATGCACAATATAACTCTAAGAGATTTGGATTTTTAACTAGCCTATTCCAAAGTGAATTTAATCCATTTTTCGCAAATTGTTTTGATTCTGCCAATGAGCTAGGATCCTTTTTCAAGGGCATTTGTACTATGAATTTGCCTGATATGTCTCTCTGATATGTATTTATAAAGTGGGTGTCGCATGCTTTTTCTTCGGTATTTCTCAATGGTGCGGTCTCCTCTACTTGTTCTATTTCCCAAAATTTTCTCATTTCGAAATTTAAATCTGTTTCATTAACTAACTCACAATGTACTTGTTCCTGACCGCTACAGTTGTAAACACTCCCACTCACTATGCAACCAAACACTGTATTTTGCAGTATTAATTTAGAATTTGGTAAATTCATACGACCTACTTTTATCAGTTCTAGAAATATTTCTGCTCCTAACAAAAGATGAATTTTTCCTGGCTTATTAAATTCAGGATCAGCCAGAATAATTGACTCTGGAATTTCTAGCTCTGAAATATTGATATATTTTGAGGGCATAATTTGCGAAATCTTTTGTATGATAAGAAAATCTAACTCTCGACTATAATCTCCCGAATTATTACTGATCAAGGCTGTTGTTTTATTTTTTTACTGCCACTGAGGATCCACTTAAACACGATACCGAAACATTATATTTTTCTTTGCGAATTCCTAATCTTTCAACTAACTGCAAAGTTAAAAAATTGCTCACTGATCCATTGTCCAATAAGGCACGCACTGGAATTTTATTTCCGACTTTATCTCTCATATAAACAACCGCAGTGGAAAGAAGAACTGTTTTAACATTACTCGATCTCACATTCGCAGTACCAGCGAAATTCTGAATTTGGTTATTTATCTCAAAGGGTATCGCGTCAGCATTTAATGTTTGTCTACCTTCATTCGCTGCCAGTGAGTTTGGCGCTTCTTTATCGCTAGAATTTTTTGTGTTTCCCATTGCAGCGGAATTTCTCTCACGCTTATCAAAACAAAGAAGTATATTGTGCCGTTTATGGCATTTGGCACACGAAAATGTCGAATTACATTTTTTGACGCAGTGGTATTCTGAAAGACAACTGAAACACAAATTATGTTTTTTAACGAAATCTACTCTGTCCTGTACATTAAATTTTTGGAATTTTGGACATTTAAAAACACTGTGATTTTCCTGGTTACATACAACACATTTGCGCATATTTTTTTCATTTAAACTCGTAACCATGGAAGTCACCTTTGAAAAGCTATGCCTTGTATGGCTTTCGTTTTGAAAATTTCGTTTTGTACTTACTTGTTTGGACGCACTTAGTGTACGCTCGTGATCTCTCAAAAATTCTAGCAACTGAGTTAAACTTGGTAAATTATCCCGCTTAAGATGTCTTTCCCACCACATTTTTGTATTTGCATCTAATTTTTGAGCTAAAATGTAAGCAAACATGGTAGTAGAAAACCCCTCAACTTTTTGTTCTAAAATCTCTAATGACCTAGTGCACTCATTTGTAATGTCTATTAAATTTAATAATGCTGTTGGGGACTCATTCTGAATAACAAGAATATTTATAAAACGTTTTAAATGCGCGTAAACCTGTTCTCTTGAATTTGAATACCGCTCCTCTAAAAGCGACCATGCAACTTCATAATTAGAATCCACAATTGAAATGGGTTGAATGATTCTAAAAGCATCTTCCTTCAATGAAGATTTTAAATACTGCAATTTCATTGCCCCTGATAAATTTGAGTTATCATGTACAGTGGCCTTAAATATATCTTTAAAAGAAAGCCACTCATGCAAATTTCCCGTAAATATCGGAAGAGTCAGCTTCGGCAATTTTATATTATTTTCAGCCTTTGGAGTATTTTCCAAATTAACATTTTGAAGTTTTGTTTTTGAAAGCTTTTTGCTGAGTTCAAATTCTAAATTCTCTAATGTTTCATTTATTTCCTCGTTTTCTTTGATAAAATCATCAATTTCATCTTCTTTACATACTTTATAAATCGCCTCAAATAAATCCAAAAAAGTTAGAACTAGTTTATTGTGTTTCTCCTTTATGAGAAGTAGTTCACTTGGTTCTAGTTCAGAACCTGACAATCGATCTTTTAATTTTGTCAAACTAGTTTTATTTGTTTTCTTTTTAGCTTTAAGCTCTTTCAACTCTTTCAAACTCATTTTGACAAAAAAATATAAATTAAATGGGTATACACTTACCCCTCTTGACTCTTTAAATAATTAATCCAAGAGCGAAAAAAGAAAACACTAGCTCACAACACGCAGCTGTGATTCACACACACTTTGCCATTTCAGCACTTAAACGATGACATGTTGATTATAAGCTTTCTAACTTTTACATTTCGGTAAATATTTATCACAACCTCCAGGTTTTTCTCCGGTAATGAAGACGGACCATAATAGTGAATCGCTTTTGGCCCGGAACTATTATTAAAAGCACTCGTACTCTATTAAAATTCTCATTCTCCTTTTAAACACAGTTTATTGTATACAATCTCACCACGCTCAATTCCGGACACAGCTCGGATCACAAAACACATAAAAAATCTAAACTAAAACTTATTAAAAAGCGCATTCTCGAAGTAGAACTTCGAACCAAAAACTACAACCAAAGACAATGTCCTTTTCACACAGCTTAGTAAGAACTACAAATTTAAAGGGCAGTCTTTTACTCACAGCTTATAGATTTCTAGTACAAACTTATTTCATTTTGATATATCAGCAATGTAGCTACATCTGTTGGTATAATTAAAATATATAATTTATCAAACAAGAACCACCTGGAAAAAAGTTAAAACTCTTTTTCTTGGTGGTACATTGGAGCAGTTAACGTTATGAATGTCCGAAATTGGCCTCTTTAGCATAAAATAATAAAATTTTAAGATATTTATACAAAGCTTTTACAATAAATTATGTCATTTTCTGTCTCTGAATAGAATTAAAAACTCAGTGTAAAAAAAAATAAAGTCAATGATAATTAAAGTTATGTTTGAAAGGCTTAAAGTTATGACTTCTGTCCAGTGCCCCCCTTTTGAGAATCGCCCAACTAATAACTTGCAATATTGAACGTGCCTAAAGAAATTGGATTCAACTAGGCATAATAAAAATTATTTCACAAATAAAAATTCAGTTTTTAAAATAGAATAATAAAATAGTTCTTAAAAAAAAAAACATTCATATTTCAAATATCGATAGAGAAAATTTTAAGTTATCTCTTGGGAAGCGCCCACTACCGACATATATTTACAAGTAGGTCGATACAGACCGAATTTAACACGTTCACGCCGGCGCGGTGGGTCACACTCGACTGTGTAAGAGCTGGCAAGTCTCCGGCCTTTTGCATACCAGTATTTTAATACAGAAAGTGTTGTTTTATTTAATTAGAACAATTGGGCGATTTAAAGGAACGATATTTTCTCTAAAATAATAGCGGTGTGCAAAAAAACTGAGACTTGATAACTCTGAGACAGTCGAGTGTGACCCACCGCGCCGGCGTGAACGTGTTAAGAAATGAGGAAATTCACATATAGAGATTCACTATCTGGTCTACGTCTGATGATTCGACACAGAATTTTGACAACGATTTTTTTTTATGCAGCAATTAGAAAGTAAGATATTTATAATTTTGAAAAGGTAGTACAGCACTGTTGAAAATACGGCCAAAATTACATAGTTTTCTTGTACAAATTTGGGAACCAGAAAGAAAAGAATTTTTAACAACAATTTTGTTGGTAAAGCCCACATAAGTATTCGGCAGTGTCTCCCCACCTACTCTAGAAAACCCGCGGTTAATAATGATTTATTATTTTGTTTTGTTTTATTTGTGTTTTTCTTTTAAAATTAGCATTATATTATAAAATCGCACCGTATTATATAAAAAATAGGACAATTTTTTAGGGGACTCGTTACCCTTTGAACATTTTTTTTTTTTATTTAAGCATTTTAAAGTACTTTTTGGTCTAATAATAAATGACTTAATGAAGGAAAATGATTCTATCAAGAAATTGTTCGATTCCCCTGTCAAAATTTGAAATATTTAAAAAAAGTAAAAAAATGTAAGCAACTTTTATAATGTATCTTCTGGTACAATTTTGAACATTTTGAGCTATTTTTTTTTTTTTTTTTTTTTGTAACATTCTTAAAAATGTCCTGTATAATTTTAAGTATCGGATTTACCAAAATAAATTTAATTAGTTTGGGGAAAATGAAATAAAATGTGCAAATACGTATAAAATTACAGTAAAAACTGAATTTATATTATATTTTTATGTGTAATTTAAAAAAAAAAATCTTTTTACTTTATGGTAAATCCAATACTTAGTTTTATAAAAAAGATCATAAGAAAGAGCCAAAAAAAAATTCGTGTCAATTGTAAAATATACATAAAAGTTATATCCCTTTTAACATGCTAATTCGTCGAAAAACGCAAACTAAGAAAAATCACTTTTAAGTGAAGTGTGTGTGGTATTTAAAAGGACAGAGATGTAATAAAATCGCTTTTAACGGTATTCATAATACTCCGATTTTTACGTAACTTCATCAGAATATACTAGGGATAATAAAATATAATTTAAGCAAAAAATTAGAAAATCGATATTTTCGTCAGTTTTACAGAATGAAGGGTACCGAGTCTCCTTAATATGCCAGAATTATCCTAAATTTCTTCAAATTTATTGTATTATAATACCTCAGTGAGTTTTCGGCGTGGAACGGAATTTGTATATGTGCTGATTGGATAATGAAGCAAAGTTTTCTACACTGTTCAAAACAATTAAAGGATATTGTAAATCTTATATAAAGTAACGGTATAAGCGAAATTGCTTTGTGGAAAATGAGAAAAACGTTTTCTAGATGTAACTAATATGACAAAGTGGCTGCAAGAAATTTTTAAAAGTGTTAACTTTTCAAATTTTTTGGCGGGAAATTTACATCAAAATTATATTATTCTCTATCTTATTTTCAAAATCTTCTTATCTACAACAGGTAAAAAATTAAAGCTGATTTCTATACTTTTTGAAACCTCGTAAATTACCCATAATTTATATAAAACACTAAACAGATTTTTGAATGAATTCTTAAAGAATGTTATTTTTTAGCAAACCTTCAGATGGGAAATTTTTTTTAAATTTGAAAAATTATATTTATACTTTCCATTCCTTCCTTAGGACACGCCCTTGCCTTAGTATAAAATCGAATCCAGGGTAATCGGCCTGCGCCAGAAGTTGTATACCTAAATCAAGTTTTTAACAAAGCACGGCGTATGCAAGAAAAAAATTTCTAATTCTATATAGACACTAATAAACGAAAAATACGGTCTGAGATATTAAATTAAAAAGATATATTTACAAAAACCTTTCATTTAGTTTCAGAATGCCTTACATTGTGGTAGAGTACTTCCCTGCTTTTTCCTATCATAGTATGTCAGCATTTTTTTATTAATATATACATTACATATTTTCAAGCAAATTCTATAAATTATTTTTTAAGCTTTTCTAAAATATTAATTTTTAATCAATTTTATAGACGGGAATAAAGTTTACAGACTTTTTAGCAAGAAATTTATCCAGTTAAAATCGCAGCAATATTTGTTATATTTTTTTCCCTTTTTGTAAACATTGAATCATACTTTTTGCCAATTGCTTGGAAAAATCTGAAACTGAACTAATAGGTAGGTCAGAGATGTTCTCAAGCCATAACTCATCATTCCTACCTCTTAAAGCTAGAGTTGCGTTCTCGCATTTTTATGCCACCGATATTTTCATTAATATTTATTGGTGTGGAACTTATATATTTTCTAAAACATAGTTAGCTCATGCCACTTATAGCTGATATACGGCGCTTCTTTTGACATATTATATATATTAATTAATTAATTTATTTATTTATTTATTTATTTATTTTTTGCCCTTCGCACTGGTATTACAATTCTTTTCAGTATTAAAATTTCAGAAAATCTCTCTGAATAAGTGTAAAATTTTGCCAAAATATACTTATGTTTTTATTATTATAAGGTGCGATTTCGTTATATATATGTTATTAAAATAAGTTTAATATGGAATCTGCAATACAATGGATGTTTCTGTAAAGAAATTTTATTTGGTTATTTATCAGGATTGATCGTGAAAGACCTTATAACTTGCGAAGCAGAACCTTCTAGAACATGACAGGCACTACGAGTTCCGACTATGTTGAAAAACTAAGAACTTGCAATACTGAACGTGCCCAAAGAAATTTGATTTAACTAGGCATAATAAATATTATTTCATAATTACAAAGTCAGTTTTAAAATAGAATAATAAAATAGTTCTTAAAAAAAACCCATTCGAATTTGAAGTATCGACAGAGAAAATTTTAAGTTATTTCTAGATAAACGCCCACTACCGACATATATTTACAAGTAGGTCGATATCATGGAACTATTAATAAAGAGGAACTGACATATCCTTAAAATAGTGAAGCTTCAACTGTAACCGCTAGCAAAGGGGTTGTTTATCGACGGTGGAAACTCCCACCAGTAGGTTTATATAGATATTTTAAACTTATTTAAACGCCTTATTTTTGCAAAATTTCAGTCATAAATAGTGGAAGAAACAATTTTTCATTTTTACTGGTAGGAGTTTTCTTTGGTGGTAGTTAGGCCCTGAGTTTCCGCCATATTGTGGCAACCATGGATACAAACCGACAGTTTTATAAAGCATACTGACACCGGTAAAAACAAATAGAAATTTTTATGATATTTTTGAAAAAAAATTCCACGAATAAGACGCTTCTTTAAGACGAAATCTTCTATTCAATTTTACTGGTGGGATGCTTGACCTATCGGTAGTCAGAAACTGAAGAACCGATTTCAAAAAAGCAGCCGCCATATTGTGACAACCTCCTCAGTTACTTCACTCGCAACTGGTAGACAATACACTATATGTCTCCTCCTTTTTATTCATAACTCCATTGTCGATATAGACCATGTGTGTTCTGGCAACCCCGTTTTTCATTCGAGATTGTGTTGCGAGTACGCGAGAAGGCCGTTTTTGCTTGTGATATCGTGTTGTATGTTTCTGTCAATTATTTTTATGTTCAATTTATTGGATGTGTGTTTGATTGATTATGGGTTCTGTAGTCCATTTAAATGCTCTTGCTGAAGTAATTAAGAAATATGAGGAAATTTTGACGAATAAAGGAGGTTTGTTTACAATGCATCAGTGCGTATTCATAAGCCTATTTTTGAAAATGACAGTGATGCTAGCAGATATTTCGTGCTTGAGCTTTCAAGAAAGCAGATGTCTGTTAAGGTTAGTTGATAATTTTATGTATATTTTGTTGTTACGATTTTGTACATTTTAAGATTGCTACACAGCGAGAACTGCTGAATCCAGTGATTTTTTTTTTTTTTGGTTAATGAGCACATAGCGCTCATACGACGTTTAGTGTTTGCAACTTTAACATTTTTTTTTTATTATTTACATTTTAATTTCGTTAAGCCTAACATGCGTATAAACCGATGCTTGGCGACATTTACTATTTGGTGGAAAAGTGGTTTTCACGCCAAGAAAAATTGCAAGATGGTGGCCTCGGGAATTTATGACATCTGTTCCTACATCTTATGGATTAACTATTAATTTTAAAGGCATTTTTAATTTAAAACGTTTCCGGAAATAAGAGAAGAAAGTGCTTTGGAGATAAGTCACGTTTTATTTTTTGGTAATCCTTTTCATCCTAAGTGAGTTTGTGTGAGTTTTAAAAATCCCACTTGTAAAACACATAGTGCTTCCATGTGAAATCGTGTAAAAATTTTAATATATATTTTTTAGAGTAAAACACATATTCAAAATTGCAATGTGAAAATTAATTTGTAAAATATAATTTCTCTATTTTCAGGGCTCCCACTGGTCCCTTTCTTAAAAACCAGTATTTTTTTAGAAAGAAATTCGTGGTAGGTTTTTGCAACATATTCCGAGGGAAACGCTTTTCCCGGTATATTTCTACGAAATTTATGAAAAAGATTTTCCTTTAAATAAAAGTGGTGTTCAAAAAACGGAACGACTGGGAGCCCTGTATTTTCATTTCATATTATCATAAATATACAAAGATATTAAATGTTAATTTATTTTTTGATAATTATAAATTTTCTCAGTTTGCAATACAAAGGGTGAATACATTTTTACCTCAAATTTGTAATAGAATTTTTGGCTTCACTTAATTGCAGAAAAGCATTAAAAATTTGTTATCTGACGAGATGATTGCGAATTCTGTGATTTAAATATCAAATATAAACTTTCTAATCAAGAAAGATGATACCAGACTAGTGTTCCCACGTGTCCCGCATAAACCTGGTATCTAAATGCTCTGTACACCAGTATTTTAAAGCCATTTTCTTCGACTTTTCTAATGGGACAATTATCTGCGATTAAATACGGAGAAATAAGCTGTTAGAAATTAGTGATATACAAAGCATTTAAAGCCCTCATTTACGCGGGACATATAGCAACACTATGCCCGACTCCTTGGAAATTGCAAGGAGAAACCTAGTCGTCTTGATTATATATCCTATCAAATGGCTAATGCAGTTATCCTCTCCCATTTACCATATTATATTTTTCACATCGCAATATCTGTAACATTTTACTCATTTCTCTTTCCTCTATGAAAAAGAAATAGATAATATTTTTTATGCATTAAATTTCACATACAGTGCTCAGAAAAGTTTAGACAATGATCTATTATGCTTCTGTACTGAGAAGTATGTAACGAATTGTTGTAACTCAACTGTCATATATTTCTGGGAACTTTCATACACAAACAATAAATTTTAATTTATACACTTTACATAATATATAATGACAAAAAAACAAATTTAACGTTGTGGCAAAAGTATAGAAAATTTCTCTGTTAACAGAAAAATATCCATAAATTAAAATCAAACTGCACCTACATTGTCTGCTATTAATGTAAAAATGTGAGTTCCCATCGAAGAAACTAAATCCTGCATCACTTGGGGTTCTTTTAGGTGCCAAACACGTTCAACAGCAGATCGAAGTTCACTTACAGAGGAGTATTGTCAAAAAATTGCATAAACCGTATGAGATATGATGCCACAAAAGTTTTCGATTGGGTTCAGATCAGAGCTACACGCGGGCCAGTCGAGAACAGTAATATTTTGAGAGTTAAACTAATTTTTTTATTTGTATGCAACATGAATTGACGCATTATCTTGCTCAAATACATATTTTGGAAGAGCTAAAAGTTCACCAAATGGCTGTAAATTGTTTTCCAATGTATGTATGTAGTCTTACCCTGCTTGGCGACCATTGAGAAACTCCAGAGATACTTGAGAATTTAAACAAAGTGAGGCCCAAATCATTAACTCTTTCGAGGGCGGTATCCTTAGCCCCTTAATTCTCGCTCCCGTCATATTCACGGGCTGTGTCTTTTTTTCAGATTATTCAGATTTGTTTCATCCCCACCAGTTTTATAAAATAGTGCAATTGGCATTATTATGGTATAATTTTACCTGCCATTAAACAATGTGAGCGTTTCTTTTTCAAAAAAGTGGTGCCAACAAGCGATTTGAATTTCTAAACTGTAATTTAATGCGACCGTTAAGGGGTTAAAAAGGAGACCTAATTTTAACTCCAAAACTAACAGACGGCATCAAGAAGTTTTAATTAAAAATTTCCTTTTATAATGCGTTAAAATAAGCAAATTCGTATTTTCTAATAAATTCGTTTATAAATTCTGGTTTCAGTCCATTATTTCATCAGTTTTATAAACAGAATTACTCCGCGATGGAAAGGGGTCAATTTTTTATGAGATTTCAAGGCTGGTTGTTTCATCATTTTCATATAAACTAATACATCTTTATATAATTCATCTACGAAACTATCCGTTGATACAGAAAGCTCTGACTCACTTTTAATGCGATTAGCAGTCATCGTTTGTCTAGCTATCACTTTATGGATTCTTCTATAATCTCTTTTTCTGGCCACACGAGGCCTTCCAGATTTATGTTTTGCTTTGAAAGAGTCACCTTTAGACAGTACTTAATAGACAGACTTCTTTGGACGATTCAAAGTAGCTGAAATTTCTGCAACAGTCTTCCCTTTCGATTTCAGCTTCCATGCTTTAATTACTTCATCTGACTGAAAATTTCTAGCTCGTGGCATCTTCACTAACCGATACTATCGCGAGGTGCACTTAAATACTTCATGCATGTGACGTCATAAGTTTGAAATTTGCGTTTTTCTGTGAACAGTTGCCTAAAAATCACAAAAGTGTCTAAAGTTTTGCAATATGCAAATTTCACTTTTTTCAGTTAAATTAAGTAATATCCTACATTAAAACCGTTATTGCGTTAAACGTTATTGTCCTATAATGTTTAAAATATACGAGGGCAATTCGGAAAGTAACCTCCGTTTATGAATTTAAAAAAAAACTAATGAAAGGAAACATGTTTTATTACTTACGTATGAAAGACACGTTCTTCAGCTACTTCTCAACATAATTGCCGTATTAATTAAAACAATTGTCATAACGGTAAATCAGCTTTGAAATTCCATCGTCACAGACTTCTGCCGCCGGCCTATTCAACTGCGATTACTTTTAAATTCAACTCGCACCACTCTTTCAATCCAAAGAATTTTAACATATTTTTCTATATAATTTGCTGATAATTGTACTACCAAAAATATTTTAAAAAATAGTGGGTCAAGTAAAATATTACGAGAGCAATTCGGAAACTAATTTTCGTTTTGTTGCAGAAATGAAAAACACGCCTACTTTCAACAATTTTGTTATTTACATCTCAAAGGTACAGCTCTCTTCTATTTTTCAACATAGTCACCATGTACATTCAGTGGTCGCGCTCCGCCCACTACTAATAGTGCCACGCCTCAACAGAAGTTAATTTTCGAAGTTTCCTATTATTACAAATTAAAAAAAATAGTGGTGTGGATAGAATAGAACGAACAGCCCTGTTGAATAGGCCGGCGGCAGAAGTCTGTGACGATGGAATTTCAAAGCTGATTTACAGCTATGATAATTGTTTTAAATAATACTTCGATTATGCTGAGAAGTAGCTGAAGAATGTGCCTTTCAAACGTGAGTAATAAAAAACGTATCCTTTCATTAGTTTTTTTTTTAAATTCATAAACGGAGGTTTCTTTCCGAATTGCCCTCGTATTAAAAAATAAGTACAGCCATTTGTATAACCCAAGTGTTCCTATTGTTTATTTAACCCCTTGAGGGGCAAGCAATTGCGTTTGTGTAATGCGGAATTCCCACCGGAAAATTAGAAACATTTTATTTCAAAATAAGGAAAAGCAATTTTATGACTGTTTTCTCCCAAAGTTAGAAAAGTAAAATTGCGTAATTTTTTTCTGGTGTAAATCTTCATTAATCGTAGGTGGGATCCCACCGCCCCTCAAGGGATTAAAGGTTAAAAGTCACCAGTGTCTAAATTGTTGCTGAGGACTGTATACCAACTATGGAACTATTAATAAAAAGGAACTGACATATCCTTAATCCGGGGGAAGTCGCGTATAAACAGGGTATGAACGATTTTCTGTTTGTCACCAATAAATGCAAATAATAATCGTCACCTTATTTAATGGGAGACAATTGTTACAAATTATGCAATAAAGTAAGTTGAAGATTACTCTTCGAAAAATAGTGGTGGCAATTGTAAAAACCGTACGCACCCGGGGTATATCATGCCCCACGCGAATCCTCCCGGGTTAAAATAGTGAAGCTTCAACTGTAACTGCTTTTGCAAGGGTTGATTACCGCCGGGAGAAACATTCACCAGTAAATTTAAATAGAAATTTTCTCCTTATTTAACACCTTACCGATGCCATATTTCTGTCATAAATAATGGCAGAAACAGATATTCATTTTTACTGTGTATGTCCACTTTGGCGGTAGTAAGGTCCCGCGTTTCTACCATACTGTGACCATGGAACTATTAATAAAGAGGAAATGACATATCCTTTAAATAGTGAAGCTTCAACTGTAACCGCTTACCCAGAGGTTGATTACCGCCGGTGGAAACTTCTACCAGTAAATTTATATAGAAAATTTCTCCTTATTTAGACGCCTTATTAAAGCAAAACTTCAGTCATAAATAATGGCAGAAACAGACTTTCATTTTAACTGGTGACAGTTTACTTTGACAGAAGTCAGGCTCTGCGTTTTCGCCATATTGTGACAACCAGTGAAACAAACTGACTTTTTTACAGACAAACTGACACCAGTAAAAGCGAATAGAAAATTTCACCACATTTTTGAGAAAATATTTCCATGAATAAAACGCTTAAATAGGACGAAAATTTCTATTCAATTTTACTGGTGGGAAGTTTGCCCCTGTAGCAATCAGAAACTGTAGATCCGATTAAAAAAAACAGCCGCCATCTTGTGACAACCTCCTCAGTTACTTCACTTGTAACTGGTAGACAGTACACTATATGTCTCCTCCTCTTTATTCATAACTCCATTACTGTGACAACCTACACAACCTCCTGTCAGTGTCAGTGAAAATGATTATAATACCTGGGCAAACTGACACCAGAAAAACAAATAGAAATTTTTACCATATTTGTAATAATATATTCCCATGAATAAGTAGCTTAAATAAGACGAAATTTTCTATTCAAATTTACTGGTGAAAAGTTTGTCCCGGTGGTAATCAGAAACTGCTCATATGATTTTTAAAAAATCAGCCTCCATCTTGTGACAACCTCTCTTCAGTTACTTCACTCGCAACTGGTAGACAGTACACGGTATGTCTACTCCTCTTTGTTTATAACTCCATTATAACAACCATATAGCATCTACAGTCATTGAATATTCCTAAATTTCAGTTCAGTGGAGGATTTATTCCGATTTCTTGACTGCTAATAATTATTTGAAATAGTAATGTTCGCCATAAGTATGTGTTTAACATCTTATTAAAAACTAAAAATATTACTGTTAAAGAAGTTGTAGCAATCAAGAAATCTTAGAAATCCTGGCAACACTATCGTAGGCAGAATATTTAAATATTTGTACGATCCGTATAATTTGAATATCAGTAATTTCGAACAGTTATCTTTAACATATTTTTATGTGTTTAAATAAGGCGATGAAATTATTTTCTAAAATAGCGCATAGCTGCCAACGTTTACGCTTTTTTCCTACCACTATTTTTTATCAGTAAAATTTGCCTTATTTAATCCTATGTTTGCGATGATTGCACAAGACAAATTTCTTTGTTAAAAAATGGTGGTAGGAAAAAAGCGTAAAACTTGGCAGCTATGATAGTGTTATTTATGTTCAAGGCGCGTAGAAACTCTGAAAAAGGTCCACAGTAGTAGAAAAAGGACAGTCCGACCCCAGCAGGTGGTGGGTGGTGGGAGCAAAGGAGCAACTCCACCACTTGCTCCTTCACCTCCTGCTTCACCACCGCCTGCTCCTCCACCTGCTCCGCCTGCGGAGAATGTGTGCTCTAAGAGGAGGGGTGAAAAAGGAATTTTGATCTCTAAGAAGAGGGTGGAGTTAAAAAAAATTAGATTTTTTTTGGGGGGGAAATGAAATTTTATTGAACTATAGTATGAGGGATCATTTTGGAGAATGAATTTTATTGAACTATAGTACGAGGGGTCATTTTGGAGAATGAATTTTGAGATGTGATGTTTGGTGCTGCCCTCTAACGGCGAAAAACTGAAATAATTAAAAAATTATTTAAAAATAATTTTAAGTTGTGTTGAGGTTTGAACCCTCGTAAAAATGTAAGGATGGCTTAGTGATTTTAGCTGTTATCTTAACCACTAAGCCATCCTTGCATGTCTTGGAAAGAGTATTTAAGGAAAGGTTGGTTAGTGGGGTAATTTTAGGGGATAGAATTTTTTCGCGAACATTGATTTCTTTTCATCGTACTACAGTATGACGTGTTATTTTTTACTTGTGAAAAATTAATGAATGCGTAATTAAGAAATTTCAATTGCGAAACTTAAAATTTTTAGGAGATAGATTTTTTTTTTTTTTTTTTTTTTTTTTTTTTTTTTTTTTTCGCGGACATTAATTTTTTTTTTTTTTTTTAGTGCTCTTCAGTTTTCGGTGTTATTTTTGCTTGTAAAAAATAAATGAATAGGGAAAAATAATTTAGAAATTTTAATGAGGAGGCTTTAAATTTTTTAGGGGTGCAATTTTATGTTAGAGGTAACATTTTCTGGTACTAATTTTTAATTGGGATACTTTATTTTTATTTTTTTTAACGCGAATTTTTAGATGATAATGGAATTTTTAACATGAATTTAATGAGAGGACTTTTCGCGATTAAATTTATTTTAGTGATGTATGCGCTAGAATTTTCGGTTTAATATTTGTCAACAACCCTTAGGTTATAAACGCGCACGTGACCATGATTACCTATTGGGTGCCTTTAGAGGAGCTGCGCACGTAGAGTGCAACTCGAATTATAAGCAATGTAGAACAATTCCTGTTATATTTTAGAACTTGAAGAACTACGATGGATATCATTTAATAATACACTTAGAGAATTTTAAAGATCATCAAACTGATCTGATTGCCTCGTTTATGGAAAATTTCATAACCTTTAAGTTAAGAAAGCCAACAAGTCCTGTACAACTGGTCTTTCTAGATTCCTTTCAATTTTTTTTTCCAACTCTTCAATTGCGTGTTAAACTTATTTAATTTAATTTAATAATGTTAAAAATGAATTTAGAATTATTTACAGGTCTCGAACCCACAAACATATGAGCAGACTTCTCATTTTTAGCTCATCCCGCTAACCACTGGGCCATGTGGGTCCGTTGTTTTATCACATAAATTTGTTTGTGAATTTTCAAATTTTGGAAATTGAATTTAGATGACATTGATTTTACGTTTTATCATTTAGCGTAGTTTATTTTTGTGAATTTTTAAATAGTATTTATTTCTAATGATTTTGCATACTTTTCATATACGTTTTTAGTAGATATATGCATTTTCATGTATACTAAATGGGAAATTTAATAGAAATGAAATACATATCGAAGAATGCATTCGTGATTAATTAGTGACACCTTTATTTTCGAATATTAGATTTTTTAATATATTAACTAAACGGAACCATTTGTTAATATTCCATAATGTCTTCTCGTCTGAGTGTTATGTTACAAATCGCGCTCCAAATATGCTTATCTCATCGCTATCTGTGTGAACATGCTTATCTAAGATGTCAATTTCAATTAGGAGATCAAAAGCCCCGCACTGAGTCGTCAGATTTGGGAGATAACCAGATATTTTTATATTAACAATTCTCTGAAGTCTATCTTAAATTCAATATCTACTAATTAATGAATTTTCATGCCTTTTCTTTAATAGAAAGTTGTATTATCTAAATTTTTAGTAAAATCATTTAGATTGTTTTCTCGAATATACCATTTTGAAAATCTAAATACTCATGAAAACATAATGATGGTGTTTACTCAGTGTTTAAAATGAAATCTGTTTTAGATTTAATACTACGTATATGTTGGCTTTTAGGTGATTTCTATGAATTGCATTATATTTTAAACGAATTTTCATGCGTTTTTCTTTAATAGAAAGTTTTATAATCTAAATTTTTAGTAAAATCATTTAGATTGTTTTTTTCATATATACCGTTCTGAAAATCTAAATATTCATGAAAACATAATAATACTTACATGTGTTTTAAATGAAATCACTGTTTAATACTTTTTAATATACATGTTAACTTTTAATTCTATTTTAGAATAAACATCCAATGTATGCTAAGTCTAATAGAAATTATATTTTTTGACTAGCTATTTTAAAACTTCTACTTACACTACGCTACGTGAACATATGATATGTATAAATAACCAATTAACACTAATGAACTCCTTTTTTAACCAATCACCTTTGTTTATTTTTTTTTTAACCATCAGCGCTACGTATAATGCTATAAATTTGTATGAAGCAAGTTCATTCCATTATTCAGTTAATTGCAGTCATTGTGTGAGGTTGGAAATTTAATTATTTAAGTTAAAATGGCTAGTACTACTGTCTTAAATGCTAATCCTTTAGCACCTGTTCAAGAGAGGGTGAAAGAGGAACCTGTTTCAGATTATAAAATGAAACCCTCTTAGTCAGGATTCTTAGATATTCCTAAAGAAAAACCTATTTTGAATAGGGAAATCTCTTACGCTTGTGAAATCTGTAACAAATCTTTTCTTCGAAAGTTTATGTATATAAGGCATGCCAAGTTTCATCTAGAAAAAGTTTTGGGGTGTGACAAGTGTGAAAAAACTTTCCTTCAGAAAAGTGATTTACAAAGACATATCAAGACCCATTCAAAGACGTGTGATGTCTGTAGCGTGGTGTTTTCAAGAAAAGCGGACTTGTTAAAACACAAGAAGATTCACATGTCTACTCAACGAAGAAAGTTGAGTCGACAGAGAAAGATCCAGAAACAATCAAAAGTCGATAAGCGTAGTGTCCTCATTCACCGACTGTGTAAATTATTACAACGTGTGTGCGCTTCATACGACTAATCATCCTTTTGAATGCATCTCTTAAACTGTACCCGACACTGTTTTCCGACCTATATAAGTCAATGTTGTACGCAGCCCCTTCAGTTTTCTGTTACTATTTGCTAGTTAAATTACGAAGCTTGTGAAATGAATATGCAGAAAAGATCGCAAGAAGAAGTGTTTTCACCTATCAAGCATCAACGTTTAGAAGCACCTGTGGAAAATTCCTTTGCAAATGAGTTAAAGATGACAAGATTCGAACCGATGAACATGGAGAATGTAACACTTTTGCCGTATACCGACGAGTTGACTGCTGCGGAACCTATTACCTGTGATGACGTTGATCCCTGTTCCACCAAAGACATTATGAATGAATTTTTCATTGATTTTCACTTTCAGAAAACTTCTGCTACTGACTTAATTTCAACCAATGAAAAAGAAACGCCTATTAATTCAAGTGACGAATTGCAGAGTATAAGCCATCCCGCGAATAATATGAAGGATGAAAAATGTTCCTGTATTTTTTCGGAAAGAACTTGGAAACTCTATCTTTTTAAGTCTTGAGTTACAGAATAACCAATATTCTATTTTTATAACTGAATTTACGAGTGAAGGAATTCCAACCGAGGATGGAATCTATATGGACACTCGTACCTGGTATGAGTTCCAGTATAAAATTTTTGCATTTAATTTGAGATATACGAGCTCATCGTTTATCGCCAATAACAATATTTTAGTTTTGAATGAGAATAATTCTGTCATGTGTTTAAAAATTTTAAAGAATGAGTCTTCTATCAAATTAAACAATTGTCAACTAGAACAATTGAAAGAAAAAGCCTATAAATTGAATAAGAAATTGATTCATCATATGTATGAAGAACATTTACCCTACTTATTAAAGCAAAAATGTAAACGAAATAATCAAGAAAATGAATTTGTGTTATGGTCTAAACTAATCTTTTGTATTGAGGATAATATACTGACTATTTTTAATGAAATTTACGAATGCATCGGTTGTATTTTAAGACATCCAAGTGTTAGTCTTCACTCCTGTTTTATGTTAAACAACCACGAAAAATTTCATAAGTTGGGAGACATGATTTTAATGCTTGTGAATTTCGACGATGTCCTATCTATGTTTTTAAAGAATGAAAGTTCTGTGAACGACCAGTTTTTATGTAACCTGAATGTAGAAACTTTTAAAAGTGTTTTGTTTAAATCATTTCATTAAATTGTTTTTTATTTTACTTACGTGTCTTTATTCTTTAAAATGTGTCTGTGTGAACTTAATAAAAATTCGATTTTAAACCATTTAATAAACGGAATAGAATATTTATATATATAAAATAGACAAACATTTAAAATAATGTTGAAAATAGACGGTACTTACCCAAACACGTTCGCTTCCAACGACGATCTTGAACTGAATAACTGATAAGACACCGACTAGGCGACGTCACGGAGAGTGATTTCGCTAATCACGAATGGGTTATCGTTCCCCAATCACGCCCGTGATATGTGATTTCACAGTGATTCGATCACGGATAAAAAGTCACGACCAATCAGGAAGGTTTTATCTTGATAAGGATCAGTATAAATTCACCTGCACGAGGAGAAAATCTCATTATCTTGTATAGTCGTCTGTTCCTGCTTGTTCCTGCTGCTGCTTATCTGCTTGCTTGTTCCTACTTGTTGATTCTCATCATGTCTTCTGTTATGTATACTGAAAATGGACTAAACGTGCAATATATCAGCGACTTTATTGAGAAAAGCCATGCTGATCGCTATATGGCAGAGCTTCGTACTTTGCCGTTTTATAGACCCACCTTTCGCATTCGAGGAAAGGTTGCTAAGCCTAAACGTTTGATGTAGGCTTATGGTGATATAAATACCAGCTATGGCTTTAGTGGAACCAGTATTCCAGCTAACCCTTGGACTCCGCTGATGATCGAGTTACCTGATAAATTTGAAAAGGAGACGGCCTGTACCTACAACTATGTGTTGTTAAATTTATACAAAGATGGAAACGACTACATTAGTTACCATAAAGATGACGAAACCAGTTTAAATGTGAACTTTCCTATTGCAGTTCTCAGTTTCGGTGGAAAACGAACCATCGTATTTAGAAGACCGAACGTGCCATCCACTTTCATCGAATTAGACCACGGTTCGTTCTATAGCATGTCGAAACCTTCAAATGAACTGTTTACCCATGGAATTGCACCCGAACCTGCTAACAAGGACATGAGAATTAGTCTAACCTTTAGACATTTAATATCGCATCCACTGGATTTGAAAAAGCCGAAACTGAATTTGGATGAATCACCGAATTTGAAGCACTGTTCTCCACTGAATAGATATTGTTCACCACTCAACAGACCTGATCATCTTTCGCAGCTAGAACCTACCGATAATATACCGTCGAATGACTGGCTTAAGACTGGTTGTTTCAAGAAATGGCCACTATCGATCCCCTCTTAAAACAATGGAATCTCACTGCATCGGATCGCATTATTGAGAGTTGGGATTTGAAATGGAATGTCTTCCTCGAACTTGTGTTGGAAAAGAAATTTTTTATAAAACTACACATAAGAAACTTTAAAGAGTTTAACGGAGGCGAGTTGTTTCCCTCTAAACAAGGCGTTGTTATGACACAAACAACTTTCGCACATTTTCAAAAGAACCTTCATAAATTTAATTTTCATTCTGTTGGCGATAGTTTTCTCAGTAATAATATGTTACTAACCGCATTCATCGACGAAGAATCCTGTCTGCTTCAGCAGATATTTTATTCTGTTTCTAAAGGTTTTTATTTTAAACCTTGTGGAATTAAACTCTTTCACGATCAAATTTTTAGACTTTTAGAAAACATTCAAGATATTAAAAAAGCACTTATCAAATCCATGTTTACATTACAACTTCCCGCTTTAATTATGAAAAATTCATTCGCGTGCTATAGTCATATAACTGAAGCAAAGGCTAAAGAAAAATTTTTAAATTGTGTTTTTGAAGAATTAAAAGCATGTACGAACAGTACCTATGAATGCGATGCTTGTGAGATTGGAGATGCATCTCAATTTAACCATGATTGCTTAATGAAATCAAACCTTGAACAGTTTCAATTGAATCAAGATTTTATATTTCTAAATGTAAATATTTTTAATATAGCAAAAAACACTATTGATCGCTGTTTGTGTCATTTCAACAAAACCTTTTTTGACCAATTCCCATCTATTCAGTCTTATGTAACCTTATTTGAAAATTATTTATTGGAAGAAAAATTGTAGTGTTTCAAGAAAAATTGTGAATACTTTCAATAAATCGAATTTAATTAATATTATTTCTCTGTTTTTATTCCAACACATATACACATTCTTTTTTTCAGCTTTCAAAATGGTTTTATAAAGTCGAATAATGAGAGAGAGAAGAAATAATCATTCTTAAAATGAAATTAGATTTTTTTTTTTTTTGCCTCTTTATGTAGTAAAAAGTATTCAATGAATTTTTAATAATTCTAATAAAAGTACTACAATGACTGAAAAATCCTTAAGATTTCACATAGATATCGAAGTATTTATATAAAGTTAAACATGTTTATACTTAAAAGAAAGGGGAAAAAATGAACTAAATGAAATCTTTTATCAATAAGTATTTAAAATGTTTCATTAGCAATAAGTAGCTTTAATTATAAATTATGATTCTTTTCAAAAGGAAAAAAAATGCGTTTCAAAACAAGCCGATTCGTATTTGCTTTCAATGAATAAACCCCATTATCTCAATATACTTAGATAAGGACACTAGCGGCCAGATCAAAAGAGATAAGGGAAACCCCATCTGATATCTGAATGCGCTTAGATGAAAGGAAGGGCGTGGCGACACTGTCACTCAAGTCGGCGCCAGCTGCGGTTAGATGAAAGAAAGGGAGGATCAGCTGTGTCAATCACAATAGCCTTTGATTATACCGGCAGCTTGTACTCTGGAACCCTTGACGTCCTATTATAGGGGGCGCTGCTTACCCCAATTATAGAGGGCGCTGACGTCAATCTGATAACTCCACCTAGATATCTTACTGTGATCTGATAACACGTCATTCTCTCTTTGGATTTTGTACTTGTTGGTGGTTAATTTTCTATAGTGGTTCGAATAGTTTAGTGCTCCACGTTTTATTTTGTTAGTGCTGTGCGTGTATTAGTGATTTGTGTCTACGAGTAGAAAATTCTTCAAGATGTCAGGAAGTTTAAATACAAGTCTTCAGAAGGAGGTTAGTGTTTCATATTTTTATTATTTTAACTATATATATTTTTCTGTGAATACTTTATTTGAATAAATTATTATATGGAAATAATTTGAAAACTAGGAATTAGAATAACGTATTTATTTATATTTGATATCAATAGGATGTGTTCATACTAGCGTATATTTTAAAAATGTCTTTTGAATAAATCTGTAAACAGGTGTTCTGTCAATGCTTTTTTTTTTAAAATTGTTTTGTTGTTTTTATCAAGTAGATAATTTTAGCGAATGTTTTTAAATCAGAGTTAGGATACCAATTTATTTATTTATTTTTTTTTTCAACGGAGTAGTAATTTATATTTGATTTCAATAGTGTGTGTTTATACTAGCGTATATTTTAAAAATGTCGTTTGAATATTTCTGTAAACAGGTGTTCTGTCAATGCTTTTTTTTAAAAATTGTTTTGTTGTTTTTATCAAGTAGATAATTTTAGCGAATGTTTTTAAATCAGAGTTAGGATACCAATTTATTTATCTTTTTTTTCAACGGAGTAGTAATTTATATTTGATATCAATAGTGTGTGTTTATTCTAGCGTATATTTTAAAAATGTCTTTTGATTAATTCTGTAAACAGGTGTTCTGTCAATGCTTTTTTTTTAAAAAAATTGTTTTGTTGTTTTTATCAAGTAGATAATTTTAGCGAATGCTTTAAAATTAGAGTTAGGATACCAATTTATTTATTTATTTTTTTTCAACGGAGTAGTAATTTATATTTGATATCAATAGTGTGTGTTTATACTAGCGTATATTTTAAAAATGTCTTTTGAATAATTCTGTAAACAGATATTCTGCCAATGCTTTTTTCCCTTGAACTCTATTTGAACTGTGCTTTCTATATATTTTTTTCTTTATTTGAACTATGCTTTTATATTTCATTGTTTAGTCGTTTTTACCAAGTGGATAATTTTAGCGAATGTTTTTAAAAATCTGAGTTAGAATATCATTTTTTTTTTTCAACGGAGTACTAATTTGATATCAATTGGGTGTGTTTTTACTAGCGTGTATTTTAAAAATGTCTTGTCGTTTTTACAAAGTGGATAATTTTAGCGAATGCTTTTAAATCCGACTTAAAATATTAATTTTTCTTTTCGACGGAGTATTAATTTAATATCAACTGGGTATGTGTTTTTACTAGCGTATATTTTAAAAATGTCTTTTGAATAATTCTGGAAACAGGTGTTCTGTCAATGCTTTTTTTTTTAAATTGTTTTGTTGTTTTTATCAAGTAGATAATTTTACCGAATGCTTTTAAATCCGACTTAAAATTTTAATTTTTCTTTTCGACGGAGTATTTATTTAATATCAATTGGGTGTGTTTTTACTAGCGTATATTTTAAAAATGTCTTTTGAATAATTCTGGAAACAGATATTCCACCAATGCTTTTTTTTTTCACTTTAACTCCATTCGAACTGTGCTTTCTATATTTTATTTTCTTTATTTGAACTATGCTTTTTATATTTCATTGTTTAGTCGTTTTTACCAAGTGGATAATTTTAGCGAATGCTTTTAAATCCAACTTAAAATATTAATTTTTCTTTTCGACGGAGTATTTATTTAATATCAATTGGGTATGTTTTTTTACTAGTGGATTTTTTAAGAATGTTTTTGATTCTGAAAACATATATTCTACGAATGTTTTTTTTTTTCACTTGAACTCCATTAGAACTGTGCTTTCTATATTTTATTTTCTTTTTTTGAACTATGCTTTTTATATTTTCTTTCATTGTTTAGTCGTTTTTACCAAGTGGATAATTCTAATTTAGATTTGATATTATCATTTCAAAGTTAATCCCAACGAACTTATTGAAAAAATTTTGAAACGCTATTATTATACATAAATATTCTGTATATGTTTTTCACGGATGAATCCTTTTTTTCCCTCCAATGAAATATTATTTATCTAAAATCTAGAATTTGTAAAGATCGATTCGAAGTTTGACTGTTTTTCAGTGGGGAAATTTTCAACATAAAAGTAATAATATCCTAGTCCTAAATCTTTTGTAGAGTTAGTTAAAATAACCCTAGAGTAATTTTTGTATTAATGCAAGTTAAATTTATTAATATACATAGAATGAAAAAACATTTGAAATGTTTTTATTTTAAAGAATGTAATAATACACCATGTTTGATCTTAAGGCGAAAACATCCTTCCTATTCAAAGTTTAGTGTTGTTTATATTAAAACTTATTGCCCATAATTAAATGTGAGGGTTGATTTTTTTTTTTTTTCTAGCGGGAGATGGATTTTGATCTATCGCCGCAAAAACTGTATAATTTATTAAAGAAAGTTGAAACTGCTTTTGAGGCAGAGAAAAGGATGACTTCTCGAAATGAGACTGATGAGGTAAAAAAAAAATATTATTTTAAAAATTTACTATTTAAAATTTGAAAAGAAATTATTGTTGTTATTTTATTATTATTAATGAAATGAATTTTTAATATTTGAAAGTTATTATTTACAAAATGAATTTGTAAAGTAATTTTATTTTTATTAGACAAATGAATTTTTATTATTTGAAAAGTAATTTTATTATTAACAGAATGAATTATTAATATTTGAAACGAAATTTTATTTTTATTATTAGTATACAAATAAAATTTTAATATTTGAAAAGTTATTTATAAAATGAATTTGAAAAGTAATTTTATTATTAACGGAATGAATTTTTAATATTTGAAACGAAATTTTATTTTTATTATTAGTATACAAATGAAATTTAAATATTGGAAAAGTTATTTATAAAATGAATTTGGAAAGTAATTTTATTATTAACGAAATGAATTCTTAACATTTGAAACGAAATTTTATTTTTATTATTAGTATGCAAATGAAATTTAAATATTTGAAAAGTTAGAAACAAAATGAATTTGTAAAGTAATTTTATTATTAACAGAATGAATTTTTAATATTTGAAACGAAATTTTATTTTTATTATTAGTATTCAAAGGAAATTTAAATATTTGAAAAGTTATTTATAAAATGAATTTGAAAAGTAATTTTATTATTAACGGAATGAATTTTTAATATTAGAAAGGTATTATTTACAAAATGTATTTGAAAAGTAATTTTATTATTCATGGAATGAATTCGTAATATTCGAAACGAAATTTTATTTTTTTTTATTAGTATGCAAATGAAATTTAAATATTTGAAAATTTATTTACAAAATGAATTTTTAAAGTAATTTTACTAGGCAAATGAATTTTTATTATTTGAAAAGTAATTTTATTATGAACAATTTTTTTAAAGCAATTTTTAAACTTTTATTAAAAAATTAATATTTTGAGAAGTAATATATCTAATAAATAAGATTTTTTAAACTAACGGATGAAACTTTTTGTTAAAAGTGGGACCAGGAGTTTCCAATATCTCCTTCAAAACTCATTCAAGTCGTAGATGAGGCGGAGAAGCGTTTCCCTTCTAAGGTATGTTATACATTTTTTTTTTCATGACTTGCATGTAGAAATGATTCAATGTGTTTAAACTAAATTTTTAATATTTAATAAATTGATTTATTAAACATTTTCGAATTAAATAAACTAAACTTTTTAAAATTTAACAAAGTAGATATTTTAAAATAAACTTTTAAAAAATGTCTGTGAAATTTGTCATAAATCTTTCTCCAAAAAATATAATACGGAGCGTCACAGACTAATTCACAATAAAGCAGGCCCGTCCATCGTCGTAGCAGGCCCATCTACCGCCCTAGCAGAACTGTCTACTGCTATACCAGGACCATCTATCACCCTAGCAGGTCCATCAACCTCCAAAGCAGGCACATCTACCGCCCTAGCTGGCCCGTCGACCTCCAAAGCAGATTCGTCCCTGGTAGGTGTTTTCTTTTATTTCAAATTGTATTGTATGTTTTTCTCCACAGGTTTTTAAAATATGTTTTTGCGATTTTCATAAACAAAGAATTTTAAAGGTTTTTCTTTTTAAAGTAAATAGTTTAAATGATTAATAGTAAATATCTAAAAAATTAATGTTGTAAATTTAGAAAAAAAGAAATTTTAACGATTAATAGTAAATATTTTTAAAATTTGAATTTTGTAAATTTAGAAAATTTTTTTTAACGATGAATAGTAAACATTTTTAAAAGTTTAATTTTGTAAATTTAGAAAAAAAATTAAACGATTAGGTAAGGGTTTAAAGAAAAAGTTGCATGTTTAAAAAGTCCATTAATTTTTAAGAAAAATACAACTAGGATTTTCTTCTTTTTTCAGGCTGCGTATACATCTGACATTTGTCAAAAATCATTCACCAGGATAGACAGCATGAGACGTCATCGATTAAAACACGTAGAAACAACTAGTCAGCAACCATCAAAGTCCTCATCGAACACCTGCGATGTCTGCGGGAAATCTTTTAGTAGACCGGACGCTCTACTTAGACATATGCACTCGCATGCAGAAGATAGGCCTCATTTTAACTGTAACATCTGTGGCTTATCGTTTACTCGCGCGGACAATCTGAAGCAGCATCTCAGAAGTCATGATAATCCTCAATACAGTTGCAGAGACTGCAGTCAAAAATTTACCACCAAGTTTAACCTCAATCACCATGTTCGATTGCAGCATAGTAGCACATCGGATTTCGTCTCTGTGAAAAAACAAAGAATTTCGGCTCCTTCAAACACACCTCCAAGAAGACAAACTAACGCATTAGGTGTATTTCGCACGGTGTACATCCAACCCGAAGAAGAAACCCAGTTCGACATCATTATTTTTTTCGACTCCATCCGTGACGAACTAAGAGGCCTCATCGAAGAAGCCATCCAAGTAAAGAAAGCTATCAAATGGCACTTGCTTTTAAAAGTTATTCTGGAGAAAACATCTGCAGAGGGCGAACACGAAGTCATCACGAGGTATTTTCATTCAGATACGATTTCAGAATTTACTATCGATGATGTTGAAGAACACCTCGAAGAAGCTAAATAAAAAATTATCAAGTCTTTCGATAAATTCACACAACAGGGTTCTGGCTGGCGTTTAAAAGAAATTGTTCATTTCGAACTAAAACTGGCAAAACAAGACCCTCTACGTGGAAGCAGCTATCTCCGTCTTCCTGATGAATTATTTGGAAAGGAAGCTATATTAAATATAGAGAACTTTGAGGACGAAAAATGCTTCCTCTGGTGCGTCCTAGCACATAAGCTCAATCTGCCTCAGGGTGAACATCCCGAACGAGTTTCAAAATACCAGCCCTATGAAAAGGAAGTAAAAATGAGCGGCATTAGTTATCCAGTGGCATATCAAAAGGTTAAACAGATCGAAAAGAAGAACGACCCCCGCATCAATGTCTATGGGTTCGAATCAGGTGAAATCTCCATCCTTCATGTTTCCGAACAGCCTCATCATGACGTCCTCAACCTTCTTCTAGTCAGCAATGGGGTAAATAGTCATTACACCCTCATCCGGGACTTTTCCAGATTCATGTCCCATCGAACCAAACATGATGGTGTTCAACACTACTGCTTCCGCTGCCTCCATGGCTTTTCCAGAGCAAGCCTTTTAGAAGAACACATTCAGTATTGCAAGAAACAAGCAGCACAAGTCATCACCATGCCCAAGGAGACCGAAAACATTCTCAAGTTTACAGGAATTCATTATCAACATCCCATCGCTTACACCATATACGCTGACTTCGAAGCCCTGATCGTGCCCGTAGACCCTCCGGCAAGCCTTCTTATCAAATTGATACTACCCAACATGTACCGTGTGGGTACTCGTTCATCATTGTGGGCTCTGATGGACGGAAATATAGGCCCATGACGGTATATCGCGGGAAAAACGCCGTCGACGATTTCATCGAAAAGATTCTCCAAGTTCGAAATGAGCTAGCGAAGAAATTGAATTATGTCGCACCCATGAATCTGAATCCAGAAGAAGAAAGACAGTTCCAAGAAGCAACCCATTGTTGTATCTGTCGAAAATCTTTAGGTGAAAAACGTGTGAGAGACCACGACCACATAACATCAAAATTTCGTGGTGCTGCTCACTCATATTGTAATTTAAATTTCAAGCAAGCGAAGATAATACCAGTCGTGTTTCACAACCTCAAGCATTAAGACGCCCATCATATTATGACACGATTGGGAAAATTCAAGAATTATAAAATCGATGTGATCGCTGCCACTCTAGAACAATATATAACATTTAAAATCAAGAAAGAAAACAGCAACGTCCAGCTAGCTTTCATCGATTCCCTGCAGTTTCTCTCAGCTTCTCTTGATAAGTTAGCTAGCAATTTAGACGAAAGTGAATTTCGGCTGTTAAAAGACGTATTTCCATCGAATACGGATTTGTTGAGACGCAAAGGTGTCTATCCTTACGAATATTTCAACGAAAGACAATTACCATCAAAATCAGCCTTTTTCAGCGACTTGACTGGAGAAGAAATCAAGCAATCGGACTATGAACATGCGCAATTAGTTTGGAGGACTTTCAATCTCCAAACGCTGGGAGACTACCACAACTTATACGTCCAGACCGATGTGCTACTACTCGCAGACATATTCCAAAACTTCAGTGGTTTATGTCTGCAATATTACAACATAGATGCTGCACACCTCGTCACTTCACCAGGTTTGTCTTGGCAGGCCTGTTTGAAGATGACAGAGGTGGAATTGGAGCTGTTCACGGACCCGAACATGCTTCTATTCATCGAACAAGGTGTGAGAGGTGGCGTGTCGCAGATTTCCCACAGATTTGCGACCGCCAACAACAAGGAAGTTCCCAACTTCAAAGAAAACGAAGATAAAAGCCACATCGTGTATTGGGACGCCAATAACCTCTACGGCTGGGCCATGTGCCGATACATGCCTCACGGAGGGTTCTGCTGGGCCAATCCCAAAGATTTCACAGTCGAAAGAATTAATTCCATTTCCGAAAAAGCCACCATCGGATATATTTTTGAAGTCGATTTGAGGTATTCTGATGCTCTTCACGACTTGCACAATCACTATCCCCTCGCACCAGAAAGGATGACGGTGACCGAGGAAATGTTGTCACCCTATGCAAGAAATCTGCTGAAGAAGAAGGAGTTCAAGGGTACCCCAAAATTGATTCCAAATCTTCACGATAAAAAGAATTACGTCTGCCACTACCGGAACCTCCAATTATATACAAGCCTTGGATTGATAGTAGAAAAAATCCATAAAGTTCTTCAATTCGACCAGTCCCCTTGGCTCAAACCCTATATCGAGTTCAACACGGAGAAAAGGAAAAGTGCCACAACTGAATTCGAACGTGACTTTTTCAAGCTACTAAACAACTCGATATATGGAAAATGTATAGAAAATCTCAGAAAAAGAAGAAACATCGAGCTTTGCAACGACGAGAGAAGAGCGACGAAACTAACATCTTCGCCAAATTTCAAATCCTTCAAAGAATTTGATGAGAATCTCGTAGCCGTGGAGAGGCAGAAGCCCAGCATTTTAATGAACAGGCCGATCTATGTCGGGTTCTCCATACTCGAACTGTCTAAAGTGCTGATGTACGATTTTCACTACAATTTCATTAAGAAAACGTATCCTGATGATCGTGCAATTCTCCTCTTCACGGAAACGGATTCTTTAACGTAATACATTAAGACGAACGACCTACAAACTGATATGAAAAACCACAGTTCAAAGTTCGATTTTTCTAATTATCCCGAAAGCCATCCCCTTTATTCAGAGAATAATAAAAAAGTTTTGGGAAAATTCAAAGACGAATTGAACGGCGAAACTGCATATCAGTTCGTAGGCCTGAAATCGAAGATGTATTCCATCGAATCTTCGAAGAAGGAGAAAAAAAGAGCCAAGGGGATATCTAGACGTGTGGTAAAGTTGAAGCTAAAGCATCAAGATTATGTGGATTGCCTCCAAAAACAACAAACCACGTACGAATTGCAGAAAAGAATTGTGCAGCGATCACATCGACTCTATACGATGGAACAAATGAAAAAATGTCTCAGCCCATTTGACGACAAACGATATTTATTAGACGACGGTATCAGCAGCTTAGCCTACGGATATTATAGCCTTAGAAAAATGTAAAAAAAAGTGTGTGTGTGTGTGTGAATGTGAGTGTGTAAATCTGCCATTCACTGCTTACGATTAAACAATGTTGTAAACAGAGAATGCCGGTCCCAAGCCCGGATAAAAGAGGAGGGCACACTCTTCCAAGCATGGAATTCAAAAGATAGTGAATTCCGTACCTGGAAGAGTGCGCCTTCGAAATATGTCAATTCCTAAAAGAAAAAATCTTTTTTTAAATTTGTTTCGATCTCTTCAAAAATCTTTTTCTCTTTTCGAAAATACTCCAATCGCCCTAAAATAAAAATTCGAAATTGAATGAAAATCTTTTTATCCTTTGGAAAATACCTCCTCTTTGTTAAAGTGCTCCAAAATTTAAACTCATTCGAAATAAAAGTAGTAGAAAAAAGATCTTTGTAATTCTTTAAAATAACTCCAAAATTTATTTTCTAAATTCTTCCTAAAAATGTATATTAAAACATCAACCTATAGTTCGATAAAAAATAAAATTCATTCTCCAAAATGTCCCCTCGTACTATTGTTCACTTAAAAAAATTTCCGCTAAAAATAAAATTCATTCTCCAAAATGACCCCTCGTAATATAGTTCAATAAAATTCATTCTCCAAAATGATCCCTCATACTATAGTTCAATAAAATTTCATTTCCCCCAAAAAAATCTATTTTTTTTAACTCCACCCTCTTTTTAGAGATCAAAATTCCTTTTTCACCCCTCCTCTTAGAGCACACATTCTCCGCAGGCGGAGCAGGAGGAGGAGCAGTCGGTAGTGAAGCAGGAGGTGGAGGAGCAGGTGGTGGAGTTGCTCCTTTGCTCCCATCACCCACCACCTGCTGGGGTCGGACTGTCCTTTTTCTACTACTGTCCACATAAAATATTTACCACTATCTAAAGTCCAAACCAGATAGGAATACAATATTTCCTTTCCAGCTTTCTACCTGCGAGAGCGTCGCTGACGAGGATTGCCATTCTGGCCTCCATTTTTATTCAGTAATTTCGAGTTCATACCAGAAAGTATTTTATGCGTTATTTAATCCGCGACATTTAGTGATCGCATAAAGTAAAAATTCTTAATGCGAAATTTGCGGCGTGAATTTGAAAGTTTGGACTAAAATTGGAGGCCAAACTGCCAATCTTGTCGATGGCTAGTCCTCTTTTTATCTTCTCAAGATAATATCACATGTCTTATAATTGGATATGTCATAGGATAATTAAATGAGTTATAGTTTAACATTTTCAGGTCGGAGATAATTTAAAGACATTTTTAATAAAATTAATTCAATATAATGATCCTCGGTTTATTTTTTTAAGAATAATTTCTAAAAATTCCGCGATTAAAGAAGCCAAAGTTAACGATTGAAATATTCTGGTAATGAAATAATAAAACTCACACCCACCGTACATGGAACATATACGTCCAACCAGTCCCGGGATAAATTAGTCTCAATAGTTTTTCTTTTATTACCACTAACATCGTCCGCCGTGCCTATCACCAGGCGACCATGACTGGCATCATGGCACCCATCTGACGGTACCGACTACTACACTGTTAAAAATTTCTGTAAGACAGATTTCTGTACACAGAAGAAAACCCGAGGCTCTCTGTAAATTTACACGAGTTCTCGGTTAAATGTATTCGATTGAGTTTCTCGGTCAAGACTCTCTATAAATTTACACTAGTTCTCGGTTAAATGCATTCGATTGAGTTTCTCGGTCTAGACTCTATGTAAATTTACACCAGTTCTCGGTTAAATGCATTCGATTGAGTTTCTCAGTCAAGGCTCTCTGCAAATTTACACCACTTCTCGGTTAAATGTATTCGATTGAGTTTCTCGGTCAAGGCTCTCTGTAAATTTACACTAATTCTCGGTTAAATGCATTCGATTGAGTTTCTCGGTCAAGACTCTCTGTAAATTTACACTATTTCTTGGTTAAATGCATTCGATTGAGTTTCTCGGTCAAGACTCTCTGTAAATTTACACTAGTTCTCGGTTAAATGCATTCGATTGTGTTTCTCAGCCATCGTTTTACAGACGACCTCTTGTCTTGTGTCTAATTTCCTGTAGGGATTTCCATGTCTTTCAATCAAATTTAGATAGAGTAGAGAAATAGTTAAAGCTAAATATTTTCAAAAAGTGCTAATTTTCTTAACATTTTCATAGTTATATATATTTTTTAAGTTACATGAAACATTTTCAACAGCAAAAGCCTTTCCATTTACAGAAAGGATCATAATTCATTTAAATACATTGCTTTTATAACAATTGTGATATAACCATAAAAATATTTTTGGTTAATTAATCTGATTATTTTTGTAAATATTTTACAAGAAAAATTATAACTACCGATATATTTAACCAGTTTTAATGAAAAAATGTACCTAAATTTCACATTATTATTATGTAAAAATTCCAGTATATATTCAGATATTAAAGAAGATAATTATTGAGAAGAAGCAATTTCTTGATAAATAATTCCGCAAATAAAGGATTAAAAAATTAAATTTGATTTAAACAAAAATAGGTATTATGTATCGGTCCAGACTGAATTAAAATAACCCGTTTAAGAAATTTTCTAAGAAAAATATTTGAAGCTAAATCTTTGAAAACCACAAATACGATAGATTTTCCGCCGCTTCATTATAAAAGACATCCTTTGCACACAACAGCAACAGCTCCTATGGCGCACTCAAAAAGATGTTTATCTCCTACGCAGAGGTCTCGGGTTCAAACCCCAGGCAGGCTTGTGTAAAAAATTAAATGGCACAGCAGTTCAAATTTTCTCGAAAAGTTCTGATACTACGAAGTTCCAAAATTCACTAATTTCAAAAACTATGTTAAAATATTTTCATTAAAATAAATTGATTTACAGAGTCTTGTGTGTTTTTAACGATGTTAATTTACGGAATCTTGTGTATTTTTAACTATGTTAATTTACTGCAAATTTACCGAATAACTTCTCTGTTATTTAACAGAATCTCTGTTTTTCTATTCTCTGTAATTTTACATATGACTTACGATAACGGTTTACCAGTAGATTCTCTGTAATTTCACAGAAATATTTTTCACAGTGTAGCACGACTTGCGAATGCCGGCACTGTGCGGCATGAACCGAAAAGTGTTAATGTTGTATTTTAGAATTTATAGTCATGGTTTTCACTTTGACTACACGGGCAAGAGAAACGTGCTACAAAATATTTTTTCTTTAAATAGTGGTATGAAAATAATATAAAAATAGGCGCCAGTGGCCAAAAGCTTGACGAGTCTCAGTCGTCTATTGAACCTCCAAGGGGTTCATATTTTACTATAGCTGCAGTGTTGTCGATCTTCTAATTTTTAAAAATTCAAATTGCTTAATTGCCCCACTTTTGTCACCCTTCATCTGCACTGCGTGGTCAGACCTGAATACTGAGCCTGAATATCCTGAATACTAAGACTGAGCGCTGACACAAAATTGTCGTAAGCGGATTTTTTTAAGCGTATGTACGGTCCCCTAATTTTAGACACCAATATTTTCTAAAATTTTTCTTTGACTTATTTACTCTCAGGAAAATAAAGCAGGTAAAACTTAAAAAAAATTATTGGTATTGAAATTAAAGGGACCGTACAAACGCTGAAAAAAATCAGTCTACGATAGCCGCCATCTTTGTGTCAGCTCTCAGACCTAGTATTTAGATGGCAGTGGGTCAGACCTTAGTGATAGGCGTTATGATTGGCTGTAATATTCGAATGAATCATTCGGGCATGCGAAGAAGCATAGTTGACAACTTTCGTATTACTTTTAGTCAATTTAAACAAAAATTTTGTGGAAAAAAACACCTAACTGAAGAGCCCATTCTTTTGTAATTTCGTGAAAAATATGACAGAAAATATACAATCTCACTTCCAGCCGTATATATGTACATACAGTATATATTCTGAAATACAGATAGGAATTTAAATATGTTGCATGTTTTAAGAATACAACCATGTATATATACAGTGTGTTCGTAAAATCATGGTTCACTTTTAGCCGGTCACAGGAAATCACCGAAACAAGATGGAAATGTGAAATCTTCACCAAATAAAAGAAAAACATTCCAAGTTTCATACATGTTCAGTGCAGTTCCATGTGACTTCGATTTGTTGCCCTACACACATCTAAACGATATTCAAGTTCTTTCCACACACAGTTAAGCCCTTGCTCTGGCGCTGTTAGCGGATGTATGTCACTTCGCTAGCCACCAGTGTTGCTGCATCTGGCAATTTTTTTTTATTTTTTAAAAATTTTGAATTCACACCACAAAAATTTATTTCGTAATTTTCTTTTACTTTATTCGTGTAAAATCAATCACCTTTTAAAGCATAAATAAGAGTTAGAACTTTCTGGTGAGAATTCGGAATGTCTAATTAAAAAATAGCCAGATATCACGTCATTGTCGGAAATGACCAAAATAGCATGACGTACAAATACATCACACAGTGGAAGAGGTTAAGGACGTCTGGTGTAACAGAGTGAATAACATCTGTGATTCTCTGTTTCAAATGGAGGCCACATCGAACTGCACCGCTGCCATCGAAATACTCAATGGCAGAGATCACGAGTTGTGACGTCATCACGAATCGACCGACTTGTCACTAGTGTTGGAATTCACACAGGAAAATTTTGAATAGCAATTTTCTGTTATTTTATTTGTGGAATATCCATCATATTATAAAACAATAACAACTATTTAAACTTACTGGTGACAATTCGGAATCACCAAATAAAAAATTAGCCAGATGTGGATTGCCACCGTGTTACCGCATCTGGCAGATTTTTTTACTGGGGGGATTCTTACCAGTAAGTTTAAATAGTTATTATTGTTTTATAAGATGATAGATATTCCACAAATCAAATAAAAGAAAATTGCTGTTCAAAATTTTCCGGTGTGAATTCCAACACTAGTCAGAAGTCGGTCTATTAGTGATGACGTCACAATTCGTGTCCCCAGGCCTTGAGTATTTCGATGGCAGCGACTGCATTCTTTTATTTGGTGAAGATTTCACATTTCCATCTTGTTTCGTTTATTTCCTGTGACCGGTCAAAAGTGCACCATGAATTTACGACACACTGTATGTGAATACCATTCCAATTCAAAATATTAGATTAATGAAAAATAAAGCTCAAAGTCATTCGAGATGTACATTTACTTCTGTACAAGTGAATGCTTGACAACTTTAATGTAGAATATCACATTCTACATATTTTGTAGATGAACATAACATAGAAAAATTTGTATTACAGTAGAAAGTTTTTTGTAAAGAATATTTTAAAAAATTAAAAAAAATAGAAGAATTGTCACAGCAGTTCAAATAATTAGAATAAAATGGAAAAAAAATTAGTATAATTCATTTAAATGAAAAACTTTGTGAATAGTTAATATTTAGTGGCATTTCCCTTGGCCTTAATATATGTTTAGCGCATTATTCACTTACGTTTAGCAATCATCTTTGCTTATATTTGCCCAAACGGATTTCACACTTTTCACGAGTTTATTTTTGCCCTTAGGAGCTATATCCTGGAGGTGTTTCTTCATTAAATGCCCAGATATTCTCGATCGGGTTTAAATCGGGAGAGTTGCTCGGCCAAGGAAGTAATTTTACTTTAATTTTTCTTAAGCCAAGCAGTGGTGCACTTTGTCTGTACAAGACTCCCCAAGATGCGGAGTCTTGTACGAAGATGAAGTCATCCTCAAATAAATATTTCGAAGATGGAATCATAAAGTGCTTAAGTGTATAGTGTGATTAAGTGTATAGCTCTATGTATACTTCGGAATTTACCCTTCCTGTCCAAATGCACAACTTTCCTAAACCCTCAGCACTCTTACACCTCCAAATCATAACTGAGGTGTTGAACTTCACTGATCGTTACAAGCACTCACAATTAAAAACTTATTGCTTTCAACGCCAAACACGGATACCCTGATGACCGGGCGAAACGTAAAGCATCGCTTCTTCACTAAAAAGTACGTTATTCTAGTCCTGGAAACCCCATTGCAATCTATCTTTTCACCACCGCAATCTGGCCCTCTTTTGTTTACAAGTAAGGAGCGGCTTTGTTTTGTGCATACGTGATTGAAAATCAAGTTCATGGATCCGTAGCGGTGTGGTATAAGTTGAGGCATCCACTCCTTGTTCTCGCCACTTTCTTCTTATGAATCTCAAATTCCCGAAGCAATTTTTCCTCACGATACATTTCAGCATTTTGTCTTGTCTTAGTGCGGTTATTCGCTTACGACTATTATTTCCACGATTATTTTTAAAATTTTGATTTTCAGAATAATACACTGCTCAAAACAATTAAAGGATATTTGAAGTTTTATATAAAATAAAGATATAAACGAAATTTTTTTGCCGAAAATAGAAGAAGAGAATCACAAATGCAAATTTTTCTGGTTTTCAAACTGTGGAGTATGCAAATTTTGAGTTCGAAGTGAAAAACGTCGCTTCAGTGGCAGCGAATGAAATTTGACTTTCAACTGGATAAAAGAGAATGAAGACAAGGATGATCGGCATTCAGTGATTGCTTTGTTTCGATGAGTACGATGTCTCAGCGAAGTCATTTGACAGATTCAGAAGCTTTGAGAATTGTTGGTAGGTTAGAAGGGGGCCAAACTCAAGCCGAAGTAGCGCAAGCCATTGGAGTGTCACAAAGTGTCATTTCCAGGATCTGGAACCGTTTTTTGGAGAGTGGATGTGCAGGCCGAAGACCAGGGCAATGTCGTAGACGGGCAACAACGCCCAATGAAGATCGGTATTTAGCGTTAACAGCTCGGAGACACCGAACCATGAACGCTACTCTTCTCCAACAACACCTTCGCTCGGCTACAGGCACCACGATTTCAACTCAGACAGTCCGAAACCGGCTCCATGCTGTAGGTCTGTATGCTCGCCGACCGATGGTATGTGTTAGATTAACATCAAGGCATCGTCGCGACCGCAGGGAGTGGGCAACCGAGCATGTCAACTGGAGGAGAAATGAATGGAGCAATATTCAGTTTTCTGACGAGTCCCGTTTTTCTGTGCATCCGGATAATAGGCGTATTTTCATCTGGAGGGACCGTGGCAGTAGGAATAATCCTGCGTTCGTGCACGAAAGTGTCAGATTTGGCGGTGGAGGAGTGTTGGTATATGGTGGCATCTCCATTGACGGGCGCACTGACCTCTACATCATTCGAGATGGAGCTCTGACTGGTCGCCGATATAGGGATGAGATCCTCAAACCTATTGTAGTCCCTTACGCTGCAGCAATCGGAGATAACTTCATTTTAATGGACGATAACTGCAGGCCACATCGTGCAAACCTGGTGGAGGATTTCATTTTCGAGGAAGGAATCGTTCGAATGGAATGGCCAGCGTGTTCTCCAGACATGAATCCAATCGAGCACGTTTGGGACGCTCTAGGAAGACGAGTTTCTGGCCGCCAACAACCCCCACAAAGGCTCCAAGAACTGGAAAGAGCTCTTCTGGAAGAGTGGGGCAGAATACCCCAACTCGTCATTAATAGCCTCATTGAGTCCATGCCTCAAAGGTGTTCAACGTTGCTGGCCGCCCGTGGAAACCATACTCCCTACTGAAAATGATTTTCTTTGAAGAAAACACCTTTTCTTATTCTTTTTTTCTCATATGCACAAATTGTGTTTTTTTCCTTTAGTACACAAATGCGCAATAAAATGCATTTTTTTCTGCCAAACATGTGTAATTTATTCTCATATAACCTACTATGTCTGTCGACCATGTATCAATCAGCTAAACAGTTTACCAGATACAAAATCCACCTAAAACTGCAATATCCTTTAATTGTTTTGAGCAGTGTATTTTAAAACTTTGCTCACAGTTATTTGAGTACAATTCACTTTTTCGGCAACCATTTCTTGAGTAGAGTCACAACCGAATCTTTGTAGAGTCCGGTGTGTCTCTCGTCCGGCCCGTTTTGAACTCCCAACTAACTAAACTCGCGGAAAAATAAGCTTTTATATGCGTACTACCTGCACAGTGGCGCCATTTATGCAAATTTTATCGTCTTCGCTGGCCAATCACAAATTTTTACAAATATTCCAATATTTTGATACGCCTCTGGAAATATTTGAATTTTTTCAATAAGTTCATTTTTTTGTAATACTTTTATGAATTCTTTAGGCACGTGTGAACAGACCTATTGAATATGCAGCTTTCTGTGAACACTTTATAATTTTTTCGTTCGTCCCCGTTGTATATTTTTCAGATATCATGCATTTTATGACAGTGCACTACACACAGTACCACTATACACAGAATAACCACTATGACAGTGGTTATTCTAATACTTTGAAATGGAGTAGTACGTGAGTTTCGAAATCCGCCTTATCCAGAAAATCAAATTTTGGGAAATCGCGAAAAACGTTTAACCCATTACCCGCTAATGTTGCGTTGACGCAACAGTAAAAATAAATACGCGTGCTTAAATTATTTGTCATACTACCACTAATTTTTAATTAAAAATTTGACTTATTTAATAACTAAAACTTTGTCATTGAATAAAGGGAAGATAATCTTTCAAAATTTGTGGTGGCAAACTTTTTTCAGTAAAAAAGTTGAAGATCCTTATGTTATAGTTTTGGCGGTTAATGGGTTAACTGCGTTCATTGGTTTTCATTGCAAACCAAGATTTTACCATGCTAGAAATACATGATAAAACTATTTTTTTTTAAGATTGTAGTGTTTTTTCGGTGCAGGTTTACCATTAGAATAGATTGATAGCGAAAACACAATATTTTAAAATTTGGATAAAGCGAGTTTTGAAACTCGTGTCGTCATATATAGAATAAAGATATTTTAATCATTATTTCTTTCTTTCATTTTGTAAAAGTGACTTACTATTAAAAAGTGCACCTTTGAATAAATAGAAACTTTTAATATTTTATATATAAATAAAGATAATAAATGCATAATATTAGTGTAAATATTAGCAATTTTCACTTTTTATGATTTTCTAAAAGGAAGGGACAAGAAACGTTGATATAAGAGTAAAACTATTTCATTGAATGAAATAATTTTAATAGTCATCAGTTATTTATTTAACCCTTTAGTGCGCGGCTCTGCATATATGCAAACAACAGTGTTTTGAATTTTAAAGATATTGTTATTCGTATATACCTAATTCACACCAGAAAATTAAAATAGCAATATTTGCTTTAATTAATAACAGACATTCCGTATTTAAATAAAGAGAAATCAACCATTGAAACTTTCTGGTTTAAAGTAAGATTCTCTGAACTACGTAATTTCTAGAAAATGTTCTATCATGGGAATTCACACTAGAACCGCCGGAAATTTTACTCAAGTGTTATAAAACTATTTTACACCAGAATTTTGATTTAAAACTATTTAAATTATTTATTTTACTTCTTTCTCCCTGGTATATATTTAACTTATTTTAGAAAAAAAAATTCTGGTTCGAATCGAAATATTTTCATTTCTTACCGGTCAAAATGACCGCTATGTCGGTTCTAGTGTTAAAGGGTTAAAGGTTATGTTTTATAAAATAAATAATTACATGAAATAAGGTATTTTGAGACTTACTTATTAAATATTTACTAATTTACAATATTTTAGCGTAAAACAGCCACATGATAGTAGTTTTTACTTGTATTGCACATGTGCAACAGAAGAAAAGGTTAACGTATTATATGAAAAATATATCTCTTTTCATTATTTTTCTTGTGTAACAAACCTTTCAGAGAATCATATATATTTTTTTCGAAACAAAATAAAAAAATCGCGCATTTAAAGATTAAATAATCTTACTAATAAGTGATCGGCATTTTTCCTTTATGCTTCAGAGCTTTCCGAAGAAGAAAAAAAATAATTTTTATCTTTAAAGGATGCAAGAAAATGAGAATTTTGTGTTCCTTTTCAATGAATATCTTACGCGTCATTCAACATTAATATAAAAGGAAGAACGAATTAATTTGTCAAAAATATGCATCTGTAACCACTTGAAAAGATGGATGAAAAAGGCTTTTGTTAAAAGGAAATGGATGAAAAGTTTCTCTATAGATGTATTAAAATTTTGCTCAGGGCAACATTAAATAAAATTACACGGTATTTGATTTATGAATTTATATTTAGCATTTCCTTTCTATTTGAAATATTTCGAAATTAAAAGAACCAACTTTAGTTACATATACATCTCTAAACTTTTTCAACCAAAATAATGATGATTTAATTTTTTTTTTAATTGTAATGTATGTAACTTTAAATAAGAAAATATCCGTTGGTCATTTTAGCTGTAGAATTGAAAAAGGAAACTGTATTAAATATATTTAGGTTATAAATTAAGCAGAAAATCTTTTAACCACTTGAGACTCGAAGTTAAAATAACACTGCAAATAACACACTGCTTAATTTTTTAAAAAATTGTAATGTATGTAACTTTAAATAAGAAAATATCCGTGGGTCATTTTAGCTGTAGAATTTAAAAAGGAAACTGTATTAAATATATTTAGATTATAAATTAAGCAGAAAATCTTTTAGCCGCTTGTGACCCGAAGTTAAAATAACACTGCAAATGCTCATTCATTGCTTTTGCACAAAAAATGACACCATAGATGCCAGAAAAATGTATTTTTCTGAATTTGAGACTGTAGGGGGCTGATAATTTGGGTTCACAGATACGAATTAAAAATTAATACCCCCCCCCCCCAAAAAAAAAATGAATTTAATTACCAGTAGCAAAAACTCACACAATAAAAAAATTAAGGTCTCTAAATAAGTGAATATTCTACAAAATCTCAATTTTTTGTATTGTAAAGTTTTTAAGTTAAATAATTATTAAAATTACCTACTTTCTTGGCTGCACTATCTTGAAAGCATTTCTCAAACTCAGGTGTAAATAAAATTTATTTTATGAGGAAATCAGCATTGGTGCTACCATTTATTGATTTCCTTTTAAAGCAAAAACATTCAGCCATGTAGAAGTGGGGTCAAAACGAAAAAAAAATCAACCAGTTTAGTTTTTATAAAGAAAAGAATTAAGGTACCCATTTGGGTACTCAGGACTGAAGACCGGTGTTACCAGATTGGGGACTTTTTTAATTCAGATTATTTGACTGTCACCACTTTTTAAAAATAGTATAATTCGCCTTATTTTCACAATTTTTAATCTACTTTTAAACAGGCCGAATATTTCTATTTAAAAAAAAAGCGGTCACAATCAACAATATGGAGACAAAATGTCCTCAATCTGGCAACACTGCTGAAGAGGTTATAATTAAGTGAATTATATTTTCACCTACTTTATTGCTTTTCACTTTTATTAAATATTTATATTTTTAATCTAGATTATGAACTTGTAAATATTCTCCACTAAAATACAGGACTGTCATTACGCCTTTTTTTTTTTTTTTTTGAAAACCAATGTTTTTATAGAATAATATTTTTCTTTCATTGTAAGCATTCTAAAAGCCGACCAAGAAAATTTTCTTTCGATAATACAGGTATTGAAAAGACGGATCAGTGGAAGCCCTGCAAATAAAAAAGTTCTAAATAGAATACGTTTTTGTACGTAACATCAGATAACAAAAATATTTGTAGATTATTTTAAACATCGATTTCAGAAAATAGCATCATAAATAAACTAAGCATAAAACTTAACTAAAGTAGCAGTTACGTGAAATATATTTTTCATTCGATTAGCTGATTTTCGTCTTCATTTACTATTGATATTTTTAATCTAATTTAACATTTTGCTTCAGTTTTTGTATTAAATGTCGTTAGTACGTAAGACAAATCGAATATTTTTTCAACCAAATCCCAACAAGTGTCGCATATAAAAAAAAGGGCATCATATAAACGGTGATCAGAATCACTGATTATTCCTACCAGTAATTATGAATAGAAAAGTTTTCCTGTACTTAATCACAATTTTTACGATTAAGCCTTTGTTGCTCAGTCGCCGTCCCCTGAAAACTAGGCCTGAGCGCTGATGCAAAAATGGTAGCTGCCGAAGGCGGATTTTTTTCAGCAGTGTACTGTCCCTTAAATATTCGTACCAATAGATTTTTTAAGTTTTGTCCGCTTTATTTTTCTGACGTTAAACAAGTCAGAGAAATCTTTTATAAAATACTGGTGTCTACATTTAAGGGAGCGTACCTACGTTAAAAAAAAAAATCCGCCTTCGGCAGTTGCCCTTTTTGTGTCAGCGCTCAGGCCTAGTATTCAGAGGGCGGTGGTTCAGTGTTCCATTACATGGAACACCCATACTTGCCAACTTCTGACTTAACTTCCGTAAAATGTGAGTTTAGGTGAACCAGAGTAAATAGATTTCGAACAGGTAAAACTTTAGATGTATCTTTAGGTATTTGATTGCTCGTTTCTACGTGGAACTTGTTTGATATCATTTCTTTAAAAGAAATTCTGGTTCGAAGCATGTTTAAATTAACTCGCATTTTACAGAAGTTAAGTCGGAAGTTGGCAAGTATGGAACACCAACTTCATTCCCAAATGCCACAATGACATCAAAATGTTGATACAATTAATTTCCGTTCATTATGTATGTGAAATAAAGCTTTTTCTTATTTCCAAATAAATTTGTTCATAAATTCCGGTGTCACTCATTCATGTAATCATTATAGCTATGGAAGTGCTTTGAGCCTGAAAGGGTAAGTTAGACAGAGATATATTTTTGGAATTACGTGCGTTGAAAAGTTTACAAATTTTCTAAAGGACTCTCATAGCGAAGAGGTTTATGAAAAATTGCATGTATTATATTTTCAAAAATACCAGTAGGAATAATTATAAAAATCATTTAAATATTCAAATATTGACTGGGAAAGAGTGAAAGCAGGGATGCAAACACTGCGCAACAAATGCGTGATTTCTACCACTAAATTTTAATAGCATTCATCACCTTATTTAAGGACATAATTTCTGATATTTAATAAACTGAAGAAAACTTTTAAAATTTAGTAGTGAAAATCAGCCATTTGTGGCGCAACGCTTGCTTCCCTGGTGAAAGAGATGAAAAGCATATTGATTTGTAAGTTTTGTGGAAAATGTCTATTACAGTCAAACCCCCATATATCGAACTTCCACATATCGAAAATTTCTATATATCGAACTTTAAGCAAATCTCCATGTTCATTACATAGAAAAACTGTTTCTGTATATCGAAAAAACCTCTATACATCGAAACTTTTTTCAAGACATATTGAGAGATTTTATTCCACTTTAGACCTGTTGTCTCACGAAATATGAAGGTCAGGGATAAAGGAAGTTTATTGAAGGTCTCCACGAACTCCACATTCCAGTTGGGGATGAGGGGTGGACAAACGGGTTGTTGTTCCCCCAACTCGTTTTCGAATTTCGGTTGCGGCCTGTCCTGTACTGAAACGCGAACCCCATTGTTCTTTCAGCCAGAACTTGAATCCAGCATGTTTTCGCTCTTTCGTTGCCAAAAGGATGTCTTTTTTGGCGGTGATCGCTTTATTGGCAACTTTCGGATTTCATTCTGGATCAACTCATGATCCGGCGAGAAATTCCGAGAAGCTTTTGCCGAGAGAAAAGCCGGTTTGGCGCGCATCTCTGACCTCCGTTATGCTTCAAGAAAATGTTACCAAATCTGGGTCTCTGTGGTGAAACCAGTTTCTAGCGTTCCCTTTTGCCTGATGGTTGGCCCTCACTCCTAAGTCTGCTTAGTTTCAGTGAAAATGTAAGTAGTGTTTCATAAATTCGTTTTGAACTTTTACTTTTTCTCTCGATCACAATGTTAAAAAGAAAATCCCTTAGTGTTGTGGATAAAGTTGAATTGCTGAAGGATGTAGATAGCGGAATGCGCAAAAAAGACATTTCTTCTAAATTTGGTATTCCCGCAAGCACATTGTCGACTATTATAAAAAATCGGAAAGCCCTAATGAAATCCTATGAATGTATTGAACGTAACAGAAAACGTTCGAAAACATGCACTTACGATACAATGGACGAGACCGTTTTAAAATGGATAAAGAGTGTTCGAGACCAAAACTTGACGATCTCTGGTCCTTTCATAAAATAGAAGGCATTGGAGTATGCTAAATATTTTGGATGAGATGAATTTCAAGCAAGTTCCGGGTGGCTTGACAAATTTAAGAAAAGGCATGGCATCAAGGAAAAGGTTATTTCCGGAGAAAGTAAAAGTGTATCTGAAGCAGCTTGTGATGACTGGAGAAGCAACAATTTGAAAAAAATTCTAAAAGATTATCAGCCCGATGATATTTTTAATGCTGATGAAATGGGGCTCTTTTATAAGTGTTTAGTCAACAAAACTCTGGCTTTCAAAGACGATGATTGTCATGGAGACAAGAACAGTAAGGACAGAATAACAGTACTGGTAGTCGCTATCATGAGTAACAAAGAAAAACTTCGATTATTCGTAGTAGGTAAAAGTAAGAATCCTAGAGTATTCAAAAATGTAACATCTTTAGAGGTTGAATATTGTTCCAATAGAAACTCATGGATGACGGGTGAAATTTTTGAAAAGTGGATTTTGAAATTGGATAGAAAAATGAGTGAACAAAATAGAAAAATTGCTTTACTTGTGGACAATTCCCCTGCTCATCCTAATGTGTCTTCAAAATTATCAAATGTCGATTTGCTTTTTCTTCCCCCGAACACCACTTCAAAATTGCAACCAATGGACCAGGGTGTAATAAAAAACCTGAAACTTCATTACAGAAAACGCATTCTCCGACGACTTATCTGGACATTTGAAAATGAAAAACCTTTATATAAGGTGATTGATCTGAGGATAGGTGTGACAAAATTAGCCAAAGTTTGGGAAAATGACGCTTCTGAATCTACAATAAAAAAATGTTTTACAAAAGCTGGGTTCAGTGTATTACTGGAAGTCGAAGAACAGGACGTGCTCCCGCAAATTCAACAGTCTTGGGAAAATTTGCGATCCCAAGGTCACATTACAGATGGTACTCTTCTTAACGAATTTCTGACAGTCGATGATAAGTTAATTATTGCTGATTATCCTACAGACGGAGACATACTGAATTCGTTTCATGGATCTGAAACAGAAATCGAAGAACCAGAGGAAGTAAATGAATCTGAAAACATTTCCAAGCCATCGAAAAAAGAAATGCGAGAGGCGTTTGAAAAATTACGTCGTGGACTTCAATTCGCGAATAATATTCCTCATGAAGTTTTTAGTGGATTGAATAAATGCGAACATTTCTTTAAAGAACTTTCCGCAAAAGTGGCTGTTCAGCAAGATATTCGTAGTTTTTTTTAACAGAATGTAACTGTGAGCATTGTAACCGCTGTCTGCATTATTGTTTTTATAAAAGGTATGTAGTACTCAATAAACCTTTCATACTAATTCATTTTTTCCATTATTAACTTCCTTTAATGCAATTCGCATTAGATATGCAGTTCCATATACAAAAATTAGCTTTAATTTTAATTTTCAGGAGTAATTATTATAAAAATCAGATCGCTTCTATAGATCGAAATTTCTATATATCGAATTTTTTTCTGGAAGTTTGCTACTTCGATATATGGAGGTTCGACTGTATTTACATTAGCAACTTGCATGCTTCAAGGATTATGGTATTTAACCTGCCTGTTTAATCAAAAATAATATCGTAAGAACTCCTACATTTTCATGATAAAATAAAGCATTATTTTCACCACTAAATATCTGAGTGCGCAAAATTTAAACTCAATTTTTAATAGAAATTTTCTGCTTAGTAATTCGCAAAAAAATGTTAAAACTTCTAAGAATAAGTGAGGCGGCTACGACTTCTGCTATTTCAATGATAAATAAAAAAAAATCTAATCTGAAAAAGTGGTGCCAGAATCGAATAGTGCAAGACTTAGAAGATGCAAGAGACATTCCAAGGTGTGTACGCTCCTTGAAATATGTGAATAACAAAGCCTTCCTATAAAAGTTTTAGATTTACATTCTGCATTTAAAAAACAATTCTTTAATTTGCTAATGTTTAATAACGATTGAAGAAGTCGCTTTTAAGCAAGAATGTCTTTATAAGAGTGTAGCGATAAACGCCAAGGGCCGGGGCCAAGTTTTCGGGGATGGAGCACGCATTTAAAAATATTTTTAAGGGGGACCGGGGTTCAAAATTCTGTTTTTTATTTATTTATAAAGATTTTGTTATGAAATTTTTTTCTGAGATATGTTTTAATATAATAAGAATATTGCATGTAAAAAATCTGAAAAACTTTAAATATTTTTTTAATTTAAATTTTAAACATATTTAATTTTTGATATAACTTTGGAAGTACTTACTCGATTTACAAACTTTTTACACTTTTGTATACAGAAAATGTGTCATTTTAATGTGTCATCGGGATTTCTTAAAATATTGATTATGAATTTTATAAAAAAAATATTAAGTAAAAACATGAAGTTTTTTTATGAGTAAGTTTTGCATTAATTATCATATTTTCACAATTATCACTCAAAATTAAAAATCCTGAAGACAATTTAGTTGGAAATATAGCATAAAACCTCTGTTGAAAATTTCATACGTATATCTTGCAAGGAATTTTAGGTGTATTCTTTTAAAGTTGACAAATCGTGAAAAAATTCATTCTGATATAAATGAAGTTAAAGTCAGTTAAAGTGAAATTAAAGTGCATCGCTTCTCAAGGCAAAAGGTATTATACTATCTCTGGATCTAATGAAAATAAAAGCATGCGGTTTGCGGTATTTAACGCTAAAAACTCAGTATTTTTTAAGCCAATAAAAGAAATTGCCTTTTTTTTTTAGAATTTTTAGCCCCAGAACCCTTTAAATAATAATTTTCACCTTAGTTATGCAAAAATTCAACTTTTAAATAGGGCGTCTAGTACCATTCAGAGATATTTCTACCACTTTCTCCTGATCTATGCCCCGTGTGCTTAAACCTTAAAATCAAACCTTACAAAGGCACATGATCAGATCGTTTGGTTTATAGATATCGTCGGAACCATGTCAAACTATCCAACATGAAAACCGAGGCTAACGAAAAAGACAATCTATCGCGGTGCATCCCACGTGCCTTTATTTACAGACCGCTAGAGTGACGTGATGCTCTTTTCGTACCCCTGCATGGTGTATTCGCGTATCACGTGACTCCAGCGGTCTGTAAAAAAAAGATACGTGGGTACCGCGGTAGCCTGTCTTCTGCATTCGCCTCGATGAAAACAGTATTCCCAGTGAACTACGTTTTTAAAATTCAGATTTCTTGATTGGCACCACTTTTCTGAAATGGTAAAATTCCCCTGATTTTCGTCCTAATTAATATGCCATTAAATAAGGCGAATTTTACTATTAAAGAAAAGGTGGTGGCAATTAGGAAATCTGAATTTAATAAAAGAAGCCCACTGGCAACGCTCGTTTCATATTGGGTAGTTTGACACAGTGTTGCCAGTGGGCTACTTTTTTAAAATTCGGATTTCTTGATTGGCACCGCTTTTAAGAAATGGTAATATTCGCCTCAGTTAATGATGTATTTATTAAGGCGAAAACAAGTGGAATTTTACTATTTCAAAAAAGCGGTGCCAGTCAAGAAATCCGAATTTTAAAAAAGTAGCCCACTGGCTACACACTGGGTCAAACTATCCAATATGAAAAAAGTAGCCTACTGGCAACATTGTTTTGACACCGTACCGACGATATGTAAAGGGTGTTTTCATTAGAGGTGTGTTTTTGAAACTGGCAGCACTGTTTCTAGTCACAGTCAATTTGATAGCTGGCAGATGATTTGTGCTCAGTATGTTCTGCCATTTCACCCTGATTAGATTTACGCCTGAGCAACGCTTGCAAATTGTGCAAAACACCATCAGTTAATTGCGGGAGACATTAGGTGAACCCATAATTCCGCGTAATAGACCTGTGAACGAACCTCCACGGGTCATGTGATCTCACACCAATGGATTACTTTCTGTGGGGATACGTAAAGGCGCTAAGCTCCGCCGATAAACCACAGACTTTAAGACACTTGGGAATCAACATTCTCCGCGTTATTGCTGATATACGGCCACAGCCGCTCGATAAAATGGTCGAAAATTGGACTTCCGGCTTGCACTTTCGAGCCATTGCGGAGCCCATATGGCTTAAATCATTTTTAATCACTAGTGGCATAAAATTATTTATTTAACCCCTTAATGGTCACATCAAATTACAGTTGAAAAATTCAAATTGCTCATTGGCACCCCTTTTTCGAAAAAGAAATATGTTACTACTTAGTTATCCCGTCGACCAAAAATCTATCGTCCAACTATAAGATTAAATGCCAATAATGGTTGATCGTGCATATCACATTCACATGACCTGAAGCAAGTTACACGTGTTTACGTCATCAAGTGATTTTCATTTCGACATTTTATTTGTATTTTTATTAATGTTATACTAACTTATTTGTTCTTTCGTTATTTAAAATAAAAATTATGTCAATTAGTATAATTTGGCGAGTGGCTTGGCGATTTATATAATTTGACGAAATTGGTCGACGGGATAACTAAGTAGTACCAGGAATATTCTCATTATTTAATGACACGTATGATGATACCATAATAAAGCCAATTACACTATTTTATAAAACTGATGGGAATCAAACAATCTGGGTAAAAGACACAGCTCGTGAATATAACGAGAGCGAGAATTAAAGGGTTAATAAAACCAAAGTCATGGCAATTAACATTATTTTTATGTGTTTTATTTCGTTTTAAATTTGTATACCTCTAAACAGGGATGAGATTTGCGACTTTTTGCATACCAGTATAATCTTAGAGAAAATGTTGCTCTGTTAAATTGCAAAAGTGTTCCGATTAAATAAAATAACATTTTCTCTAAGATTATACTGGTATGCAAAAAGTCGGAAATCTCATCCCTGTTCTAAAAAAACCCCTATTTATAAACCACTGTAATCCAAATTAAAGAACTAGTCTATACTCGCCTGAATATCTGCAACTTTTACGCTTTTTTCTTACCACTAAAATTTAATAGTAAATGTTTCCATATTTAATCGGCGGACTCTGCGATTCAATAAGTCAAAAGTTTCTGTTAAATTTAAGTGGTAAGTAAAAAGCGTAAAGGTTGGCAGCTGTGTAAGTTCACTTAAACGAGTTTCAAAATTTTAGAGATTGTTGGGGTATTTTATTGTTCTACTGAAAATATATCCAGACAGGAATTTAATCCAGATACTTAACAAAGAATTTGGGGGATTTTTGTACGAATTTCACAACCAATCGATAATCAGACAACTACTACTAATTCGATAGATTCACATTCAAAATCGTAGAACTATTTTATTTCTTTAACAGATTTTTTTATGTATTCTATATTGTTGTCTCTTAACCCTTTCAGGTCTAAAGCACTTCTGTTGCTAAAATGTTGAAATGATTGAATTGCACTAGGATTAACGAAGAAATTTACCTAAAAAAAAGTAAGAGCTTTTCTTTACGCACGTCATAAAATGTAAATTTTAATCCAAATTTATGATTCTTTTATGGAAGTTGGGATTAAAATTAACAGGCATATACAGTTCCCCCAAATGGTCCGCCAACTGAACACAAACCTTTTCTTATAAAATTTTTCTTTTTAGATTTTTCTTGCAAATTTCGCAGAAATCACCTTCGGAGGTTAATTCTAGCGCAAATGCTGTAGAAATCTACCATGAAATTTTCTGTTAAAAAATATTGGTGTTCAGTTCTCGGACCATTTGGAAGCCTTGCATATACAGTGTATCCCTAAACTCATGGTACATACGTTAAGGGGTGATAGAACACAACTAGACAATCACAATACAAGCCACGGTCGGAACGCAAGCCGTAAAGCGCTAGAGGTCACCTCCTAGCGACCGCAATAAAACGGCTGTTCATCGCAGCTGTCTTCATTCGTTCTGTGGATCATCGATCAGATGGATGCGTACTCAAACCAGGAGAAGGCCGAGATGCATTAAATGTACGGAGCAGCAGAAGGCAATGCAAGGAAAGACCAAAGGTTGTACCAATCAACTTGCAGGCTCGTTCACCCGATTTGCCATGCCTGGACATTTTCTTCTGGGGTCACATGGAGAGCCTCATCTACGATGATGGTCCCATAAATTCCGTTGAAGACCTTCTTGCTCGCATATCCGTAGTTACTGACACCATACGAGAGATGCCTGGTGTTTTCGCCAATGTACGGCGGTCACTCTATCGACGGTGTGAAGCTTGCGTTATTGTTGGCGGCCGCAATTTTGAGCAGTTGCTGCGATGGGGGACGTACGTGTTATTTACTTTAATTTTGTTGGAAAAAATGTTTTTCTTCATATTATCTGTTTCCTTTCATTCCATCGCTGTCTATCGTCATTCTCCTCATTTTGTGCCACAGTATGTTTCGCGCTCTAGATTTTTACGACTTGCATTCCGACCATGGATTGTATGGTGATTTGTGCTTGTCTAGTTGTGTTCTATCACCCCCTAACGTATGTACCACGAGTTTAGGGACACCCTGTATATTATCCCACTGCCCTTCCAGGGGTCAATGAAATTTTTTTAAGTTCTAAATACTAAAGAATCACAAAATTTTCGCCGTGTTGTTAAATTGCACTAGAATGTACACAATTTTATGAAATTTAAGTATTTTCTACTTGCTTCAGAGCAGCTGTTTTAAGCCACCAATATTTCGAAACAACAATTTTCGTGGTAGATTTCTGCAAAATTTGTAGAAGAAGAAAACAACTATTACTTTTGCGAATTGTATTGACTAAAATGTAACCGCTCCGAGGTCTGTTTGTAGATGATGTAGTGTTATTTTATGACGACCGATTATCTGCACAAGGAAGGGATATAGGCTCTAGGAGGGATACCCTCCGTGAGTGTCTTTCTAAAGAATACTAACACGTATTTACGCAAGGTTCGAAGAAAACCACGGAAAACTTCGAACGATCAGACCGACGGGTGCGATTGGGTTTGAACGCAGCACCTCCCGTCTACCAGCTTTGAGAGCACAACCTCTCAGCCACTTGTTGAGCTTGTCTCTTTTCTAGAAAACGGCTGCTTAACACGTTCACGCAGGCGCGGTGGGTCACACTCGACTGTCTCAGAGTTGCCATGTCTCCGGATTTTTTCACACCACTATTATTTTAGAGAAAATGTTGTTCCTTTAAATCGCCCAATTGTTCTAATTAAGTAAAACAACATTTTCTGTATTAAAGTACTGGTATCCAAAAAGCCGGAGGCTTTTCAGATCTGATTCAGTTGAGTGTGACCCATCGCGCCGGCGTGAACGTGTTAAAAACGACAGATTTTTTTTATAAAAAGTATAAATCAAAGCTGAAACGATAAAAAAAAAATATAGAAATGCATCCTTTTTATAACATATTACATTTTAAATATGCAATGTTCATCTAATTACAGCACATATTTTAATTTCATGTTTTAGTGACCGCATCAGTTTTAGCAGTATTAAAGTGATTTGTGAAGTAATGATTTAAGCTGTACAATGGATATATCGAGAATTTTCTTTAGTTCGCAGACATTTTCAATTCATTTCTTTTAACTCGTAAAATATAATGTGAACATTACAAAATTATCGTTTACTTAAAAGGTGACTATACACAACATAGATGTTAAAAGTTTAAAAAATATATTGCATTTAACCTCAGAGAACTTTCGGCTTGAATCCGCAGTCTTCAACGGGGAGAAAATTTCATCAACTCACGTCCTATTAATCCAACGGAGCTTCCTCCTTCGAGTTGGGAGAGTCTATTATTCATAGGGTGTTACCGCTAGTAGTGCTTGAGATTAAAACACATTGGAAAAATTACTGGGTGCAGAGCTGCCAAGTTTCCGACTTTTTTAATACCAGTTTTTTAATACAGAGAATGTTCTCTTATTTAATTGAAACATTTGGGCAATTTAAAAGGACAATATTTTCTCTAAGATAATAGTGGTGTGAAAAAAGCCTGCTGCTGGGTGTACAACTCTTTACTATTCTTAGAATTTTTAACCTGAAATTAGGTATATTGTATGATAGTGCATCATTACATACTTGATTGCCTTTACATAGAATTTCCATGGATTTTCTGCGGGTCCGACCTCATATGAGGAGGCGTATTTGGACGAACTCGGACGGCAGTTGATGAAATTTTCTGGCAGATTAGAGCCGCGGATACAAGCCAAAGGTACTCGGAGGTTAAATAAAATGTATATTTTAAACTTTTAACATATATTTTGCGTATGGTCACCTTTTAAGTAAAAGATGATCTTTTAAATTTCACATAATATTTCACGTTTAACTCAAGGTGGAATTTTGCATTTAGTTTTATGTTTTTATTCCTTTAACCCCTTGAGGGGCGGTGAGATATATTATATCCCACCTAATTTTAATAAAGATTCTCACCAGAAGCTTTTCATAAAATTTTACTTTTTAAACATCGGTAGAAAAAAAGGCCAAAAAATTGCTTTTCCTCATTTAGAAGTAATTTTCTTTTAATTCCGCGTGAGTTCAACATTACACAAACACAATTGCTTGCCCTTGAAAGGGTTAACACTTTCACTTAAAAAAATGATTCTGTTGCAAAAATTTTAAAATGATTAACTGCCATCAGACTTTACAAAAAATATTTTAAAATAAACAACAACAACAACAACAACAAATGCTTTCCTTCACTCCATTAAAGCCATTATTAAAGCATGTTTTTTATTTTTTTTTTCAACAATGCTTTTACAATTTTGGCAGTTTGGAATCAGAACGAAGTGGGAAGTATCTTTTCCACCACCATTGAAAAAGTTAACATAAATGCTTTTAAAATGGGATAATTTTAAAATCTTAATTTTGCACATTTCTATTTACAAAAGAAGAGCCAATGAAGGTTTTTCATGGTGATAATTGTGTTCAGAAGGTTGATTTCATGTACACTTGTACGCTTTCACTTCAAAGGCAATTTCATTGTTGTATACTGTAATTAAAATTTGTACATGGATAGATGCCCATCTTCAAAACTTTTCCTTATTTGCAGAGCTCCCACTGATCCGTTTTTTGAAAACCAGTAATTTTTTAGAAAGAAATGTGTGATAGGTTTCTGCAACAACTGCAAGAAAAACACTGATCTGGGTATGTTTCTTCGAAATATATATGGAATGTCTTTCTTTAAATAAAAGTGGTGTTCAAAAACCGGACCGAGTGGGCTACCCTGTTATGTGGCAAAATACAGGGAGTGAAGTAGCCAGGTGAGGTGGTTGTGTTTGTGTGTGGGGGGAGGGGAGGGTAAGAGTACCACTTTTCAAGAATAACAGCGAGTTCTTAGATTAAATCAGGTGACTAAAGTATGATGCTACATTTTCTCAAACTGCAAAAATGCTGAACATAAGCATATCATTTCAAAAAATAAACCATATTTTTTATGTTTCAACAACTAAACAAAACCACAATTAATATCGGGATGAACTTTGATCAATTGTATAGGTTAGTTTTAGAGTTCTACCAGTTTGAAATACCGCTGTGAAACTTTGGTGATATTCGAAAATAAACTAAGAGTTGTAAAGATATTTCCGACTTTAAATATTAACTCATTAAAGCCGGTTGGGAAAAAACTTGCCATTTAAAGCGAACGAAACTTTTAAATTTGAATACCAGTATTTTAGTTTGGACATTTTTACATTATATAATCTTAAATTTTGAGCAATTAAATAAATCAAAATTACAATGTAGAAAAAACTGGTGTCGAAGAATTAAAACAAGTGTAAAAGAGGCTCGTATTTAATGTTAATCTCTCACAAAAATGACTTCGCTGTTTTTTTTTTAATTAAATTATATAGAGTACACAGGTTTCGTACGCTTCAAAGACTTTCAAGTACCTGTTACTAGAGTTTTCGTAAAGTAATATTTGCCTTATTTAATGAAAAAAATTCTATCTTCAGATATAGCGACCTGTACTTTATGAAATTTCTGGTACTGAAACACCTAAAATCCCCTGAATCCTTTTATGGGTATGAATAATTACTGGTACAGTCAGTTTTGGATCTCATGTACAGTGTAACGTAATCGAAAAGTGTTTCTGACTTTAGTTTTTCTGTCTGACATCTCTCCGTGATCTGAATATTGTAAATATAATCGAATTGTCATCTTTTTGATATATGTTACTAAGGTTTCATATAGCATCATCGCTACTGAACATGAAATGCGCACTGTCAGAAAAGCTCGTCTTCATACACTAAATTAGTCCTCATTTTTGAACAAATAATTTCCGTACTCCTAGAAAATATATTTTTTCTGTTAACTTTTGCCGAAAGTCAGAAAAAACAGGATAAAATTCCGTTTATTTCTTCCTCGCATGCATATTGGCTTTCTTAATACTAAAGTTCGAATTTATTTTTTAAATGAAAAACCAAAAGTTCAATAAATTAAAATTTCTAATTCATTTTAAAACAAACCAAAATAGTGCTTTCGAATAAAAAAAAGTAAGAACTAATTTTCTGATTCATTTAAAAATATTCGCAATTTATTTTTTAAGTCATAAAAAAATATTCGCACTTAATATATATATACAAAATGAACACATTTAAAGGATATATAATAGTTAAATAAAATTTAAAAAATAGGTTTCATTAAAAACTGAATCTCCTCAAATCTTCTCGAATTTAATTGAAAATATAATGTTCATACATATTCATCTAATAATCCAATTAGAAATGTCTAATTCTTATTTGCCTCTATTATCCTGTAAATATTAAACCCCAACCATTATCTCACAACGACGAAATTTCACCACAATTAAGTTAAAAAAATGCGAGCATTCAACAGAACAAATTTATTAATTCTTACTAAAGCCCCCATTTGAAGAATACCCGTATCTTCACTTTAAACTCGCCTCTTGCCAGTGATTTCTGGCGTAATGGTTAAGACACTGGACTCGAGACAGTAGGGTTCAGGTTCAATCCCAAGGTCAGACAGAAAAAAACAAACAGATAATTTTTTAAATGTCGGCTTCTTCAAAGTACAGAAAATTTCTATACCACAACAGAACAAAAATGGACGAAATTTTCTTCAATTTGAGGATATTTTCTCTGTTGTAGCAGAGAAAAAAGAAAAGGAAACTCTTCAATTAACGAAAATATTCCGGCAGCTCTGCTGCAGGAATATTCCAGTGAATTGGAGAAAGTATTTATGAGAGTGTAGCGTTTAAAATCCGTTTACAGAGATACTCAAAATCATTCCGTTCCATTAAGATCAAGGGTGAAAAACCGTTTTATGTACATTTTAATGATTTTACACTGTTTCAAACAATTTAAAATAGTCATGCATTTCTAATGTACAGTAAAACATGCTTTCTGTGGAATATGAAGTGAAAAGTATTTACCATTCGTTTTTAGAGCTACACAAAATAATTCCGTTACATATTGGTTCACGGGAATAAAACGTTTGCAATGTATTTCATTTATGTTTCGCTAATTCAAACATAATGAATTTGATATAGATTATTGAGGTGCAATATAAGCTGCTTAGTGTAAAATGTGCTCCACATATCATGTTGAGTCAATATAGAGAGGCGCACAAAAGAATTCGGACAGAATAGTGTCGATTAGGAAATAGTTGTAAGTACGTTTTCAGTTGTGGTATATGCCTTTTTAAGTTTAACTAAATTTTTCTATATTACGTGGTGTGTAGTAAATTCTATTGAAAGCATACATTGTATTTATCATATACAAGGCCACATATAAGAGTTCGTAAGTATTGCTGCATATGGGCGTGAATTCCTTAACCCTTTCCGACACAGAACAATTCTCTTCGTAAAATGATGAAATGATTGACCGACACCGGAATTTACAAACGACTTTTTTAGAAATCAAAAACTCGTTAATTTAAACTTTCATTGTAAAAGCAAAATTTTATTAAATATTCTTGGTTCCGTTTGTAAATTTGGAATTAAAAATAGGTGGTCCCGACGTGGGATCACTGTGCCGGAAAGGGTTAAGTGTGGCTTTTAGTTGTGTTATGCGTTTTGCAACATTTAATATACCGTAATTTCGCGCGTATACGCCGCACCTCAGATAATTCGATTTCGTACCAGAATTTATTTTAAATATAATGTGACTTGCTTCTGCTTAGCAATTATTTGACTTCTTTTTCTCAATAAAATTTCTGGTTTGAAAAAGATTTAACTAAGCCACGTCGTATACGCGGGAAATTACGGTACTAAGAGATGTTTGTTTAATATAAATAAAATTATTCATAGGCTACACAAAGAACTGGGCACATTGCTGTTTACGGTTGGTAACTGCTGAAAGTCATAACTCCCAGCTTTTCAGATTTTTTGCACCACAAAAATTTAATAGAAAATTTTGCCTTATTTAATCGACAGATTAGGGCTGTTCAAAAATTTAAAATTTTCTATTAAGTTTTGTGGTGCAAAAAAGCGCGCAAACAATGTTGTCAGCTATCCTGAGAGTGCATTTTTAGTTGCGATATACATGGTTCGTACGCCTCCTTCAATTTTGCAGACCAGAAAATTTTTCGGCACCAGTATTATCTTATAGAAAATCTCTTCTTGAAAGAAGGCGAAATTTTGGGCGTTTAACCTAGATTTCTTTTTCTATAAAAAGATACTGGTACTTTTCCTGGAGAAATAACGGTATCCGTACGAACCATGTTATACCTTTTTAAATTCAATAAAATTTTAAAATTTATAAAATAAAATTTATTTTAATTTGTGCTTTGCATAAAAACCTACAGCTAATACATAGGGCATTACAAAAGAACCTGAAAATATTTTTGACTGTTGTTAAAAATTTGTAAAAGTTAATTTATTTCAACTGTGTTATGCATTTGCTAGCTGAAGTAAATTCGACATGCTATGTAGTACATTTCTAAATCTATTAGGTCATATAACGGGCAGCACAAAATAATTCCACTATTTTTCTTACTGTAGGTAGTACGTGCGCAGTTTTTATTTTTAAATATTTTATGAGTTTTTTTAACTGATTACTTACCTATCTTCTTCCACCTTATTTAACGGCAAAGTGTCGTTAAAGATTTCTAGATGTGTTGGAAAGTGTTCCATAGTGTAGGCTTGACGCAGGATTTTTTTTAAATTTAATTTTCAACTTGAAAAAAATTAAGCTGTGACTTACTGCAAAAAATATAATAATAATAATAATAATAATTGCAGGAAGCTGTACGGAATTGCTTTCTTAGTAAATACCATCCGGTGTCAAATGAAAGATCTTAGAATCAGCAGTTGTTAGTGCTGTTAACCCTTAAAGCTCCGTCGTCTCTTACACAAATTTTATTCGATCGGCACCACTTTTTTAAAGGAAGTTTCCTTCACGTACACAATTTCAAAAATGCTCTGATTAAATAAGGTAAATTTTATTTTCCTTTATTACTGGTGCCAAAAACAAATTTTGCAAAGAAAGATGATGTCTCCGCAGCAGAGCCAACAGAGTGGTAATGGTTAAATTGTTGTAAATTTTTGTCTTTTTTCTTATCATTCCTTTAAAATTACCACATGCTCAAACAATATCATGATTCCACAGATTATTTTGTACATTTCACTGTTTTAGTTAAGTTAGTCCAACAGCCGACTGTATAAAAACCTATCTTTTCAAGCACAAGAAAAAAACCTTTATTTTATGGGAGAGTAGAAATAGGGTAATCTAATGATCTATGTATGCGGAAGTGAAGTGGTGCATAAGTCAAAAATTCATACCACGAGTGGTTCACTCGTAGGTTTATCATTGTGTTTGTCCCACAATTATCCTCCATGTTTCATATCTTTGTTTGCAGGACAAATACAATGATAAACCTACGAGTCAACCACTGGCGGTATTAATTTTTGGCTTATGCACCACTTCACTTCCAGCAGACATGGATCATTAGATTTCCCTACTTCTACTCTTTCATAAAATAAGGTTTTTTTCTTGTGCTTGATAACAAACATTTTTGTGCTGTCGGCTCTTGGTCTAAGTGTGTATGACCAAAATATTTCTTCCGCAAATAATATTTTCTCTATATCGTATTCTTTCTCTTTTAATAATTTTGCAGTTATAGAAAAATAAAATCCTGACATGCCACATGATTTTCAACCATGATTCACTTTAATCTGTTTTATTTCAAGCAATTTTAGTAGCGATAGAAGTTAATACATTTTGTTATTCTCCAGAGCACAAAGATGAATTTCCTTCTAGAAATTGATCTATTTATCTAATTTGACCACGTGTAAGAGTGTGAGTTGATATCAAATAAATATAGTTGGATAGGAACTAAAAATTGAAAAGCTTCTCAGATCTTTTGAATTTCATATGCTTCTAAATATAGTTATTTATATCTCATATACAGGGTGCAAAGGAAAGTCCCTTTAACCTGAAAATACTTGCGAACGGAGAGAGCTACAACTATGCAAGTAATGTAACAATATAGTAAAGCGACTACGCCCGACCTAATGCAAACGACAGCAGCGCCCCTAATGCCGAAATTTGGAAGATAGCCATTGCAAATCGAAAACGAAAATAGATAGAGCAAAATTTCCAAATAGAAAGTTTTAGAGTATCAATTACACTGGTTTCCAAAAATTAAAGAAAAATCACAAAAAGAGGGATAACTCACTCAAAATTAACCTATCCGTATGAAATTTGGATATGTTGTTAACTAAAAGATGCTGATTAAAATTACAAAATGCAAATTAGTGGCGCTGCAATCGGATTGCGTCATCTGTGCGGAGCATAAAAATGCATGCTAGAGAGTACGGCTGCTGGTGTCGCTGTGATTATGATATAAGAAAACTGAGATAGCCAATTCATTAGTATGACCTCGAGGTATCTTTTGTCCGCATAACTGCGATATAGAGCTATTGGAAGATTGGATGTAAGCCAAAGTCAGATAGAGGTGGCCAAAATGGCTAAGTGTGAGTCCTTCTGTTGCTCATAGGCTTTGGTAACACTTTCAAACCACTGGCTTGGCCTCCAGAAGGTTTAACGAAGTACGAGCAAGAGCTACTATAAGCACCGATGACCGATATTTGCGGTTATGTGTACGAAGGAATAGAACAGCAACACCCTCTCATCTTAAATCCGTCCTTGCTGCAGTCACTGGAAGGTTGGTATCAACGTCTACTGTGCGTAGAAAACTTCATGAAGGTGATCTTTACGCGATGCGACCAGATATTTATGTGCCGCTCACCTCATGTCTCCGGAGGGAATGTTTAAGGTGGGCAAGTCAACATGTCCACTGGACGGCTGATCAATGGAGGCGTGTTCTCGTCACAAATGAGTTCCAGTTTAGCCTCCAAAGAGATAGTATGCATTGTTTGATTTGGAGAGAACAGACTATCATCCATCAAACATTCGTAAAAGATATTCGTATGGAGGAGGCAATGTGTGTGTTTGGGGTGGTATCTCTTTGGGCGGACGTACAGACCCCCATGTCTTTCCACGTGGAACTGTGAATGCTCACATCTATAGAGATGACATTCTTGATGCTTATGTGCACCCTTATGCCGGTGCAATAGGTAAAGATCTCCTGTTACAGCACGATAACGCTATAATGCACAGGGTTCACATCGTAGAAGATTATCTTCAGCATCAAACAATTCAGCGCATGGAATGGTCAGCGCGATCACTGAACTTGAATCCCATTGAGCATCTTTGGGATGCTTTAGGAAGATGTGTCTCTGCTCTCAATCCCCCTCCTCAGACCCTTGCCATGCTTACAACTGCTTTACAAGAGAAATGGCTCGCACTTCCCAGCAAACTTATCGATTGCATAATTGACAGTATCACACTTCGCTCTATGTGCTGTATTGCTTCTAGGGGTGATCATACTCCATATTAAAGGTACTTTTCCTATACCAAACTGAGACATTTATTTTGTTTATTTTATAATTGTATTAGTTTCTGAAACTCCACAATCGTCTGGTAATTTCTTTTAATGTTATTTTATACCTTACTATGTGTTGTAAATTGTGTCTCAGTTTTATTAAAATCTACTTGTAATATTTTGAGTAATCGCTACTTTTGTTGTTTTTCTTTAATTTTTGGAAACCAGTGTAATTAGTACGAAACGACATTTGGTTCACACGGATAAGATAAATCATCGCCTGTATATCCAATTATGTCTGAAATCGATGAGCGAAGATTCTACTACTTTGCATATTCACATTCCGGATATGTAGCAGTGCACGGTTGCAGATTGTGACGTTGTACTGTGCTATAATGTCTGTAAAAATTAAATTTCAAATGCATTGAAAATTTTAGATTAACCCTTTCAGGGGCAGAAGAATTCTGTTCGTAAACTGATGAAATAATTGACTGACACCAGAATACTCAAATGAATTTCTTTGAAAATAAAAACCCGCTAATTTGCACTTTCATTACAAAAGCAAAATTTTATTAAAACATTCTTAGTGCCATTTGTCAGTTTTGGAATTAAAATTAGGTGGCTATACCGTCTAGCCACCGCCCTTGAAATAGGTTAACCCTTTCCGGCACAGTGTGCCCGGGTCGCGATACCAAATTTTAATTCCAAACTTACGAACGGCACCAGGAATATTTTTGTAAGATTTTGCTTTTACAATCAACATGTAAAGTAACATGTTTTTAATATCTAAAAAAGTCGTTTTAAAATTCCGGTGTCAGTCAATCATTTCATCATTTTACAACAAAAATTGCCTGTGACGGAAAGGGTTAAATCTATGTCGTCATATTTAAGAGGCTTGCAATGGACGTTCCATGCTGAGAAATGTGCATGCAGAATTACTCTCACGAATACAAACGTGCGTCGTGAGCAATGGCGAACTTTTCGAATATACTGAATATTAACTTTTTATCACTGTGAGACTTTTGTTTTGTTCTGTTTGTCTTTTTTTTTGTGTGTGTGTGATGTTATCAAAATGTATTGAGATAAGTACGTATTTATACCATAAATTGTGCGTATTTCTTCATACTTCTGGCTATTCCATTCAAACGTTTACACAAAACAGAGTGCATCGATTTCGGACATTTTTGGGTATATAGACGAAGATTTATCTTATCCATGTAAATCAAATGTCGTTTCGTACTAATTAATTGATGCTCTAAAACTTTCTAATTGGAAATTTTGTTCTATCTCTTTTCTTTTTCGATTTACAATGGCTATCTTCCAAATTTCTCCACTAGGGGGCGCTTCTGTCGGACCTAGTCGCTTTACTATACAGTTACCTCACTTGTATAGCTGTAGCTCTCTCCGTTCGTAAGTATTTTCAAGTTAAAGGGACTTTCCTTTGCACCCTGTATATTACATATATATAAGTCGACTTCCAAATATGAATAGAAAAACAGTTAAATGACATTATTTAAGTATGACATTATTAATAATAGTTATCTTCGCTTTATTTAACAGAAAAAAATTATTATGGATTATTCGATTACATAAGACGCTGAAATTCATTGGGAGATATTCTTACATATATGTTTTTTTCCTCGAATTTGTGGGTTCACTTTTAGATGAAAATATAAGGTAAGTTTGTTATACATTCTTTATCAAGGGTTTCTAGGAACTCAACCGTGGTTCGCAGGTACACCAGTAGTTTTGTAAAGTAATCTTCACCTTATTTATTTAGAGCATTTAATTTAACTTTATGCGCTTAAATAAAATGTGTATTACCCTGCAATACTTACTACTGTTATATCTGCGACCCGTGTTAAGTTGTTGTAAAACTCTTCAACACTTTTAATTCTTTAATTCTTTCTTGCTCATTTTTGTTTAATATCTTTCCCAAAGCCATTAAATATTAAGCCTTCATTATTTTTATTATTATTATTTTTGTTAATTGCTTATGTATTTCCTGTATTTTTAAATTTTATCTTACACGAGAATTTAAATTCCAGATTTATTCTTAGCATGAAAAAAAAATAGGCTAAAAAACAACTTTATACATAAAACCGAGACAAATTCAATCTAAATGTTAGAGATATTATTTTTGCAAACTCATATATCACTTATGATTGATAAGCCATCACTCAAATCTTAATAATAAATCTTTCAAAATCACGAAATAAGAAGCGATATAGAGGGTGTCCACTCTCAACGGTGTCCAATGGCTAATTTCTAAACAGTTAGTCATAGACATATAATTCCAATTACAAAGATGTTTTAAATGAGCTAAAGAAGTATATTAAAAGCGAATTGGGTCAAAAACCATTTATTTAAAAAATACGAAAATTAAATTTTTATACGGTCCCCCGGCCCTATAAGTTATATTTAGTAAAATTTTCTTGTTACATTGACTAATAAGACAAAAAAAAAAGCCCCGTTATTCTTCGATTAAAATTGACCGAGTAATAGCTGTTGAAAGTTGGAACATATTTTTTGCTGCAAACTAGGGGTCGTCCCCCTAATTTAGTAGAAATATAATTTCATCAGATATAATAAAAAAAAATGGTTGAGAATAAAATTAACATTGCAATATAAATTTGAAATCTTTAATCATTCAGACATATTAATGCAAAATATACAATTTGTAATAAACATATAAGAAGAATAACAAACAGAATTTTTGTTAAATAAAATGATGAAAATTAACAGCTTCAATTCTTTACATAATGATACCTATTTTTAAATGTTATTAGATTAAACTGCAAAAATTGGGTTATGTTATGTTTTTTTAGCTTTTGATAATTGATTCTTATGTATTCTGTTCCACTGAATCCGGAATTGACCTTCATTTTTTACCATCACGTAAAGAATTTTGCAAATCGTAAATTGAAAGTTAAAAAAAGATAAAAGTAGCGAAAATTTGATACTATAAAATAGATGTGATTGCTGTGTTTTTAACTTCTAATAGTTGATTTTTGTGTATTTTTTACCGCTGAATCAGAAAACGACCTTCATTTTTAACCATCAAGTCACGATTTTTCACAAATTGTATGTGTCAAAGTTAAAAAGTTCAAAGTTAAACTTGAACCTCCTCCCCCAACTCATCGAACCCCTCAGCTGTTTAGCTTTAAGAATCCCTGTATAAACCAAAAAATTGAATAAATTATTGAATTAATTAAAATTAAATTAAATTAAAAAAGTTTTATATCTGTTTCATAGTATCAGATTTTCGCTGTATTTTAACTCTGGCATTTACGATTTGCAAAAACATTCTAACGTGATGGTTAAAAATGAAGGTCATTTTCAGATTCAGTGCTAAAAAAGTACATAAAAATCAATTTTCAAAAGTTAAAAAACGCAGCCATTTCCTCTATTTTATAGTATCCGATTTCTATTACTTTTAACTTTGACAATTTATGATTTGCGAAAAATCCTGACAATCCTGGTTAAAAATTAAGGTCATTTTCGGATTCAATGCTAAAAAATACATAAAAGTTAAAAAACACAACCGCCGCAGTCTTATGTTATCTAATCTGAAACTTTTTCTTAAACTTCTTGGCGGTAATCTACCCGAAAATTTTTGTATTATCATGTAAAATAAGTATAAATGGTAACAACCGAAAAACATAATAATATTAGATTGTCATCGGATTTACCTCAGTATGTAAAATTTAATCTCGTTCGGATATTTGAAAGTGAGTTAAAGTTATAGTCCAAGGATGAGATTTCCGCGTTTTTGCACACCAGTATATTCTTATAGAAAATGTTGTTCTGTTAAATCGCAAAAATGTTCCGATTAAATGAAATATCATTTTCTCTAAGATTATACTGGTGTTAAAAAAAGCGGAAATCTCATCCCTGGTTATAGTACAAATTTTGAACTGGAATACATGCGATTGGTGAAGTTAAATAAAAACTTATAAAAATAACATAATTTTTGTGAAAAGAAATCATGAATGAAACAGTCTCAAATCCTTACAAAATAAAACATAAGTTAAAATACAATTACTTTAGCCAATCTGAAACTTAATAAAAGTTAACTCAATCGTTTACTTGTATGATTTTTTTCAAAGCGCAGAATCAAGAAATCGATCATCAGAGAACACATGAAATAAGTCTTCGAATACTTTAAGCACTTGATATATGACCCCTCAAAGCATAGTCGAACTCATTTGTGTTCAGGTGCAGAAAAGTGATATAAGTCACGCATTTTTAAAGTTTCATATCTCAATTTTACTGTTATATGAACGGGACTTTTTTTGTCTTACTTGTTAGTGTAATAGGAAAATTTTACTAAATATAACTTATAGTACCGGGGGGCCGTATAAAAATTTAAATTTCGTAATTTTTTAAGAAACGTTTTTATTGACACAAATCGCTTTTAAAAATATTTCTTTACCTCATTAAAAACATTTTTGTAATTGGAACTATATGTCTATGACTATCGGTTTAGGAATTAGCCATTGGACACCGTTGAGAGTGGACACCCTATATATATAAAAATTATTATATACGATGCAGTTCTGGATATAAAAAAATAGAAGAACCTTAAGAGTTTTTTTTTATATTTACGTGTTACATATATATACATGCATATTTTTATTGTAATATAAAATTGCACCTGTATCTCTGGTAGAAATATAACATAAAATCATGGAACTATTAATAAAGAGGAACTGGCATATTCTTAAAATAGTGAAGCTTCAACTGCAACCGCTTTTGCAGCGTTTGGTTACCGATGAGGTAAACTTCCAACAGTAAATTTAAATAGAAATTTTCTCCTTATTTAAACGCCTTATTAATGCAAAATCTCAGTCGTACATTATGGCAAAAGCAGATAGTCATTTTTACTAGTAGAAGTTTATTCCTGCGGTAGTCAAGCCTGCGTTTCCGCCATATAGTCGCAACCTAGACAACCTCCTGTCTGTGCTAGTGAAAAAGATCATAAAACCTGGGCAAACTGTCGCCAGTAAAAAAAAATAGAATTTCTCATCATATAAGGTTAGTTGGGGAAACTGGGACATGATTTTATAATATGACTCTGGAGCTTCTGACAATTCAGCTTCAAAAAGCTAATGTTCATTTCAATTAAAGTCTGAACTTCTGTAAATGTGTTCAGTTAGGTTCCCTCTATCAGACAGAAATGCTCAAAATTACATTTAAAAATATAAAAATATACATATTTCATCTTTCTTTCCTCATGGGTCCAGTTGCCCCCCCAAAATGGGGTAACTGGACCAGGGGGGTCTATGTTCCACACGCGTTTATATTTTTTCATATCGGATATCAGGTCCTGTTTGAAAAAGTGTAAAAAACTTAAAAAAATTTAAACCAGGCAGATCATGTAAATTATATGTCAATAAACAGCGTTGTAAGGGAAACCTTTGCTGTCAGTGTGCCTAAAATAAGCACTAAAAGTGAAAATATTAGATTTATTTACATAGCTGCCAACTTGTACGGATTTTTGCTACCACTAAAATTTAATAGAAAATTTTGCCTAATCCAATCGCCGAATTGCAGTGAATTTTGATAATTAAATAAGGCAGAAATTTCTGTTAAATTTTAGTGGTAGCAAAAATCCGTACAAGTTGGCAGCTATGTATTTATACCAAAAATATAAAAACTTAAGTAAGTACTTATGTACTTTAGTATAGATAATAAGTATAAAAGTCACATGGGTATTTTAAGGGAAAAATAGCAAGGTAAATCTCTGAACAAAAGGCTACGTAAGTACTTTATCTTTATCCAGGGGTCGCATTATATAGGGAAAATTTTATTGTTCCTTAAAGAAAGATGTGATGAAGATATTATTTTCAAAATAGTGGTAGGAACGTAAAAGATTCCCTATAGCATAGCTGCCAACTTTTACGCTTTCCTCTTACCACTAAAATATTATAGTAAATGCTGTCTTATTTAATTGTCGAAATCTTATGCTTAAACAAAACGAAAATCTCTATTAAATTTTAGTGGTAGCAAGAAAGCGTAAAAATTGGCAGCTATGCCTATAGAATGCGACCCCTGTGTATAGTACAATTTCAAGGTCTGGCTATCTGGCTTTCAGGGGCAAGGTACTTGCATTCGTACAATATTGAAATAATTTAATGACGCCAATATTTACAAGAGAATCTATCTGAAAACATCTAAAAGTATATTTTCGCGTACTTAATAAAGGTTAAATTTTAATTATAAAATTTAGGTGCCAATGTGGCAATTAGGAATTAAAATTAAGTGATGCCATAACGGCATCACCACCTCTCAAGGGGTCAAGAAATTTGGTTTGATACCACTCAATATGCTTTTTTTTTATTTCATTACGTTATTTTAATAAGGTATTCTATCATTTTCTTTATTGTGAGCAAAAACCAATGGAGAAATTTACTTCCCGTAGTAAGAGAAACACAAAAAAATTATTTATAACTATTGGGGTAACTGGATCCAGCATGGCCCAGTTACCCCATTCTTGAAACATTTATGGGGTAACTGGGACTCCGGGCTTACATTTAAAACATGAAGCAAATATGTATAGATACCTAATAATATTAATGTAGTTATATGTCTAATCTTTAAAAAAAAGATTGTTTAATAAAAGTACTTGCAGTATTTTAATGAAAATCCGAGGAAGTTCAACCATATTGACGTTGTTTTTAAAAAAAGAAACGTAAATTTTTGACAACCTATCACAGCAAAGTGAGAGTTATGATTGAGTTGATACGCGTTCTTTTAGGAAGTAGAGATAAAGGGGCATTGCTCACAAAAGCTAAAACTTAAAAAACACCAACAGTTTTTTTATAAAATAGCCTATGGCCCAGTTACCTCGTGGTTCCAGTTACCCCAACAAACCTTATGTGCGAGAAATCTTGGATGAATAACAGGGTTCGTACGGCTCCTGGAATTTTCAGATCAGGAATTTCTTCGGTACCAGTATTTTCTTACAGAAAATCTCTGTTTAAATAAGTCGAAATTTTACGCGTCTAACCTAGATTTATTTTTCGATAAAACAATACTGATATATGTCCTGGAAAATTCCCTGACCTGTATGAACCCCGGAGTAGGGCGCTTAAATAAGACGAAATGTTCTATTTAAATTTACTGGTGGAAGTTTTCACCGGCATTAATAAGTCACTGTTGAACCCATAAAAAGAAAAATCCGCCATCTTGTGACAACCTCCTCAGTTATTTCATTCGCAACTGGTAGATAATACGCTATGTGTCGCCTCCGCTTTATTCATAACTCCATTCATAAAATAGACTAGTTTAAAATTTAATAAACTAGAACAGTTTAACAGACAGCTCCTTCTACCTTTTTCTGTTAACAACTATTAAAAAGTGCTTTAGAAAATGCATTTATGCGTAAAATTAATATATTTACCACTATCCGGTATATTATATATAGCACTTAATTTTAATCTAAATTGCCACATTCACTTATTTCGCATTACTTATTTCTAGAATTTATATCAGTCACGGAGCAAACTGCCTGTTTAACCCATTGATAACTTTTAAAGAAATACACATCCCAGTGGATATTTTTACAGTTTTCTTATTCTATTCTTAATCTTATACCGAAATATTTTCAAGAGAAATATATCACAGAGAAAGTTTTTATAAATTTTGATACGATTGAATATAAATATTATTTTTAGGAATTTCTGGTATGATTTGGAAATTTCTGAATAATAAAAGAGACTAAAAAGGCAATCCGGGAAGTAATATCAGGGTTCATACGGGTCCTTGAATTTCATACTAAGAAATTCCTCGGTACCAATATTTCCTTATGGAAAATCCCTTCTTAAATAAGGCAAAATTTCGTCCGTTTAAACTAGGGTTATTTTTATATAAAAAATTATTGGTATTTGGCCTTGAAAACAATGGTATCCGTACGAACCCTGAATATATAATAAAATACTGGAAAGAAGCGGTCCATCCGTTTGACACCCAAATCAGGGTCGCCAGTTTGGCCTCCATTTTTATTCATACATTTAGAGTTCATACTAGAAATAAATAGTATTTTATGCTTTGTTTAATGAGAGACATTTAGCGATCACGTAAAGAAAACGTTCTTATTTCAAATTTTTCGATATGAATCCGAAATTTCGTATTAACCTTCCGTCTACCAGACGGGTCCATTGGACCCGACATGTACATTCAAAATATTTATTCAAACCAGAAATTTCTTCAAAACAAACTAAATGTATAAATCAGACAATAATAAGTTAAATAAACAAATTAAATAGTTTTAAGTAAAAATTCTGGTGTAGAATGTTTTTATAAAACTTGAGTAAAATTTCCGGTAGTTCTAGGGTTAAAATTGCAGGCCAAACTGTCAACCCTCACCCAAGTAAAGCGCACGTGTAAGATAAATTTAATATCTCCGTTACCCAAATATTCTTAATATCACAAATTTTTAACAATAAATTTGACTCCGTTTAATGTCAGAAATTTCCCGTTAACCATAGCTGCCAATTTTTACGCTTTTTTGCTACCGTTAAAATTCAGTAGAGATTTTCGCCTTCCTTAGTCAAGAAATTTCGACGATAAAATAAGAAAATATATACTACTCCCTCCATCCCAAATTAGTTGCGACGTTTAGGCCGAAAATTTTGTCCCAAATTAATTGCTACATTTCAAGTGGGCGGAGTCATAAATAACTTCCGATGCAGTTTATTAGATCGACACCGTTTTGTAAGGACTCTACCACCAGTATACCATAAAGATCATTTTCTTCCTAAAGAATTAAAGATTCATTAGCTAGAAGGTAGTTTTATACGATTACTGGTGGAAGAATTCTTACAAAATGGGGCGTGGCATAAGGCTGTTCTCAAATCCAAAAGGGCAACTTCCTGACATAAGCTTTAATTTATTTTTGCTCGAAAATGCATGAAGCTAGCTGATGTTGTTGTTCAGAAACTATGTCATCGAGCTGTTTTTTCCATTTTTTTGCAAGCGCAATAGATCTTTCATAAAATACTGTCAAAGTGGACGTTTTGAACTGAATTTCCGCCCGAAAGTAGACTCAAGAGCGGGCAAAAAACGGGTTTGTCACGTGGTCGAAATGACTTACAACTCAATGGGTAATTGATTGATCAAAAATTAGAAAAAACAGTTCAATTCCAAATCGCTTCCATGGTCAGGCTTTCCAATTTTACATCTTTCCTTTAAAAAATGAATTTGTAAATGTGTCAGAACGTTTTGCGCTTGTTGAGCAGAGCAGTTAAGAACAGCCTTAAGAGCATGCGAACCCTGGATTTTTTAAATTAATTTGGTATCTATTTAACCCATTACCCGCTGGTGTTGCGTTCACGCAACGGTCAAAATGAATACACATTTTTAAATTAATTACGTACCCACCACTATTTTTCAATTAAAAAGTTAGCCTCACTTATAGACACAAAATGTTATTATCAAGTAAATCGAAAATTGGCGTTTATAGTTTGTGATAGAAAACGACGTAACATTATAGTTTTGAAGGTTAATGGGTTAGCACTAGAACCGCCGAAAATTTTACTCGAGTGTTATAAAAATATTTTATACCAGAATTTTTATTAAAAACTATCTAACTTATTTCTCCGTGGTATACATATTTAACTAATTTTAGAAATAAATTTCTGGTTCGAATTAAAGTATTTTTATTTGATACCAGTCAAAATGACCACTATGGAGGTTCTAGTGTTTAGGAGAGCAGTGTTGCAAGTTGGCTACTTTTTTTTAATTCATATTTCTTGACTGGCACCACTTTTTTGAAACGGTAAAATTCCCCTTGTTTTCGTCTTAATTAATATGTCATTAAATAAGTGGCATTTTACCTTTCAAAAAAGTGGTGCATCTGGCAACAATGAAGGTGAGACGGGGGGGAATGCTTGGTAAGTAAATGTTGTTGATTGATAGCATAGCAGACTGAAATCTCTGAAAAATGTTCAAACAAAATCATAAAATCATCATTATCAGCACAAAAGTAATCAAATGCAACAACTAATTTGGGACAGAGGGAGTATAAAATTTTAGTGGTAAGAAGAAAGCGTAAAAGTTGGCATCTATGCATTAACCCTTTGCACTCGAGAGGGGACTCACACTCACAACTAGTTTTGCCAGGTGTCCCGCGTTAATCGTTGTTCCAAATATGCCGGACACCAGTATTTTAAATTAATTTTCTTCACCTTATCAAATGACAGAATTATCGGGGATTAAAGAGGGCGAAAAAAAACTGTACGAAATTAATGCTGTCCAGAACATTTGAAGCCCAGATTTCCGCGGGGCACCTGGTAATACTAGTGGAAAGCGAAAGTCACCTCTCGAGTACAAAGGGTTAACAGATTCAGAGGCAACTTACTAACTTGTTAAAATGATTGAATGCCACCAGTATTTATGAAAAAATGCATTTGAAAAAAAAATATATTTTCTTCACATACATTATAATAACAAAATTCTGTTGTAAATTTCTTGTTCCTTCAAATTAGAATTAACCTTTTAAGCTCTGATGGGTAAACTTAAATTTAATGTCCGAATGTCACATTGATACCAGTATTTTGCAAACAGAAAATTCAGCTTATAATAGACTCGAAAAAATGTATTAACTTTATTTTTAAATAAATTTAGAGTAAATTCCGGTGCCATTGTGACATTTGGAGATTAAAATCAAGGGAGAAAAAATTCACCCACCAGAGCTTAAAATCTGACTAAACCTGAAATAAAACTTCATTATTATATGTATGATTTTGATGTGAATTAGTATGGTACCTTTATAAGGCAAATTGTATTGAAAAATATAAGAAAAATGCATCTTTATGGTGCATATTTAATTATAAATTATTAATTATTTACTTGACATTTACTTATAATAATTTAATTATTCTTAAAAAACCTCCGAATTTTTATTTTAGTTTATTACTTTACTTATTTTAATGTTCTACTATATTGTAAGTATTCATTATAACTTCGGTTGCATTATTACATTCAAATTACGTTTAAAAACTGTAAACAAATGAATGACTAGAAATCCACAAAATTCTAAAATCCGCACAACCTCTGGTCCCAAGCAGTACGGATTTGAGGGCATCTACTGTATAGGGAGACTAGTTTTATGCATAAAATTTTCTATTTAGTGATACAGTAAGTTAGAAAAGATAAAATTGCAAAAATACTTCCTTGTAATATTCACACCCTGTACTTTATTTACTAAACAATGAAAATATTAAACTCATATGAATAACTTCATTTAAATTTAGTTTCTACAAATAGCTCTTACTAATTTTAGAATTCCTAATGTACAAGACTTTTCGGATAAATGTATAAAGTAAAAATACACTAAATGAAAATTTTAAACTTTTTAATAGAGTTGTTATCCAAAATATGTGCAAGTAAAATAATTTTGCAAATCCCAAATGAACTTAATAATATTAACTTATTGTGAATATATATCCATTGGTGACACATAAACTGTAGGATAAATGAAACCAGGGAGGCAGCAAGAGTCGTGTAGATGACATCTAGGCTTACAGCAACAGCAAGCTCAAAATTTATTGTTGGTTGGGAAGATCATAGTATCTAAAGAACTAGCAAGTTACACTCAAAAACAGAAAATCAATATAAACTCCTGCCTGAAAGTGTAGCCAGCTGTCATAAAAATTCCGCACTATATCTTTCTTCCATTCTTTTCATAACTCAGTCCATTGTCTTCCAAACGTCAACTCATATCTTCAGTGATAACTGTAGTATGTTATACATTTTAAATTAATATTTTGATATTAAGTTCGTTTATATTAGGAAAGTTATATTAACTGTACATTTTTAGATAACAACCACATTTAAATGTTCTTCGTTTTTCAGTAAATAATTTCATTTTATGCCACTGTCTGAAAAGTTTCAACTTATGGTTATTTCGATGCGAACTTGTCATGTCTGTCACATACGATTTTTGGCTACCAGTATTTTAGAGTGGAAAATGAGACTTATTTTATCGGAGATATCTCATCAATTGAAAAAGGCGAAGCAAACTTTTCGAAAATAACGGTGGCCAATAAGCATAGCGATTTTCAGCTGTGTGACAGACATGACAAGTTCGCATGGAAATAGCCTATTAGAAACTCATTAAGTATTCCAAAATAAAAGAGAGGTTATCGATAACTACTAATTTAAAAAATGAAGTAGTAATTGAAATGATTATAATATTTCATAGATTAAAAAAAGTTATGAATAACATTATGAATACATTTAATTTTGCTGTAAAAAAATAAATACTCTTTTAGTTTCATATATACATTGAAAGCTACTCTCCCAGAAATACATTTTCATCATTATATCAGTGTTACTGATTTAAATCTGAGCTACATATTGAAATAACTCTAATTCAATCTGAGTAAACTGTTTATTCAACCCAATTTATGATATTTCAGAAGAGATAAATTTATTACAAGAAAAGATAGATTTACATAAGATAAAAACTTTGTTTGCAAATACGCAAAATCAAAAATAATAGGAAGCAAATTTTTTCTACCAATACAAGCAAAGATATATTTAATAGGATTATTCAGAATGCACACATAAAATTACTTCATTTATACATAAAAATAAACTAGCATAGTAATTTCAAAATAATAATAAAATAAAATAAACTGTACTAGAATGTAATATTGCTGAAACAATAATATATTAGATAAATATCTATATCAAAAGTAGCATTTTTGTTAATAATAACAATAAAGATGGTCGCTTAGCTGGAATTTTCATTGTAAAGCGGTTTCACAAAAAGAAATTTTTCAAAAACATATTATTAGAAATCACTCTGGTATTAATTATTAAGATGCTACTTAACGCAGAATGATATAAATTTAACACGCTCACGCCGGCGTGCATCACCAGTGGGTCACGCTTGACTGTCACATCAGACGGCGTGCATCACCGGTGGGTCACGCTTGACTGTCACATCGGGCGGCGTGCATCACCGGTAGGTCACACTCGACTCCTCCATAGAAGGCGTGTACTACAGGTGGGTCGCACTCGACAATGCTATAGACGGCGTGCTCTACAGGTGGTTCACACTTGAATATTCGAAAATTCAGTAGTAAAAACAATTCATTATTAAAAACTTAATACATTCACGACGGGAAATAAGAATTGCCGTTTTCATTCAAAAAATATCATTGACTAAAGGCGTGGCTTCTACCTTACAGAAATGCATTTACATTATGTTGTCCATAGTTCTTTAGATTGTCAGACACTTTATATTAAATTCGTTCATATGTAGTCAATAAAATTATGTCTTTAAGTAATTTGCTTACTCCTTACGAACTTTCAGACATTCACAATTAACTCTGCTTGTTATATTCAATTCAATAAATATGAGAGGGGCGGGTCATTACACACAGTGTCCGAGTAAGCAACAGTACTGCGCCGCCAGATGAAGCGAAATATGAATTCGAGCGCCGTCTCACAGCGAAAAACATGAATATCGGCGCCGGCGTGAACGCGTTAAAAAGCAACGTTAAAAACGCCAGAATAAGTAAAAATTCCGCAGACTAGTTTCGGTAGCGTTTAGCGTACCGTCCTCGGTGCAAGAATAAAGGAAACTTGCTCATTTATATAGAGGAGAAGCGGATTCAACTGAGAAGTTCATCAACCAATGGGGAAACAGGGAAACCTGGGTACCAGCCAAAGGGCGAATAGTAAAGGTAATGCCACCAGAAATGTGGAAAAAATGGTAGTGATTAAGCAAAAGAGGATTTTATGAAATATTTCCAGCAATCTGATAAAGGGGTATTAACTTTTCTTACCAGAAACTTTAACTTACCAGATTATACTCTGATTTTAACTTTTCAGATTAACAGCTATCGCGTAAGCAAAACAAAACAACTGTGAATTTTCATTTTATGGATTATGAAATAATCTCTCAAATTATTTCGGATATTTTTGAGATTTTATGTTTCTCACTAATTAAAATTAAAGATAAGAAAAACGAATCATGAAATCTGATAATGCAAATATATATAAAAAGGTTGCTACATTACACAAAAAACATCACATCATGTATTTTCGAATTTCTCTAACACTGTTCTATACAGCACAGTTCGTAATTTTAATTTCCCCATGTTAATTATATGATGAATTAAAACTTACCCGAGCTTTCTGTCATTTACTCCTCAGGAAAACGGGGAAAAATCCCTGCCAGCTCGGCCTACAGGCGTAGGTAGATTTTGAAGTTAACTACTAATTTCACCAACAAAAACTAAATCATGATTAGAGATAAACCCACTTTGACAATTTTATCTGGCCGCTTTTGACGAGTTTTTAATTTCATTTTTATATAAAAGAGCTGGTTTTATCAGAATCCTGTCAAGGCAGTATTCAAAAAAATATTTTTCCATGCTTAACAACTCAGAATTTTCTGACACATTTTCAGATTCATTTTTAAAGGAAAAACATGAAACTTGCTGACGTGATTTTTTAAGACATTTATAAGCGACCTGTTTTTTTATTTTTCGTTCAATTAATCAGAACTTGATTTATAAATAATTATTTTCTCAGTAGGACCATATTTTTCGTTTCCAACACAATTGCTTCGAGAAATTCGGTTAAAAATGCCCACTTTGACATCGTTTTTTAAAATATATTTTGCTTCTATCAAAAAATCGACCATTACAGCACATTCTATAGTTTCCGAATAAGAGAACCTACCAATTGGATGCGTTTGAGAGCAAAAATGAATTTAAAAATGAGTCAGAAAATAAACAGTTTGGATTTGAGTACATTCTTAATACGATATTTTTTCTTCGACCTTTATGTATTTTTAATTTGTTTTTGGTATAAGAAATGGTCCTATCAAAACTTGTCATTATAAAAGTTGTAGATAATATCAAGAAGATATATAATAAATCCATGCGGATTTGATATCTTGTGAATTGACGAAGTTATGAATTTTTTCTTCTTCAAACCCTCTTTTTGTTTTCAATTTTATTTATTTTCATTTTTTGCGGTAAGAATTAGCCCTATAAAAAACTTGTCAGTATAAAAGTTGTAGATAATATTAATACGATTTATAATACATTTAATTGGATTTGATATCTTGAGAATTGATGAAGTTACGAATTTTTTTCTCCCCAAATCCCTATTTTTTTTTCGCCCCTTGAGCCCATTTTTACTTTTATCAAACATCTGTCATACATAAATTTTTGGCCCATTTTTTAAAAGTAAATATAACTTTAAACTGAGTTGATATATATTATTATTGAGAAGTTATGGGGTTTTTTCGTTTTTCACAAATCCCCTCCCTATTTCCACACCCTTTGTCCGATTTTGACCATTAACGAACTTGACCGAGATTTTATGCCCCTTGATTTTATTTATCAGTTTGGAAAAGATTTGTGCAGAAATATAGAAGTTATCGTGTCCATAAAAGTGTGATATACATAGATAGATAATTTTTTACTGGGGGGTGGTTTTTTGATTTTAGGGGTCATGATTGGTGTAGACCAGTAAAAAATTTTCGAAATTCAAACTTAGTGGAGGTCCCAATAGGTAGTATTTCATACGAAATCTACCTAAAAAAGGTTAAACAACATCAGTTAGTTGTATACAACATGTATGCAAGTCAAATATAAACGAACTAAAAAAAACCCTCAGGTGATCAAATTTTAGGGTGGTTAAAAGCCACTCGGACTTCTTGAATACAAACCCGGTGGGATCCTTATCACGGATGTTGTCTTTGAACGATCACCCCATCAACGGGGTGGAAAATACCACTCAGGGTGGCATTGCTGAATGCGCCCATACGTTCGCCAACATTGAATGAAGCCTGTTCCATTCCTGGTGAATATTGTTTGTTTTTGAAAAACTAACTTTAACCATAGCTGCCAACCTTTACGCTTTTTTGCTACCACTAAAATTTAGAAGAAATTTCCGACTTCTTTAATCGTGAGATTTCGACGATTGAATAAGGCAATATTTACAAGAAAATTTTAGTGGTAGGAAAAAAGCGTAAAAGTTGGCAGCTATGCTTTAACTCTACTTCATTTGCTCTATTGTTTGTTTTTACAATGATTAAATTGTACTGATGAGGCCTTGCGGTTGCTTGATGAAACGTTTACTGAATGTATTTTTAATGTTTTTAGTAAAACTGTATTCAAGTCTCTTATTTTATTCTTTTAAAAGTTTCAAATTTAGACGTTAAATATATGTATACTGCCAGTGCCACCTAGAATAGCAAGCCTTCTGGCTGCAAGAGAAAATTTCAGTGACGTCAAACTTAGTAGGCGAGAAAAAATTCCCAGCAGGAAGGGAACACACAGCGACTGTAAGTAGAAATGGCTGTGTGAGTTGTTTATAAGCGCTGTTTTTGAAGTTTTATACATTTTAAAAAAGATTGTTCAAAATTTAAACTAAGGTAAGTGTTTTATTTTGATAAATCTTAATTTTGTGTATGCATTTACTTATTTATATTACTTCTAATACTTTTGCTGACTTCTGGTATACAAAACTGAACATAAGCTATAATTTACCACGTGTCTGCGCGCGAGACTGCTGTGTAATATCTTTTTTTAATTATTATGTTTTTTAAAAACCTAATAATTATTAACTATTATAAAATACATTTTAAAAATAACTTTTTAGTTTGATAGATAAATCTAATGTGCATTATGTTTTTCTTTTAAAATTAAATTAAATTTTGGTACTATAATAAACATGTAACTTTACTATTGTAATTCATTTATTTTACTATTATAATTCGTTTATTTTACTATTATAATTCATTTATTTTACTATATTTTAAATTATACAGTTAAAAGTTTAATAACAATTTTAAATATAAATAATAATAGTAGTAGTAAAATCGTAAATTATTTAATTTAGTTTAAAGTTTAGTCTGACTTTAAAAAGATTTTATTGAACTTTTAACAATGATTTGAAGATTAGTCAACGACATTTCATTTGGCATATTATTTTTATTGTTTAAATTTTAGAACAAATACTAATAGTCAGATATGAAATTTAGTGCGATTTCTTTAAAATAAAATTAAACGTTATTAAATAACGGATATTTTAGTATTTAAATTTATTTATTTTATACTTTTTAATTTTACTAAACGCTTCATTTCTAAATTGTTCGTATTTTAATTCACAAATTTTAGTTTTGCACATATTTTAAAATTTATCGAATGTAAATAACATTTATTATTTTAGCATGTACATAAAATTTATTTTGATTTTATTGCCAATTTATAAGGATTAACTTCTATAGATTTCAGTTTTATAAATTATTGAATAAATACTAATAACGGATTCTTAGTTAGTTAAGCAAATGTATTGTGCATTTTTTTTTAATAATTAAAGTAAACTTTAATAATGCATAATATTATTCAAATTTTAACTATTTAATTAGTGCCTTACTTAATTTAACAATTTCTAGGTCTATAATACTTTTGTTAGAGCTTTTCAAAATTAATCAAAATTTAACATTTTATTTTCGGATTGTAAAAAATGGCCTATAGAAATAATTATAACCATAACAATATTAATGTATGCACTTAGATATTTTAAGATAATTTATGTTCAACTTTATCAAAAGCAAGTAAAAATATTTGAAGAAAGTGATTAAATAAATACACAAAAAATTTAAGAATTTATCAAAATAAAAGACTAATCTTATAAAATAAAATAGCAATTAAATCCTTTGTGCAGGAATATTAAAAAGCAGTAAACCAACGTTTAAAAGCTCGTCGTAACGTAACGTCGCTCAGCCTTGCTTTTTCTAGCACGCTGTTCTTTTTTCCCTATCTTGCACTGAAGAAGAATCTCGCTGTAGATTCAAAACAGCTGTTTGCTGCTTTTCACGCATTATTTGTGCATTTTTAACTTTGGTTTACTGCTTTTTACTAATCTTATAATAATAAATAACCTCCTACTTAATGGTTAGAACACTTTGTTAGTGCTATAAATTAATTAATAAATGAAGACAAGTTGAAATTATGAACTCTTTCATAAAAAAAAGAACAAAATGAGACTCTTTCAATAAAATATTTAAATATTAGATTTTAGAAATAAATAATAAAATTGTATTTAATCATAAAAAATCTTAGAATATTAAATAAATTGAAATTCTAATAATTTTGCAAGAGAATTTTTTTTTTTTTTTTTTTTTTTTTTTGAAGATAAAAATTATTTTTACAAAATAGGTTATTTTTGAAACAGTTTTTTGTCTTTTGGTATAAAATTATTTTTAATGAATTTACAAATTGGCTTAAATATTTAATTAATTAAAGAATAACATTTCTTTGAAGGTTTTGCAGCCTTCACAACAAAAGAGAGAAAAAAAAAAGAAAGAAAGAAAGGAATCCTATTTTTCCTCGAAAAATCGCTTTTAAAATGAACAGTCTAGTTTTTTCTTTTATGATGCTTTATTTATAATAAATAAAGGCTATTTAAATTTTCTTCATAATATTTACGCACATTTTCTTCAAAAATTTTGCTACATTTTCAATCAAAAAAATCAAGAGAGAGGATGAAAAAAAAAAAGAAAAAAAATTCTGTTTTTCAGATTACCAAACTTTTGATTATAAAATGAACAATCTAGTTAAAAATATTTTTATTTAAAAGATATTTTTGAAATTAGCAGTATTTATCAAGATATCAAGAAAATTCAGTAAACATAAAAATGATGATAAATGTGTTTCATGTTAAGAGTTTTTAGTTATAAAGTTTAATTTATATGTCAGTAGCAATTTATTAATGTACAATAAAGCTTACAATTCTATTATTAGGTCAATTTAATGCTTAGTTGTTTATGTAGAAAAACATTGTAATATTAAACTTTATCAATGTGATATGCAGATTCTTCGCCTCTTGCTGCTGACGTCACTAGCCAACCAGAAGGATTTGTATTCTAGGTGGCATTGATACTGCAAACTAAGAAGAATGTCTTCAATTCATTGTTAAGAAGAAAAAAATGTAAAATTAATTTCAAGAACCCTCCAGGATATTAATTTTTAGAGGATTATCCAGTAGAAGGTGATCGTTTCTAGTGTGGGAGGAGTTTTCACTATTTTATCTCAGAGAATTGTACGATTTAGCACTGACCATGTAATTCGTAGAACCGATATAAATAATGAATATGAAGAAATGATAAGGAATGATTTTGGAAAATGCATATGAATGATTCATGTTGTTGGATTAAAAAAAAAAAAAAAAAAAAAAAACCTGCAAAACATCTCAAATTTGTTTTCTTTCATATCATAGCCACAACTGTATCATAGCACATTTGTCCTGTGTTTTTAGATATGTTTTTTAGAATATACTAAAAATAATTTAAAAAGAGAGTTTACAAATTTTAAGAAATGGGAAATTCAGTTTAACCTATTTAATTATATTTAATGATTAATGTTAAAATCGTTGTTTAGCATTTATTACTGCAGATAATCAAAATCAACTTCGGTTCCATATAAGAGCGAAAATACATGTTATGGAGTTTTCAAAATTCTGTAATTATTTATTAATGAACCGATTTCTTAAAGTATGTCTGCAATTAGGCATATTTTAGCTATGTTCAGTAGCATTTTTGTATGGTATACTTTCATAGTTGAAAACATTGTTATTTTTCCAAGTCAAACAAACATAATTTCAACCCGAAAACGTATTTAATAAATAAAACCAAATAAACAGCACATAGGTCCAAGATACGATTTTTTTAATAAATTTGCTCATAGAATTTTTTTTTCTCTTTTTTACTTGGAAAAAATCCAGAGGATTGACACCTATGCCTTTGTAAAATAAAGGTTAACAGATCAGCGTGTACAATCAATTTTTCAAATGAATACTGTGTAGAAAATTCAATTAAATTTTGTAGATTTGGTTGATTAAATGTAATGTCGAGTATCTTTTCAAAAAATATCATAAACTAAACTATGAACTTTGGAAATTTACGTGGATATTTCATTAACATGGGTGTGTTTTACAAATTTTATTGTGTGCTACAGTAATATTTATTATCTTTTTTTTTTCTTTTGTGGCCCGCGGTTTTGTATATTATGCTTAATTTGGCCCACGGTGGTAAACAAGTTTGGCATGCCTGGACTAAACTGTGATATTTTTAGATACTTCAACGTTATTTGGAGGATTAAAATTTTGTGATGGAACAGGTGCCCAGGATAGTAAAAAATATCATAACCATCTCCACTAGAATAATAATTAAAAAACCTAGAGGTCTTGTAAATGACTGTCCTTGCGATTTTTATCAACTTCTTATGTTTAGGGGAAATCTGAAACATGTATAATGTTACTTCTGCATTTATGCATGCATTTAGCAGATGAAATATTTTGTTTCGACGTATGTTATTCTCTAAAATGTTGCTGCAAATTCTTCATATTCCGGGTGTCCCAAAAATGACTGATGGATTTTAAAATTCTATAACTTGCAAATGGTGACAGATATTACAAAAATTCTTGCAGGAGGGTTATGTATAATGTCAGGAGATTTTTTACTGGGATTCTTGATTTTAGTTCAAATTTCAAACAATAGATGGCGCTGAGAGCAATAGGTGCTCGGTCCAAATAAGATTTTCGGTACTTCGGCATCCATTTAATACATTTTAATCTCCTTTTTTCGCGTGAAAGAAGAGAGAGGCCGAAAAATCGAGCCTGGATTTAGCGGTTATTGCTTGCAATGCCATCTATCGATGCTATTTGTAACTAAAAATGAGAATCTCAGCATAAAAACTCCTGATATCTTACATACCACTCCTGCAAGAATTTTTTTAATATCTGTCACCGTTTCCAAGTAATTGAATTTTAAAATCCATCAGTCATTTTTGGGACACTTGGTATAACTAAATCCTTTTTCAATCTATTTGACTTTCACCATTATAAAAATGGCCAAACAATTATGTTTTGGACTTTCCATTTTACTGCAAAATTCTGCGTTATGATAAAGAAAATTTCGACTCAGGATTATTCATTACATAATGAATACAAATTTAGTTTTCACCACGCAAAATTCAATAAGTTTTTATAATACATAGTTCAATAATATGGTTTTTTTAATATTAACATCCAAAATTTTGAGATATTAACCCTCTAAATTTCATGTATTTTGTAAAAGGTAATTTTGAAATTTTCACGAGTAAAAGTTATTGCCTTATTAAAAATGTTTAAAACTTATCCAATATTTTTTATTTATTTATTTTTTTTTTTGAAAATGTAGTATGCTGGTATTAGACTTTTTAGCTGTCTTATGGGTAAAACATTATGGAGGGTCAAAATCTTACTCACAGTTCGCCCGCTTTTAACACATAAAATATTAAATTCAGAATAGAGTTTAGAAATATTTTGAAAACTAAGAAAAAAAGAGATATCCTTTAGGCTAATATCAGACGGACGTCTTTTTGCACGCTTTTTTACTTACATATTATCCCTTCACAATGCTAGCAGCATTGTGTAGGGATAATACGTAAGTAAAAAAGCATCCAAAAAGACGTCCATCTGATATTAGCTTTAGACCAATGTCAGTCACTCAAAGGTTAAAATGAACTTAATAGAATTTTATGCAGCAGATTCTAATGCTGATATGTGTTTGGCGATTTAATGAAAGCATATATTATTTCATATATTAGTTTACAATATAGTGTGAATAATGTGCGCCTCCTTTATTTATTTTAGAGATGTGCATTATACATGGCTAAATATGGTAAATATTAACTGCAGTGTTGACATTTGGGCATTTTAAAAAATTCGGAAGGCTAACATTACTTTTCAATAGTAATACCCACCTATTTAATCTCTCGTTAAATAAGATGGATATTATTGTCGGGTGTAGTGGAGAGTATACGCCGTGTAACCTCTGGATATATATATATATATATTTTTTTTTTTTTGAGAAGCTCCGTATACTTTTTGTTTTTCAAATAAAGCACTGGCATAAACTGTATCCATAATATCCATGACTAGTGTATACCTTTTGATGTTTTTATGACTACAACACCGATTACTGTTCAAAAAGTGATAGCATTGTGAATTTAACCCGTTCAGGATGAGCATCTCTCGCATAAGTTTTATTCTATTGGCACCACTTGGGGGGGGGGGGGGGGGAGGGGTGAATAGCTTTACCTTATTAATCACCAAAATGTGTTACGTGAGGCAAATATTACTTTTATTTTGGACCAGTATCAAAAACAACTGCTGTATGCATCTTTTGAAAAAATACATATGCATATTCCCAAAAAGGTTTTTTAACAGTTTGCCGTTTCACAATTCGTAAATATTTATTCGCTTGGTTCCGGCAGCGCTAATTCGGATCAGTTGACTAGCCGCCGGCCGTTCTTGACATTATCGGGAGATTATAAATTGTTAAGTTTTACTAATCTCATCGTTAGTTCTCATAAGTTCTCAACCCTGTTCCCCTACTTTCATGAAATTTCGAAGATATACATATGTAAATAAATACAAAATTTGTTTATTTTATATATTTGTTTATTTGCATTTTCCTTGGTACTTAGTATTTCTCTTTCATATGGTATGCAGCAAAACAGTCTCCAAGATGTAAGGCAAGAACAGGCGATCATCAATTGACCATTCTAGGCGTGGACAAACGCTGGGCCAAAACTAGTCCGGCAACTCAGGTCTACGAGTTTTTCTTTGGTCGTTACAATGCTATGCACACGACACCACTGTGGTGTTGCCGGCCGTTGACTGCTAGTTTGCGTACGTCACCACTGTGGTGTCACCGGACGGCATAGTGTTAAAAAACCCCTCCTCAACTGGTAACACATAAATTGCTTTATTAAACTATATATTTTTGCTGTTGGATCCTATTTGATTCTGTCATTTGCTTTTCTTCCCCTTGATAAATCAGTCGTATTAAATCAAATAAGCTAGAAAAGCCAACCAATGATATTTTTTTGTAATTACGATTTTGTCATGTCATTGAATGATCCTTAATCATACTTATTTGTATCTTTAACAACATTCTTATAAATTAAAACATGTCAGTCATTAATACTGACATCAGGCTATTAAAACAGAAAAAAATATTAGTAAGTATCTTGGAGTCTGTTTTGTACTTTTAGAAATTTATTACCAAACTTTCAGTTTTAAGTTAAAGATAGTTAATACAGTACAGGACCCATTATCCGGAATTCCAAAATCCGGAAGGACCCGAAATCCGGAAAATTTTTTTTGAAAATTTTCTAAATTTGTAAATTTTTACTAAAATTTTGCAATTTTTGAAATTTTTCAAAAATTTTACAGATTTGTAATTTTTTTTTTTTTTTTTTTGGTCTGTTGTGTTGCAATGTGTAACCACTAAAATATGTTACATCAGTGATGGGGGAACACGGTAGCCCCCCCCCCCTTCCCGAAAATAGAAAAATATAATTTTTTTTGTCAAATTTTAGTTTAAAATTTATATTACGATTCGTTTTTTTAAAAAAATCATCAGATATTTCACATTCTCTCTCTCTCTCACTCCACAAAATATTATGGCTACACAATTGTGTTACTGGAATCAAGGGTGATTCTGAGTAAAAAAAAAAAAAAAAAAAAATTCTGAAATTTACAGCAATTTTTTTTTTAAGGTTACAGAAGAGGAGGAGGGGGGGAGGGCTCCTCTGCACTAATTATGAGTTTTTTCCGCGATCTTTTAACGAAATTCTCGTTTGTACACGATCTTTTGACGAAATTTGCGTTTTTTTTGACGAAATTTGTTTTATTTGCGATCTTTGACAAAATTGCAGTTTTTTTTTCCGATCTTATGACGAAATTTGCGGCTTTTTTTGCGATCTTTTGACAAAATTGCAGGGGGCTTTTTCGATCCTATGAAGAAATTTGTGTTTTTTCGTGATTCTTTGATGAATTTTGCGTTTTTCCCGCGATTTTTTTGTCTGAATTCGGGAGGACCCGAAATCCAGAAAATTCCAAAATCCGGAAAGCCTTCGGTCCCGAGGATTCCGGATAATAGGTCCTGTACTGTAGTAGCAATCAAAACATTAATGGTTCCATGTATTTTTATCTATCCTAACTTTAAAATTACCACTAACAATTACAAAAAAAAAACCCTTGGTTTCTTACTGCTTACATTGTCTATTTTATATGTAATTTATTAAATTTGCGATCTAAAATATGTAATTTACAATTTTATTTAAAAATGGAATTAAATATGCATTTAAATTCTTGAATTATTATTTAAATAAAATTGGCTCTTCCTAGACAATCCCAAATGTGTTCAATAGGACTGAGGTTCGGAAACCACGAGGGCCAATTCATACAGCGAATATACTCTTCTTCAATAAAATCGTCAACAATGTGATCTCTGTGTGGCTTTGCATTATTGCCCATAAACATGAAGTCCATGCCTACAGCACCCCGCAACAACCTCACATAGACTTCAAGGATCTCATTCCTAATGACCGGCATCCAGTCGTGTGTGTCCCTTTTACTGTATGCAACAGGAAAGCCCAGTTGTTGTGGAGCCAAAGACATCAGTCTTGGACACAACAAGGATGGGACGTGTTCTTTTCAGTGATGAGTCGAGATTCCCCACGCAGAGTGATTCTCGTCAAATCTTCTTCTGGAGAGACCGTGGAGCTTGCTATCATCCTTTCTATGTAAAAGAAGTTGACAGATATTGACAGATTTTTTGGCTAATGAAGCCCTGTCTGGGACAGCAAAATGTTGGGCAGACGTACATCACTGCACGCCTTCGATATGGATACTATCAATGCACAGTGGTATAGGGATGTGATCCATGAAGCCTATGTGATGTTGTTCCAGGGTACTGTAGGCCCGGACTTCATATTTACAGACGATAATCCACATCAGAGCTCACATTGTTGATGATTTTCTTGAAGCCACACAGAGCTCACATTGTTGGTGATTTTCTTGAAGAATAGGTTATTCGCCGTATGAATTGACCCTCGAGGTCTCCGGGCCTCAATCCAATTGAACATGTTTGGGATGGTCTAGAAAGAGCCATTGCACAACGTAACCCCCCTCCCAGGACCCACCAGGAGTTAAAAGCCGCCCTTTTGGAAGAATGGGCTTTGTTGCCCCAAACATTTATTGATACCCTCATAAACAGTATGAGAGCTCGTTGCCACAGACTTTTCCCGAGAAAAATGCTTTATCTCTGAATCATGATTTAGCACTTTTTGATATACCCTGTATCTTAATTCAAAATTAAAATCTTTTCCATATTGTTATGTTGCTATATTCTTTCTCTCACTTGTAATTTACCTGTGTGCCAAATTTCATGGCAACACAGTGAATAGTTCATCAGTTTTTACAGATTTTATATTTGTGACCTTACTTTTGGACATGAGTGTATTTTGACTGTAGTTTTTTACTTTTTTGACGAAATTAGCAGCCTACAAATTTTTTTGTTGTTGTTTCTTGGATCGACAAAATCGTGCTAAATTTCATTTTGGCGCCAAGTATGTTATGGTGCAGGTTTGGCGTAAAATGGAAAAAAATAGCTATTTTGTAAAACGAATTTGGTGCAGTCTGACGCAGTTTTTACATCCCTGAATTTTAGGTATTATATTTTCAGATATATCATAAAAAAATGTAATGCAAGAATATGTCTCCCCCCCCCCCCCCTTCTACTTCTGAATCTACAGAAACTGAAATCTTGAAAAAAATTAGAGGTAGTAGAAGTCAATTTAAACCTTGCAGGAAAACTATAGCAATTATTCTAGGTGGTCACATAGTTTTTGAGAAAATTGCATTTTTCCGTTACACACAAACTTTAATTTGCGGGCGTTCAGCATAGGAATTGAGGAGCACTGGAGATACCTATCATCAAAAAGTATAAAAGGATTGTTGATAATGATTTAAAAAAAAATTCGTTAATTAGCTGAGATATTAACACTTAAAGACATGGAGGGTTTGGACATACTTTTAAAGATTAGATAGCTTTTAATGATATATTTGTGTACTGCTATGCCCAGTTACTAATTCATATATTTATTGTACAGAACCCTCTGTGCATGAATAATATACTCGCACTTGACTGCTTCTTTTTAATATTATGCACAATTTCAGACCTGATTACTTATGGCTATGCCCCTCCTCTATTTTAAAGCCAAAATTTGCCAGAGCACATTAATGTAACTCCTAAAGAAGACCATTAAAAGTAGGGTTTAAAAAAATCATGATTTAAAAAAAAAAAAAAAATTATAAAATCGGATTTTTTTTTTATTTAAATCAGATTTTTTTTATTTAAATCGGATTTTTATGATTTTCTTTCCAGCGTTCAAATACTAAATGGCTACCAAGAGTTTTAGGTTTCCAAAACAATTAAACCACTAATTGTTAACATAATCTATGTTTTTACACTTTAATTAATAAAATTATAATTATTAGTTACTAATTATAGAACTTATAAAAACTCTAAATTAGTAGTTTCATTAGTTAGTATCATACAATAATGTTACATACATTAATATTGTAATAATTATGTAAAATTTTATTAAATACTAGTGATATTTAACATTTATTAAAATTATTACTAACTATAACACTACTTCAAATTAATAATTATTAAACGACTCTCTAATTAGAAACATATTATACATTTTTAAGCTTTAATTATTAAAGTGATAATTAATAATGTAGTATTCATTTTAGAAAGAAAAAGTGGCAGGATGCTGCTAGTTCCAAAAAAGGGAGCTATTTCATGAGGAAATATATTAGTAATGTGTTTAGCAATGATATTATGAGGAAAAAAAAAGAATTTTTAGTATAAATAAAGTGTTTTTAATTTTTAATAATTTTAGAATCACAAATTGAAAAATACAATTAAATAACAACATGCTGTAATAATATCCTGTTTTTCTAAAGAAATAAAGTTCTATTATTTTTGCAAGGTTTCTTTTTTTTTTAAAGCAGGCATTTTGGAAAGTTCAAAAAGGGCAGAGTGCTACACCCTTAAAAAAAAAGGCCTAGAAGAAACAATAAGTAATTACAGAATTAATAAAAACTGCAAATAAGTAATTTCATTAGTTAGTAGCACAAATAACAAAATTAACAAATATTATTTGCAGCTTGTTTTGCATTTCTACTTAGAAAAATTACTGTTAATCACCAAAATCTAAACTTACACACATGTATGTGTATGCTAACCAAAAAATTATTAAAATGAGTTAAACCCATTCATATGCACATACAGAATAAATATAAGGATAGCCAGTTATATCTGAAATCCTCAAAATATTTATATAATGGCATTATTACCTCTCAGTGGGGATTATTAGCTTTCAGTAATTCAATTTTTTTTTTCTTTTTAAGAAAAGTTTTGCTGCTTTTTCAATCCCTACTTAATTTTTTTATTTAGTAAAGTTTGCTGCTTTTTCAATCCCTACTTAATCTTTTTATTCAGTATATATGAGTTACAAAGTGTAAAAAAAAAATATATTCAACCTATACCGAAGGAACTCTTGCTGTGCTTAATATTTTTATACAAATTAGTTATTTTTCTTTTATGCATTTGTTTACAATTTAGCTGTTGAGCAGATATCACTCTTTCATTCTTTGACTCAAGATTGCTATTAATTTATTATTACAAAAGTAGAATGAGGACACTAAGACACTGACTATTATTTTACCTGCAGAAATTTATTGCACTTACTATGCTTATTTCATATAAAATAATGCATAAATTGATTATCCAAAGGAAATTATGACATTGCATTTTATATTAGATTTAAATATCATTTTTAAATGAAACTGTTTTATGTTGGATATAAACAATGCCTTTTACAAATTTAACTGTTTTTAATTTTTTACAATAGCTACTCAGGAATTAAGCTTAGAAACAATTATTTAAAGCTCTTTTTTTTGTTTATTCATGAGTAAAAATACCTGTAGAAACTTTCAAATTATGTTTATCTTAGATTTTAATACTTTTTTTTTTTGAGATTTTAAACATTTAGAAATTTTTTGATTTTAATAAATGATTTTTTTAAAGAAATCAGTTAATTAAAATCACAATTTAATCGCTGATTTAAATCAACTGATTAAAATCGTAGACACCCTAATTAAAAGGCTGAAAATTTTGTATTGCTGCATACATTTCCTTTAATATTCTGATGATAAAGGAAAATACATAGCAGAATTAAAGTTACAGATGTTTTCTCTGAAGTGAACTAGTCTTAAAATAAAAAAATGATTCAATGAAAAAACAATAAATTTGATTTACAAATTTATTAACAATAACATTAATAAAAAGAGCACATATAAAAATATGTAAAAGTACAGTTTTACATTATATGGATGGCAAAAGCTGTTCTTACACATAGGACATATGAATACTTTGTATAACCCTCTATATACATAAATTGCATATAAAACTGGCCACCACCAATACATGAATTTTGAACACAACCAATGAAAAAATGTAGGGAATACTTAGATATATTAACAAAATAAATATGTTATGTTAATTTAATCCTCTACTGGCATAACTGATCTGACAGGCATACCCATCTACATATTCACTCCTACCCCATGAATAAATGAACAGAGACACTTAATCTTTTATCAAAATCTTTTTTACAAAATTGCTAACACAGGATGATTCATAAATGAATACACAGTTTAAATACATCACAGCACACAAAAAAGTTAATAATCAGGACTTCTGACTTTCATGTATTCAGCTGTTCATCAAGGTACTTGTATATTACACACACCAGCGTGGTAGATAAATAAAGTTATCTGAATGAAAATCAGCAATAATGAGTGCAATAAGCTAGTTCAGCTTCTTTAAAACAACTCAAGTCACAAAAAACTTATCACAAAAAAACCACTAAATTTTAAAGTCAGTCTTCTTGATGGGAACCATAGTGTGCCACTGCTCCACTGCTCATGTAGTCCATCGTTGAGGAGGTTCATGAAGGTAATGAAATGTATTAAAAAAAAATTCTTTTGAAAAATAAGGCTTTATCTATTTAAAAACAAATTTAAAGAAAAAAAACCTCCTTCTATCTAAAACTATATCTAGTGACCATTGTTTTGTATTAGGACAAGTCCTACTCCTGATTTCAGCATGGGTTATTGTAGGCTACGGAGTCGCTTAGATGCGCTGCTTTCACCTTCTTCAACATTTCTAATGTTGATCTTAAAATTTGAGTTGTCTCAAAACAATTCATCCCAATTTTTTTTATTTTCTGCAAAACGCTTTTTAAAGCTATGATCCATTATGCACTTTTCGAATGTTCTTTTAAATTTTAACATTTCACGTTTTGATGGAAAGTACTCTTGAATAAAGAATTTAAGAAAATCCCAATGATCTTCATCTATCGCAAAAGTCATACAATCAATCATTTCATGATTGTAAATAAATTTCTTTCTCTCATTAAAGGTAGTACCCTTATATATCAGCCTAATCATTTCTTCATCTTTCCTATCAAATAATAATATTAGTAGATCGTTATCAATGTCAGTTATGAATGACCTTTTTCGATCTTCAGGGCTTCCTTGCCAAAATTCTCGGAAAAGTGTTCGATAATCCCAATCTTTATAGCCCTCAGTAAATTTACCATAAATGGACTTTAATACAATTTTGAAGTTTCTTTTTGAAAGAGATTTGAACCCAAATAACTCCCAAATGTGATTTGCTGCCTCAAGAAAAAAGCCCTGTAGTGGCCACTCCATAAAGCAATGCAGCACATAATATGCTTTTTTTTAAAATAATTTCATTTGTTGAACTTCATTAATATTAGAAAGAACAAAATACATACCTTCGTTATTAATCATGGAATTTCCAGCTTTTAGTAAGGATCTGGTTTTTTGTGCTGGGGTTAATTTTTTTAAGAAGTATGCCGCTGATGTGAAATTGCCATATTTTACAGAATTTTCAAATTCATTTATGTAGTTAATTCGTGCCTTTCCCTTCATATTAAGTGACCAATTTGTAATTATAATATTAGCAGGTTGTTCATACCATTTTGGTTCTTGGCATAAAGAATTTTTCATATCGACAGGGATATTTTGCCAAATTTCCTGAATATCATCCTCAAAGCAATAAATACATGCTAGTTTGTAGCGTGTGTAGATATCAATGTTTTCATCTTTAACTAATGATTTTGCTGTTTTTTTCCTATCTATTGTGCCTTGCACGGTCCAATAAAACTTCCTTGGAAGATGTACGGGAAGGCCGTACGTTTTGAAATTGAGTTTCATAAGTTCTAGCAGTTCTATACCAATTGGTTTAATATAATTCATCACTTTTTCTTTTAATAGTTTTGGTAATGGGAGCAGTGGCACTTTCCCTGTTACTACCTCTTCGATTTCCATCCAATTGCACATCATATAATGATTCCCAGAAACTTGTTTTAATATTAAGTCTCTGATGTTTTCTTCGTTCCACAATGCAACAGCAATTTTAATTAGTGCCATATGCTCAAGTGAGGGCATCATTGGTAACAACTTCATGATCAATCTTTAATGTTTAAAAGAACTAGGTATTTGAGTGAAATCCTGCTTCTTAAGGTATAGTTGAAGTACAGGACTGATGATTAGTTAGCAGCTTGGTGAATACCAACAGAATAGGACCTAGAAAAATAAAAAAAATAACCATTTAAGAAAATGTGAACAACTGAAATCTAAAGAAAACAGTTACTTATATGTGAGTAAATGCTGCCAAATTTCCATAGGTACAAATTTAGTAAACTTTCTGAATAAGAATTTTTTCAATAAAATGTTATTCTGTGTGGCATTTACTGATTCCATTTAAGTAATATTTATAGTTGGAAATATGTATATTTGACTTGATAAAAAAGAGGGGAGGGAAGATTGGTATGCCAGTAAATCAATTTAGATACGAGAAACACAAGAAAAGAATGCACACTCATGTTTGTGAAAATTACAACACCATGAAGGAATGATGCGATTGAGCCAAAAATTTCAGAGAATGCAAAGTATAGTGTGTTATGCAAAAGATTCCAATTTCAGAGTCACCACATATGCGTAGCTGAGCAGGGCCCTCTGGACTGCAGCTGAAACTGTATAAATACAGGGCTGTAGTGGGATGTTGAAATTTGTCGATGGTTATCTGCTAGTGGTAAATGTTAGATGAGACGTAACTATGCTTCTTCGAAGAAATAGAGCGACATTTCAACAACTGACTGAGGTTGAAAGGGAGAGAATCATCGGCCTTCGTGAAGAAGGATTTTCCTATCATGCAATAGTAACTTGTGTGCAGTGTAACAGCAGCAGAGAAATGAATCAGAGTTTGGAAGCAGTGGACCGATGAGGAAATAGGGGAGTGGACCCTGAACAGTGATGTCAACACGATATGACAGACACATGGTTCGCATGGTGCTGACGAACCATACAGCTTCATCTAGACAGTTGGCAGATCATTGGTCATCTGCTATGTGTATCACTATCTGCTTTGTCAATTTGTCGACATCTGCTGCACCATGGACTGCATGCAAGAACTCCTTTATAAAGGTTCCCTCTCATGCAAAACCATTAATGCCTGTGGCTGTAATGTGCTCATGAACAGAGAAACTGGCATTCAGATTGGCAACAAGTCATTTATTCTGACGAATCCTACTTTAATTTGTGGTACCATGGTGGCAGCATTCGTGTGGCACTATGGCGGTGAATGCTACTTTCAGAGTACATTATCGAACGTCATAGTGGACGAACACCCAGAGTTATGGTCTGGGGTGTAATTGTGCATCATGGATGATCGAAACTGCTATGACTTGTGGGTAATCTGAACAGGAACAAGTACATCAGTGAACTGTAGAGCCCAAAGTCGTTCCTTTCTTTCAAAGCATTCCTGGAGCTGCCTTTCAACAGGATAATGCACGACCACATGTTACAAGGAATGTTCATGACTTCTTTTCAGCAGAACACATACAGCTTCTTCCGTGACCTGCATATTCACCAGATATGTCACCTATTGAATATGTGTGGGATTTCATTGGCCGGCAACTCGCTCATGATGCTCGTCCTACAGTTTCTACAGATGAACTTTGAGTATGCATACAAAGAATAGGGAATGCTCTTCCCCTCCCCAGGTAGACATTCAAAATCTGTTTGACTTCATGCCACGTTGTATAGCAGCACTTATTGCAGAGCGTGGCTGCTACACCAAATACTGATTTTGGACACTTTATTTCTTTCTTTCTTTTTTTTTTTTTTTTTTTTGCTTTGAAAATGTTGAATGAAAATTTGTTTGTACCAATAATGGTCGTTTTGTGTATTAAATTTTATATAATTCTGATGATTCCTTCACGGTGTTGCAATTTTCACAAACATGAGTGTATTTCCCTATTTAAATTTATGCAAAAAAGAAAAAGATACACACCACAAAATTTAATCACTAAATAGCTTCAGAGAAAAATGAAAATTGATATTCAATTAGGGATTGTGTTTTTAAATTTATGTTAGAATAAACTTCGTTTGGCATTTCATAAACCCAAATTCGGTGTCAGTGTTACAAATCTTTTCTTTTAACAGTGTACCTAAAACAAAACTCTTGTTCAAAGTTTAAACTTGGCATTGCGCTAAACGCACTTCGAAAGGAGGTAGCAAAGTTGCAACACCGTGGTCTGTGCCGTGTTTCTCCAGATAGGTTTTAATTAACCTTTACAGACACCGGTGGAGTATTGAGAGACACTCAATTCAAACTAGTTGCGAATCCGATAGTAATTATGTGATTAATTCTAATTAAATTAGACTGTTCTTAACAGTTTAACATTTATTGCTTTTATACTACTAATGGACATTGCGTTACACAAATACATAAAAAATTGTTACCTAGGCTTTAAAAGCTGATGGTGATAGAGTATGCCACCCAAGTCTTTATGTAGGTCCACACCATCTGGGTCTTTATGGGTTAATATCTCGGCTAATTACCAGCAATTGTTTTCGAAAATCATTTTCAACAATCCTTTTATACTTCTGTGATGATAGGTACCACCAGCGCTCCTATACTCCTTTGCTGAATGCCCACAAATTGAAATTTATGTGTAATGGAAAAATGTGATTTTCTTAAAAGCTATCTGATCTAGGGTAATCTCTATAGCTTTTCTGCAAAGTTTAAATAAACTTCTACTTACCCTAATTTTTTCATAATATTAGTTTCAGTAGATTCCAAAGTAGAGGGGGGGGGGGGCATATTTTTGCATTACATTTACGGCGTTAGCTCTGAAAATATAATACCTAAATTTAAAAGAAGTGTATTCTTAAATTCGGCTTTATGAACACTTTCCTTGGCACAAAGAAAATATTTTTTCTTTCAAGTAACTTAGTTAGCCCCTCTACATTTTCCCTAACCATATTTCTGAATGGTTAACAATCTATAAATATGCAGGTTAATAGCCTTTATTACTTCAGTCAATTTGAACTTTCCAAGTTTCATAGTTTACAAATAAAATGGCTGTGACAGACAGGAGTGATCTTAAAATGGTTCCATTTTTACTTTTTTAAGTATAAAACCCTAAAAATAAGCTTAAGGAATCGTCTTCATACTGAAATTGTGTAAAACTGGAATTTTCAGTATGAACATTCAATTTAGATAGCATATTTGGATTTTTTAATGCATTTCACCTTCAGAAACTATTTTGACAGAAAAGTTTCTCGTTTGGTAGCCTAAGGTGAAATTTATCGAAAAATCCAAAAAATATGCCAAAATTAAATATTTTTATTGAAAATATGAGAATCTGGTACAATTTCAGTATGAAAGCGACCCCCTAAGCTTATGTTTTTTTTACATAAATTGAAAAGATAAAATTGCGAGTTGAATGGCTATGTTTGTTTTTCTCTGAGATTAAAATGTTTTAGGTGTATCTTTTTCTTTTCACACTGAATATACATAATCTTAAACATGTAGACATCTGTATAAATTTATTAAAATACAGGAATATGGAGGGAGTTTAAAAAATAACTGTTTTTTAGTCTACATTTTAACAATATTTTACAGTTGTGACAAATAAAATGAAAGAGCTCACATTTCAGTTTTCTTACTAAAATTGCTTAATGTGTGCAACAATAGCCATGAGATATGCATTCAATGAGTCCACCAGAGTTTTTCAACAATGTAGATTCTAATCATGATGAGAAAAGTAATTTTTCTCTACAAAATTTCAATCATCACATCATTAATTACTAATTCAAAAACAGTTTAACAAGAAATATACATGTATGTTGTGTTTGGGATTTTAAATATCTAAAATGTTTACTGAAATGTCTAAATGTAAACCAAGAAAAGCAGATAGATGTACAAAACAAATACAGAAGGAGTAAAAAAAAATGAGACTTTATATTAAAAGTAGTAGGTTAGTTTGTTGAAAGCATTATGATAATACACTGCTGGCCATTAAAATTGCAACACCATGAAAGATTGAAAATACAAAGAATTATTTATTGTACGTAAACAGTATGACATGAAAACAAAATGATTAAATTTGTAAACAGTTTGGGGGTTTACAAGGGTGCAAAATTGGTAGAAACAGCTGCTCTCCTAGGCAGCTAAAACGGCCCTTATCCAGATAGGCATGGAGCCGTACTGGGCTTGGAGGACAGAAACAGGCTACTCATTCCATGCTGCTTCAAGTCTATGCTACACTTCATCAACCGTATTAGCTGGAGATGGGTGGCGGGCTAGTATCTAAGCAATTGATGACCAGATGTTTTCAATGGGCGACAGATCTGGAGAGCGTGTAGGCCAAGGCAACAGTCGAATACACTGTGTATCGAGGAAGGTCAGAACATGACGTGCAACATGTGGTCTTGAGTTATCTTGCTGGAAGATGGCATTTGGAAGGCCTTGAAGACAGGGCACAACCACTGGACATAAGATGTCAAAAATGTACAGATCTCCGTTCAAATTACCATCGATCCGAACTACAGATGTCCATGTCGTGTACCCAATGACTGCCCAAACCATCGCACCAGGTGCAGGGCCCCTGTGCCAATATCGAATGCAAGCAGGAGACAGGCATTTTCCTCGGAACCTCCAGACAAGTATACGGCCATCAGAATACAGCGCATACAACCGGAACTCGTCTGAAAAGACAACATTGTGCCAGTCATGCATCCAGCTTTGTCGTTCGGCGCATCAGAGTCGCTGACTCTCTCTATGCTGCATTGTCAAGGGAAGCCGCAGTACTGGTGGCCGTTCTGACAGTCCACACTGCTGCAAACGTCGTCAAATCGTACGAGCGGATATTGGGTGTGCTTCAAACATGCCCATTTCCTCACCAATGGCTCGAGATGTGGTTGTACGGTTTTGCAGGCCGACCTCACAATATGTCTGTCCTCTCTGGCGTTAGTCATGGGAGGGCGTCGAGATCCTGCATGTCGTTCAGTATGACCCTCAGCAATCCATTGATTCCATATTTGCATGACAGTGGTTGGATTTCGACGAATGCAATGGGTGATATCACGGAAAGATAATCCACACTCTCGATAGGCAACGATACTGCCTCTATCAAATACCGATACTTGGTGGTAAGCATTTCTTCTTATTATTAGAGACATAACATGATATTCTGAGCAAAGACCAACCTTACAAAGTGCGTTCCGAATGAGAAATCCATTACGCAACTTTTATTTTATGCAGTGCTTCAGATGTCGTTTCTCCCGCCTACTCGTCTAAATGCGCTGAAATACTAATCATCTGCCCCCATATTCCAACTTCTTCTTCCTTTTATGTGATTTTGACGTTCGTCAGATCATTCCTTCCTGATGTTGCAATTTTAATGGTCAGCAGTGTAGTTTGCACATGAAAACTTAACAGACCAGGTCCCCTGTTAAAAGTGGAATCCAACCCATTACAAACATCTGTGCTTAAGTCAGGATTCAAACCTGGCATCTTTTACCTAGTAGACAGAGTCCTAACCACTAGACCAACTATTATTTTTAAAAAGTAATTAAGTAGATTGATAGAATTTTTTTTTAAATTCACTACTTAAATATAATATGAAAAACAAAGGAAACTTTATTTAAATCTGAAGAAAGGAAATAGAAAGTTTTTCTTTTCTTTTAGAAAACTAATTGATTTTTTTCGCATGTAAAATCCACTTTTTTTAAAAACATCAGATTCAACTAGTAAACCACTTTCTTTTTATTAGAAAATACACCATTTTATTTTTCATAAATTAGATTACATTTCTAATTGTGATTGAATAATCAATTAGTATATTTTGAAAATTTTAACAAAAGTTTTCTATCTTTGTTTTTTAAATTTTTATTAAGAAAAAAAGCTTGCTATAACTATTCTAATATCCTCTGCAAGCATCATTAGAGAGACAGCTACCGAATTAAGCATGCTTATGAAGTTTCCTACACAATATAATTTCCAAATTATATTTTAAATATCCTTTCCACTGGCATTATTATTTCAAACAAACAATACATGGCAGATGTTGCTTTGCATGCTAGGTACTAAATTTAGGAGACAGAAAACAAAAACTTGCGGCTATTTTTTCAAATATTTTAAACACTACTTTCTTAAAAATTCGGTACTACTTCCTTGTTATAGCAGCTCCGAGTATTAATCGCCATGCAGCTGAGATATATGCATGTCCAAGATACATGACATATATCACCAAGTTATAGTCATTGTGACACATATATCATGTCAACAAGACATATATTGCTATATATATATATATATATAGGAAGAATAGTAAATATAGTATAACTTATATAAGCCATATATATGAACATTTGGTGAATGCATATATAGTATATATGTATCACATGTATATGATGTGTATAGAAGCTTGGCAACAACTTTGTTAAGTAAAAATTATGGGGGGGGGGATAGAAGGGGGGCTTCTGTAACAATGAAGAACCAATAAAATCATCTTTTCAAAAAACAAAAGAAAAAGTTAACAAATTCAGAAAGTTTCTACAAAATTCAGAAGATTTGACAGTTACACTTTTATAAAGTATCATATTGTTGTAAATAACACACATTTCTCTTTAACATCGATTTATTAATTTTTTTAATCATCTATGTCACAAACTAATCTTCTAAAATAACATTAAAAAATACATTCTTATTTATATCATTAGAAACTAGTTGGAAGTGCAAATCCCAAAACTTTCTTCTATCTCATATATTTTAATATTTCAAAATGTTGTTACAGATGTCAATATTTCATTTTTATTAGTTCAATACTATATCAACTTTGACTTTCGTCTTAAATTTCTGCTTCAGTCAATTAATCGCAGTAAAAATGAGTTAATCTCGATCATGATATTTATTAAAATCACGAATAGTCAGATTATCAGGATCTGAAATTCCTGTCGATTCACGAGCCACTGGTGTACAATAGAACTACGAAAAATTAAGAAGATTACACAAAAATCAGTATTACAGCGCCCCCTTTGGCAGAATTTTTCCACATTCAGGGAGGACATTTTTGCCATGGCCAAAAACATACACAAAAAATTTGGTTCAATTTTATGCATAACTTCATGCATTTTTCGAAGGTACAATATTGAAAATGGCACAAAAATCGCTATTACAGCGCCCCCTTCTGGCAGATTTTTTCTACATTCAGGGAGGATCTTCTTGTCATTACCAAAAACATACACAAAAAATTTGATTAAATTCTATGCTTTCAAACACTTTTCGATGGTGCAACTTTCAAAATGGCACAAAAGTCGCTATTACAGTGTCCCCTACCAGAGTATTTTTTCCAAATTAAGGAAGGACCTGCTTGCCATAGCCAAGAACTTTTTTAAAAAATTTTGGTTCAGTTCTATGTATAACTTCATACACTTTCTGATGGTACAATGGCAACAGATACACAGACAGACAGACATTGTCTATAAACATGTTTTTGAGGATCTCTGACCCCCTAAAACGTGTAAATTCGTCAAAAAAATTTTTTATTACAATACTTTCTTCTACTGAAGATAGAAGAAAGTAAAAATGACATATCTTGAAATCTGAAATGGTCAGATTGAAAATCTCGAAACTTATTAGATGATTTAACAAAACATGACTCGCATATGAAAGAAGAACAAAAAAGGTTTCCAAACCTGGATAAGCATGGACATACTACCCTCTCAATCCTCTGTTATCATCTTATAGATTATTGTTATTTTTGTTTTTCCATTTTAATAAAAATAAATTTTCTCAAAAATTTCTGTACCATTAACATAGGATATTGAAATACTGAAAGAACATCACTGGGAATTTGTGCATACTTTTTCTATTAATAAAATCTGTGGGAAATGACAATAAAAACATTTTTACTTTGGCTTTCCTAGCATGCATTTTATTTAAATTTTTACATGATCAAAATAAAAGCAATTAATTTCAATTCAAAGAAGCTAAATAACCACAAAAAAAAGACCTAAATAACCATTATTAAAATTTTTACACTCTAAAATGTTATTAACATTTAAGTATTTAATTCTTTTCTAAAAAAATATTATAAATATTAAAACGCAAAACTATTTCTGTAAGATCAGAACTCAATTTCCAATTTCGAGACAATTGCATATGCGTCAACTGTTTTTCGAACCTCTTTAATTTAGAAGGAAGAAAAATGAGTTCCTATAGCATAGCGGATTAAGGCAGCAGTTTAAAGCTCTGAATTTTTGTAGACGATGCAGGTTCGAGACCAAGCCAGACAAAATGTGTAATATTTTTGTCAATAACTCATTTTAATGATGACATTTTATTATGAAGAAAAGATATAGGATTTTTATTTTATTATTAATTATTAGAATGCTTTACAATTAAATAAAATTTAACACTGAGTAATATTTTGAACAAATAATTATTTTATATTTAAAATATTTAAGCTAAAATATTTTGCATGTCATTATCAATTAAATAAATTGAGCTGATCTACAATTTTCATTATATTTTCTGATCATTATGAAGATTATATATGTGTGTGTGTCCGAAAAGTTTGTAATTCACTTGCATAAAAAATAAAATGGAAATAAAGAAAAATATTCATATAAGAGCTATAAAATAAATTACCTTGATATTCAGGTTTAATATTTAAAATATGTGTAAAAATGTAAAATAAAATTGAAATAATAAAAAAGATATATTATAAATCCTTAGCTACATCAAGTTTCAAATTTAGGTTTTTAGAGAATGAGACAGATAAAAACAAAATTCATGGCAGCCTTTAATGGTGGTGTAGTTTTAAAAAATAAATAAATGAATGAATGAAATATTGTTATTAAAAAAAAAGAGGTCGTAGTAAATAAAAAAAAATTTTCTCTACCCTGAATATTTAGGTAAATTTCTGATAAAAAGCAAGCATAATTGGTTGTAAATTATAAATATAAAATTCTTTCACTTGATTGAATAGGTTAGACTGACAGCACCCTCTATTGCCTTAAAGTAATAGGAATCACTTATGCAATATTGAAATTTGTCATTCAATAATTAATTTAAAAGCAACAAATTAAAAATTCAAGAATTTTCCTAATGAAACATTCAAGTTATTTACCGTAAAATCCTGACGGGTACTATCTAGAATTTTTTTTATTTCATTATTTTTTGTTTTACACGACACTTTCTAACAGCCCAAACAAAATGTGTATTAATTCTGGAGTAAAAAATCAACAATATTTGCTAAAGTATTATCTAATTTTACCATGTTCACAATCACAATGGAAGGAGGCAAAGGGCGACCTTGCCATCCCTAAAAAATATAGGAAAAGATCTATTCTTATACTTTGATTTAAAAGATATGCATTGAAATTAAAAACCTAAAATTTCTCCCTGCCCCAATCCAAAATCTCCTTCCTATGGGCTAGCAATTTAAAACATTATTGTATTGTTTAATATCTCCTATTACAAAATTGTATATTTTCAATGATTATGGAAAACAATGCTAATGAATAAAAAGGGTCAAACTAAAATAAAATTACGATTAGCCATTTTATTGAAATTATCATAAAAAAGCAGATTCCAATAAACCTACTGATTGAATCAATTTCTCTTAAAGGTCATCTGAATGAATGTGATGAGTGCAATTAAAGCAAATCAATGCATCTCTTACATTGGCTGTTCCCTACAATTTCCTGTAACTCTATTGGCCAATAAACCTTATCCTTGAACCATATTCCCCTGCATATGAAGGGCTCACAGCCATAGTAGACCAAGTCTATTTTGAAAAAAAATGAGATAGTCCATTTAGAAGGTGCATACAATCTGTTTTATCTACTCCCACAGTGAACCAAATATGTTTTCACATACTTCTTCATATATGGCATCTGTTTACAGATTTGGTTCACTGTGGGTGTGAATAAAACATAATTTATGCACCTTCTAAATGGACTATTTCCTTTTTTTTTTTTTCAAAATGGACTTGGTCTACTATGGTTGTGAGCCCCTCATAAATTTGAGCAAATTTTCCAACATTCTTTGAACTGATGATGGTACACTGCTGTTACTGAAACAAGTCTGCAACGAGTAAAAGCATTTTTGGTACTGTAGGTGTTGTTTTTATCTGTTTACATTCACAAAGCTATGTATTTGAATGCGAATTATTGTTAAAGGGGTAGGATACCTTTAAACCTACAAAATTTTCGAATTTTTTTTAATACATATTTTGATTCCATAATCATTTCCGAACAATATGCAAAAAAAAACGCATTAAAAAATTCCCATTAGTTTACTAATTATGGCAGTTTTATTAAGATTATATATTAAGACTACATAGGATAGTTAAAGTTTGCATTGCGTTTATTCAAAATGATGAATTTTGATACTGCACGCAGTATTACTAAAAAACTATGCATGGCAATCAAAATAAATTTTCAAAACATATTTATTTCTGTATTATCTACAACTTAAAACCAGAAAAAGGTAATATTTTATTTTTTTCTGTTTTTTTACTTTGAAAATATTTTTTGAAAGGTGAAACTTTTTAATTTTCTGTTAATTTTTTAATTTAGTCAATATTTTTTGAAATATTCTGGTTTTAGTATAAAGGCAACAAACACTATTATGTATTTATTTTCACCAAATTTTCCTCTTTATATGCATATTTTAAGATTTTATCATGTGCGCAAGATTTTTTTCTCTTAATATCATATATTTTTAAACTTAACATTTCAATATTTATTTATGAATTTATAAGTATATATATATTTTTAAATATAGATTTAAATATGAGCTTTATATTTAAATGAAGTTTGATTTTTATTTTTGACTTATTACACAAGTTTTGAAGCTTGGATCATAGTGATATTTTTTACTTTTTTGACGTGTTCAAAGGTATCCTACCCCCTTAAAATTGCAACTGTAGGTGTCCATCTAGCTTTTCCCGGGAAGGCAAATCTTAATGAGTTGTCTCCTACATTTGTATTTCATTTTAAAGAATGTAGGCAAGTGATATTGAGTGTCATCAGAAAGGCCTTGCCCTCTTATAGTTGTTCTGATCTTAATCACAAATCAGATTTGCAGGTTAACCCATACAGTTCTTTCTGTGAGATAAAACATTCAATCATTATAATTTAGAGACAAAAAATTCATTCACCAATTGGAAATACAGTAACTTTTCTAAAGACTGTTATTAAATAGTATGCTTTTAAGGCCTGTGAGTAGAAATTATTTTTAAATTTACGACTACATTTAGACATTTCTTATTAGAGATAAGATGGACTCAGGTTGTTTTTTTTTTTTTTAAACCTCTCTTCAGGATATGGATCAATGGTAAAATTTTATTTACTCACAAATTAAAAAAAGGTTAAAAAAGCCTTGATATTTCAGAAACAAGAAAGCAGTCAAAGTTTGTTTAAGTGTTTCACAATCCTTTAAAAATCAGCTTGAAAGTGAAATGATTAATTACTACCGTAAAATCCTGATTGTAAGCCCCCACCCACTTTTAAGCAATTGACTTTTGGTAGATTTCCATATGTTTTTACATAACCTTAATAAAATCCTGCCTCCCCCTGCATAAAATGTCTGCTTCCTTTCTTTACCCTCCCTCCTCAGCACAAAAAGTTTAACATCTTGAAAATCTTAATTCTTTTGTTCTATTTGTTTCGCGCTAGTAACAATAAGTAAATAATCAATTATATAAAATTACACTCCTTTCTCTAAAAGTTAATCTTTCCCCTCTGATCCCCACTCAACAAAGTTTAAAATCTTTAAAAGTGTTTTTATTTTTATTTATTTATTTATTTATTTATTTTTCACAATATTTCTCATTTTGTAGTAAGAGGATTTCATCTACATAATTTCATTTAATCTCACTCATTGAAAATCTTCATCCTCTTTGAAATTTTTGCCCCAAAGGGATGGGAGGGGGTGTTTCTAAATACGTGGGAGAAAAGTAAAAAAATTCCGTTTTGCAGTTTGGCTGTTATCACATGTATATTTTATGTTTAAACAGAGCAAAAAAAAAAGATTTTATACTGTGTGTGGTGGATTTTTTTTTTTTTTTTTTTTTTGGGGGGGGGGGGGAGGATGAGAAATAATTTAGGTGGTTATTTAAATAATTTTTACAACAAATAAAAGAATTGTAAATATTGTAAACTGCATGAGATGCAGGGTTGTGGTTGCGGTGGTGGGGGAGGTGGGGGGTGATATTCATGATATGAAGGTGGAGGGACTAGGGGAAAGAAGCAGAGATTTTGGGAGGAGCAGATTATTTAAGTGATGCATTTCATTTGTTTGTTGCTATAGTGTATTAAACAGGTTAGAAAAGAAATTTAAATTTAAATAGTTTTATAGGTTAAATTATGCATGTTTGATACCAGATGGGAAGGAAAGAGGGAAGCAGTTTTTTGGAAGGTGGAAGGCTTAGATTATTGATTAAATATTGTTGAAATAAATAAAAGAAATAAATATTGAAAAAAAAATAGTTTTCAAATTTTGCTCATGGTTTTTTCTGGAAGAGATTTTATGGGGGGGGGGGGGGGGGGGGGATTTAGATATTTTCTTTTTTTCTGCAAATCGGAAATCTGCCGAAATAGGGGAAATTCTCGCCCCTGTATTTGCCTTATTTATTTCTAAATCAATGGTAAAAAATTGTTTTTAGCAACTTTATTAAAGATATCTCGATTATAAGCTCCCCCCTCCCAAAGTTAACTTCTTTCTCTTTTGAAAAAGAGGGCTTAAAATCAGGATTTTACAGTAATGGAATATAAGAAAAAATTTACATATAAAGTATTTGTGGGATATCTCACCACCCCCTGAATACTAAGCCTGAGTGCTGACACAAAAATGGAAGCTACCGAAGACAGATTTTTTTCAGCATGTGTATGGTCCCTTAAATTTTGATACCAATAATTTTTAACAGTTTCTTTCTGCTGTATTTTTCTGACATTAAACAAGTAAAAAAAATCCTTTATAAAATATTGGTGTCTAAATTTAAGGGACCGCACATATGCTTAAAAAATCTACCTTCGGACGCTGCCGTTTTTGTGTCAGCATACAGGCCTAGTATTCACGGCATGGTGGACATCAATTGCCTACATCTTCACTTTTCATTTAATGTCCTTTTTTGAAGAATTACCCAAAAACAGAATAATCAAGTCATTATGCAAAAACAGAATAATCAAGTCATTATGCCATATTTAACCTCTTCAGTTCTGAAGCTAAAATTATCATACAAATGCTTATTCATTGGTTTTTTCCAAACAAAATGACATTGTAAATGACAGAAAAAATATCTTTTCTGAAATTGATCCTTTTGGCACTTAGTAATTTAGGTTTAAAAATATGGATCTAAAACTACAAACCACCTTAAAAACATCAATTTAATAACCATTAATCTAAATTAACGCAATCACAAATTTAAGAGCTTTAAACAAGTAAATAACCTACAAATCCTCAAAATTTTTTATTGAAAAAGATTTAAGTTAAATGCTTATGAAAATTTCTCACTTTCTTGGTCATACTGTCTTTTGGGCATTTTTAGGCATTTTGCAAACTCAGATGAAAAAAACATTTATTTCATGTGGGAATCAACTTAGATGCTGCCATTTATCCGTTTTCTTTGAACACAAAAAACATTCAGCTAGTAAGAAATGATGTGAAAATGTAAAAAAAAAAAAATCGGACATTTTAGTTTTTATAAGGAAAAGAACAGAGGTTCCCGTATGGGGGACCCAGGGACCGAAAAGATTAAACTACGATATTTTAAAAGAGTCTGGATTGTGACTTTTGCAGATTTGTATCAGTGATTGAGTATAAATAATCATTTTTGCTATTTTAAACAGATATTCAAGAACAAGAAAACACTGAAACAATGAGGAAGTAATTAGAATTCATACTTATTTCTATATAAAATACTGTTAAATTAGAAAATCTTGAAACAATTTCTAAATGTTTTTAACAGTTTTCTACTACATACTTTTGTTATCCAGCTCAGGATCTGAAAAAATGAACCAAACTCATCTCTAGTTCTTATGTGAGTACAATTTGGGAAGTAATTTAAAATTTTGTATTGGAAATCTTTCTTGTAGGGATATTGGAACTATACATATCTTTCCCAATAAAGAGCATGAGTAAAGTGTATATTATAGCCATTTTTCAAAGATTCTTTCAGAAGATGAAATGTTTTTCTTGTGGCAAAAAACTATCTGGTTACCAGCCCAGGTAGCTGAGTAGGTAGAGGATTGGCAAAAGAATTGGGCGATTCCAAGAATGTGCATTTTTCACTCAGTTGGACAAAATCTGTTCTCACCAATTGAAAATTCCAATTAGTAAATATATTGAAATTTTAAAAACAAATAGAACATATAAACTTTAGAGATGAGAAAATGTAAACTTTGTGTAGATTAGAAATTTTGTCATTAGTCACTATTTACACCTACTGCTGTTAAACAATATTTAGTAATAAAATGCACTTTCTTAAGCTTGAAATATGCTGTGAAAAGAAAATACTCAATTCAAAATGTAACCAATATAGTATTAATAAATATAATTAACTTTTATAAATATTTATTTTTAACTGAAGCTCGTACGCTTATGACTAATTAACTTTAAATTTTAAATCTTGATTTATCTGTAAGTGTTGATTTGTAGCAGTCACAGCTAATGAAAAAGTCCTTTCAGCCAGTGCCAGGAGGAAGAGGTAGCTTTACTATTTCTTGGTTTTAAAATTTTGTAAGTTTTATTCAAAGCTAATTTTATTCAAATTTTAAGAAGCTAAAATGCAACAAACTCGATAAGAGAATATTCATCAATATTGAATTTCAATGAGAATTGCACCAAATTAGTAAGCTACTAGCCACCCTTGGTGACCAGTTTGGTCTACCTTAAAATTTATGTTTGGGAAAGCTTGTTAAGCATTGTATCATGTTACTTTTATTCATAAATTACTTGGACTCTCTTAAATGTAATATAATCCCTTAAGTTAATATTAGTTTTTGTTGCATTAAAATATCTCAATTTGTTGATTTTCTGTAAGCAAGTAAACCCTATTGGTTTACAATGGGAGTCTATGGGAATTTGCCGAAATATTAGAAATATCGCCAAGTTGGCGTCACTTTTGGCAACTCATTTTGGTCGCTAAATTTGGCAGCATCTGGTGACAGAACAGGGTTCCCCTTATGGTAACCCCTGTTATAGGTATTGAGATGCATTAAATGCTGTTCAATAACCAATGGCCACCATTTTCAAACAAGAGGACAGATGAAGCCAAAATGTCAGCCACCCTAGAAATTCAAACAGCTCAGCCATTTTTTAAGATAAAGACAAAACAAAATATAGTCCGGAACTCTTGTATTACGGTCAAACTCTTAAGAAAATAATATTTTTCAGTTTTTAATTTATTTTCAGCACTTTTTAATTTTTTTAATGAAAAAAAATTAAATGGCCACCATTTTGAAACAAGATGGCGGATGAAGCTGGCCAACGAACTCGGTCAAGAAATTGGTATATACTATGCATACAATTAATTTCATCCAAATTGGTTAATAAATACGAGAGTTATTGCATGACAAAAATCAGATATATATATATATATATATATAAAGTCACATTTGAACAGAGGATGGTTTTGAGGTCTGGGTGTGATATCGATGAAAATATACCAAAATTTTCTGGAAGCGCTTTCGACCGGATGGCTGCAATAAGTAGTTTTTTACTTTTTGTAATGAAAGCTACCTAAAAGACAATTTAGAATACCTCCACACCTCTTGGCTGTCACATAGTCAAGAAAGGCTAGTTTATACCAATTCTCAAACTGCCTCAAACTTGATCAAAGTAAACTGAAAAGCAGAGAAAATCAATAGGGTGCTGCAGGTACTGTTGGCTGTGGTTGCAACGTATTTCACTAGTTGTACCTTTATTTTTATTAGTACCAACTGAAGAACATAATTGAATCGGTCATTTCAAAAACTACATAGGTCACAAAATCAGAACTTTTCAGAAATTAAAAAAAAAATTACTATTAACAAGTGAATTTTTATGGATTTTTTTGGCTGATTATAGGGTTTGGACTTCAAAGTTTGTAATATCGTCAGATATAAATATCGAATAATTTTTATAATTTATGAATAATAAAAAGCATAACAGAAAAACTGTTCCTGACTTATGTTGTTTTAGCAGAAAACAATGTTAGGTGGCATTTAATGTGAACAAAACAGTCATATTAAACATATTTTTAATAAAAATCAATTACTTTTTGAAGTTGGTGCCAACCTATCTGAAGTATAGTAAAATTCTTAATATACTATCTTACGATATATACGATCTTAACCCTCTAAGTGTTTGGGGCGTAATATTCCGTTCACTGAGTTCCAGGTTTCACAGCAATACAAGCAATATTTAAGATAATATAATTCTATAGATTTAATAAATTTTAAATACATCGAAGAATGATTAATACTCTCAAGGATTACATTCATATTTGTAATTAAGTTTTTATTATAATGTTGAAATAATCATATTTTCTTAGCATTTAAAACAAAATGCAAAGAAAACAACATTACAATTTTACCCTTTTTCAAGACACTCGGAGGGTTAATAAGCTATTACCATGAATAAAGTGATGATGGAAAATATGATACAAAATTTAATAAATGCTCTATTTCTTCGACAAATTATTTGTTTAATCATTATCAATTGTGAATGTTTGGCACCAACTTCAAAAAGTAATTGATTATTTTTTATATGTATATATTCGTAAATTAAATCATAAATATGTAAATTAATCTTTTGTAAAAAAATATTCTCTAGAAAATCCATGTTTGGTAGATATTAAATTCTATACAGTAAATTTAACGTTTTTATGCCGATACATGATATCCGATGTGCGGTTATTGGATAACGCTTCATCATTAGAGAAGTTTAAAGAATTATTTAATTCTTTTTAGTGCTTTTTTTTAACTCGGTTAATATTTTTTTTTGAAAAGATTATTTTACTTCCTACTTTTTTGTTATTCATACTGTAGCACATAATTATCCGGATTTCAACATCTGCTGAATAAGTAAATAATTTGTCAAAGAAATTATAATTTACAAAAACTATTTATTAAACAAATAGTTTTTAATATATTCTTTATAATTTCATTAGAAGTATTGATTTTATTAGCATTTAATACTTCTGAAATTTTTAAACAAGTACGTTGCATTCACAACAGTCTACATTCATTTATTTATTGATCACATACACCTGACTTGTGTGCTTGACATAAGGGGCTCACATATAAATCATCGTTAATATACAAGGACGAAAAAGCACAAGGACATTGAGCTTTGAAAGGGGAGGGGGGTTCTAGATAATACAAGGAAATTTACAACACCAGAGAATTACATCTGGGAGTTCATTAAACAAATAGTTTTTAATAAATTCTTTATAATTTCATTAAAAGTATTGATTTTATTAGCATTTAATACTTCTGAAATTTTTAAACAAGTACGTTGCATTCACAACAGTCTACAATCATTTATTTATTGATCACATACACCTGACTTGTGTGCTTGACATAAGGGGCTCACTTATAAATCATCGTTAATATACAAGGACGAAAAAGCACAAGGACTTTGAGCTTTGAAAGGGGGGGGGGGGTTCTAGATAATACAAGGAAATTTACAACACCAGAGAATTACATCTGGGAGTTCCACATAGAGTGTGCAACGGATCCAGCGGAATTTGAAACCGCAGCCCAACTACACTCTCAAGCGATTAGCGCTGTGATGCCTTAACCATTCAGCCACAGTCTACATTCAAGAATTACCTTTTGTAGGACTCCTTTGTCAAGAAACAAAATGCAGACTATGTAGTAATATTTGTATTGACTCTTTAGGTATATTGACCAGGACCAAGATATATTTTTCGCTGTTAGTGAAATGAGATTGACTAATCAGAAACCAGCCTTTTTGAGAATTTGTGTGTGCAAACTTTTATAGAGTGTGTCCTTTTAAATTTCAAAAATTCTTCTGTCAAATAAAACAAAATTTTCTATACAAAAATACTGGCATCCAAAAAGCTGTAGACTTATCAGGTTTGAAAATGCGGTCCAGGGCCCACCAAGGCTGAGTGGTCAAGGCATCACACCGCTAATCGCTTGAGAGCGTAGGTGGCTCCGGGTTCAAATCCCGCTGGCTCCGTTGCACACTCTTTGTGGAGCTCCTGGATGTAATTATCTGGTGCTGTAAATTTCCTTGTGCTATCTCGTTCCTGTATATTGATAATGACTAATAAGCGGGCGCTTGACGCCAAGCACACAGGTCAGATATATGTATTCAATAAACCAATCATGTGGTCCATAACTCTACATTATTCTTTTCTGATAATCTCCATCAACTGTTTCCTCATGTAAGGTGCCTCTATTTGAGAGTGGTGACATACAATGCTCAGACTCTGTTTATACATACGTGTTTGCCTACACTATGGCAAAACTAGACATTTTCTACTCCAAAACTTGGCGATACCCGCTTGGACAAGTTTGATTATACGAGTGGAGGACAATTTAACAAGCATTAGTTTGGCAATAATGGCAAGCTTTTCAAGATTCATGGCGATAGCTTTTATCCATAATCTATCAATCAACAATAAATTTTTTTCCGTATGTCACCATTCTCATACCAATACTCCCCATCCTTAGGCAGTAAAGATATCAGAAATGAGCGTCAATGATTAGGTCTTTAGTCTGAATCTGATAACCGAAGACAGTGCTGCTACACATAAGAAGGCACTTTTATGTGTACTATATATGGCACTTTGCAGTGTACCGACTAATGGACACACTTTGCTGAACTCTGATGTATAAGGTCTCTTTGCTATTGAATTGTAAGATTTTTGATACCCACTTCTGATGTCGGTTAGCATCGTTTTAGATATTTGGGTTTTTCTGAATGCGGCATCTTTTCTAGACACGATCTCGCACTTCGGAAAGTTACCGCATCCACTAAACTATAGGGTCCACATCGATACCTACGGACATTGGAATGGGGTGTGGAAAAGCCAAAGACTTTTAAGATACATAGACCAGCAAACTGTCAGTTTAACTGAGGATTTTTGATCACAGCTGTTGTACGGCAGTATATATGTTTTATATTTTAATTTACCTAAGAAAATGCTTTTATTAGCATATTTTTTCATTGTGGATCATTAAGTATAAGTCTACCCTATTTCATTTAGGCCTTTTTTAAAAAAAATACCTTATTATTCATCATTTTTTTTTGTTTTTTTTTGTATAGCAAGTAAGTATTTCAATAAACATCCTCCAAGGATAAACATATAGTGTTACTTTCATTAATATGCACTTTTTTAATTACCTTTCTGCATAAAAATTAGTTTAAAAAATGTAGATTTCTTTACAAGTAATTTAAAGTTTTGTAAATTACTATATTATGTTACAGTAGCTACCTTTAATCTAAACTTCTCTACCAGTTACTTTTGTAAGTCAAACTTTAAAAAAAAAGGTGGAATTATAACCTTTAGCAATCTGTTTCCATATAAATTTTGCCTTTATTTAGGTTTATAAAGCATGTTAAAATTAGATACTCTTTTTCAAACATACCATCCATAAAATTATTAATAAATCGCCTTATTTAACTTTATTTCTGAACAATCAATATTTATAATGCATATTTAGATATAAAAAATAGCTTCATGTAAAAGAAAAAAAATATGCCATAAACTTCATATATATTGATAAAAATTATTTTTTAAGCTCATTCTAGCCATAACACTTAATGGAAAATAACCACAGTTGATGTACAAACCTCGCGGTTCAGGTGTTTCAATTTACTTCAGATGGCTGCCATGATTTCGCATGCTTTTGAATGGGAATTGCTGGTCTATGTATCTTAAAAGTCTTTGGGAAAAGCTGACAATCCATCAATAAAGTTTATACATCAGAGCGCAGCAAAGGGCTTTGAGAGAAACTTATGTCCAAACTATAGCAAACCTAGGCATTTTCTATTACATAACAACAGCGTCTAGAATACCTAGTGTGGAAATATGCTATCCGAACAATGCTAAAAATTTGTATCCCTTAAATGTGCAACGATACTGCTAAAATCTCAAGTGTAGATTGCAGTGACATCTGCAGGATTTTCGTATTACATTGTATAGACTAGCAATATCTTGCAGTTGTAGAAATTATCCAGCAGATGTCGCTGAGATCTGTATATTTCAGCAGCATCGTTGCACATTTAAGGGATACAATATTTTAGCACTTTTTTAAGTGTTACAGGGATAGCCAATTTCCACACTATATATTCTAGGCACTGTAACATAACTACAGTGTCTAGAATATATAGTGTGGAAATCGGCTATCAAAATAATACTTAAAAAAGTGCTAAAATATTGGATCCCTTAAATATCAAACGATGCTGAAAACCAATGAGTCGATCACAGCGACATCTGCAGGATATTTTTTAAAACTCACAGACGGTTTGGTCTAAATGCTGTAATAATACGATGTTTACTTTGAAATCTGAAAATATATTGCAGATATCACTGCGATCGGCATCCTTGATTTCAGTGTAATTGCACATTTAAGGAATATAACTTTTTAGCGCTGCTTGGATAGCAGATTTCCACACTATGTATTCTAGATGCTGTAATTTGGTCCAGCTGTAAATGCTGTAAGCATGTTCACAATGCCTACTGGGTTCAGATTCTGAACCATTCTCATTGGTTCCCCAGATTCAGGTATCCAGAACATACTGACTTACTATCGCAGTAGTACAGCGTCTAGGATACATATTGTGGAAATCTGCTATTCAAACAGCTCTAAAAAGTTGTATCCCTTAAATGTGCATGTGCAATGGTCCTGAAATCCAGGGAGCCGATCTCAGCGACATCTGAAATATATTTTCAAATTTCAAAGTAAACACATCCTTACAGCGTCTAGAATACCTAGTGTAGAAATATGCTATATGAACAGTGCTAAAAATTTGTATCCCTTAAATGTGCGACGATATTGCTAAAATCCCAAGTGTCGATCGCAGTGACATCTGCCGGATTTTCGTATTACTAGTATTACATTGTATAGACTAGGAATATCTTGCAGTTGTAGAAAATATCCTGCAGATGTTGCTGCGATCTTCCTATTTCAGCAGCATTGTTGCACACATAAGGGATACAATATTTTAGCGCTGTTTTAAGTATTACAGGGATAGCCAATTTCCACACTATATATTCTAGGCGCTATAACATTGGATTATTACAACGTCTAGACCAAATCGTCGTGGAGTTATAGAAAATATCCTGCAGATGTCGCTGTGATCGACTCACTGGATTTCAGCATCGATTGACATTTAAGGGATCCAATATTTTAGCATTTTTTTAAGTATTACGGGGATAGCCGATTTCCACACTATATATTCTAAACACTGTAGTTATGTTACAGCGCCTAGAATACCTAGTGTGGAAATATGCTATCCAAACAGTGCTAAAAATTTGTATCCCTTAAATGTGCGACGATTCTGCTAAAATGCCAAGAGTCGATCCCAGCGACATCTGCGGGATTTTCGTATTACTAGTATTACATTGTCTAGACTAGCAATATCCTGGAGTTGTAGAAAATATCCTGCAGATGTCACTGCGATCTGCATATTGCTGCAGTATCATTGCACATTTAAGGGATACAATATTTTAGCGCTTTTTTAAGTATTAAAGGGATAGCCGATTTCCACACTGTATATTGTAGGTGCTATAACTTGATCTAGACGCTGATATAGTACAATGTTTACATTGAAATTTGAAAATATAACGCAGATGTCGCTGCGATCAGCTCATTGGATTACAGCATCATTGCACATTTAAGGGATACAAACTTTTAGTGCTGTTTGGATAGCAGATTTCCACATTATTTATTCTAGGTGTTGTACTTGTGCTCTGATACATGAGAAACTTTAAAGATTGATTTTCAACTTTTCGACACCAACTTCTGATATCGGTTTGTGTCTATGTGGGCCTTCCAGTTTGGTGGATGACAGAATGGCCGGGATCCAGATAGAGTTTTCGCTCTTAGCGAAATGAGATCGACCAATCAGAAGCTTGTATTTTTGCAAACAGGGAAAAGTTTGCAAAACTGTATGCTTCTGATTGGTCAATCTTGTTTCACTACCAGCGAAAAATCTATCTGGATCTCGGCCCTTGTTAGATGTCTGCACGGGTCCAGGCTTGGCCCGAGGCCCTCAGGCCGGCAGAATGTAGGCGAATTTTCAAACGGGCCGGGCCGGCAGAATTAAGACAATTTTTTCAACGGACCGGGTTGACAGACAAAATAAACAGGCCGGGCCGATAAAAAAATTAATTGGGCCTATCGGCCCGATATAATAATTCAAGCTAAGCAGATAAAATACGAGCCATTTTCAATTAATATGATTTTCCTGAAAAGTATTAATGTGCGTCCGGAGCCTATGCGAGTTTAACAACATCAATACTGAAATGTAACATGTCCATCATAGACATCGGCATCGTACGGTTACAAGATGTCTGAATCCAGGTTTTTTTTTTTACGTTTTTTCCTTTCCTGTGCTATCGCTTCCTGAAATTCGATTCAAAACGCCAATTTTGGCAGTATTTTCAGAAAGATATATTGTTTTTATCTATGAAAATCGACATTTACATAGTTTCTGAATAAGAATACCTGCCAATCTTACGTGTTTCTGAAAAGAAATAAATTCATAAATGTATCGAAATGTAGCTCCTTTGGATTTGAAAAAAGCCTTAAAAATGAGAGAAATATTTTCACAAATCTCCTTTTTATTATACAGCTTCAAAAGCTATCATGTTTTTAATCCTTTATTCTGAACTACATCAATCTTTTAATGCATCCTTATTTGAATTTAGAAATGTCAGTAGAGACGATGATTAAAACACTGTAAGTAATCGTTAATGTTTACTATTTTGTGTTTTCTGTTTTGCAAACACATAGTAATCTAAAATGTACTGTAAAATGTTCCCATAAATATGTATGTAGTATTCATTAAAAGAATCTTAGTTGTATGTCGAGAAAAAGCGGAATTTTTTTTTGTAGAAATTGAGTCGGGCCAGGCCTGTTTTCACTGATTTTTGTACGGGCCGGGCCTGGGCCTGGAAATTCCGGCCCGTGCAGACCTCTAGCCCTTGTCCAGCTAAGTTTTTGCACTTTGAAAGATCTCGTATCTCTGTAAGAGTAATAGTATGACAGATGAGCACTTATAATTGGACGACTGCTTCAAAAAGGATTTGAATTTTAAAGTTTTTATTTTTAAAAAAATGTTCTAATTGTCAGATTTTGTTAAAATTGGAATGGGACCAAATGAGGGACTTACACTTTCAAAAAAAAAAAAATTATCAAAATCGGTTCATATTTAAGAAAGTTATGCGTGAACAAGACCAAAACATACATACAGGTCGAATTGATAACCTCCTTCATTTTGAAGTCGGTTAAAAATGGCATATGCTCTTCCAGAATGATATCCCGAACTTATTTTAAATTGTCTAATTTTTTTACTATTAATTGACACTTTTCATGCATAAGCTTTGGCTGATGGAAGTGACACAGGAGTTGAGAGTTTCTTCATCATGAAAAAATGAATCTTTAAAGGATCTATCAATAAATTCCTCGGTCAGCGCTAAATCGCACAACGCTTAGGTATAAACAAACTGAAGGCTCCTCCCACTCTAGAAATGAGTGCCATCTACTGGCTAATCTTCTAAAAATAACATTTGAAGCATTTTTAAAATTAATTTTGTATTTCTTTTTTCTTCTTAACAACGAATAAAAAACATTTTTCATTGTATTCTTAAAATAATAATAACATTAAAAATTATAATATGTTCTTTCTGTGACAAAAAATAATAATAATAATAAATAAATAAAAAGAGAGAGGGGGGGGGGTGGGGGAGGATATATTTTAATATCAAATATTTAATTTATATGCTTTAACATTGAAGTTATATTAAAATATATGAGTGTATCTTGACTTAGGACTAGCATCTGTTAATAATAGCATGTTTTATTTCTTTGTTATTTATTTCTTTTATTTTTTTTTTTTTACTTTAAAGAAAATTTATTTCAGATTTACTAGTTTATGATGTCATGCAGTAAATTGAAAAATTTATGACTAATCATAGAAAAATCTTATTTAATTATTATTATTATTTAAGAATTTAAAGAACTTTTTTAAATTCGTAATTTTTGCATCTTGTTAAGAAACAAGAGAGGTTTAATTTGAATAACCCACTAGGATCTTATTTTTCATAATAATATTTTGAATTTATACTAAATAAAAGAGAAAGGGAGACAAAAGAAATAATAACAATTACTTTTTATTAATTTTAGCTATCAATTACTTTCCAATACCTTTAGCTAAATCTTACTTAAATAAATAATAATTTTTTATAAATAAAAAAGACAAATTTATACAAAAGAATTCTCATAGCCATTCATAAGTTTTTAATAATTTAGTACAGAAAAATTATTTCTAATGTAAAAACAACAACAACAACAGAAAATGGCACAATTAAATTTAAGTTGTTTTTGATAAATAACTATTTGAGTTCCTTACATAAAAAAAAAAAGAAAAGAAAAGAAAAACCATACTCTTACACTTGGACTTAAAATAGTAATAATTTTTAAAAAGTATATTTAAAAATTTAAATCCTTATTTTGCAACATTTAAAGAATCCTATAAACTAATTCCTTAATTTAATTCAATAAGTATAGTACAAGCTTTAAGTAAGATTTAGATGAAGATATTGGAAAATAATTGATAGCTAAAATTATTAGAAAGTAATTCTTAATATTATTATTTTTCTTTCCCTTTCTCTTTTATTATGTATAAATTCAAAATATTATTATGAAAAATAAAATTCTAAGGGGTTCTTCAAATTAAACTTTTCTTGTTTCTTAACAAGATGCAAAAATAATGAATTAAAAAAACCTTTTCTTTGAATTCTTAAATAATAATAATAATTAATTATGATTTTTCTATGAATAGCCATATATTTTTTTTCAATTTACTGTATGATATCATAAACTAGTAAATCTAAAATAAAATTTTTTAAAGTAAAAACAATAAAAGAAATAAATATCAAATAAATAAAACTTGCTAATACTAACAGATGATTAACCTAAGTCAAGATAAAGTGTATTTTTTTTTTCAGGTTTTCAGTAAAGAAAGTATTCATGCATATAAATTGCAGTACACATACTGACATATACTTAAATATAACTTCAATTTTAAAGCATATAAATTTAATATTTGGCATTAAAATATATCCCCCCCTCTCTCTTTTTTAAACTTTACTTTTCAATTTTATTTTAAAATTTCAATTTTATTTTAAAAATCTTTTATTAATCTGAACTTAAGATACTGAAAATAATAAATTCATGAATTAAGAACTGGATTTTTTATTTTAATTCTTGATCCTTCGGATTTTAAAGTCTATTCTGTCATATAGTAGCGCTCAAATGATGGAAACATTTAGAAAAAGAGTGCAAATTTTTAGCCAAGACCTGGTTTAAATCAAGATAAACTCTACTTCTGCCATGTATCGACATGAAATCATAAACATGACAGCCTGAAGTGGAACCATATTTTGTTGGAGAATTAAATTTATTATACTATGCTTATCGAATTAAGTTAATGATTCAATTTATAAGATATGAAAAAGTATTAATTTATGTTAATTTAGATTATTCTACTAGATTAATTTTAACACAATTATTCTAAATCTTTATTTAATATTCTAATTTCGCCCAGTTGGAAATTTACATCTAATATAATTTAGATTATTGTTTTTAAAGTCCAAATGTAAGAGGATATTGCTTTTTTATGTAACACTCTCTTAGTTGATTATTTATTAAAAATAATTTAACTAAACAGTGTCCTCTCTACACCTTAAAAAAAATTCTCTGCTAAATTATTAAAACTTATGAATGGCTATGAGAATTGTTTTGGATAAATTGAACTACCTTTATAAAAATGATTTAGATGTTGGAGTAAGAGTTAGCTAAAATTATTAATGTATTTTTTCTCTTTATTTCTCTTTTATTAATTTAAATTCAGAATCTTATTATGAAAAATAGGATCCTCTGGGGTCCTTGAAATTAATTTTAGGTTTCTTTTTTTTTTCTTAATTAGATAGAAAATAATGAATTCACTCATAAAGTCTTCGTAATATTAAAAATAATAATAGTAATAATACAATATGTTCTTTCTGTAACTACCCATAAAATTTTCATTTTATGGTATGACATATTAAGCTAGTAAATTTGAAATAAAATTTCTCTAAAGTAAAAAAAAAGTAGAGAGGTGTGTGTGTGTGTGGGGGGGGGGGGGGGGGATAATATGTTTGAATACCGAATAAATGTTGAATTATATTTAAGTATATGTGTGTGTGTGTGTGTGTATACTGAAAATTTTAAGGACTTTACGTGAGCTACTTTTAAAAAAAAGTTAATGGCTAATTCTGCGTTAGTCAATTTTTCATTTTTCTTCTGGTTCGCCATAAATAAGTAAATACTTATGTACATGGTATATTTATGCTGTAGTAAAGTTTTTACATATATTTTTTATAAGAGTAAAAAAGTTAGAATTCTACCTCTGAATCCCATTAATTACATTAACCCCTGCTTTTGGCGATTGTGCTCGGCGACGTTTGTTTGTTTACAAATCTTATAGTATCAACACTATGAAATCAACTCGCTTTAGGATTTGAGAATTTATGGAAAATACATTATTGGTTTATTTACATATTTTTTCTTTTAGTCTGATTACAAATTAATTAAAATTGTAAAAGGAATCTTATGCAACAAAGCAAAATATATCTAAATATAAAATTAAATTGCATGCATATTTTAATTTATTTTGGTTGATATTCCTGCAGTTTAAATGTATTCTTCAGTCGTTTTTTCCTTACTTTACTATTTGATTACTGGAAATGTCTCTATTTAGTTGTTTACTTTCCTACCGTGCAATCAAATTTTAAAAAGATGGTTAAAAATAATATATGTTGACCTTCATGTTACCCTTAATGTTTTACCTTTTATTATGTGAAACCATGCCTAATGGGATAATAACATTACTAAAATTTCGTTTAACAGATGTTTTGTTTTACTTAAAGTACCCCTCCCCTTAACAACTTCTAAAATACAAATATCCAGAATTTAAAAGCATATCTTCCTCCTGATATTTTATAAACTTAATGTAATAAGAATGCACATCAAAGTGATAGAAATCTTCTTGTAAAAGAAATCAGGATTGAGTTTATTATACAATTACTAGTGCACTGGAAGTGATAATTAATAAGGTCACTTTTCTGGCCTTTAATTTGGATACACCACCCTTCCAATGGTTTTCTATTTTTAATTTTGTTGTTTAAAGCTGCTAAGTAAATATTGTGCATTAAAAAAATAATATATTAAAAGCAATAAAAGATAAAAAAGGATCATCACATATGTAAAATGCCAGTTCAATGTACGACAGCAGGGGGGGCATCATTTGAGTTTCCGTGCCAGGCAATTCAATTACTATTTCAGATTTTATCAGACATCACATGTCACAAAGAAAAGAATCTATATTTCCACAAAAGCAAACCTAACTTGTCAGTTTTGTTTTCACCTTTTATTATTAGATTTTATTATATTTCATGTTAAAAAGTAAGTGAAATTTTCAGATTTTTCTGTTTAATTATATTTCATTTCATTTTTTTTAACAGATTGCAGAATATATTTTGCAATTATCTTTGAAAATAAAGCCGGGGAAATATATATGGATTAATCAGCCTTTTACAGCCTTATGAAGATTTAATGTTGAAGCTACTGAAGAAGGCGGCAAAAAGGAAAAAAAGTCAAGAGAGTTTCCTTGCTGCTCAGTGTCTTTATAATTAATTACCTATGCAGTAAGGAACTTCCCTTAGACAAACCCCATCACGCTTAAGTCTTCCTGGTGAAATTAGCATAATAAGTTTATCGCTGAAGTTGTGTCACCATACAATGGCAACTGGCATTAGATTTTTTACATCGGATCGGAATTCTCCAAGTAAATTATTCTTGTATCACGATTGATCATTTTTATTTTGTTTCTATTTGTCATTCGTTTTTATACGCCTAAAATTTTTTACCTATCTAGCATATAATTTATTTATAAAAACAACTATCTGAAAGTTGCATGTAACGCTTCACAAAGTTTTATTCTAAATATTTTATTAACAAATCATGTAAAACAGAAAAATTTAATTATGTATGTATAAAGCCAGCCTCAGTGTAGTTTTTTCTGTTCATTAATTTGTAATTGTCATTGCAAGTTTGTTAGAAAATCCTTTTTTTCTCCCTTTAACAAAAATATTGTAGGATTGCTAAAAAGGTGCTCAATGATATTCAATTGTGAAGTTATCACATCAAAGGTAAAAAGAAATGTTTTTGTCACTGTGGTAGGAAGGGAGAATGATTTTTAAAATTTGTAGTAAGAGAATTGAATGCATTTAAAATATGTCGGTTGTGTTTTATGATTATGTATTAATTCAATTTTATTAGTTTTTTTAATGCATTCCAAGAATAACTTTCAAATAAATGTTTTAATTTTGTTAAGTCTTTTTCATTGGAAAGGGCTAATGTTAGTGGTGGCGTCATTTTAAATTTCCCCTAGTTTAACACAACACATACTCTATGAGATTAAAATTAATGCACTTTAATTGCATTCTATCAAATTCTCATGTTTGTGACTTTCAGTGCTGAAGATGCATAAGTGGCTTCACTTGGAATGTCAAATAAGTGATGAAAGTAGTCTTTTATGCACTCGGGGCAAACATGGATTTTGAACCCCTCCTCTCCTCCTCCTCATGCATAATAAAAGTTATTGACCATATGCATCCTATGCAAAAAAAAAAAAAGAATCCTTAAAAAATAAAAATCATTTAATAATAATCAAAATGCTAGCAAGAAATATGTAAACAATGCTCCCATAATATTAAATTAAGGGCCTACAGCAGCCAGGCGAAGAAACTGGATTGCTAATGTTAAACCTATGGGAGTGTTTTTTTTTCAAATTTCTCACTTGCATGTTAATAGTTTAAAATGATTTTTTTTTCTTGCTTAGAATAGCTCTGATTGAATTATGACCAGGTTAGTATTTAATTATTGATTTTTGTTTTAAAAGTTACTTTCACTTTCACAAATTAGAAAATAATGTTCCCATAGGTTTAACACTAGCTTGCAAATTTTTTTGTATTTCATATACATGGGTGGAGCTTATTAATGCTTATGCCATTTGGTAGCCCTTCGCCCCTACCTAGCTGGCCCTTTTATTTCACACATATATATACATACATTTTTGTATGGAACGACAAACAAAATCTTCATTTGGCAGACACCACCCCCCCCCTTCACCTTTTGTTGTGGCACCCGTGGCACATGCCTCTTCTGTACCACCTAGTTTTGGCCCTGTGGTGAAACGATGCCACTTGTATGCATCCTCAGCAAGAAGGATATTTAAAAAAATAATTTTGTTTTTGTAACCTGATATTTTGGTGGCTGGGTGGAAGCAATTTAGATGATTATTTATTTAATGTATTACTAAAAACAATTAAATAGGGCAGATGTAATTAAAAAAAAATAAGTTTAAAAAATTTTAAATGCTAGAAGAAGGGAAGGATTGGAGGAAGCAAACTTTATGAGGAGAAAAGAAATAATGAATAACAAAGGACGGGAGATTCCCACTTGTGAATTTCTCTTGCATGTGATTTCAAAATTTAAAGTGTGAATTTCATCCTGAACATGATTTAAAATTTTCATAAAAGTGATGCATTTCATTTTTTAAAAATCTACTACGTAGATTATATAATGTATATATATTATATAATGTAGCGGGTAGATTTTCATTTCAGTTTAATTTACACAAGTCTAATATGTTTGGTAATTCAACTAATACCAGGGTATCCTACTTGGGTTTAAAATGCCGATATGCATAAATTATATGAAATCATTTTGAAAATTACCAATCAAATATTATATAAGAATATTTTCTTTCTTTTTAATCTTCAGGTTGAGTCAAAACATAATAAAACAAATTGTAGTGACAAATTTTGCCATGCCTGAGTTTTCTCAGGATAATAATTATTTTCATACTGAAATTTCATGCTTCTACCTAAAACTGCTGCTGAGATATGATCAGATGTTATAAAATTTTTGCCTTCCTCAATTACCCCCCCCCCCCCCCCCCCCGCCGAGGGGACGAATTTCTAAAATCAATGAAATATGTGTTATTTTTTTAGAACAGTTATTTTCTTGACTTTCACGCTGCTACCTAAAATGGCTGCTGAAATATGTCGAAATATTCTAAAGTTTACGACCCCCCCACCCTTTAACTCCTTTAGGGAAGAAATTTCTAAAATTGCTGAAATATGTGTTTCACTATTTTTTTAGTGGACTAAGGGGCTCTACACTCTACGAGCTATGCTTGTCAATCCCTGTTCAGACACCCTAGATTCTAAAAGTATGCTAAATTCATCAGCTTTAAAAAGATTGAATTATAACTAAAAAAAACAGTGGCGATCTCCCTGTAAACGGGTTTTCATTCATTTTCCTTTGATAGAAGGTTTTTAAGGTCAAATCAGCTGCTGTTAAGAGAAACAATTGCTGTTTTCATATTTGATTAAAAAAAATTAGTTAAAAGTTTGAAAATAAGCTAACGTAAAATGAATTAAGTAAACAGAATCTTTTTCTCTCGGTATTTTTTTTTTTTTTTTTTTTTTTACGTTATAAGAAAGTTCTTTTTAAATAAGACATTTGATATGTCTCATTTTAAATCAATGTAATTTTCACCAAAGTTTTCTTTGCAAGTCACTGCAAGATGCTTATTGTAGAACATGACGTGCTTGACACTGTTGTCATTTATTTACAAGGACACACAAAAGATTTCCATTACAATGCTTTTCATTAGTGACCATTTTTGAAAGTGCATTTTCAATTATAATATGCATTTTTAAGTTCAACAATTCGCATACTACATCGTGTGAGGAAATTCTGTAGATTGTACACAGGGCAATGCAAATGAATTTGTAAGAGGGTGAATTGCTTAAAGGCAGGTTTTAATTGAGTTATGCAACTGCACAGAAAATCATCATTTTTGGTGGAAAATAAAATTTATAATATGTTTAATTTAAGGGTATGGTTGGAAAACTTGAAATTTTTATATTCTATGATAAAATCTTAATAAAAAGGCATTGTAAATTACTGATCACAAACTAAGTACCATTATTGTCTTTTTAAAGTCATAATGTTACGTCAAGTTACACAACAAAAGTTACGTCAGTTACACGTGTAAATGCCATTTTTTTTTCTTTTTTATTATGCAAAAATTAATTAAACAAGTTACTGTTATAATTTGGCATTATTTAGAGTTGTTGAGAACATTAAATCATTTTTTTAATTGGGATAGTTTTGATAATTTTTACTCTTCATTGAAGGCAGACAAAATGTGTCTGGTATGATCCATGTCAATTCAGGCAGCCAAAGAAAAAATCTTATCTTCATAGTATCAGAAGTTTTTGAAATGAACATATGTTAAAATTCAGGAAAAAATAAGATACTTGTATATTTTTGCTTTGCCCAAAATAATTCCTGGCCCGAGATACAGGCTGCCGAAGATGGCATCCCAGGCACCATTTCCAATTCGCCATTTTCGATAAAAATTTTAAACTGCTCTATCTCTAGAACGGTGCAAGATATTTTATTGCAGTTTTTTTTATTTTAAAGATAATATTCTTCTATTTAAAATGATATACCCAATTTTGAAAAATGTATTTACTTTTTCTTGTGGCAGCCTTTTGAATTTTTTTTTTTTTTTTGAAAATGCCAATCCCAAAAATTTTGATTTTTTTTTGCTGTTGATCAATACCATTGGGAACTACCTTCACCGTAAAGGAGAACTTCCACTTTTGAGTTTAAAAAATTTTAGAAACATTTTAAAAATTCAGAGAATTTTACAGGAACAGTATACATATACAGTTCCAGTAAAAGCCACTGAATTTTTGCTTATTTGTATCATATTTGTAAGGTTAAGCCTACTATATACCCTAAACAAGTTAGAAATTACAATATCAAATGTGGCAAATGAGGTGCGTGCATACTATAACTAGTTTTATAAATATTCAGATCTTGGTGCAATAAGTGTTACACTCTTGGGCAAAAAGGCATGAATACAAAATTTACTATGATTCTATATATTAAATTCAGTAATATGGAAGTAATATGAATCCATCTTAAAAGGACTTAATCACCATGGCAACCTAGAATCATTACCTATCATGGTATATCATTGAATCAATAATGTATTATAGGATTTTTAAATAGAATGAAGAAAACTTTTATTAATGTCTTTTATGTTTTCATTTGATTTTCATAGCATTTGAAGTGATACATACTTTATTTTCAATACAGAACATAGTAAAACAATCTCAATAACATATATCAATTACACAGCAATACAAATTATATTAATACAAGTTAGAGTTCAGACAGATGGACAGACAAATCGAATCCATAAAGACTTTCAACTTTGTTGGAAATTGTTAAAACACATAAATAGGTCAGAATTTGACTTTTAGAAATTTATGTCAATAGACGAAAACATACTTCAATACTTTCATACAACCCTGTATTTTACCTACTATCTGTATATAATCCATCAATTTCATTATATGTGAAAAAATTTAACATAATTAAAATATGCCGCAAACAATATTCCCCTTATACCATTATGTAATGGAATTCTTTTAGAATATGGAACCATATATGTTGCTGAGGTTTACAACAAATTACTTCCTGTGTAATAGAAAGTGCATGGTATTTACAGGGACACACAAAAGATTTCGGATACTTTACTTTATCGGAAATACTGTACATTAGCGATGATTGCTGGAAGTACATTTTTAGTTGCAATATGAGTTTTTAAGTTTAACTAAATATTTCCATATTACGTTGTGTGTATAAAGGTTGTAGAGCATATACAGGGCTACACAAAAGAAATCGTAAGGGTATTGCTAGAAGTGCATTTTTAGTTGTGATTGAGTTTTTAAGTTTAACTAAATTTTTCCATATTACGTTGTGTGCATAAATGCTGTAGATCATATACAGGGCTACACAAAAGAAATTTAAGGGTTACTGAGTATGAATGAAAGTAGCTTAAAGGTGATTTTTAAATGAGTTATGCATTTTTACACTGAACTACATTTAGTATACTAAGATATGTTTGTAGAATATAGATAAAATGATATATAGGTCCACACAAAGAATTAGATACATGACCATCTATGGATGATAATCTCTGGAAGTGTGATTTCACTGGTTTTAAGGATGTTTTAATCTTAATTAAATATTAGCTAAATAGTGGCATGTATATAAAGATAGTAGGTAAAATACAGGGTTGTATGAAATTATTCAAGTATGCTTCCGTCTATTGACATAAATTTCTAAAAGTCAAATTCCGACCTATTTATGTGTTTTTAACAATTTCCAACATAGTTGAAAGTCTTTATGGATTCGATTTGTCTGCCCATCTGTCTGAACTCTAACTTGTATTAATATAATTTGTATTGCTGTGTAATTGATATATGTTATTGAGATTGTTTTACTATGTTCACTATTGAAAATAAAGTATGTATCTCTTCAAATGCTATGAAAATCAAATTTAAACAAAAGACATTAATAAAAGTTTTCTTCATTCTATTTAAAAATCCTATAATACATAATTGATTCAATGATATACCATGATAGGTAATGATTCTAGGTTGCCATGGCGATTAAGTCCTTTTAAGGATGATTCATATTACTTCCGTATCACTGAATTTAATATATAGAATCATAGTAAATTTTGTATTCATGCCTTTTTGCCCAAGAGTGTAACACTTATTGCACCAAGATCTGAATATTTATAAAACTAGTTATAGTATGCATGCACCCCATTTGCCACATTTGATATTTTAATTTCTAACTTGTTTAGGATATATAGTAGGCTTATCCTCACAAATATGATACAAATAAGCAAAAATTCAGTGACTTTTACTGGAACTGTATACATACAGTTCCTGTAAAATTCTCTGAATTTTTTAAATGTTTCTAAAATTTTTTAAACTCAAAAGTGGAAGTTCTCCTTTACAGTGAAAGTAGTTCCCAATGGTATTGATTGACAGCAAAAAAATAAAAAATTTTGGGATTGGCATTTTCGAAAAAAAAAAAAAAAGTTTTTTTTTCAAAAGGCTGTCATAAGAAAAGTTGAATACATTTTTCAAAATTGGGTATATCATTTTAAACAGAAGAATATTATCTTTAAAAAAAACAACAACAACAAAATATCTTGTACCGTTCTAGACATAGAGCACTTTAAAATTTTTATCGAAAATGGTGCCCAGGATGCCATCTTTGGCGGCCTGTATCTCAGGCCAGGAATTTTTTTGGAGAAAACAAAAATAACAGGTATCTTACTTTTTCTTAAATTTTAACATATGTCCAATTCAAAAACTTCTGAGTCTATGAAGGTAACCCCCCCCCCCCCCCTGCCTGAGTTGATATGGATTCAGCCATCTATTTTACGTTATGTCAGTTACAGAATTTTGAATTGCAATTTTTGGGACTAAAAGAGATTGAAATAATCTGCAGGTATTTGGGTATTGGGTCCTTAATAAAAAATATTTTAAATTGTAAAAATTTATTCTAGCTTTATTAGTAAAATTTCTACACAATTTTGAAAACAAAATTCGATGATAAAATGTAACGTCAGTTACGATGGAATTTCCCCTATATTATATTTTGTAATTTGTAGAATATAAATAAATTGATAATATACCAGATAACACAGAGAATAGGATACATTTTCGGTTATAAATAGTAATTTCTGGAATTATGTTTTTAGTAGCGTAATGCATTTTGTACCTGAATTAAATTTTACCATATTATAATGTACTTCATAAATTCATATTGGTTTCATTATGGTTGAAATAGTGTATCATTAAAATGCATAAGTGAACATTTTTCTCCCATTGCATGTAATATAATGGAGTTCTTTTAAGTGCCCTGTAAATGAACTAAAAATGCTACACATTCCATTTTCCAATAGAAAATGTGCCAAAATAAATGTCAAAAACGTATATCAATTACATGGTAAGATCTAATCTGAATACATTTTGAAATTTGGACCACAGTGAGATGGCAGATAAACTTAAGTTATAAACATTTTAAAATTATGTTGGAAACTGTTCAAAAATCAGCGTTATACCTCAATCATCCAGCACATTCAGGTATTATTTTAAATCCTATTGGTTTTCATTGGATTATCTGGAATTCTGACAAAAATAGAAAAGAAAAAGATATGTGCTAAAAAAATGTAAGTTATAAGTACTCAGTAGTACAGTAAACATGCTCTAATCCAGCATTATAAGGTGCATGCTGGATAATCTGGCACGACTTTCGGAAATAATAGTATTCCTTGTTTAATCACTCCTGATGTTTATAATAATCCAATGGTGTTAAGAAATATTAACAAGCTTATTTCCCAGTTCTCAATGCCTCTAATTATATTCAATAGTACATTAACCCTGGTAGTATAATTTACAGTTCGTTATTTATAAATCTTTATTTTTATTAAGGTCATTTCATTTAAATAGTATAAGTATAAAGTATTCTGTATTTAAAAGTATTCTGAAATTAAACTCACCTTTTATCTTGCGTTCATTCTTTTAATCCTTTAGTTATTTATTCAGCTTTACGTTTCTTTAGTTACAGTTCATTGATAACGCCGTATCTTTATTTTTACAACTGCAGATGTTTACGTTTTCCACGCGACATAGTAGAATTTACGAGAGCGTATGACGTGGTGTATTTTTCTCCCGACAGATGGCGGGAACGGATTTATGAATGAATTAGTTGACGTAGTTCGTCACCGGCAAATCACCATCTCGTAGATCATTCTGGAGAGTGGGCGTGTCGACACGTGCCGTTCCAGCTGCTGTATTTAAAGGGGTTATTTGGAAGGAAATGTTACTTACTTGTTGTATCTACCAATGCTCTCGATACGAGAATGGCTTTAAGCGTTCTCGGGATGCTGTATTTGATCTTGTGGTAAACATTTAAAATCATGCGGCTTATTTTTATTTTTCGTTCTGTTTTTAAAATCATCTTTTAAAGTTACGATATTTAAGCTTTTCTGTTCTTCATGGCTTCTAAGTTAAAGTGTTTAAAATGGCTGTTTTGATTTAAAGTGATTCATTGGTTATTCATCAATATTTGGTTTATTTTTAAAGACTGTTTTTATCAAGATATTTTACTGTGAACTTTGGATCTTAATAAAAGAAGTTTAAGCCTGGAGCTTTATCTCATCTGTCAATTTACTTCATCCACTTTTTAACATTTCTTCATTCAACGTACTTCATAATTTTTCTCATTTGCATATTTTTAGAAATCCATCCTCCGATCTACTTCCACTGTTGAACTCTGCTTTATCAACATAATTTTTAATCAGTGTTACAAGTGTAAGATGTTGGGGAATTGGTATTAGTGCTAATCCCTAACAGTTTAGGTTATGGGCAGATAAGTCCAGATTTGAGGATATGGATCAATGGAGAGGATTGAATTTGATGATCTTCAGTTGGCCCTTTACCCTTTATAGAGGTCTATGAGAAATATTTAAGTTAAAAAGAATGACGCAGCGTGATTAAAAAGAGGGGGGGGGCGAAGATTTAGTACGTGTCTGAAAAAAAAAAAAAAATTTTTTTTTGAATAAGATTATGAAGAAAGTTTTATATTTTTAAATTCTAGTTTTATCATTCATCTTCATTTATTTATTTTTTTTTGTTGAAAAATGGCCGGTAACACAATAGAAAAGCTGAACTCCACGAATTATGCTGGATGGAGTATTGACATGAAATATGTCCTAATTGACAAAGGACTATGGGACATTATAGAATCCGGTAAAGAGGAGCTGGTCCCGAGTAGTTCAGTAACTGAATCAGATGCAAGCATTTTTAAACAGCGTTCAAGGCAAGCTCTTTCGGCAATATTTTTGAATATTGAGGGAGAATTTAAGCGTGTAATTGCTGAATGTACAAATGCTGTTCAAGCTTGGAACAAAATTAGGTTACATTTCCATCCCGACTCTAGGTCATTCTTGATGAAGTCATTTAGTGAATTGATAGAATGCAGAAAGAAGGAGAGCGAGTCGATAAGTATCTTTGCAACTAGATTAAGGAGGCTTATGAGTATAATTAAAGAACAAGATAAAGGGTTTAACGAGATTTATTTAAGTTTTCAATTAATACGGTATTTACCACGGAAATATGATGGTATTGTGCAGAGTATCTTGAGGTGGTCCGAAGACGAGTTTAAGTTTGAAAAGATAGTTTTAGAATTAGTGTCTGAAGAGACCAGATTGACTGTTCGTGATCAAGATAGTTCTAAGTACGTGCCATCAGCTAATAGTGTAAAATGCAAGAAGAAACCTCGTTTTTATAAGAAATGTTGGCATTGTGGGGTTTCTGGTCACGTTCGAAGCAAGTGTCGCAAGTATCTGAACTCTCGTTATAATCCTGATCGACAGAGCTATCCAACTTATGCAGAATCTTCACCAAAATCCAGGAGTTCTTCTGATTTTTCTCCGACTGTGCCCAGAGGTAGAGGATCTCACCGACGTGATTATCGTGACTCATCGACTGATTCCACTGCTGGCCGGAGTTTTTCTCGTGATTCCAGACAGTATCCTAGATCTCCATCGCCCAGGCCTTACAGAAGATCCCGTAATTTTGGAAAGAATCATGTATCCAGACAACAGCCCAGAAAGCATGGAGCAGATATAGAGGACTTTCCTGACAGCTCACGTAAGTCAACTTATGTTGTATCTCAAGCCAGTTTATGTAATGCATCGGATGTTGACACCTGGATCTTTGATTCAGGTGCTTCACATCATTTCTGTTCTAATCGTAATTTATTTGTTAAATTTTGTAATGTTTCAGATGAACAAATGAATGTGGCTGTTAAGGATATATCTTTTCCGATTGAGGGTAAGGGAGAGGTAAAATTACGCTTTGGACAAAGAGTGTTCACCTTTACGGAGGTGATGTACTCGAGCCAACTAAGACGTAATCTAATCTCCGGCCCTCAGTTGGATAAGAGAGGCTTAACATTTCTGGGTGGTGGAGGCGTAATTGACATCATGAGGGGAGACATCATTTTATTCAATGCATTTTTGAAAAATGGGTTTTATCAGCTTTTCCCTAGGGCTCCTAAACCTTTGAAAAATGTATCTTTTGAATCTAATTCTGCGGGTAATGCTAAACGTATAAGTAAAATGCAATTATGGCACCGCCGATGTGGGCATATTAGTCCCTCTGTTTTGATTCATACATGTAAAGAAAATGGGGTCCGGGGATTGGTTGATCTGAAAGATAACGATTTTCATTGTGAAGTCTGTAAGTTGAATAAGTTTATAAGACCTTCATTTAAACCCATTGGCAGCATTCGTTCTGAACATCCCTTAGAACTTTTATTTGCGGATGTTTGGGGACCTTGTAGAACTGTTGGGAGAAATGGGGAAAGGTATTTTCTTTCAATTATGGACGACTACTCCCGTAGAGTTTCAGTATACCCAATGAGATTAAAATCGGATGTTTTTGATATTGTCAAATCTCATATTACTCGTGCAGAAAATTTCTTGGGTAGAAAAGTAAAGAATTTTAAGTCTGATAACGGGGGTGAGTTCGTCAATGATAATTTTGAAATATATTTTGATGAAAAGGGAATACATCACGAGTTGACAAATCCATTTTCTCCCCAACAGAATGGGGTCATTGAGAGGTTTATGCAGACAGCTGTCAATGGAGTCCGTACTATTTTGGCTGAAAGTAAATTGAATCCCAGGTTTTGGCCAGAGGCCTTAAAATATTTTTGTTATACCTGGAACCGGGTCTGTCCTAAGTCTTTAACGAAGACTCCTTTTGAATTGTATGGGGGCCGAAAACCATCTGTGAGGCATCTTAAACCTTTTGGGACAACTGCTTACGTGGGAATTCCTCACCAGAAACGTAATTCAAAGTTAGATCCAAAGGCAAAAAAGGGCTATCTTGTGGGTTATGCTTTTAATACCAAGGGTTACCGGATTTGGATACCTGAAGATGATCAAATTGTTGAAACTATTAGTGTTACATTTAGAGAGATTCCTGAGGATGTTCCTGGAGGCAGTGGATTCGTGATGGGCCCGGGATCTTGTGATCCTTTCTCCATTGACTCCGGTGATAATCAGGGTGAAGATGCTGGAGGAGTAGATTCTTGGGGACCCTTGAATCCTCCCGGCATACCACCGGATTCCCGGGTTAATGGGGAGGGGGTTGCGGATTCCGAGTCTGATTTCGAAGCTGAAGACGTTAAGACCCCTATTTCCTCCAAGCGAGAAGTTAGGTGGTTACGTAAACCCGTGGTGCGATCCTCCAGGGACAGAACAGATATTTACTATTTTGAGGAAGGTAAAACTAATAGATTAAGATCACCTGCAGAAGTTGAGAGGTATTGTAATGTAAATGGTATTAAGTATGATCCAAATCTTTTTGATTTCAGTGGCTCAAATACGTATGCTGGTTTAGTCCCTATACATTCTGAATCTGATGACGAGAACTCTGATAATCCTGAATCTTCAAATATATCTGCATGACTAGACAATATAATAATTCCTAACTCTTTTAAGCAGGCTCAGAAATCTCCGCAGCGTGCGATGTGGTTTGATGCAATGCGAAAGGAAATCGGGGTTATGAACGAACGGTCGGTTTGGCATTTGGAAAGTTTGCCAGGAAACGTGACCCCAGTGGGCTGTCGGTGGGTATACACGGTCAAGAGGGACGAAAGAGGACGAATCGCTTGTTTTAAGGCCCGTTTGGTGGCCCAGGGATTTAAACAAGTGAAGGGCGAATCGTATGAGGAGTCCTTCAGCCCTGTTGTAAACTTTGGAGTGATTCGATTTTTCTTTTCCCTCTTAGTATCGTGTTGCGGATGGTCACACGTTCAGTGTGACGTAACAAGCGCCTACCTATACGCCCCGCTACGGGAGTCTGTTTTTATGTCACAACCGCCCGGTTTCGTTATCCCCGGTAAAGAGCATATGTATTGCAAACTGGATCGAGCGCTGTATGGGCTGCATCAAAGTGGCCGGGAGTGGTATTATGAGATCCATAAAGTTTTATTAAAGATTGGTTTTAGGAAATTTGAGTCATGTAACTGTACTTACCTTTTTGATTCTGATATAGTTCTGCTACTATACGTTGATGACTTCGTAGTTTTTGGAAAATTTAAGAAGAAGATTGACATAATCCTGGATTTGCTTGGAAAGAATTTTGACATCAAGCTTTTAGGAAGAACACGTAAACTTTTAGGGGTCGAATTTGTTGAAAAGGGGAATTCATTATGTATACACCAGTCTAGTTATATTGATGAGGTGTGTGATAAATTTAAGAATTTTCGAATTCCTATTTCATCTCTCCCTATTAGTAAGGGTGTTATATTATCTAAAGTTAATTGTCCTTCTTCTGATTCCGAAAAGGGGTACATGGCTCGTTTTCCTTACAGAAGCTTACTGGGTTGTTTATCATTCATTGCCAGTAGAACCAGGCCAGATATTAGTTATGCGGTTAATATATATAGTCAGTTTCAGTCTAATCCGGGTATTTCACATTGGGACGGGTTATTACGGTTGCTTGGTTATTTAAAGTATACTCGACACTACCATCTCCGGTTACGGTGTAACGAGGAGAAGTTGGTTGCCTTTTCTGACGCTGATTTTGCGGCGAATCGGGATGACCGAACATCGGTTGGTGGGCAAATAGTCATGGTTGGCAGTTCCCCCGTGGACTGGCGTACCTTTAAAGAAAGGTGCGTCAGTTTATCCACAATGGAGTCGGAATTTGTCGCCATGACTGAGGCCTCCAAAAACCTGGTTTGGTTTGACCGGATCCTGCAGGAGTGTCGGGATAGAGCAATCATACGCGATTTAGGTATCAAGTCGAAGCTTTATGCAGATAACAAGGCGGCCATTAATTTTGTAAAATCACCTATAGAAAACTATAAATCTCGTCATATAGATGTCAAGTTATTTTTTATTAGGGATTTAATTTACAGTGAAGCTTTTGATTTAGAATATATTCCTAGTAAGTCAAACCTTAGTGATGTCTTTACGAAGCCTCAGACCAAACACGATTTGTTAATTTTTGTTAGAACTGTATTTGATACAGGTTTTTAATGTTTAAATAGTTTTTCAGATTGTTTTTAGATTTTTGTTTGAAGTTTTTAGAAATCATACTGCGTACCACCATTTTTCTTCAGTATAAGATTTACGTGTATTAAGATGTATAAAGTTTGTAATCCTGTGTACGTGGTGAGTGGCCATAGCCATTTACATGGTTTAAGCAAACGATGTTTAGCAAGTTTTTATCTAGCTTTTTATGAAGTCTCTTGATCACAATTGTTTTTCATTACCTTTTTCATCTAGCTGTTAAGCATTTAATTCCCATCCAATGGTGGAAATGGTGCCTCTTACCATTCTATTCTTGGGGGTTCGAGCAGCCCACAGTACCGTTTCGGGTGGGTGGTCCCTTGGGAGACAAATGCCAGAGAACTTTCTGAGGTAGTTTGTGTGAGAGGTAACCGCCACTGGCGGATCTGCTGCGGGCATTGTATTTTTGATTTTGTGAGTCCCTAGTTTTTTATATATGAGAATGTCACTAGTCCCCGTTTATCAGCTGGTTGTGAGAAGTATATGTAACTTAATTTTTAAAATTTTTGGATATATCTATTTAATAGTTTAAAGTTTCTGATTAATCTGTTTGAAGTTTAAATATATATTAAGTTAAAGTAATAGAAATTAAGAATATGAATTTTTGTTTAGGAAATCCAGTTTCTCTCCTTTGTAGCAATAGTTTTTTTTGAGGTTTTATGTTTTTAAAGTTGTTATACCTTCGTTAAGTCTTAAGTTGGATTTAGTACTGTTATATTTATATAGAAGTTTTGTTACAGGAATATATCTTATGATAATGGACTATTTTTGTATTGATTATGTTGTTTCTAATAGATCTTTTATTTGCAGGCATCTGATATCTTCAATGTGAATATTTGTGCGAATGTAGGTAGAGAAAATGGATATTGCTGTAAGATGTTGTCTGTAGATGGATAAGTGTACAGCTATTTATTGTTATGTCTTATTAATCAGATGCCAAGTTATTGCTTAAGTTTGTCATTTTTACTGGATTTTGGAAGCTACTGGGAGAGACTGATGAAGTTATTCTAATTAATTTTTCTATCTTTGTTCTTGTTAAATAAAAGTTATTTAAGTTTTGTATAAATTTGCATATTTAGCTGTGGTCAAGATGACGGAGTTGGCTAGTATGTATAGTTTCAAATTGAAACGTTACTTTTGTAAGTTGGTACGTATGTTGATTTTTCATTGTGATATTTTTCAATTTGTTAAATGTTTGAATTGTGTTTATATTGTTAGAAATTTAAATTTTGAATTTTTGTAAAGAGGCCATGAATGGATTTAAGCAAGTTTTTATGCTGGATCTTTTGGCTTTTGTCTTTGAAATTTTTGATGGTTAATTGGTGGGATTTCGTTTGGAAATTTTTGTTGGGCATTTCTCGGTTTTTAATGTTAGTTGTTAAATTTAAAGCATTGGGAGTTTATTAATGCTTAATTCTTGTTAGTTGTTAGCCATTATCGGGCATTTCTCATGTTAAGTGTTAGGATTAATATTTCGTTTAGTTTTGTTCATTGTTTTTAACCGTTTTTATAGAAAGAAGGTGTTCCATGGTCAGTGAAGTTTTTTTTTAGATCTTTTATTTTTCGTTTTCGATTGAGACATTGACAGGGGGGGCACTTGTTAAGAAATATTAACAAGCTTATTTCCCAGTTCTCAATGCCTCTAATTATATTCAATAGTACATTAACCCTGGTAGTATAATTTACAGTTCGTTATTTATAAATCTTTATTTTTATTAAGGTCATTTCATTTAAATAGTATAAGTATAAAGTATTCTGTATTTAAAAGTATTCTGAAATTAAACTCACCTTTTATCTTGCGTTCATTCTTTTAATCCTTTAGTTATTTATTCAGCTTTACGTTTCTTTAGTTACAGTTCATTGATAACGCCGTATCTTTATTTTTACAACTGCAGATGTTTACGTTTTCCACGCGACATAGTAGAATTTACGAGAGCGTATGACGTGGTGTATTTTTCTCCCGACAGATGGCGGGAACGGATTTATGAATGAATTAGTTGACGTAGTTCGTCACCGGCAAATCACCATCTCGTAGATCATTCTGGAGAGTGGGCGTGTCGACACGTGCCGTTCCAGCTGCTGTATTTAAAGGGGTTATTTGGAAGGAAATGTTACTTACTTGTTGTATCTACCAATGCTCTCGATACGAGAATGGCTTTAAGCGTTCTCGGGATGCTGTATTTGATCTTGTGGTAAACATTTAAAATCATGCGGCTTATTTTTATTTTTCGTTCTGTTTTTAAAATCATCTTTTAAAGTTACGATATTTAAGCTTTTCTGTTCTTCATGGCTTCTAAGTTAAAGTGTTTAAAATGGCTGTTTTGATTTAAAGTGATTCATTGGTTATTCATCAATATTTGGTTTATTTTTAAAGACTGTTTTTATCAAGATATTTTACTGTGAACTTTGGATCTTAATAAAAGAAGTTTAAGCCTGGAGCTTTATCTCATCTGTCAATTTACTTCATCCACTTTTTAACATTTCTTCATTCAACGTACTTCATAATTTTTCTCATTTGCATATTTTTAGAAATCCATCCTCCGATCTACTTCCACTGTTGAACTCTGCTTTATCAACATAATTTTTAATCAGTGTTACAAGTGTAAGATGTTGGGGAATTGGTATTAGTGCTAATCCCTAACAAATAGAACTTCAGAATGAGGAATTACATAACAATCCATTACAAACGGTACAAAATCGTGAAGCTGCAAATAAGCTCAGTCACCACGTCGACAAGGAGGGAAGAAAAACATTTCAGTAGATAATTTGAGAAATCAAACTGTTGAAAGAAGAAATAAATTTTTACCATCCAAATTAAATGCATTTTGCATTTAGAAAATAATTTTGCAGTACTGGCAAACAGATATTCGAGATTTTTTTTAACAGCGGCTGATTTGACCTTAAAAACCTTCTATCAAAGGAAAATGAATGAAAACCCGTTTACAGGGAAATCACCACTGTTTTTTAAAATTATAATTCAATCTTTTTAAAGCTGATGAATTTAGCATGCTTTTAGAATCTAGGGTGTCTGAACAGGGATTGGCGAGCATAGCTGGTAGAGGGCAGAGCCCCCTAGTCCACTAAAAAAATAGTGAAACACATATATCAGCAATTTTAGAAATTTCCTCCCTAAAGGAGTTAAAGGGGGGGGGGGGGGGGGGGGGGCAAAAACTTTAGAATATTTCGAAGTACCGTAATTTCGCGCGTAAGCGCCGCGGCGCATACGTAAAAAAAAAGTTTTAAAAATGCTGGGAGCGGCGCTTACGCTGATGCGGCGTATACGCCAATTTCACATTTTAAAATCTTCTTTTTATCTTACGCCAAGCTTTTGACTATTTTTGGAAAAGCATTTATAAACATTCAATATAAGATTTATAAACGTTAAAATACGAATGAAATATTTTGAATATCTTATTTCTTGCTACACAGCGTCGCGCATTTACACAGAAGTAAACAATCATTGGCTGTTGTCAAATTCAACCAGAATACAGGAAGCATTATGCGATTTGCATCACCCAGACGATAACTTACTTTTGAATTTAAAAAAAATTAAGTTTTATAAAATCTTACAAAAACTTTGAAAGACCTATAAAAATGCAAAGTATGTCTTAAAAAGGAGTTTTTAAAGTTTAATTGACTTAAACTAAATTTTGGTATGAAGTAAATCGCATTAATCACAGGTGCGATCGCAATGAATTTATTGCCGAATGTCAAAGATAAATAGCGCTACAATCAAACAACTCAACCGAGCAACTAGCAAATCAAAACAAATGCAGAATCGGCGATTTGCATGTTGAAAAAAGGAAGCGGGTGAAAAAAACGTAGCATGGGAATCTAGGACAAAAATTAGGAGATAAATTAAAATGCGTCGATATTTAGGAATTGCAAACATTACATGAATCATATTTCTTCTAAGATTTTATCAATATTTTTTGTTAATTTTAATCAGATTTTGCTAATACTTTTTTGCCTTGCCGCTTACGCAGCTATTTCGTTTTTTAAAACAATTTTTTTACAGTGCGGCACTTACGGTAGGTGCGGCGATTCTGACGAATTTTTTTTAAATTTAATGTATTTTCAGACGTGCGGCGCTTATGGTGGGTGCGGCGTGTACGTGCGAAATTACGATATTTCAGCAGCCATTTTAGGTAGCAGCATGAAAGTCAAGAAAATAACTGCGAGTGTGCACGTTTTCATTCTATATTCATGTACATATGTTGTACTTTTACATTATTGAGTATTTTGTTAATCTTATTCTAGCTGTTTAAAGAAAAAATAAAAACATGCTTTACTGTCATTTTTTGTTTAATTCTAACTTCTACATGTTTTTCCTGACATTCATCCTGTCATTAAAATCTGTTTGGATTAGTGGGATTCTACTGTATCATTTAATGTTTTAAACCTTATATAATTTTATATTAAACATATATTTTTTTTTTTATTAAACTTTTTACATGGAGGCTCAAATTTGAAAATGTGCGATACTCAGAAGTTTAAAAAATTGTATAGAGCATTTAATCATACTGCGTTGTTTCACAGCTGGCTTCTGTAAGGTAACATTATTTTTTGGAGACGACACGCTGGGAGCTGGGAGAAAGAAATAGCATAAGAATAGCATACCAGGGGCTAATAAAAATGATCAATCATGATACAAGAATAATTTACCTGAAGAATTCTGATCCTGATGTAAAAAATCTAATGTCAGTTGCCATTGTATGGTGACAACTTCAGCGATAAACTTATGCTAATTTCACCAGGAAGACTTAAGCATGATGGGGTTTGTCTAAGGGAAGTTCCTTACTGCAGAAGTAATTGATTATAAAGACACTGAGCAGCAAGGAAACTCCATTGACTTTTTTTCCTTTTTGCTGCCTTCTTCAGTAGCTGCAACATTAAATCTTCATAAGGCTGTAAAAGGCTGATCAATCCATATATATTTCCCCAGCTTTATTTTCAAAGATAATTTGAAAATATATTCTGCAGTCCGTTAAAAAAAAATAAAATGAAATATAATTAAGCATAAAAATCTGAAAACTTCACTTAAATACATCAATAACATGAAAATGCAATTTCATAACATTAATTTCAAATGATTTTCTGAATTGTTAAAAAAAAACAGAAAAAGAATTGCAATAAAAATAATAATTTAAACCTGTTATTATTCCTAGAAAAGTAAAGAAGTTCTAAAATGTTGAAAGCTTTTAGATTTAGAAATACTGTAGTGTGGACAAAATTTTTGTACAAGTGATGTATAGAAAATCTAGGTGTATCTCACTATTTAAAAATATATATATATATATGGTGCATTTGACCGATACTAAGAGAGTGTTACAGCCTTAAGGTATAGTTTAGAGGGATCACTATTTATAACTGTTACTTGTATTTGCTCATATTCTGACTAAATAAAGAGCTATTTCTTCAAACTTCTGTCCTTATTTAAGTTAAATTCTACTGTTTGGTAACAAACTTCGTTACATATCTATCTGCACACCCAGTGTTGCAATGAGACAGTGGAACTATTCTGTTCTACCAACAACATTGTTGCCAAGCATAATAGTTGGCACAAAAAATTGAAAAAAAAAATTGTTGCTATGAAAGCGAGTATTTAAAAAAATATAAGATTTGCAAATAACAGGCTTTTATGAACTGTTTTATTAAATCAGTACAAATATATACTTAAAACAGAAAAAATGGTTTCACAAAAAAAAAAAAAAAAAAATATTTTTAAAAGGATGATTTCTTTTGCCTTAGCCTCTCTTGTCTTTTTGCCCTTTTTGAGTTTTCTTGACGTTGAAAGATTGAGGGGGGTGGGGGGGTGGGGGGGTAGTTTCAGTTCGGAAATATTTGTATTGTAAAAACATTATGTTTGTACATTTTCTAATTCTACAAAATACTTAAAAAAAAATACTTTAAATAAAAGATTTGAGTGGAGCTATAAATATTGCACGAAATCCCTTTAATATCAAATTTAATTAATTAATTTTAATTGGCAAAATCCTTCAAAAATATATTAGATGATTGTATAAATCTTCTAATGCAGTTTAAAAAACTTCATGAAAAATGCTTTAGAAGATAAAAATTTCATGAATTCATAATTTGGGACATAAAGGGTTACTACATCGATTAGCAGTAATGCAATTACAATGAGTTACAGATACTTTACTTTATGTTGTTCCAAAAGATGATGCATAAAAAAAAGTGTTTTTAAATGGATGATTTATCTTTCATTCGCATCTGTTTAGCTTTTTTGATGTCTGATGGTTGGAAGTGGATGGTTCCAGTTTTTAAATATTTTTATATTTCTATTGTAAGGGCATCATATTTGTACATTTCCTAATTCTAAAAAACACTTAAAAAATATTTTATATAAAAAAATTGAGAGGAGTTAGAAATATTCTACAAAATCCCTATAAATAAATATTTCATTCATTAATTTTAATTGGCAATATCCTTCTAAAATTTATTGATTGTGTAAATCTTCTTTGATTTTTCATTCTTTCATAATTTGGGACATAAAAGGTTAAAATATGTGTTTAAATAAAATAACTAAGAGCACCATTAAACATACAAAAATAAAAATGTTTGAGTAACGATATACACAATCAATTTTTAAAGTTTGTGTTTGAGGTGGGAAAAAAGTTGTGTGTTTGGGGGGGAGGGGGGCAAAATTTTCAGTAGCCCCAGGCCCCAGAGAAGCTTAATCCGGCCCTGCTGCCGACAAAAGTAGCACTCCGACGGATGCGGCGTTTACAACAGGTGCGGCAATTACGATAATTTTAAGTTTATTCAGGCCAATTTGAGGAGTGCGGCATTTACGACGGGTGCGCGTTTCTTCCATAAAATACGGTATATGCTTATATTGCTAGTATTTTTATATTTTATATTTATGATAACAATAATAATATTAATTAGAGATCGACGGAAAAATCGATTTCGTTTTTGTTACAAAATCAGAGTTTCGGCGAAAATGTTGCCAAAAATTCGGCTGGACCGAAAATCGACATTACTCAGAGATTTGAGCTATATTGGCTTAAATGAGACAAGCTTTGTTTATTTCTATAAACTTCACTGATTATAAATTGTCAGTCATGACTGACTCAAGACGTGAGTACAAATTACAATGTAAGTAATGTTTATATAACTAAATTTTGAAGACGCCTTTCATGTTCTCATTAAAAGATGCAGACTTACCAGTAATAGAAAATTTTTAGAAAGTACAGAAGTGCTTTGAATACTCTTTGAGAAAGTTCTAGTATAACAGATGATCATTAAAAAAATCATTACAAAAGATAAATCGAGGTATGTATACCTAAAACATGTTCTAATTATATGTAATTCGCATAATTCGAAAATAATTCTGTGTTGTTGACGAATTAATTACATTTTATTTTATTTTGTAAGAAAATAAAAAGTTTTGGTCAGATTCAGAGAAAGCCAACTTGAGTCTCATGTATAATTAATTAATAATTATGAATATTTATGTATGTATTAATTATTCAAAAAAATTTTTAGACATTTTCCTTTTCGTTTTCGGCCGAAAATAGGAAGATTACCAAAATTCTGTTTTGGTTTTAAATACCTATTTCGGTCTATCCTTAATATAATACCTAAACAACTAAAAGATTTGTTGGGAATTTATAAGACCAATATAGGAAAACAGCAAAGATCTAAATTGCTTACAGTGGAATTAATTTTGGCATGAGAATTCAGGTTCATCCAGGGCCGAAACTAAGGGGGGGGGCAGAGGGGGCATGTGCCCCGGGCGAAAGAGGCAAGGGGCGCCAAATGAAAGATTATACCTTTGGAATCGATCATTTTCTTCTGATGGACTGATGGCTTTCATTATTATGAAACAGCCATTATAAATGGAGTGTTAGGTGAAGATCAAAGAGCAGTCGTAAAAAGTTTGAACTCTGATGTTCTGGTCAAAATGCGAAAAAAAAATGGCAAAAAAAAATATGGCCATTTGTTTTCATCAGAAGAAAATAACTCGGTTAAAGCGGAAACTCGGGTAAGCGGGACTCGAATAATCGGAACTCTACTGTATAAGCAAACATTGTAAATAGCCGGTAATGCATGCGAATTCTTTTATGTGAACGAACTATAACAACTATTGCAACAAACGCCACATTCAATTTGCGTAGTTCAGTATTACATATTTTATGATTACATATTTTAAATTTTAAAATAAGTTGGTCATTAGAAAATTAGTAAAATTCACTTTGTAAATATACTTTGAGGAAGAAAGAGGGGGGGCGCCGAAATTCATGTTTGCCCCGGGTGCAAGAAAGGCTAGTTTCGGCCCTGCGGTTCATCTACGGACTGATTATGCTTTTGGCGAATTGGATACTGACACTCCTGATTTTAGTGACCCCCGAATTTTGTTTTAGGGAATTTTCATATCGCTGAAAATTCAAGCCTATTTTAACCTTCTAATCTTTATAATCAATATTTTGAACTTTTAAAATAGGATAAGATTATTTCTAAATGTGTGAGTACGTACTTATATAATCAATCATATGTTTTATAAGACTTCGAAAATGTTTAGTTTTTTTTAATAACGGTATAAGAAGAGGGCAGGGCGGGGACAGGGAAGAATATCAAGCCCTGGACCTCTCTTTGGCTGTCAGACCTGTGAAACTAATCTTTCTGAATCTTGTCCTTTTGCAACAAACTCAAAAGAAAGCTCGCTTTTATTTTTTTTTTCGTAAAAGAACCTCTCTTGCCTATTTATTTCTGTATCCATCCAAGACTGCCCTCAAGCAGTTTTTCCCCTTCTTGGACACCTTGTTTGACCCCTTGCTTGACCCTAACTGCGTTGACAGCTGTAGAAAAGCATAGGCATGTTTAGAAAGGGGGGGTTAAATTCTCACATGGAGAGCTCAAGTTGGAAAAAAATTGTCAGTGAAAGAGAGCCTTAAGTATTGAAAATTAAATTAGTATAAAAACTCAAGAATATTGAGGAGTGTTCTTTTATCATAGGTGATAACAAAGAGAGATGCATACATATAAGCAACAGCATACAAAAAAAAAAAAAAAAAAAAAAATTGAAAAAACAATGCTTTTCATGAAATACCCTTAGAAGTACTTTGGCCTAATACAAATGAATGATAGTACGATAGAAATTATTGACAGCTTTAACACCAAGTATCCAGCAAAACAAATTTTGTAATAATTTTTTTAATGTTCAAACACTTTCAACCATGGCTCTCTGTAAAATTATCTCAATTTAAATAAAGCATGAATGGCCATTCTGCACGCCAGTGAACACACTATTTTGGACTTGACAAAAACAAAGTGATTATTCACAATGTTAGATGTTAAATAATGCAATGCAGGGTTCCCTGCAAAATTTGTCTGGCCATTTCCCTGACCCAATCTCAAAACATTCCATGACCAAATGAAAACGCTATTTAATTATTTATTTAATTGCTATTTATTTCTACAATCTTTTGAAAAAAATTGCTCTTTGAATTTCTCAATTTTTTTGGGAGGGTGGGGGGTGGGGGGGGGCAATTATGGAATTTTGTGATTTCTTCCTTGTGAGACCATTTGATAAATTCCGCGTCATTTTTAACCTTTGACCTTTTGTAAAAATATTTGTAAATTCCCTGACTTTCAATTAGGGATTGACCGAAGCAGCAATTTTGCCGAATACCGAATACTTGAAACTTTTTAATACGCATTTTTGCATATATTAGCTTTTTTAAAAAGCTTTAATTGAAATTAAATTCTCAATAATTTAATTCAGTTACATTTTTATTCTAAAATCTAATTACACAAAAAAATTTAATGACTTCTTTCCACTCACAAATTCATTAACCCATCACTTATTTTTTTATTATTTTATCACTAGTCAATACCCAAAAATAATCTATGAAAATATTAAACTATACAGTGTATTATTAAGGATAAGGATCGTCAGAAAAACAACAGTTCATTCAAATAATAAGAAACAATGTTGTCATTAAGCTGGTTTACTGATTGTCTAATTATAAACATATTGAACAGGAATGTTCTCAAAATACAAAACATATTATATCAATTTGTACATTTAACTATTTTCTGTCAAATTACTGATAGAATATTTATATTTTGATTAATATTTTAACAATGTGGTGGTGAAGATAAGAAATTTAAGTGATTTTGATATAATGGTTTATAAAAGCTATAGGGGTATACTTGTTTGGGTATACTTATTTGATGTGTGTATTTTCTTTAATATACACCTTAGATATACAAATATGAACTCTGATATGCTTATTTGATGTGTATATTAAAGAAAATACACATTAAATAAATTTAAATTAAAAAAAACTAACGTATGAGTAAATAAAATTAAATGATAAGGGAAAGAAGCGCATCTTCCTTACTTTTTTTTCTCTGTTGTAGACAGTTTTGATTTTGCACCTATGTAGACTATTTTAGGAAGGAAAAAGGTTTTTTTAAATAAAAAGTGGCCTTTGACTTCTTTTTTGTAGTGCAGCTGAAACTCAGAACTCATGCACATAATATTGAAACTCATTGTTTACCCTATTCTACTGCTAAGTAAAAGAGAATTCTTCTACTTCTAAGAAAATACTTATCTGCAATTATTCGGCCGAAGCCGAATATTCGGTTTACCTGCCGAACCACCGAATACCGAATCAACTATTCGATCAATCCCTACTTTCATTGTCGCTGGGTACAACACTGCAATGTTGAAACATGTCTACAATGACAGTGTAACATGTCTTTTACACTAAGTTGTTTGTGTTTAACCCTTTCCGGCACAGTGTGCCCGGGTTGGGATACCTAATTTTAATTCCAAACTTACAAACAGCACCAAGAATATTTCAGTAAAATTTTGCTTTTACAATGAATAGTTAAAGTGACATGTTTTTAATTTCTAAAAATGTCATTTTAAAATTCCGGTGTCAGTCAATGATTTCATCATTTTACAACAAAATTGCCCGTGCCGGAAAGGGTTAACTGAGTCGCACACAATTCTACTTTACTTAGGGATGCATTGCAAATAGACATTTTTAAGAAAGAAGAAACTTTACCTAATATGTCTATGACGAATCAACACTCTGGCATGGTGGATACTTTTTGCAAGACCTTGCTTGAAAACCTGGGTTTGCAGCCTGCGCTCCAGAAAATGTTCCACTGTAAGACCCAACACGTAATCAAGTTTCATTCGGTTCTCATCCAATACACCAATTCGAACAAGACGACAGATCACAGCATTACCTAGAGGAACAGAAAGAAAGCAGCATTTTAAGAACAAATGACAGCTTGGCTTTTCAACAGAAAAAAATTATATTTTCAATAGCTCAGGAATATTTTTTTATTTGGAAAAAATACCTACATATATTGCACATAAAAATTTCCTATGCAACTGTACCACAAACTTAATGCGTAAATCAGTATTCATCGGCTGAATTTTCCAAATAATGTATGAAAAAAAATTGGGCAAAGTATAGGTGAAAACTGGGGATTTGAGTTAGTAGCCAGCGGCCGGTAGACTCAGTTTCATTAGTGGCCACTTTTTAAAGTTAGTGGCCACTATAATGTTTCCAACTTTCTTGACATCTAGACTGCATTTTTCTATAAATCAGAGTTTTATACCAGCTAACTATTCGTGATAAGAATAGGGAAGCAGTCGAAATTCAAGAAAATTACACTTTAAAACCACAAAATCTATTATCATATTGATTTTTTTTAGAATATATTTTTAGATTATTTGTATATGTTCATAAAAACTATTATGAATCAAATTACTATTACTTTCTTTATATAAAAAATAACTAAATCAAAATTCCAACATTTAGGTGTATACAATAAAAAAATAATCTAATAAAACACAATAAAATGTTATTTGTATTTTATTTAATAAGTAAATGCGTTATTAACATACTACACTCATTAATTACATACAGCTGAAATCTAAGCTGGTGAGCATGTGGCAGGAGTCGAAATATTGAAAATACTGCAATGTTCTTAAAACACGCTTGCATCCGGTGGGGGAAAAAAAAAAAAAAAAATCAAAGCTGATGAACATATTTTGCAGAATAAAACTGTATTTCTTGAAAAAATAATCCAACATAAGGGCAATGGCAAAAAGCCGAAATATTGAAAATACAGCTAAATCACTGTAATCTGCTTGCATCCGGTAGAAAAAAGAATTAACCAGCTTGCTAATTAGATGTTATCAAAGTAGAGATGCATATTTCTATTAAAAAAGCTATATTTCACTTGGCGATCGATAACAGATTTTTTATCGCCACTTGGCGAGTGTCGACTAGGGTGGCAATCGATGGCCGATTTTTTAATTGCCGCTTTTACAACTTTAATCACCACGTGGTGAGTGGCGACTGCCAATTTTCACCTATAAAGGGATCCTATACTAGTAATGGAGGGTATATCATTTCAATGAGCCCATGAGAAAATGCTGCAGTGAAAAAAGATTTTGCTTCCAAACTTACATTTAAAAAGTAAAAAATGAAATTTACTAAAATCAAAGGATGTGCACCTGGTACCAAAAAAATATTTTTTTTCAGAAGGAAGATATATTTAAATAATTCACGGGTGTAGTGTTGCTTTCAAATAAAAAAATGATTTGAAAAAACAATGCTTTTCATGAAATACCCTTAGAAGTACTTTTGCCTAATACAAATAAATGATAGTACAATAGAAATGACTGACAGATTTAACACCAAGTATCCAGCAAAACAAATTTTGTAATAATTTTTTTAATGTTCAAACACTTTCAACCATGGCTCTCTGTAAAATTATCTCAATTTAAATAAAGCATGAATGGCCATTCTGCATGCCAGTGAACACATTATTTTGGACTTGAGAAAAACAAAGTGATTATTCACAATGTTAGATGTTAAATAATGCAATGCAGGGTTCCCTGCAAAATTTGTCTGGCCATTTCCCTGACCCAATCTCAAAAAATTCCATGACCAAATGAAAACGCTATTTAATTATTTATTTAATTGCTATTTATTTCTACAATCTTTTGAAAAATATTGCTCTTTGAATTTCTCAATTTTTTTGGGGGGGAGGGGGGGCAATTCATGGAATTTTGTGATTTCTTCCTTGTGAGACCATTTGATAAATTTCACGTCATTTTTAACCTTTGACAAAAATATTTGTAAATTCCCTGACTTTCACTTAGGGATTGACCGAAGCAGCAATTTTGCCGAATACCGAATACTTGAAACTTTTTAATATGAATTTTTGCATATATTAGCTTTTTTAAAAAGCTTTAATTGAAATTAAATTCTCAATAATTTAATTCAGTTACATTTTTATTCTAAAATCTAATTACACAAAAAAATTTAATGGCTTCTTTCCACTCACAAATTCATTAACCCATCACTTATTTTTTTATTATTTTATCACTAGTCAATACCCAAAAATAACCTATCAAAATATTAAACTATACAGGGTATTATTAAGGATAAGGATCGTCAGAAAAACAAAAGTTCATTGTTTACCCTCTTCTACTGCTAAGTAAAAGAGAATTCTTCTACTTCTAAGAAAATACTTATCTGCAATTATTCGGCCGAAGCCGAATATTCGGTTTACTTGCTGAACCACCGAATACTGAATCAACTATTCGGTATTCGGTCAATCCCTACTTTCAATGTTGCTGGGTACAACACTGCAATGTTAAAACATGTCTACAATGACAGTGTAACATGTCTTTTACACTAAGTTGTTTGTGTTTAACCCTTTCCGCCACAGTGTGCCCGGGTTGGGATACCTAATTTTAATTCCAAACTTACAAACAGCACCAAGAATATTTCAGTAAAATTTTGCTTTTACAATGAATAGTTAAAGTGACATGTTTTTAATTTCTAAAAATGTCATTTTAAAATTCCGTTGTCAGTCAATGATTTCATCATTTTACAACAAAATTGCCCGTGCCGGAAAGGGTTAACTGAGTTGCACACAATTCTACTTTACTTAGGGATGCATTGCAAATAGACATTTTTAAGAAAGAAGAAACTTTACCTAATATGTCTATGACGAATCAACACTCTGGCATGGTGGATACTTTTTGCAAGACCTTGCTTGAAAACCTGGGTTTGCAGCCTGCGCTCCAGAAAATGTTCCACTGTAAGACCCAACACGTAATCAAGTTTCATTCGGTTCTCATCCAATACACCAATTCGAACAAGATGACAGATCACAGCATTACCTAGAGAAACAGACAGAAAGCAGCATTTTAAGAACAAACGACAGCTTGGCTTTTCAACAGAAAAAAATTATATTTTCAATAGCTCAGGAATATTTTTTTATTTGGAAAAAATGCCTACATATATTGCACATAAAAGTTTCCTATGCAACTGTACCACAAACTTAATGCGTAAATCAGTATTCATCGGCTGAATTTTCCAAATAATGTATGAAAAAAAAATGGGCAAAGTATAGGTGAAAACTGGGGATTTGAGTTAGTAGCCAGTGGCCGGTAGACTCAGTTTCATTAGTGGCCACTTTTTAAAGTTAGTGGCCACTATAATGTTTCCAACTTTCTTGACATCTAGATTGCATTTTTCTATAAATCAGAGTTTTATACCAGCCAACTATTCGTGATAAGAATAGGGAAGCAGTCGAAATTCAAGAAAATTACACTTTAAAACCACAAAATCTATTATCATATTGATTTTTTTTAGAATATATTTTTAGATTATTTGTATATGTTCATAAAAGCTATTATGAACCAAATTACTATTACTTTCTTTATATAAAAAATAACTAAATCAAAATTCCAACATTTAGGTGTATACAATAAAAAAAATAATCAAATAAAACACAATAAAATGTTATTTGTATTTTATTTAATAAGTAAATGCGTTATTAACATACTACACTCATTAATTACATACAGCTGAAATCTAAGCTGGTGAGCATGTGGCAGGAGTCGAAATATTGAAAATACTGCAATGTTCTTAAAACACGCTTGCATACGGTGGGAAAAAAAAAAAAAAAATCAAAGCTGATGAACATATTTTGCAGAATAAAACTGTATTTCTTGAAAAAATAATCCAACATAAGGGCAATGGCAAAAAGCCGAAATATTGAAAATACAGCTAAATCACTGTAATCTGCTTGCATCCGGTAGAAAAAAGAATTAACCAGCTTGCTAATTAGATGTAATCAAAGTAGAGATGCATATTTCTATTAAAAAAGCTATATTTCACTTGGCGATCGATAACAGATTTTTTATCGCCACTTGGCGAGTGTCAACTAGGGTGGCGATCGATGGCCGATTTTTTAATTGCCGCTTTTACAACTTTAATCGCCACGTGGTGAGTGGCGACTGCCAATTTTCACCTATAAAGGGATCCTATACTAGTAATGGAGGGTATATCATTTCAATGAGCCCATGAGAAAATGCTGCAGTGAAAAAAGATTTTGCTTCCAAACTTACATTTAAAAAGTAAAAAATGCAAAATTTACTAAAATCAAAGGATGTGCACCTGGTACCAAAAAAATATTTTTTTTCAGAAGGAAGATATATTTAAATAATTCACGGGTGTAGTGTTGCTTTCAAATAAAAAAATGATTTGAAAAAACAATGCTTTTCATGAAATACCCTTAGAAGTACTTTTGCCTAATACAAATGAATGATAGTACAATAGAAATGACTGACAGATTTAACACCAAGTATCCAGCAAAACAAATTTTGTAATAATTTTTTTAATGTTCAAACACTTTCAACCATGGCTCTCTGTAAAATTATCTCAATTTAAATAAAGCATGAATGGCCATTCTGCATGCCAGTGAACACGTTATTTTGGACTTGAGAAAAACAAAGTGATTATTCACAATGTTAGATGTTAAATAATGCAATGCAGGGTTCCCTGCAAAATTTGTCTGGCCATTTCCCTGACCCAATCTCAAAAAATTCCATGACCAAATGAAAACGCTATTTAATTATTTATTTAATTGCTATTTATTCCTACAATCTTTTGAAAAATATTGCTCTTTGAATTTCTCAATTTTGGGGGGGGGGGGGCAATTCATGGAATTTTGTGATTTCTTCCTTGTGAGACCATTTGATAAATTTCGCGTCATTTTTAACCTTTGACAAAAATATTTGTAAATTCCCTGACTTTCACTTAGGGATTGACCGAAGCAGCAATTTTGCCGAATACCGAATACTTGAAACTTTTTAATATGAATTTTTGCATATATTAGCTTTTTTAAAAAGCTTTAATTGAAATTAAATTCTCAATAATTTAATTCAGTTACATTTTTATTCTAAAATCTAATTACACAAAAAAATTTAATGGCTTCTTTCCACTCACAAATTCATTAACCCATCACTTATTTTTCTATTATTTTATCACTAGTCAATACCCAAAAATAACCTATCAAAATATTAAACTATACAGGGTATTATTAAGGATAAGGATCGTCAGAAAAAAGAAGTTCATTGTTTACCCTCTTCTACTGCTAAGTAAAAGAGAATTCTTCTACTTCTAAGAAAATACTTATCTGCAATTATTCGGCCAAATACTTAAAAGTATTCGGCCGAAGCCGAATATTCGGTTTACTTGCCAAACCACCGACTACTGAATCAACTATTCGGTCAATCCCTACTTTCAATGTTGCAGGGTAGAACACTGCAATGTTAAAACATGTCTACAATGACAGTGTAACATGTCTTTTACACTAAGTTGTTTGTGTTTAACCCTTTCCGCCACAGTGTGCCCGGGTTGGGATACCTAATTTTAATTCCAAACTTACAAACAGCACCAAGAATATTTCAGTAAAATTTTGCTTTTACAATGAACAGTTAAAGTAACATGTTTTTAATTTCTAAAAATGTCATTTTAAAATTCCGGTGTCAGTCAATCATTTCATCATTTTAGAACAAAATTGCCTGTGCCGGAAAGGGTTAACTGAGTTGCAAACAATTCTACTTTACTTAGGGATGCATTGCAAATAGACATTTTTAAGAAAGAAGAAACTTTACCTATATATGTCTCTGACGAATCAACACTCTGGCATGGTGGATACTTTTTGCAAGACCTTGCTTGAAAACCTGGGTTTGCAGCCTGCGCTCCAGAAAATGTTCCACTGTAAGACTCAACACGTAATCAAGTTTCATTCGGTTCTCATCCAATACACCAATTCGAACAAGACGACAGAGCACAGCATTACCTAGAGGAACAGACAGAAAGCAGCATTTTAAGAACAAACGACAGCTTGGCTTTTCAACAGAAAAAAATTATATTTTCAATAGCTCAGGAATATTTTTTTATTTGGAAAAAATACCTACATATATTGCACATAAAAATTTCCTATGCAACTGTACCACAAACTTAATGCGTAAATCAGTATTCATCGGCTGAATTTTCCAAATAATGTATGAAAAAAAAATGGGCAAAGTATAGGTGAAAACTGGGGATTTGAGTTAGTAGCCAGTGGCCGGTAGACTCAGTTTCATTAGTGGCCACTTTTTAAAGTTAGTGGCCACTATAATGTTTCCAACTTTCTTGACATCTAGATTGCATTTTTCTATAAATCAGAGTTTTATACCAGCCAACTATTCGTGATAAGAATAGGGAAGCAGTCGAAATTCAAGAAAATTACACTTTAAAACCACAAAATCTATTATCATATTGATTTTTTTTAGAATATATTTTTAGATTATTTGTATATGTTCATAAAAGCTATTATGAATCAAATTACTATTACTTTCTTTATATAAAAAATAACTAAATCAAAATTCCAACATTTAGGTGTATACAATAAAAAAATAATCAAATAAAACACAATAAAATGTTATTTGTATTTTATTTAATAAGTAAATGCGTTATTAACATACTACACTCATTAATTACATACAGCTGAAATCTAAGCTGGTGAGCATGTGGCAGGAGTCAAAATATTGAAAATACTGCAATGTTCTTAAAACACGCTTGCATCCGGTGGGGAAAAAAAAAAAAAAAAAAAAAAAAAAATCAAAGCTGATGAACATATTTTGCAGAGTAAAACTGTATTTCTTGAAAAAATAATCCAACATGAGGGCAATGGCAAAAAACCGAAATATTGAAAATACAGCTAAATCACTGTAATCTGCTTGCATCCGGTAGAAAAAAGAATTAACCAGCTTGCTAATTAGATGTAATCAAAGTAGAGATGCATATTTCTATTAAAAAAGCTATATTTCACTTGGCGATCGATAACAGATTTTTTATCGCCACTTGGCGCGTGTTGACTAGGTTGGCGATCGATGGCCGATTTTTTAATTGCCGCTTTCACAACTTTAATCGCCACGTGGTGAGTGGCGACTGTCTATTTTCACCTATAAAGGGATCCTATACTAGTAATGGAGGGTATATCATTTCAATGAGCCCATGAGAAAATGCTGCAGTGAAAAAAGATTTTGCTTCCAAACTTACATTTAAAAAGTAAAAAATGAAAAATTTACTAAAATCAAAGGATGTGCACCTGGTACCAAAAAAATATTTTTTTTCAGAAGGAAGATATATTTAAATAATTCACGGGTGTAGTGTTGCTTTCAAATAAAAAAATGATTTGAAAAAACAATGCTTTTCATGAAATACCCTTAGAAGTACTTTGGCCTAATACAAATGAATGATAGTACAATAGAAATTATTGACAGCTTTAACACCAAGTATCCAGCAAAACAAATTTTGTAATAATTTTTTTAATGTTCAAACACTTTCAACCATGGCTCTCTGTAAAATTATCTCAATTTAAATAAAGCATGAATGGCCATTCTGCACGCCAGTGAACACACTACTTTGGACTTGACAAAAACAAAGTGATTATTCACAATGTTAGATGTTAAATAATGCAATGCAGGGTTCCCTGCAAAATTTGTCTGGCCATTTCCCTGACCCAATCTCAAAAATTTCCATGACCAAATGAAAACGCTATTTAATTATTTATTTAATTGCTATTTATTTCTACAATCTTTTGAAAAAAATTGCTCTTTGAATTTCTCAATTTTTTTGGGGTGGGGTGGGGGGGGGCAATTATGGAATTTTGTGATTTCTTCCTTGTGAGACCATTTGATAAATTTCGCGTCATTTTTAACCTTTGACCTTTTGTAAAAATATTTGTAAATTCCCAGACTTTCAATTAGGGATTGACCGAAGCAGCAATTTTGCCGAATACCGAATACTTGAAACTTTTTAATACGCATTTTTGCATATATTAGCTTTTTTAAAAAGCTTTAATTGAAATTAAATTCTCAATAATTTAATTCAGTTACATTTTTATTCTAAAATCTAATTACACAAAAAAATTTAATGACTTCTTTCCACTCACAAATTCATTAACCCATCACTTATTTTTTTATTATTTTATCACTAGTCAATACCCAAAAATAATCTATGAAAATATTAAACTATACAGTGTATTATTAAGGATAAGGATCGTCAGAAAAACAACAGTTCATTCAAATAATAAGAAACAATGTTGTCATTAAGCTGGTTTACTGATTGTCTAATTATAAACATATTGAACAGGAATGTTCTCAAAATACAAAACATATTATATCAATTTGTACATTTAACTATTTTCTGTCAAATTACTGATAGAATATTTATATTTTGATTAATATTTTAACAATGTGGTGGTGAAGATAAGAAATTTAAGTGATTTTGATATAATGGTTTATAAAAGCTATAGGGGTATACTTGTTTGGGTATACTTATTTGATGTGTGTATTTTCTTTAATATACACCTTAGATATACAAATATGAACTCTGATATGCTTATTTGATGTGTATATTAAAGAAAATACACATTAAATAAATTTAAATTAAAAAAAACTAACGTATGAGTAAATAAAATTAAATGATAAGGGAAAGATGTGCATCTTCCTTACTTTTTTTTCTCTGTTGTAGACAGTTTTGATTTTGCACCTATGTAGACTATTTTAGGAAGGAAAAAGGTTTTTTTAAATAAAAAGTGGCCTTTTTTGTAGTGCAGCTGAAACTCAGAACTCATGCACATAATATTGAAACTCATTGTTTACCCTATTCTACTGCTAAGTAAAAGAGAATTCTTCTACTTCTAAGAAAATACTTATCTGCAATTATTCGGCCGAAGCCGAATATTCGGTTTACCTGCCGAACCACCGAATACCGAATCAACTATTCGATCAATCCCTACTTTCATTGTCGCTGGGTACAACACTGCAATGTTAAAACATGTCTACAATGACAGTGTAACATGTCTTTTACACTAAGTTGTTTGTGTTTAACCCTTTCCGCCAGAGTGTGCCCGGGTTGGGATACCTATTTTAATTCCAAACTTACAAACAGCACCAAGAATATTTCAGTAAAATTTTGCTTTTACAATGAATAGTTAAAGTAACATGTTTTTAATTTCTAAAAATGTCATTTTAAAATTCCGGTGTCAGTCAATGATTTCATCATTTTACAACAAAATTGCCCGTGCCGGAAATGGTTAACTGAGTCGCACACAATTCTACTTTACTTAGGGATGCATTGCAAATAGACATTTTTAAGAAAGAAGAAACTTTACCTAATATGTCTATGACGAATCAACACTCTGGCATGGTGGATACTTTTTGCAAGACCTTGCTTGAAAACCTGGGTTTGCAGCCTGCGCTCCAGAAAATGTTCCACTGTAAGACCCAACACGTAATCAAGTTTCATTCGGTTCTCATCCAATACACCAATTCGAACAAGACGACAGAGCACAGCATTACCTAGAGGAACAGACAGAAAGCAGCATTTTAAGAACAAACGACAGCTTGGCTTTTCAACAGAAAAAAATTATATTTTCAATAGCTCAGGAATATTTTTTTATTTGGAAAAAATGCCTACATATATTGCACATAAAAGTTTCCTATGCAACTGTACCACAAACTTAATGCGTAAATCAGTATTCATCGGCTTAATTTTCCAAATAATGTATGAAAAAAAAATGGGCAAAGTATAGGTGAAAACTGGGGATTTGAGTTAGTAGCCAGTGGCCGGTAGACTCAGTTTCATTAGTGGCCACTTTTTAAAGTTAGTGGCCACTATAATGTTTCCAACTTTCTTGACATCTAGATTGCATTTTTCTATAAATCAGAGTTTTATACCAGCCAACTATTCGTGATAAGAATAGGGAAGCAGTCGAAATTCAAGAAAATTACACTTTAAAACCACAAAATCTATTATCATATTGATTTTTTTTAGAATATATTTTTAGATTATTTGTATATGTTCATAAAAGCTATTATGAACCAAATTACTATTACTTTCTTTATATAAAAAATAACTAAATCAAAATTCCAACATTTAGGTGTATACAATAAAAAAAATAATCAAATAAAACACAATAAAATGTTATTTGTATTTTATTTAATAAGTAAATGCGTTATTAACATACTACACTCATTAATTACATACAGCTGAAATCTAAGCTGGTGAGCATGTGGCAGGAGTCGAAATATTGAAAATACTGCAATGTTCTTAAAACACGCTTGCATACGGTGGGAAAAAAAAAAAAAAAAATCAAAGCTGATGAACATATTTTGCAGAATAAAACTGTATTTCTTGAAAAAATAATCCAACATAAGGGCAATGGCAAAAAGCCGAAATATTGAAAATACAGCTAAATCACTGTAATCTGCTTGCATCCGGTAGAAAAAAGAATTAACCAGCTTGCTAATTAGATGTAATCAAAGTAGAGATGCATATTTCTATTAAAAAAGCTATATTTCACTTGGCGATCGATAACAGATTTTTTATCGCCACTTGGCGAGTGTCAACTAGGGTGGCGATCGATGGCCGATTTTTTAATTGCCGCTTTTACAACTTTAATCGCCACGTGGTGAGTGGCGACTGCCAATTTTCACCTATAAAGGGATCCTATACTAGTAATGGAGGGTATATCATTTCAATGAGCCCATGAGAAAATGCTGCAGTGAAAAAAGATTTTGCTTCCAAACTTACATTTAAAAAGTAAAAAATGCAAAATTTACTAAAATCAAAGGATGTGCACCTGGTACCAAAAAAATATTTTTTTTCAGAAGGAAGATATATTTAAATAATTCACGGGTGTAGTGTTGCTTTCAAATAAAAAAATGATTTGAAAAAACAATGCTTTTCATGAAATACCCTTAGAAGTACTTTTGCCTAATACAAATGAATGATAGTACAATAGAAATGACTGACAGATTTAACACCAAGTATCCAGCAAAACAAATTTTGTAATAATTTTTTTAATGTTCAAACACTTTCAACCATGGCTCTCTGTAAAATTATCTCAATTTAAATAAAGCATGAATGGCCATTCTGCATGCCAGTGAACACGTTATTTTGGACTTGAGAAAAACAAAGTGATTATTCACAATGTTAGATGTTAAATAATGCAATGCAGGGTTCCCTGCAAAATTTGTCTGGCCATTTCCCTGACCCAATCTCAAAAAATTCCATGACCAAATGAAAACGCTATTTAATTATTTATTTAATTGCTATTTATTCCTACAATCTTTTGAAAAATATTGCTCTTTGAATTTCTCAATTTTGGGGGGGGGGGGGAGGGGGGGGGGGGGCAATTCATGGAATTTTGTGATTTCTTCCTTGTGAGACCATTTGATAAATTTCGCGTCATTTTTAACCTTTGACAAAAATATTTGTAAATTCCCTGACTTTCACTTAGGGATTGACCGAAGCAGCAATTTTGCCGAATACCGAATACTTGAAACTTTTTAATATGAATTTTTGCATATATTAGCTTTTTTAAAAAGCTTTAATTGAAATTAAATTCTCAATAATTTAATTCAGTTACATTTTTATTCTAAAATCTAATTACACAAAAAAATTTAATGGCTTCTTTCCACTCACAAATTCATTAACCCATCACTTATTTTTCTATTATTTTATCACTAGTCAATACCCAAAAATAACCTATCAAAATATTAAACTATACAGGGTATTATTAAGGATAAGGATCGTCAGAAAAAAGAAGTTCATTGTTTACCCTCTTCTACTGCTAAGTAAAAGAGAATTCTTCTACTTCTAAGAAAATACTTATCTGCAATTATTCGGCCAAATACTTAAAAGTATTCGGCCGAAGCCGAATATTCGGTTTACTTGCCAAACCACCGACTACTGAATCAACTATTCGGTCAATCCCTACTTTCAATGTTGCAGGGTAGAACACTGCAATGTTAAAACATGTCTACAATGACAGTGTAACATGTCTTTTACACTAAGTTGTTTGTGTTTAACCCTTTCCGCCACAGTGTGCCCGGGTTGGGATACCTAATTTTAATTCCAAACTTACAAACAGCACCAAGAATATTTCAGTAAAATTTTGCTTTTACAATGAACAGTTAAAGTAACATGTTTTTAATTTCTAAAAATGTCATTTTAAAATTCCGGTGTCAGTCAATCATTTCATCATTTTAGAACAAAATTGCCTGTGCCGGAAAGGGTTAACTGAGTTGCAAACAATTCTACTTTACTTAGGGATGCATTGCAAATAGACATTTTTAAGAAAGAAGAAACTTTACCTATATATGTCTCTGACGAATCAACACTCTGGCATGGTGGATACTTTTTGCAAGACCTTGCTTGAAAACCTGGGTTTGCAGCCTGCGCTCCAGAAAATGTTCCACTGTAAGACTCAACACGTAATCAAGTTTCATTCGGTTCTCATCCAATACACCAATTCGAACAAGACGACAGAGCACAGCATTACCTAGAGGAACAGACAGAAAGCAGCATTTTAAGAACAAACGACAGCTTGGCTTTTCAACAGAAAAAAATTATATTTTCAATAGCTCAGGAATATTTTTTTATTTGGAAAAAATACCTACATATATTGCACATAAAAATTTCCTATGCAACTGTACCACAAACTTAATGCGTAAATCAGTATTCATCGGCTGAATTTTCCAAATAATGTATGAAAAAAAAATGGGCAAAGTATAGGTGAAAACTGGGGATTTGAGTTAGTAGCCAGTGGCCGGTAGACTCAGTTTCATTAGTGGCCACTTTTTAAAGTTAGTGGCCACTATAATGTTTCCAACTTTCTTGACATCTAGATTGCATTTTTCTATAAATCAGAGTTTTATACCAGCCAACTATTCGTGATAAGAATAGGGAAGCAGTCGAAATTCAAGAAAATTACACTTTAAAACCACAAAATCTATTATCATATTGATTTTTTTTAGAATATATTTTTAGATTATTTGTATATGTTCATAAAAGCTATTATGAATCAAATTACTATTACTTTCTTTATATAAAAAATAACTAAATCAAAATTCCAACATTTAGGTGTATACAATAAAAAAATAATCAAATAAAACACAATAAAATGTTATTTGTATTTTATTTAATAAGTAAATGCGTTATTAACATACTACACTCATTAATTACATACAGCTGAAATCTAAGCTGGTGAGCATGTGGCAGGAGTCAAAATATTGAAAATACTGCAATGTTCTTAAAACACGCTTGCATCCGGTGGGGAAAAAAAAAAAAAAAAAAAAAAAAAAATCAAAGCTGATGAACATATTTTGCAGAGTAAAACTGTATTTCTTGAAAAAATAATCCAACATGAGGGCAATGGCAAAAAACCGAAATATTGAAAATACAGCTAAATCACTGTAATCTGCTTGCATCCGGTAGAAAAAAGAATTAACCAGCTTGCTAATTAGATGTAATCAAAGTAGAGATGCATATTTCTATTAAAAAAGCTATATTTCACTTGGCGATCGATAACAGATTTTTTATCGCCACTTGGCGCGTGTTGACTAGGTTGGCGATCGATGGCCGATTTTTTAATTGCCGCTTTCACAACTTTAATCGCCACGTGGTGAGTGGCGACTGTCTATTTTCACCTATAAAGGGATCCTATACTAGTAATGGAGGGTATATCATTTCAATGAGCCCATGAGAAAATGCTGCAGTGAAAAAAGATTTTGCTTCCAAACTTACATTTAAAAAGTAAAAAATGAAAAATTTACTAAAATCAAAGGATGTGCACCTGGTACCAAAAAAATATTTTTTTTCAGAAGGAAGATATATTTAAATAATTCACGGGTGTAGTGTTGCTTTCAAATAAAAAAATGATTTGAAAAAACAATGCTTTTCATGAAATACCCTTAGAAGTACTTTGGCCTAATACAAATGAATGATAGTACAATAGAAATTATTGACAGCTTTAACACCAAGTATCCAGCAAAACAAATTTTGTAATAATTTTTTTAATGTTCAAACACTTTCAACCATGGCTCTCTGTAAAATTATCTCAATTTAAATAAAGCATGAATGGCCATTCTGCACGCCAGTGAACACACTACTTTGGACTTGACAAAAACAAAGTGATTATTCACAATGTTAGATGTTAAATAATGCAATGCAGGGTTCCCTGCAAAATTTGTCTGGCCATTTCCCTGACCCAATCTCAAAAATTTCCATGACCAAATGAAAACGCTATTTAATTATTTATTTAATTGCTATTTATTTCTACAATCTTTTGAAAAAAATTGCTCTTTGAATTTCTCAATTTTTTTGGGGTGGGGTGGGGGGGGGCAATTATGGAATTTTGTGATTTCTTCCTTGTGAGACCATTTGATAAATTTCGCGTCATTTTTAACCTTTGACCTTTTGTAAAAATATTTGTAAATTCCCAGACTTTCAATTAGGGATTGACCGAAGCAGCAATTTTGCCGAATACCGAATACTTGAAACTTTTTAATACGCATTTTTGCATATATTAGCTTTTTTAAAAAGCTTTAATTGAAATTAAATTCTCAATAATTTAATTCAGTTACATTTTTATTCTAAAATCTAATTACACAAAAAAATTTAATGACTTCTTTCCACTCACAAATTCATTAACCCATCACTTATTTTTTTATTATTTTATCACTAGTCAATACCCAAAAATAATCTATGAAAATATTAAACTATACAGTGTATTATTAAGGATAAGGATCGTCAGAAAAACAACAGTTCATTCAAATAATAAGAAACAATGTTGTCATTAAGCTGGTTTACTGATTGTCTAATTATAAACATATTGAACAGGAATGTTCTCAAAATACAAAACATATTATATCAATTTGTACATTTAACTATTTTCTGTCAAATTACTGATAGAATATTTATATTTTGATTAATATTTTAACAATGTGGTGGTGAAGATAAGAAATTTAAGTGATTTTGATATAATGGTTTATAAAAGCTATAGGGGTATACTTGTTTGGGTATACTTATTTGATGTGTGTATTTTCTTTAATATACACCTTAGATATACAAATATGAACTCTGATATGCTTATTTGATGTGTATATTAAAGAAAATACACATTAAATAAATTTAAATTAAAAAAAACTAACGTATGAGTAAATAAAATTAAATGATAAGGGAAAGATGTGCATCTTCCTTACTTTTTTTTCTCTGTTGTAGACAGTTTTGATTTTGCACCTATGTAGACTATTTTAGGAAGGAAAAAGGTTTTTTTAAATAAAAAGTGGCCTTTTTTGTAGTGCAGCTGAAACTCAGAACTCATGCACATAATATTGAAACTCATTGTTTACCCTATTCTACTGCTAAGTAAAAGAGAATTCTTCTACTTCTAAGAAAATACTTATCTGCAATTATTCGGCCGAAGCCGAATATTCGGTTTACCTGCCGAACCACCGAATACCGAATCAACTATTCGATCAATCCCTACTTTCATTGTCGCTGGGTACAACACTGCAATGTTAAAACATGTCTACAATGACAGTGTAACATGTCTTTTACACTAAGTTGTTTGTGTTTAACCCTTTCCGCCAGAGTGTGCCCGGGTTGGGATACCTATTTTAATTCCAAACTTACAAACAGCACCAAGAATATTTCAGTAAAATTTTGCTTTTACAATGAATAGTTAAAGTAACATGTTTTTAATTTCTAAAAATGTCATTTTAAAATTCCGGTGTCAGTCAATGATTTCATCATTTTACAACAAAATTGCCCGTGCCGGAAATGGTTAACTGAGTCGCACACAATTCTACTTTACTTAGGGATGCATTGCAAATAGACATTTTTAAGAAAGAAGAAACTTTACCTAATATGTCTATGACGAATCAACACTCTGGCATGGTGGATACTTTTTGCAAGACCTTGCTTGAAAACCTGGGTTTGCAGCCTGCGCTCCAGAAAATGTTCCACTGTAAGACCCAACACGTAATCAAGTTTCATTCGGTTCTCATCCAATACACCAATTCGAACAAGACGACAGAGCACAGCATTACCTAGAGGAACAGACAGAAAGCAGCATTTTAAGAACAAACGACAGCTTGGCTTTTCAACAGAAAAAAATTATATTTTCAATAGCTCAGGAATATTTTTTTATTTGGAAAAAATGCCTACATATATTGCACATAAAAGTTTCCTATGCAACTGTACCACAAACTTAATGCGTAAATCAGTATTCATCGGCTTAATTTTCCAAATAATGTATGAAAAAAAAATGGGCAAAGTATAGGTGAAAACTGGGGATTTGAGTTAGTAGCCAGTGGCCGGTAGACTCAGTTTCATTAGTGGCCACTTTTTAAAGTTAGTGGCCACTATAATGTTTCCAACTTTCTTGACATCTAGATTGCATTTTTCTATAAATCAGAGTTTTATACCAGCCAACTATTCGTGATAAGAATAGGGAAGCAGTCGAAATTCAAGAAAATTACACTTTAAAACCACAAAATCTATTATCATATTGATTTTTTTTAGAATATATTTTTAGATTATTTGTATATGTTCATAAAAGCTATTATGAACCAAATTACTATTACTTTCTTTATATAAAAAATAACTAAATCAAAATTCCAACATTTAGGTGTATACAATAAAAAAAATAATCAAATAAAACACAATAAAATGTTATTTGTATTTTATTTAATAAGTAAATGCGTTATTAACATACTACACTCATTAATTACATACAGCTGAAATCTAAGCTGGTGAGCATGTGGCAGGAGTCAAAATATTGAAAATACTGCAATGTTAAAACACGCTTGCATCCGGTGGGAAAAAAAAAAAAAAAAAAAAAAAAAAAAAAAAATCAAAGCTGATGAACATATTTTGCAGAGTAAAACTGTATTTCTTGAAAAAATAATCCAACATGAGGGCAATGGCAAAAAGCCGAAATATTGAAAATACAGCTAAATCACTGTAATCTGCTTGCATCCGGTAGAAAAAAGAATTAACCAGCTTGCTAATTAGATGTAATCAAAGTAGAGATGCATATTTCTATTAAAAAAGCTATATTTCACTTGGCGATCGATAACAGATTTTTTATCGCCACTTGGCGCGTGTCGACTAGGTTGGCGATCGATGGCCGATTTTTTAATTGCCGCTTTCACAACTTTAATCGCCATGTGGTGAGTGGCGACTGTCAATTTTCACCTATAAAGGGATCCTATACTAGTAATGGAGGGTATATCATTTCAATGAGCCCATGAGAGAATGCTGCAGTGAAAAAAGATTTTGCTTCCAAACTTACATTTAAAAAGTAAAAAATGCAAAATTTACTAAAATCAAAGGATGTGCACCTGGTACCAAAAAAATATTTTTTTTCAGAAGGAAGATATATTTAAATAATTCACGGGTGTAGTGTTGCTTTCAAATAAAAAAATGATTTGAAAAAACAATGCTTTTCATGAAATACCCTTAGAAGTACTTTTGCCTAATACAAATGAATGATAGTACAATAGAAATGACTGACAGATTTAACACCAAGTATCCAGCAAAACAAATTTTGTAATAATTTTTTTAATGTTCAAACACTTTCAACCATGGCTCTCTGTAAAATCATCTCAATTTAAATAAAGCATGAATGGCCATTCTGCATGCCAGTGAACACGTTATTTTGGACTTGAGAAAAACAAAGTGATTATTCACAATGTTAGATGTTAAATAATGCAATGCAGGGTTCCCTGCAAAATTTGTCTGGCCATTTCCCTGACCCAATCTCAAAAAATTCCATGACCAAATGAAAACGCTATTTAATTATTTATTTAATTGCTATTTATTTCTACAATCTTTTGAAAAATATTGCTCTTTGAATTTCTCAATTTTTTGGTTGGGGGAAGGGGGGGGGGGGCAATTCATGGAATTTTGTGATTTCTTCCTTGTGAGACCATTTGATAAATTTCGCGTCATTTTTAACCTTTGACAAAAATATTTGTAAATTCCCTGACTTTCACTTAGGGATTGACCGAAGCAGCAATTTTGCCGAATACCGAATACTTGAAACTTTTTAATATGAATTTTTGCATATATTAGCTTTTTAAAAAAGCTTTAATTGAAATTAAATTCTCAATAATTTAATTCAGTTACATTTTTATTCTAAAATCTAATTACACAAAAAAATTTAATGGCTTCTTTCCACTCACAAATTCATTAACCCATCACTTATTTTTCTATTATTTTATCACTAGTCAATACCCAAAAATAACCTATCAAAATATTAAACTATACAGGGTATTATTAAGGATAAGGATCGTCAGAAAAACAAAAGTCCATTGTTTACCCTCTTCTACTGCTAAGTAAAAGAGAATTCTTCTACTTCTAAGAAAATACTTATCTGCAATTATTCGGCCAAATACTTAAAAGTATTCGGCCGAAGCCGAATATTCGGTTTACTTGCCAAACCACCGACTACTGAATCAACTATTCGGTATTCGGTCAATCCCTACTTTCAATGTTGCTGGGTAGAACACTGCAATGTTAAAACATGTCTACAATGACAGTGTAACATGTCTTTTAAACTAAGTTGTTTGTGTTTAACCCTTTCTGCCAGTGTGCCCGGGTTGGGATACCTAATTTTAATTCCAAACACAAACAGCACCAAGAATATTTCAGTAAAATTTTGCTTTTACAATGAACAGTTAAAGTAACATGTTTTTAATTTCTAAAAATGTCATTTTAAAATTCCAGTGTCAGTCAATCATTTCATTATTTTAGAACAAAATTGCCTGTGCCGGAAAGGGTTAACTGAGTCGCACACAATTCTACTTTACTTAGGGATGCATTGCAAATAGACATTTTTAAGAAAGAAGAAACTTTACCTATATATGTCTCTGACGAATCAACACTCTGGCATGGTGGATACTTTTTGCAAGACCTTGCTTGAAAACCTGGGTTTGCAGCCTGCGCTCCAGAAAATGTTCCACTGTAAGGCCCAACACGTAATCAAGTTTCATTCGGTTCTCATCCAATACACCAATTCGAACGAGACGACAGAGCACAGCATTACCTAGAGGAACAGACAGAAAGCAGCATTTTAAGAACAAACGACAGCTTGGCATTTCAACAGAAAAAAATTATATTTTCAATAGCTCAGGAATATTTTTTTATTTGGAAAAAATACCTACATATATTGCACATAAAAATTTTCTATGCAACTGTACCACAAACTTAATGCGTAAATCAGTATTCATCGGCTGAATTTTCCAAATAATGTATGAAAAAAAAATGGGCAAAGTATAGGTGAAAACTGGGGATTTGAGTTAGTAGCCAGTGGCCGGTAGACTCAGTTTCATTAGTGGCCACTTTTTAAAGTTAGTGGCCACTATAATGTTTCCAACTTTCTTGACATCTAGATTGCATTTTTCTATAAATCAGAGTTTTATACCAGCCAACTATTCGTGATAAGAATAGGGAAGCAGTCGAAATTCAAGAAAATTACACTTTAAAACCACAAAATCTATTATCATATTGATTTTTTTTAGAATATATTTTTAGATTATTTGTATATGTTCATAAAAGCTATTATGAACCAAATTACTATTACTTTCTTTATATAAAAAATAACTAAATCAAAATTCCAACATTTAGGTGTATACAATAAAAAAAATAATCAAATAAAACACAATAAAATGTTATTTGTATTTTATTTAATAAGTAAATGCGTTATTAACATACTACACTCATTAATTACATACAGCTGAAATCTAAGCTGGTGAGCATGTGGCAGGAGTCGAAATATTGAAAATACTGCAATGTTCTTAAAACACGCTTGCATCCGGTGGGGAAAAAAAAAAAAAAATCAAAGCTGATGAACATATTTTGCAGAATAAAACTGTATTTCTTGAAAAAATAATCCAACTGAAGGGCAATGGCAAAAAGCTGAAATATTGAAAATACAGCTAAATCACTGTAATCTGCTTGCATCCGGTAGAAAAAGAATTAACCAGCTTGCTAATTAGATGTAATCAAAGTAGAGATGCATATTTCTATTAAAAAAGCTATATTTCACTTGGCGATCGATAACAGATTTTTTATCGCCACTTGGCGAGTGTCAACTAGGGTGGCGATCGATGGCCGATTTTTTAATTGCCGCTTTTACAACTTTAATCGCCACGTGGTGAGTGGCGACTGCCAATTTTCACCTATAAAGGGATCCTATACTAGTAATGGAGGGTATATCATTTCAATGAGCCCATGAGAAAATGCTGCAGTGAAAAAAGATTTTGCTTCCAAACTTACATTTAAAAAGTAAAAAATGCAAAATTTACTAAAATCAAAGGATGTGCACCTGGTACCAAAAAAATATTTTTTTTCAGAAGGAAGATATATTTAAATAATTCACGGGTGTAGTGTTGCTTTCAAATAGCAATATTAACCCATTTAAGGCTCTGTCCCGGCGAAGGCACTCACAAGCTAATGCTAATCCTATGGGGAGGGATTTATCTAATATCTCGTTTGCATTTTGAAATAATTTTTTTTTTTCATTGGATAGCTGAGGTCTGTCTTTTTTACTTTTTCGATTTTGGTTGCAGTTACTTTTTTATAAAGTTACTTTCACTTTCAAAACCGGTTCTGACAACGAGTGTCATTCTAAAAAATATCGAAAAAATAAAAAAGGTGCAATGTAGAGACGGATCTCGGCTACCCAATGCAAAAAAAAAAAAAAAAAATTACAGTCAAGCCCCGATTTAACGAATTTCTCGATTTAGCGAATTCTTTTATGGTCCCGATGAAAATGGAACAGAAATACTTCAATTTAATGAATTTATAATCCCGATTTAACAAATAATTTTCGATGTCAAAAAAAGGAAAAATTGAAATTTTCTACTATTTATTATAAATTTTCAATGTCCCTGATTTTTAATTTTCTGAATATGTACTTTGTGATGCAGAAATATCTGCATGCGAAAAATACACGTTACACCTAGGTTATTAAATTAGTAGTAATGTGGATCAGATGAAGAAGATGAAATAGAGATGAAGCATGTAACGTTCAAAAAAGCAGTTAGCAGTTTTAATACTTTGAAAGTTGATGGCTCATGATGTTGAATGACACTGTTTTCACAGCTTCAGAAAAAAATCAATAAAGAAGTTCGGAAAAGAATATCAAAACAAAGCAAAGAAACATCTATAAAAGATGTCTTATAATTTATCAATAAAATTTGAATAAATGAATTTTTTTCTTAATTGCAATGCTTTTGATTTATAGTAGTACATAAAAAAAAGAAAAATTTTTTATACAGAGTGTTTTCTTAAAGCAGCAAATGTTTAACATCAAGTGAGCATCGTTCTCCTTATTTATTGCCATTTTTTAAAACTTGTTCTGTTGTATAAAAATATTCCTTTGATAATCCAGATTTAACGAACAAAGTTGATAGTCCTGAAAGATTCGTTAAATCGGGGTTTGACTGTATTTAAAAATGTCTAAATGCAAACAAGATATTAGAAAAATCCCTCCCCACACAATTAGCAGTAGCTCGTGAGTGCCTTTGCCGGGAGGGACTTAACTGTCACGGCCAATACATTCATGGGCAAATTGCATGTAAAATGAAAACAGCGACGATTAAGTATTGAAAATTAAATTAGTATAAAAACTCAAGTATATTGAGGAGTGTTCTTTTATCATAGGTGATAACAAAGAGAGATGCATACATATAAGCAACAGCATACAAAAAAAAAAAATTTGAAAAAACAATGCTTTTCATGAAATACCCTTAGAAGTACTTTGGCCTAATACAAATGAATGATAGTACAATAGAAATTATTGACAGCTTTAACACCAAGTATCCAGCAAAACAAATTTTGTAATAATTTTTTTAATGTTCAAACACTTTCAACCATGGCTCTCTGTAAAATTATCTCAATTTAAATAAAGCATGAATGGCCATTCTGCACGCCAGTGAACACACTACTTTGGACTTGACAAAAACAAAGTGATTATTCACAATGTTAGATGTTAAATAATGTAATGCAGGGTTCCCTGCAAAATTTGTCTGGCCATTTCCCTGACCCAATCTCAAAAAATTCCATGACCAAATGAAAACGCTATTTAATTATTTATTTAATTGCTATTTATTTCTACAATCTTTTGAAAAAAATTGCTCTTTGAATTTCTCAATTTTTTTGGGGTGGGGTGGGGGGGCAATTATGGAATTTTGTGATTTCTTCCTTGTGAGACCATTTGATAAATTTCGCGTCATTTTTAACCTTTGACCTTTTGTAAAAATATTTGTAAATTCCCTGACTTTCAATTAGGGATTGACCGAAGCAGCAATTTTGCCGAATACCGAATACTTGAAACTTTTTAATACGCATTTTTGCATATATTAGCTTTTTTAAAAAGCTTTAATTGAAATTAAATTCTCAATAATTTAATTCAGTTACATTTTTATTCTAAAATCTAATTACACAAAAAAAAAATTAATGACTTCTTTCCACTCACAAATTCATTAACCCATCACTTATTTTTTTATTATTTTATCACTAGTCAATACCCAAAAATACTCTATGAAAATATTAAACTATACAGGGTATTATTAAGGATAAGGATCGTCAGAAAAACAACAGTTCATTCAAATAATAAGAAACAATGTTGTCATTAAGCTGGTTTACTGATTGTCTAAGTCTAATTATAAACATATTGAACAGGAATGTTCTCAAAATACAAAACGTATTATATCAATTTGTACATCTAACTATTTTCTGTCAAATTATTGATAGAATATTTATATTTTGATTAATATTTTAACATTGTGGTGGTGAAGATAAGAAATTTAAGTGATTTTGATATAATGGTTTATAAAAGCTATAGGGGTATACTTGTTTGGGTATACTTATTTGATGTGTGTATTTTCTTTAATATACACCTTAGATATACAAATATGAACTCTGATATGCTTATTTGATGTGTATATTAAAGAAAATACACATTAAATAAATTTAAATTTAAAAAAACTAACGTATGAGTAAATAAAATTAAATGATAAGGGAAAGATGTGCATCTTCCTTACTTTTTTTTCTCTGTTGTAGACAGTTTTGATTTTGCACCTATGTAGACTATTTTAGGAAGGAAAAAGGTTTTATTAAATAAAAAATGGCCTTTGACTTGTTTTTTGTAGTGCAGCTGAAACTCTGAACTCATGCACATAATATTGAAACTCATTGTTTACCCTCTTCTACTCAGTGTTTGAAATTAACGGTCATTAGTCGTCAAATACGACTAAATTATTGTATTTGACGACTACAAAATTATTTCTAGTCGTCAAATTTGATGCCTAGCTTTTTAAAATTTAACTTTGAAAGCTCCCGGTTCATACTTTTTTTCCTGCTGCCAATGATACTTCCAAAATCGAGCATCTGCTTTTGAAAAGAGAGAGAAGGAGGTGGGGGTACATGACACATGGTAAGTATTTCTTTAATAGTAATCCTGTTCTGATTAAGTACTATATAGCAGAGTGCAATTACTTTAAAAATTAATGAATTCTAACTGTCTTTAATTTCTTAACACAATACCTATTAACTCCCATCTTCTTAGTAGAAAATTAAATGTCTACTTACAAATTTGAAAAGACTTGTAGCAGAAATGAGATAGATGACTCACAATGATACATACTAGAAATGAAGACTTCATTAAATAAAAACTAACATCTTTTTATTTAGGCATATCAGGAAACATCTTCAATTTATACACTTGTAACACCAAAGCAAGAACTAGATGACATGAATGAGAAACTCTCTCATTTTATAATGGTTTGCAACCAATCACAACTAGCCAGCACATGCTGGAACTCTTTTGCATAAACAACAGAAAGTTGAGTAACACTGTGTAACCTGAAAAACATGTCAACAAAGTTTAACTGATACCTTGTTGATAACCAACCAACCATTCAATCAATTAACTATGAATTTAACTGAAACCATAAAACAAAATGTAAACAATATGGATGCCAGCATGCTGTTGAAGTTAAGTGTTAGGGTTAGTTTTGTTAGTAAGTTAGTAGTTTTTATCATTGAAATAAAGTAAAAGGTACCTTTTTAAATAAAACAATACAAGAAATAAAGTTGAAAAATGATGGAAAAAACTTAATAAAAAGTGTGGTTCTTCCACAAAATGCCCCCCTTTTCCAGCATTTTTCATTTACTAAACACTTTCAAGAATAAATGTAAATGTATTATGCAAAATACATATGTACAATACACAATTGAAAATATTTACTTTCAAAAAAAAAAGTTCATCAGTTCATGATTTTTAAGTTCAAAAAAGTTTTTTTTTTTTTTTTTTCAGCATAAGTAAGCAGATCTAAGTTTCATAAATAAGTCCTTGCACAGAGACTTTGTAAGGAGATCAGCTAAATTGTCCTTAGACTTAACGTGAATAATGTCAAACACATTCTGTAGATATAAGTCTCTTACGAACATGTATTTTAAATCTATGTATCTATTTCTGATATTCTCAGCTCGGTTCTTAATGAACTGTATAGCTGCAGCATTGTCACACTTCAATATTGGTTTTTGGTTACCAATAATATTTGAATCAAGGTTAAAAGTAGAATACAGTTGCTCTAAGGTCGAATTCAAGTACTTCAGTTCTTTAGCAGCTTCTGAGGCTGCAATAAATTCAGATTCCATCGGAGACATAGCTACACAGGTCTGTTTCCCCACACGCCATGTTATCGGGAGGACATTTAAGAAAATAGAGTAGCCAGTCCAGGATCGCCGGTCACTCGGGTCACTAGCCCAGCTAGCATCAACATAGGCAGAGAGCTGAGTGGGGGGGTCTTGAGGGTGCATTTGGATTCCTAATTCCTTCGTAGTTCCAAGGTAGCACAGGATTTGTTGGAGGCATTTCCAATGCATAGGTCCAGGATTTTCAACAAATTGCGAAAGAGCTGCTACTCCATAGCTGATATCGGGTCTGCAACGTCCGGAAATGTAGAGCAGGCATCCCAGTAAATTTCTGTATGGAACATCTTCCATCTGGTTGTCATCAGTCGGCATATCTTTCCTAGAAGGAACAACTCCAGGTTGGAGAGGAAGAGAGATTTTAGTAAAGTTTTTAAAATTAAATTTTTCAAGACATTTCTCAATGTACTCTTTACAATGAATTTTCATGGAGTCTCCTGTCATATCAAATTCAATACCCAAAAGTTTAGAAATGGGCCCCATATTCTCGACTTCATATAAACTTTTTATAAGAGAAACTACTTCTTTTAAAATTATTTCATTTTCAGCAAATATCGGCAGGTCGTCCACATATACTAGTACCACTGCTTTTCTTTTATAAGAATAAGCACAAGTAAGTCCTGGTATTTCATTAAAACCATTACTTGTGAGTTTGTTGTGCAATTCTTCATACCAACACCTTCCCGACTGATGAAGGCCATATAATGCTTTATGTAATTTTAAGACATGGTTTTCCTTTCCAAGTGTTATGTAATCTGCAGGTTGTCTTATGTATATATCTTTATCTATGGCTCCATATAAATATGCACATCGTACATCTAGAAGACAATGCTTCCACCCCAAAATACATATGAATAAAGCTATAAAAAGTCTGATTAATAGGAAGTTAACCACTGGACTGAATGTTTCTTCATAATCCAGTCCTTCTCTCTGGTTATTCCCCAAGGCTACTAATCTTGCTTTAAAGTTTCCAAACCCATCGCTGGCTTTTCTTTTAAGAGTATATACCCACTTAGTACCTAAAATTTTACAGTTTTCTGGTTGTGGAACTAATGTCCATACATTTCGGTCGATCATAGTTTTAATTTCTGCATCCATTGCCTCTTTCCAAAACTTAGCTTCAGGGAGCGTTTTTGCTTGATTCGGAGATCTTGGTATTATGATTTCTGCACAGCAGGTTTCCTCACTATCTGGTACATTAGTGTTACTTTCCATTTTTAAGATAATAGGACCCTCATATTCATCTTTATATGAAAAGCTTATTAGATCTTTGTCATAAATTATTTTATTTTTCTGACAATACTCTTGCATTTCTCTTTGGCTTCTTAAAGTCTTCCCGTCAGGTGTAAAAATATAAATGTCAACTTTTCCCTTTGAGGCCCCTTTACTTCTTATTGTTCTTATCCTATGAAATTTAACTGTATTCGATTCTGGTTCAGGACTTGGGGTGAGTGATCGAGGTTCTTCTTTTAATTCAATCGCTTTTTCTAACTCATCTTTGGTTGGTTGGGATAAAGGCACTGATTTTGGATCAACTTGTAATTCGGGACTTGAAACACTGTTTCTTATGTTGCCCCCCAAATCATCATCATCGTCAAACTCCGAGGAAATATTATGACCCTCTTTTGCTTTTCCTAACATTGCTTCGTCGAAAGTCACATGTTTACTTTCTACAATGGTATTTTCATCAGGGATCCATATTCTATAACCACTCGTCCCATACCCATATCCTACAAAAATGCCTTTCTTGGCACGAGGCTGAAATTTATTTCTTTTCTGTGAGGGTTGATGAACATAGGCTGTACAGCCATATCTCTTAAGATGATTTATTGATGGCTTTTTATTATACCACCGCCTGAAGGGAATGTCATTTATGGTAGTGTGAAATGTTCTATTTCTTATGTAATTAACTGCCATCATGGCTTCTAGCCAAAAATCATCTGTTAAATTAGCTGAATGTATTAATGTTCTCATTCCATCAAACAGCACACGATTGTATCGCTCTGCACAGCCGTTCATTTGCGGTGAATAAATCGTGGTGTGTTCGTGTTTGATTCCAAGATTTTCTAAAAATTTTTCTAATGGTCGGTTACAGTATTCTAACCCATTATCTGTTCTGACAGTTTTAACTTTCTTTCCAGTTTGCCTTTCTACCATAGCTATAAAATCTTTAAATTTACTATAAACTTCATCCTTATTTCGTAGTGGGTAACAGAAAGCCCTGCGGCTATAATCATCAATAAATGTTAAAACATATCTATAGCCTTGTTTTGTTGTAACTGGAGCCGGACCCCACACATCGCTGTGTATAAGTTCTAATAGCTCTCTAGATCTAATTTGTGGTAATTTTGGGTGGACAGCTCTAGTACTTTTCCCTATTACACATGATTCACATCGTGTTTCATCACCTTTAAGTTTTCCAGGATTTTGTACGAGATTTTTATTAAACATATCTTTCAAAGTGCTTAAGTTTACATGTGCCAGTCGCTCATGCCAGAGCATGATGTTATTCCTGTCTAAAGCATATGAACTATTATAATTGTTCTCTTTACTTAAGTTTACTTTATGTTGTGTCTTAAGTGTTTCATTTTTTCCTTTAAATTGAAAGTTCTCTTTAGTAGGCCAGCCTTTTATAGTGTAAAAATTACCCTTTAATTTAGCACTCCATAAGTATTTCCATCTAGGTGAAAAAATTTGAAAACCTTTATTTAGTCGGGCATGCATTTTCGCCTTATCCATTTTAGACATACTAATTAAATTTCTATGAATAGAAGGAACGTATAAAACATCATGTAAATTTACAGTCATTATTTTATTTCGGTCTTTAATGTTAAACTCAACTTCACCAATACCCTGTACTGTGTGGGGAGTGGTTCCCATACGTACTACTGCACCTGCTGGAGGCTTCCTTAATTCTGTAAAAAATTCTTTATTTTGACATACATGTGCCGATGATGCACTATCTAAAGTCCATTCTCTATGTGCGGGAAAAAGTTCATTTGCATAACACTTATCTACCATAAATTCAGAGACGAAAGAACCGACTCCAGGTTTAGTTCTAGAAACTAAAGTTTTGTTTTTACAAAATTTAGCAAAATGATCACTTTTACCACATAAAAAACAAGTTAACTTTTTCCTTATGCCTGGCTTAATTGTAATTGGTTTACTAGGATTTAATTTATCTTTACTTTCAACAGTTAATGAACATTCTTGTTTTTGAAGATCACGGAAATTTCGCCGATTATATTCCTTTAAAATTTCTGCCTTTAAATTGTCAAACTTAAATTTAGACTCGACACAATTTTCAAATTCCCTTGCAAGATAATCATATTCCTCTGGCAGGCACTGTAACAATTGATAACACCTATGATCTTCAGTAATAGATTCCCCAGAATCACTTAACTTTCTATAACAATCCTCAAACCTAGCTATAAATGTAGGTAACTCTTCATCAGGAAGAATTCTTAAATTTCTAAACTCTGCAAGCCTATATGCTTTTAAGGACCTACACTCAATTTCTAAATTTGTTTTAAGTGTATCCCATATAACTGAAGGATCACTTAAATGATTTATTTGAAGCTCAACTTCTCTGCTACAATATGTTTTCAATAGACCAGCGGCCTTGCTTTTACTTTGATTCAATTTAAATTTATCAATTTCACCTAAGTCATCTACTTTTGGCCATTTACTCTTATCTATCCAAATTATTAAACCCTCTGACTCTAGTATCCTCTTTACATTTGTTACCCAAGAATGGTAATTATGTCTTGTCAATAGTAATTGAGGGTTAGGGCTAGCAGCCATGTTTGTTTACAAACACTGAAATATTTCCAAGTTAAAACTCATCAAATTCTGCCTTTATAATGGTGCAATACTGGGCCCATAACCCTTTGTTCTGATTAAGTACTATATAGCAGAGTGCAATTACTTTAAAAATTAATGAATTCTAACTGTCTTTAATTTCTTAACACAATACCTATTAACTCCCATCTTCTTAGTAGAAAATTAAATGTCTACTTACAAATTTGAAAAGACTTGTAGCAGAAATGAGATAGATGACTCACAATGATACATACTAGAAATGAAGACTTCATTAAATAAAAACTAACATCTTTTTATTTAGGCATATCAGGAAACATCTTCAATTTATACACTTGTAACACCAAAGCAAGAACTAGATGACATGAATGAGAAACTCTCTCATTTTATAATGGTTTGCAACCAATCACAACTAGCCAGCACATGCTGGAACTCTTTTGCATAAACAACAGAAAGTTGAGTAACACTGTGTAACCTGAAAAACGTGTCAACAAAGTTTAACTGATACCTTGTTGATAACCAACCAACCATTCAATCAATTAACTATGAATTTAACTGAAACCATAAAACAAAATGTAAACAATATGGATGCCAGCATGCTGTTGAAGTTAAGTGTTAGGGTTAGTTTTGTTAGTAAGTTAGTAGTTTTTATCATTGAAATAAAGTAAAAGGTACCTTTTTAAATAAAACAATACAAGAAATAAAGTTGAAAAATGATGGAAAAAACTTAATAAAAAGTGTGGTTCTTCCACAAATCCCCACCACGACTATTCTATAGTCCAGACTTTTCATAGAAGGTTCTATTGTCTGTGGTAATCCCCTTACACTTGTCAGTCACAGTAAGGTGGTTCCAGGCAGTGACCAATTACTGATAAAACTAATCTTGGAGGTTACACCCCAAAAATTCTTGTACCTCACATGTTGTTCAAAAGTTTGGTAGCTGTGTTCAAATTTCGAATAAGTGGAGTGTCATTTTCTTAAAGTGTAAGGCGAACACGCGCATAATGGCAAAACGGAATATATCCTCTTATTTTACGATCGCATGTTCATCTAATACAAAACGTTTAAAACCCAATGATAATGAAGAAAAAGAAGTTAAAGAAGCGAATGATGAAAACAATAAAGAAAAAAATTGTAAATCTGCTCAAAAAGTTGTAAATAGTGCAACTTTTTTGAAATGGCAAAAAGAAAATCCCTGGCTCATACAAGAGCAAAATTTGATGGTATGCACTCTGTGCAAAGAGTTTGCTAAAGCTGAAGATACCAACTTCGTGAATGGATGTCCAGCTCTACGATATGAGACAGTAAGTAATTTTTTTTCTGACAATGATTTTATTTCTTTTCTTACTAATTTATTTTTATTTACTTAAGTTTGGAGAAAAAAAAAAAAAAAAAAAAAAATAATACACCTGTCTTTTGGGATTATAAAATCAATATTTTTATTCATTTCTTGCTTCTATTAAATTAAAATTAAACAGATTTTGTACAAAAACATAATTAATTATTTGAAAATATTATGTAGCAAAATGAGCAGTTATTTTGCTTGCTTTATCGCCGATAATGCTGAAATAATCATTAAGTATTTATTTCAAATTAGCTTCCTGCATTTTCCTCAAATAGATCATCAAACCGCATAAATCTCTCCCCCCCCCCCCCCCCCCCCCACACACACAAAAAAAAAACATTTCCAATTTCTTTTATTCTTAAAAGAAATATAAGATAAATATATATTTGGATTGAAATCTGAATAATAGCTCTTACAGCCGGAATAAGTAACCGTAATAATTACAAAATAAACAACTTCTAAAGCATTAGAAGTTCTTATAAACAATCTCTGAACTAAACAGTTCTCTTTAGCTGACCTTTGATCCAAAAGAAAACGCAGCTGTTAGCAAGCAGCCGCAAACTGAAAGAGTTTTTATTTATTCTTTTGTTCGGGAAGCGCGAGATATTTTGAAAAATATCGTGCAAAAATATATGTAACGCAGTTTTAAACTTTCTTATAAATGTCATTAAAAGAAAAAAAAAAATACTTTGAAATGAGCTATAGTATTTTCAGTTAATAACAGAGATGCATTGTAATGGGTATACGGATGCAGAACATGTGGCCTGAAATAATATACGAACATTTATGCAGTGGTCGCGTTTCTCATCTCCACTTTTCCCATTCGTGAAAAAAAAAAAAAATCGTGCCGATTCTTTCTTTTTAATTATTTATATATATTTTGGCAAAAGCTGGATGAACAACAACAAAAAAAACTTTCAATTTTTTCATGTGGAAGTTACCCGTTAAATATTCACCTCAAAGAAATAAATATATTTGCCCCATATTTTTCTTATGAACTTTTAACTATAAAAAATGTTGATATAAAAAAAATACAGGTTTTATTTAAATTATTTTTTTTTAATATTTTAGAGTGATAGTTAGATCATTAATATGATTACTTAGAATTTTTTAACGTTTCTTATGGTTTTATTTTAGCTAATTAACCAAAGTAAAAATTAAAATTTAGGTGGCTAAAAGGAATTAAATGTGACTGAATCTGGGGCCAAAGAAAAACACATAATCTCAGAAATACCTCTATATATTGTTTTATTTATAGTTTTAAAAATTTAAATCATTTTCTAATGCAGTTTTTTAGCATAATTTTATTTTTCAAAATCTGAAAATAGATAAAAATGACAGTCTTGAATGTATTTTGTACTTCTTTGGTAAGAAAATAGGGAGTGCAATAAATAGTAAATATAGTTATTAATTTTCATTAATTTAAATTTGAGTATTTTCATCTTTTTAAAATTTAATAAGTTAAAAAATATTTAATAACAAACTAAGCATTTTTGGTTTTTTCTTAAAAAAAAAAAAAAAAAAAAGGAATGCTTTTTGTTCAATAACAAGTTGAGATTGAGACACATGTTTGGATTTGGAGGAAAGCTCGTTCATCATATCTGAATGTAATCTTCTCTGTTACAAGTAATAATTTAAATTAAACATATTACAAACAGAAAGACATGATCTTTCCTGAGTGTATGATTTTATGTTAATGTTATGTCTTTAACTAGATACTCATCTATATATATATATATATATATATATATATTTTTTTTTTTTTTTTGGTAGGTAAATAAACACAGTTTGTCTGCAACACACAGAAATTCCTGTGCAGCTAAATTAGCACAAACTAATAAGATGTCAACACCAATGATGCGTGCTATAAAAGCATTAGATGCAGACTTACTTTCGAATATGCAAAAGCTTTTTAACACTGCATACATTGTTGCAAAAGAAAATTATGCCTTTGAAGACTTTCCTAGGCTGTGTGCATTGCAAAAGAAGAATGGTTTAAAGTTAAATGATACTTACTTTAATGGGAAAGCTGCAAAACAGTTTGTAAGTTACATTGCAGAGAATTTACGTGCAGATGTTAAAAAGGAGCTTAAAGATTCAGAATTTTTCACACTGATGGCTGTAAAGATGAAAATAAGGAATTTTTCTTAGTGGCCACTGGCCGGTAGGTTGATTTTTTTTAGTAGCCAGTAAGTACATTTATGTCACTGAATATTTAACTTAAAAATATATGAGTTTAGAGTAAAAAAAGTAATTTATGTACTAAATAAAAATATTTTAATTCATATTGTTTTAATGAACAGAGGTGATTCTGAGTAACAACAACAACAACAAAAAAATCAAATTCACAGCAAATTTTTTGAAAGGTTTACAACAGAGATGGGGTGGGGGGTGGGTGAGAGAGAAATCCACTCCCAGCACGAACTATGTTTTTTTTTTTTCATGCCACTTTGACGCAATTTGTGGTTTTTTCGCGATCTTTTGACGAAATTTGCTTTTTTTGCGATCTTTTGACGAAATTTGTCGTTTTTTAGCAATCTTTTGATGAAATTTACCGTTTTTTCGCGATCTTACGACGACAGTTGCCGCTTTTTGTGATCTTATGACAAAATTTCCCGCTTTTTTGCGATCTTATGGCGAAATTTCCCGCTTTTTTGCGATCTTATGGCGAAATATACTGCTTTTTTGCGATCTTATGACAAAATTTGCTGCTTTTCCGCGATCTTACGACGGAATTTCTCGTTTTTTCGCGATCTTATGATGGAATTTGCCGTTGTTTCGCGATCCTCTGACGAAATTCGTGTTTTCCTGCGATCCTTTGACAAAATTGCCGATTTTTTGTCGAAAAATTGACGAAATTGATTTTTTTCGGTGACCATTTGTCGAAATTCGCAATATATTTTACGTCCGAATTTTCGGATTTATGACTGATTTTTTTTAGAATTTTCGGAAATGGCTGCCACAATTTTTTTTTTTAATTTTCGGAAAATCCGGAACAGAATCATTTTTGAATAAACTTGAGACACTAATTTCCAATCGATTTTAAAAAGCCTCACTATACTTAGGTACTTAAACAAAAGAAAAAAAAAAATCTGAAATTTACAACAATTTTTCTGAAATGTAAAGGTGTGGGGGGGGGCTTCTGGTACTAATTATGCATTTTTTTCACGATACTTTAATGTAATTCGCGTTTTACAGTGATCTATTGGCGATGTTTGCGTTTCTTCCGTGATCCTTGGACGAAATGTGCGTTTTTTTTTCGCGGTTCTTTGACAAAATTCTCGTTTTTACGCGATTCTTTGACGATATGTGCGTTTTTTACGCGATTCTTTGACGATATGTGCGTTTTTTACGCGATTCATCGCGTTTTTTCTGCGATCGTTTGACAAAATTTGGGTTTCTTAGCGATCCTTTGACGAATTTCGGGTTTTTCCGTGATTCTTTGACGAAATGTGCGTTTTTTTTCGCGACCTTTTGACAAAGTTCAGGTTTTTTTGTGATCCTTTGATGAAATGTGCGGTTTCTTTCATGATAGTTTGACAAAATTCTTGTTCTTTTCGCGATTTTTTGCGATCTGTTGACGATGTTTGGTTTTTTTCGCAATCCTTCGACAAAATGTACATTTTTTTCGCAATCTTTTGACGAAATGTGCGTTTTTACGTGATCTTTCTACGAAATTCGCAGAGTTTTTTTCCACGATTCTGTGACGAAATCCCTTTTAGAAAATCCTGCATTTGGCCGGTACTTTCCATATTTTTAGTCGCCAGTTTTTCATGTTTAGTCACCAAGTGGCGACTGGCGAGCGCTTATTTTCATCTTTAGATGGCTGACGGATCTACTGATAAGTCAAGTATGCCATCTGAAATTATTTATTTAAATTATCTGCATGGTGGTGAAACAAAGTGTTCTTTCATTAGTCTTGTTGCATGTGAAAATGAAACAGCACAAGGAATTAAAAATACAATTGTATCAACTTTAGACACATTTATCCCTGAGTGGAGGCAAAAACTTACCGCTGTAAGTTTTGATGGAGCGACCGTAAATATGGGCCCTATTAGGGGTGTATCAATGCAGTTTAAGGAAGATTGCCCAGGTTAAATCGCTGTGCAGTGTGTAGCACACAAATTTGAGTTAGCAGTTTCAGATGCATTTAAAAAAGTAAAATATATAGATATTTTAGAAGATGTACTAAAAGATATATATTCATTTTATCACAGAAGCACAAAAAGAATAAAAGAATTGGATGAGTTAGGTGATAAACACATGTATAATAATCACTTATAAACAGATAAAGTTAAAAAATGCTATAAAAAGTGATAGAAAATCTTTATTAAGATTGACGATTGTTTCGTTGCACAAACAGCAACATTTTCAAAATCATTCAACGATAAAAAATATTTTCACATAATTTAAAAACAATAAACATAGTAAAACAATGTCACGCGACATGATGCATAATGAAAAACATTGTAAACATAGAATTAATTTAAAAGATTAGATTAGCTATTGGTGAGCGTTGCCACCAAGTTCCCAACGTGGGCCGTACGCCCCACAGGGAGGCAATATGACTTTTCAGGGGGGCAATTTCAGATTTCTTATTAACAAATTTTCTGTCATTTTTTTCTAATGACAGTAGTGTCTTAGTCTAAAAATAGAAATAATAGATGAAATAATTTAAAAATAACTGAATAAAAATTAATTTTTGAAAGGATCCCATTTAAAAATTCAAAAATACACTGACACCGGAATAATTATGCGAATATTTTGGATAATTTAACCCCTTTTACATAATAAGAAATCATTCTAATATTTCTGTTTTTAATATTATTTTAGTAAATTGCACCTCTTTTTTTTACTATTTATTTTTATAAAAAACTTTTACATCTATTCATAGTGTAATATACACCATGAGGGAAATTTTACATATGAAATTTTGTAGGGTATATCTAAAATTGACTATTTGGACATGTTTAATCTAAAAAATGCTTTGAATGATCTAAATGAGGTGCTACATTTATGAAATTAATAAAACCCTGTATGCATCAAGGAAGGAAAGGGTTGAAAGTAAGCTTCTTATGGCTCTTCTGCAGACCACATAAAAAATATGACATTCATGACATATGCATTTTTAAAATTTAAAATTGGAGAAAACATGGTGCCAAATAATAATAATGGGGGAAAAACCCGCTATCAAAGAAGTATGTTATGAGAGGAAAGAAAAATAGTAACTTAAAATGGATAAAAGCACGAATCCGGAAATGTTACTTGTGAATTTTGTTATCCATACAGTCTTGGCAATAAACAAATATCACTTATTCTTAATGAAGTACTAAAATCCATTATAAAATGTACTAATTCTATCAGATGTAATACAAAATATGAGAAAGCTTTCAAGAAATTTTACAAAAATAAAAATGTAGACTATTTATCACCTTTAAATTTGAGGTAAGTTGCCAAAAAACAATAAAACTTTTGTAGATGTAAATAAGAAGATCCATGGTATACACTGCATTCATGGAGTTAAGCATACTTGTAATTAAACAAAATGTGATTTTGATAAATTAAAGAATGCGAAATCACTTATCAGAGTTAATGCTATTTTCGGATCCATCCAGGAAAATGGAAGTTTATTTTTTATGTGACAATATTTATATGATATAGAAGGGAGGGTGGGGGGACATCATGATTTTAGAGATGCTTAGGTGGGGCACGGCCAAAAAAAGGTTGGGAAACACTGATATAGGGGAAGGAGCAGAGGAAGAATCCTATGGTGAAAAAGAACTAAAAATCCTTGTAAAAAATCTACCACAAAATTTATCTATTGATTCCAATGCAGTTGTAAATGAGTCCATTGATTATAAAATTTGGTCTCGCAGCAAACAAAAACTGTCATGTGAGACTGTTTGACAGCGATTTTTAGCAGAGTCCACAAATTCCAATTAATATACCAACTTATGCAAACTTTTAAACTTTATATTGATCCTGCCATTTAGCACTGCTGAATGTGAAAGGGGATTCAGCAAACTGAATTTAATAAAAAATGATGTACGTAATCGTTTGTCTACAGACACAGTAAATGATTTATTAATGATAAAATTGTATGGACCCAGTTTAACTGATTTTTCTCCACATGAAGCTATTAAACTCTGGTGGAATGATGTTTCTGAAGGACGGATTAGACGTCCAGATTTAAAAAAATAACTCTTGATTTGTAAATAAAAAATAGTTGCTTGCATATCATTTGAATATTTCTTTTTTATATCTAACTTTATTAAAATTAGTGCCTATTGCTTAAGTTTTATCCTTGCAATCTACATACAGTCAAACATTGTTAGCATTAAATCGCTTAATGTGAAATTTTGTTTAATATTAATTAATATGCAGTTCCAGCAAATTAGATGGTGCTGTTATACGGTTAATAAAAAAAAAATGTAGTTCTTTCAGTTTCATGTTAACAAGATTTCACTGTGATTAAATTTTTTTATATATATATACAGGACTACAAGTGTAATTATCAACATTGGATAAAATTTTGTTTGACTTGCTAGGAAGTTATCCTGTTTTAATTTTGCTTTACATTTTTCTTTCAATTTCTAAAAATAGTAATAATTAAAGCTTTATATGAGTTTTACAAATGCTTCCATTTTTATAATCTTAGAGATTAAAACTTCAATCATTTAATATATATATATATATATTAGTGTTTATAAAATAGTGTATAGTGTTAGTTATGTTAAAAATAAATTTTAGAAATGATGACTAGAAATTTTAATTTGATGCCTAAGATATTTATAGTAGGCGTCATTTGACACCTTACTTTCATCTTCCAATTTCTATCACTGCTTCTACTGCTAAGTAAAAAAGAATTCTTCTACTTCTAAGAAAATACTTATCTGCAATTATTCGGTTTACTTGCCGAACCACCGAATACCGAATCAACTATTCGGTATTCGGTCAATCCTTACTTTCAATGTCGCTGGGTACAACACTGCAATGTTGAAACATGTCTACAATGACAGTGTAACATGTCTTTTACACTAAGTTGTTTGTGTTTAACCCTTTCTGGCACAGTGTGCCTGGGTCGGGATACCTAATTTTAATTCCAAACTTACAAACAGCACCAAGAATATTTCAGTAAAATTTTGCTTTTACAATGAACAGTTAAAGTAACATGTTTTTAATTTCTAAAAAAGTCATTTTAAAATTCCGGTGTCAGTCAATCATTTCATCATTTTACAACAAAATTGCCCGTGCCGGAAAAGGTTAACTGAGTCACACACCCAGAAGCAAAATTTTTTGCATCAGTCTGCAGCAAAGTCAAATTTATCTGCGGCTTAACAATACTAGACTAACTTATACTACAGGGTTCGATTTAAGCAGTATCTCATCGCAATTTGCGATTCAAATTTAACTAAAATGCGATCCAAGAAATGCATTAAATCGAAATCATCGCGATGCATATTTCCCACACCCTTTTGTTATGTCATGTACACTTAAAGCAGGGATTCCGCGGATGCGCTATAGCGCATAAATTACGCGAAAAGTCGGATACGGGATGCAGAAAAAATAGCTCTTACGCATCCCGTGGAACACGTAATTTTGTGAAAAAATCGCAGAAAACAGACGATTTTCATCAAAGAATCACGAAAAAAGCGTAAATCTCATCAAAATATCACGCAAAAGCAGCGATTTTCGTAAAAGGGCCGCGAAAAAATAGCGTATTTCGTCAAAGCATCGCGAAATAAAAAGCGAATTTCGTCAAAAAATCGCAGAAATAAGCGCAAATTTCATGAAAATATCGATGAAATAAGCGCAAATTTCATCAAAATATTGCGAAAAACGCGATTTTCGTAAAAGGGCCGTGACAAATTAGCGTATTTCGTTAAAAGATTGCGAAAAAATAGCGAATTTCGTCAAAAAATCGCAGAAAAGCCGAATTTTGTTAAAGGATCGCGAAAAAAGTGCAAACTTCATCAAAAAATCGCGGAAAAAGCCGATTTTCGAAAAAGGATCGCGAAAAAATAGTTGTTTTTCATCAAAGGATCCCCCCAAAATAGCAAATGTCGTCAAAAAATAACGTTAAAAAACCGATTTTCGTCAAAGGATCGCGAAAAAAACACAAATTTTGTGAAAATATAGCGGAAAAAACGCTATTTTCGTAAAAGGGCTGAGACAAAATAGTGTATTTCGACAAAAGATTGTGAAAAAATAGCAAATTTCGTCAAAAAATCGCAGAATAAAGCCGAATTTTGTCAAAGTATCGCGGAAAAAAACACGATTTTCGTGACAGACTCGCGAAAAAATAGCGAATTTCAACAAAAGGATCGCAGAAAAACGCGAATTTCGTCAAAGTAACGCGAAAAAAATGCGAACTTAGTCAAAGCACCAAAAAAGATGTGCAAACTAAACTTATAGGTAGAAAATTCATAAAATGGGATTTAATTTCTTTTTTATGAGATTCTTAACAATACAGCATGATTTCAGTGTACTTTGATAATATTTATATTCATTAGGTGGACCAGTAAAAATCACCCACCCCCCCCTCGTTCTTACTGCATTGAAATGTCTCCTGCCTTCAGAACATTTAAGATTTGATGCTTATTAGTGATTTAGATATAAATTTCGTTCCAAGGAAAATGTCTGATTCCAACACAGATCTATGCTGACAAATAATTCAATGGGAAGTATAATAATGAAAGCACCCATTCATTCAACGAAAAGTACATCTTTACTTAACATAAGTGTTCTTTTTTTCAGCAAAAATATCTTTTTCAATAAACCCGCCTTGCCTCTTTTTAAAAGAATGCGAACATTAGTGATACTTGTTAGTGGAACTTAGTACCTTCTACTCTCAAATAAACATTATTTTACAATTAAAATTGTATCTTGCATTTTTACTTTTAAAAAAGTGAAGAAAATTTCTCTTAATATTTTTTAAAAATATCTTATTTGAGTGCAAATAATGCTGGTTTTAATTCATTATTTAATTATTGTTAAAACAATAATTAATGCATTTCATTTATCTTAATAAACAACTTTCATTTATTCCTTTAAAATATAAATTATTATTGATGGGGACCCGCTTTTGTAAAAAAGGGACCCAGGTTTTTTCAAGTACAGTGGCATCACTGCTTAAAGTTAAAATTTAAAGGTGTTTTTACACAACATACGTTGTGTTTTCACCATCCCCAAGTGTTTATTTACAATGGAAGTACAGCGAGGAAGTACGCTTTTTTTTAAAGAAAATTTGTTGTAAATTTTCAAGATTTAAAAGTTACGTTAGCTATTTTTTACTTGCTATACAAAAGTGTCTAACTGCTATTCAAAACTGACTTTGTATAGCAGTTACTGCTATGCAACTTTCTTTTTCTAATCGACCCCTGTTATACTACCATAAGTAGTACCAGAAACCCATAAAATAGGCAAAATTTGCATTTATAAAGAAAATATAACAAGGTTACAACAAATACCATAAATCTAAAAAACTTAAATAAATTTTAGCTATTTCTTAAGCCCAGCATTTCTTTTTAAGCTGGTGGATTAATCTGCAAGCTTTAAAATAATCTGCAGCGCCCGCTTCCGTGCTGCACTGTTTCTGCTATAGGGGTCACAAACAATTCTACTTTACTTAGGGATGCATTGCAAATAGACATTTTTAAGAAAGAAGAAACTTTACCTAATATGTCTCTGACGAATCAACACTCTGGCATGGTGGATACTTTTTGCAAGACCTTGCTTGAAAACCTGGGTTTGCAGCCTGCACTCCAGAAAATGTTCCACTCTAAGACCCAACACGTAATCAACTTTCATTCGGTTCTCATCCAATACACCAATTCGAACAAGACGACAGAGCACAGTATTACCTAGTGGAACAGACAGAAAGCAGCATTTTAAGAACAAACAACAGGTTAGCTTTTCAACAGAAAAAAATTATATTTTCAATAGCTCAGGAATATTTTTTTATTTGGAAAAAATACCTACATATATTGCACATAAAAATTTCCTATGCAACTGTACCACAAACTTAATGCGTAAATCAGTATTCATCGGCTGAATTTTCCAAATAATGTATGAAAAAATGACGGGCAAAGCATAGGTGAAAACTGGGGATTTGAGTTAGTAGCGAGTGGCCGGTAGACTCAGTTTCTTTAGTGGCCACTTTTTAAAGTTAGTGGCCACTATAATGTTTCCAACTTTCTTGACATCTAGATTGCATTTTTCTATAAATCAGAGTTTTATACCAGCCAACTATTCGTGATAAGAACAGGGAAGAAGTCGAAATTCAAGAATATTACACTTTAAAACCACAAAATCTATTATCATATTGATTTTTTTTAGAATATATTTTCAGATTATTTGTATATGTTCATAAACACTATTATGAATCAAATTACTATTACTTTCTTTATATAAAAAATAACTAAATCAAAATTCCAACATTTAGGTGTATACAATAAAAAAATAATCAAATAAAACACAATAAAATGTTATTTGTATTTTATTTAATAAGTAAATGCATTATTAACATACTACACTCATTAATTACATACAGCTGAAATCTCAGCTGGTGAGTATTTCACAGGATTAAACAATATCTCTTGAAGAAAAATAATCTAACTGGTGAGCATGTGGCAGAAGTCGAAATATTGAAAATACTGCAATGTTCTTAAAACACGCTTGCATCCGGTGGGAAAAAAAAAAAAAAAAAGGAATAAATTATTTGAAATGCATGTGGAATCAAAGCTGATGAACATATTTTGCAGAATAAAACTGTATTTCTTGAAAAAATAATCCAACTGAAGGACAATGGCAAAAAGCCGAAATATTGAAAATACAGCTAAATCACTGTAATCTGCTTGCATCTGGTAGAAAAAGAATTAACCAGTTTGCTAATTAGATGTAATCAAAGTAGAGATGCATATTTCTATGAAAAAAGCTATATTTCACTTGGCGAGTGGCGACCGATGGCCAATTTTTTAATTGCCAGTTTTACAACTTTAAACGCCATGTGGCAAGTGGCGACCACCAATTTTCACCTATAGCGATAAATCTTGGTAACTTGCAATTCATCCCCAATAAGCCGCTATAACACAAAAGTACCCTTTAGTGCAGGGTTGGCCAACTGTGACACGCTAGACATCACTAAAATTTTATATAGTAATCATTGCCTTATCTAATCATCGAATCTCTCTGATTCAAGAAGTTGGCTATTTCTTTAAAAAATTTGTGGTATCCGGCATGCCACAGTTGGCCACCCCTGCTTTAGTGTCTACTTGCTTGTCTCTTGCAGTGTTCGAAATTAACGGTCGTTAGTCGTCAAATACGACTAAATTATTGTATTTGACGACTACAAAATTATTTCTGGTCATCAAATTTGACGCCTAGCTTTTTTAAATTTAACTTTGAAAGCTCCCGGTTCGTACTTTTTTTTTCTGCCGCCGATGGTACTTCTAAAATCGAGCACCTGCTTTTGAAAAGAGAGAGAAGGGGGTGGGGGTACATGACGCGTGGTAAGTATTTCTTTAATAGTAATCCCCACCAGGACTATTCTATAGTCCAGACTTTTCATAATCCACCACAGACTAGTATAAAGAAGGTTCTATTGTCTGTGGTAATCTCCTTACACTTGGCAGTCACAGTAAGGTGGCTCCAGGCAGTGACCAATTACTGATAAAACTGATCTTGGAGGTTACACCCCAAAAATTCTTGCACCTCACCTGGACCTGTTGTTCAAAATTTTGGTAGCTGTGTTAAAATTTCGAATAAGTGGAGTATAATTTTCTTAAAGTGTAAGGCGAACACATGCATAATGGCGAAACGGAATATATCTTCCTATTTTACGATCGCATGTTCATCTAATACAAAACGTTTAAAACCAAATGATGATGAAGAAAAAGAAGTTAAAGAAGCGAATGATGAAAACAAAGAAAAAAATTGTAAATCTGCTCGAAAAGTTGTAAATAGTGCAACTTTTTTGAAATGGCAAAAAGAAAATCCCTCGCTCATACAAGAGCAAAATTTGATGGTATGCACTCTGTGCAAAGAGTTTGCTAAAGCTGAACATACCAACTTCGTGAATGGATGTCTAGCTCTATGATATGAGACAGTAAGTAATTTTTTTTCTGACAATGATTTTATTTCTTTTCTTACTAATTTATTTTTATTTACTTAAGTTTGGAAAAAAAAAAAAAAAAAAAAAAAGGTAATACACCTGTCTTTTGGAATTATAAAATCAATATTTTTATTCATTTCTCACTTCTATTAAATTAAAATTAAACAGATTTTGTACAAAAACATAATTAATTATTTGAAAATATTATGTAGCAAAACGAGCAGTTATTTTGCTTGCTTTATCGCCGATAATGCAGAAATCAATCATTAAGTATTTATTTCAAATTAGCTTCCTGCATTCTCCTCAAATAGATCATGAAACCGCATAAATCTAACTCCCCCCCCCCCCCCCCCACACACACACACACATACGCAAAAAAAAAAAAAAAAAAATAATAATAATCATTTCCAACTTTTATTTTTAAAAGGATAATAAATATATATTTGGATTGAAATCTGAATAATAGCTCTTACAGCCGGAATAAATAACTGTAATAATTATAAAATAAACAACTTCTAAAGCATTAGAAGTTGTTATAAACAATATCTGAACTAAACAGTTCTCTTTCTAAGCTGACCTTTGATCCGAAAGGAAAACGCAGCTGTTAGCAAGCAGCCGCAAACTGAAAGAGTATTTATTTTTATATTTTTGTTCCGTAAGTGCGAAATATTTTGAAAAATATCGTGCAAAGATATATGTAAAGCAGTTTTAAACTTTTTTATAAATGTCATTAAAAGAAAAAAAAATACTTTGAAATGAGCTATAGTATTTTCAGTTAATAACAGAAATGCATTGTAATGGGTATACGGATGCAGAACATGTGGCCTGAAATAATATACGAACATTTATGCAGTGGTCGCGTTTCTCATCTCTACTTTTCCCGTTCGCGAAAAAAAAAATAGAGTGCTGATTCTTTTTTTTTTTTTTTTTTTTTTTGACAAAAGCTGGATGAATAATAAAAAAAAAAATCTTTAATTTTCAATTTTTTTCATGTGGAAGTTACCCCTTAAATATTTACCTCAAAGAAATAAATATATTTGTCCCATATTTTTCTTATGAACTTTTACTATAAAAAATGTTGATATAAAAAAAATACAGGTTTTATTTAAATTATTATTTTAGAGTGATTGATAGATCGTTAATATGATTACTTAGAATTTTTTAACGTTCTTTATGGTTTTATTTTAGCTAATTAACCAAAGTAAGAGTAAATATTAAAATTTTGGTGGCTAAAAGGAATTAAATGTGGCTGAATCTGGGGCCAAAGAAAAACACAATCTCAGAAATACCTCTATATATTGTTTTATTTAAAGTTTAAAAAATTTAAATCATTTTCTAATGCAGTTTTTTAGCATAATTATCTGAAAATAGATAAAAATGAAAGTCTTAAACAGCTTTATTTGTATTGTCTTTAAATTAATAAAAAAAATTTCTAAGCCATAATTTAAAATTTCATAACTGTTATTTTGATTACCATATCAACTTGAATGTATTTTGTACTTCTTTGGTAAGAAAATAGAAAGTGCAATAAATAGTAAATATAGTTATTAATTTTCATGAATTTAAATTTGAGTATTTTCATCTTTTTAAAATTTAATAAGTTAAAAAATATTTAATAACAAACTAAGCATTTTTAGTTTTTTCTTTAAAAAAAAAAAAAAAAAAAAAAAAGGGGGGGGGGGGGGGGAGCATGATATCCACGTAGTCTGGAAAGAATTAATAAATCTGTACTTTTTGATAAAAGAAAAGCATTTATGCCCCCCCCCCCTTATTTTCCAATCCACCCTTGAACTGAAATGGTCTATTCCGGACAAGGCTGGAGACAGAACAACTACTAGTTTTTCACTGAGGATGACCGAGTAAGTGTTGGTCGAAAACGTTATGAATTTTAAATGACTTTAATGTTTTTAAAGGATTTTATCATACTTGACACCTGTAAGCAATATATTTACATTTTGTGTATCTTATATATGTTAATTATAAATCAAGGTGAATTGTGCACTAAAATTTTAACTTTCTATATATATATTAGTGTTTATAAAGTAGCGTATAATGTTAGTTATGTTAAAAATAAATTTTAGAAATGACGACTAGAAATTTTAATTTGACGTCTAAGATATTTATAGTAGGCATCATTTGACGCCTTACTTTCATCTTCCAATTTCTATCACTGGTCTCTTGGTGTCTAGTACATGCAAGGTAGAAAGAACTATGAGAAACATAATAAAAATTGGACTTCTATTGGTTATTTTTTATAAACTAAAAACTGTGAGAGAGGGGGGAATCCATTACTGGCATATTTATCCTATATAAAATGTATGGTACTTATGATCCAAGCCATGTCATATTCACTGTGCCAATAATTACGCGGAAAATATTATTTATAGTAAACCTTGTTTTTTTTTTTTTCTCCATTTAAACTTGCATAGTTAATGTTGTATATTAAAATACCAAATAAAGCCTTTGTGCAGGAATATTAAAAAGCAAAAAAACAATGTTTAAAAATGCACAAATAATACGTGAAAAGCAGAAAACAGCTGTTCGACTCTACTCGCGAGATTCTTCTTCAGTGCAAGATACAGCATGCTAGAAAAAACAAGGCTGAGCTGAGCCTTGATGCTCAGCCTTGTTTTTTCTAGCATGCTGTGTCTAGCTCTATCTTGCACTGAAGAACAATCTTGCGAGTAGATTCGAACAGCTGTTTTCTGCTTTTCACGTATTATTTGTGCATTTTTAAACGTTGGTTTTCTGCTTTTTAATGTTGTATAGTTTCCTCACTAAAAGCACTGGCAAAAGCATTTAAATACAGTGGAACCCGTTTAAGACGCTCACGGTTAATACGCGATCCCGTTTAATACGCGGTTTTTTTCCGACCCCTTGAACATCGCCCATAAGGCTAATGCAAAAATATCACGTTTAATACGCGAACGGTTATTACGCGATCCCGCTTAATACGCGATGGATTTTAGGTTCTTTGGAGCGAAAAATCACGTTTAAGACGCGATTTCATTGATCAAGATGCAAATTCCTTCTTTCTTATCTAGTAGCATTATGAATTTAGCAGATTTTTTTTCATGCAGGCTAAAAACACTTTTTAGGAATAGTATGATTCAATTTATTTAATAACAGATTAATTAAGGCGAACATTACTAATCGAAAATAGTGGTAGATATTTTAATAGAAAAAACACCCTCTAAATTAGCAACACTGGAATTCGACTTTGGTCATGCGACATAACATTCTTTTGTCTCTCGCTTCGTGTATGTTCACGAATCAAAATGTTTAGATACATCATAAAAATTATTATGATTAACAATGTTTATACTTGTTGCCAGTGAGTTTTGAACGTACGTACTAATCTCTCGAACGTGTTCATTTTCACAACTATGTTTTATAATACGTATTATAGGTTAAAAAAAAGGGAAACTTTTAAATATTAAACAAAATACGACTGTTGTTTTATAATTCTTTTAAGTTTTCTTTACTTTGTGCTGTGCTAACAATATTTTTTACGCAAATATGAAAAAGGATAGTTTTCTTATATTAAATAGTAGACCGGATTATAATGGTATTCATTATGACAAGTACTAAATATGATTTTAATAACTGGAATGTGCTTCAAAGATTGAATACTTTTTCTTTATGTAAAAGAAAAAAATAATAAATTTACAACACGAAAATTATTGTTGTTGTTTAAATTTTTATTGTAACGTATTAAACGACAATAAAATTCCTATTTATTTTCATTTGATATTTCAGTCGGTCGTATAAAAGGAAACAATGAGTAAAAAATTAATATTATTAAAATTTTAATCTAAATGCGAAAAAACACAATTTTCAACCGTAAACATATAAATAAAAGCTCTGAAGTTCATTTAAATGATTAGATGTTTAAATAAGCCCAATTCCTGCACCATTATGCAAATCACGTTTAATACGCGATCCCGCTTAATACGCGACTTTTGTCCACTCCCTTGAAACGCGTCTTAACCGGGTTCGACTGTACGTATATCTAGTTGACTCTAGAAAAAAAAGGACGTCAGGCAGAAATTTTTAAAAAAGGGCACAATATTCTCAAAAAGGACACTCTTAAACCATTTTAGAAAAAAAAAATATTTTGAACTGTCTTGTTTAGAGTCCCTTAACCTTAAGTAGAATTTTCTAATATTTTTCTGTGACCGACTGAATTTCATGATTCTCCATAGATAGACGAATTTCACAACTTTTCTGACAATCAACTGCTGAATTTTGCGATTTATTTTTTCGCGGCTGATGAACAAATTTCACAATATTTTCTTTCTAATGAATGGTGAATTTTGTAGCTTTTTCATACGACCAATTGGCAAAAATTACGAAGATTTTCTGTGACTGACTACTGGCAAAAATCTTGTGTTTTTTATAGCCGATTGATGAATTTCCCAATAATTTACAGCTGACTGAAAAATTTAATGATATTTTCTAACAGCTGAATTAGGATTTTTGCAACTTTTTTCTTGCAACTGATTGAAAAAAAATGCAGCTTTTTTTTTTTTTAATGTGATCAATGGTCAAATTTCACAGCTATTTCCTGTTGGCGAATTTCACAATTTTTCCTTATGAACAGCTGGTAAATTTCCAGATTTTTCCTTACGACTTACTGGCGAAACTTATATTTTTCTATAATAGATTGGTGATTTTTTCGATTTTTTTTTACATGACCAATTGACAAATTTTGCGACACTTCTCTGTGACCAAATGATGAAATTTAAGATTTATTTTCCGCGATCAATGGACATATTTCATGATTTTTTTTCTCCTGGGGCCAGAGAAAGAAAGGAATTGAAGACATCTAAAAAATAACAGTAAGGGTCACTGGGTGCATAAAATAGCGAAAAAGAGCCACCGTGTGCATAAAATAGTTAAAAAGGGCTGCCAGGCATTGCACCGAGCCAAATTAGTCTAGAGTCAACACTAAATATGATATAGGATAGTTAAACATATATATAACATATTATTATATATAGTATATTCATTGATTCAGTACAATTATACTATTTCATAATATTTATATTATATATATTCTGATGGGGAAAACAAACTTCTGGAAATAAAATCGCCATCCTTATTATCATTTACTGTCAAACCCCATTAATTTGATGTTGCATAAATATATACACTAAACTACTGTTTTACGTTATTATAAGCTTGCTAATTTTTTAATGATGTTATCTTTATCAACTGTACATTAAATATATCATTTTCAACATGATGGATGATTGGCAACAATAAACAAAATTAGTGATTGCCAATCACTTTTGGCGATCTATCTAGCCCAGATAATATGCAAGCACAAAATGAGCAACTGTCAACTGCTTCTGGTGATCTATCTATCTGACATAGATAATAATCAAATATAAAATTAACAGCAATTTTCTAAAAATAGTATTTTAATATTTCTAAAAGGGCAGAGGACTCAAAAATTTATAAATTACACCAAACAGGTCATTTTACACCAAGGTACTATGTATCTTTAAAATCATGAACACATTATAGCCACTATTTCATACTTTGCATTTTAAGTTAGTAATCAACATGTGAAGTTTGATCAATCCTGAGACAGTGATTGAAAAACAATATGCTGATTTCAATTTAAGTAAACTAATGACTTAGGGAAAAAACTTGAATGAACCATTATAGAGACTGAGGTGAATAATCATTATATAGCTGCCAGTTTGCACAGATTGGTTGTACAATGCTTCACATGTACAGTTTTAAGAGTTAACAGTAAAACTGTATGATCTTGTGCAAATATTAGTAATAAATCATAAAATATGAGAAAATCTGCAAAGCAGGGGCCTCATCGCCAGCTATTTTTACTTTGATACTAGGTCACATTTCTGATATCCTAGAACCTGCAATTTAAGACGTTGACTGCCGACTACGAGATAACTCGTAGATTGCGTTCTTTTCTCGGACGCCAACTACGAGTTATCTCGTAGTAATATAATGTGATTAAATCAAATTGTCATTTTAGGCCAGATTTCTGAAAATTGCCGTGGCAGTCAACGCGTTAATAATTTTAAGTTCAGTTAAAAATTTTCTTCAAAACTCAGAGATAACTAAATTTTAGAAACTGTTAAATTGTGTTAAACATTAAATATTATTTCATGCATCGATGTTCGTGAACTCCTTATTTTTAAATAAAAAGAATATTTTATTATAAACTCTTCGTACATTTAAACCTGATTTCTCACTAATCGTCTTTAAGTTTTCATAGAATCATAGGTCGAAGAATTTTCTTGTATAACAAAATTCCACGAAGTTTCGTTGCGTATATTTTTAATGTTGCGTGTTTTTAAGCACTATGTTGTCAGGAATGGAATAAATAAACTTACCTTAAAAACTATTTTTAATAAGTGGATATTTGCACAAAACATATAATAAAAGCACATTGGAATGGCGAACAGCAGAGAGCAATAATAATGTATTTTTAAGAAGACACATCCAAATGATTGATTCAATTTGAATGATTCGTAGTCGATGCAATGAATCATTCAAGGTCTAGATTCAAAGATTTCTACCTCATCCATGGAATGGACCCTAATACTATGTTCACACTACGATACTTAAGATATCTTAGGCCGCCGAACTCTCTTAATTTTGAGGTGGTACCCTCCCGGAATTGGAAACCTGTTCACATGGAAAAACTCACTTAAGATAACTCAGTGAACGTCACTGTGTTCTTTGCGCATGCGCTTAAGATAAAACCGCCCACAACACCCAATCAGTTAATGCGAAGCTTTACAGCCAGCGAGAGGGAATGGTCGTGACTGTCTCTAGCTCGAAGAAAGTTGAAACTCTCTCAGAGAGTTTGTGGAACTCCCTCAGAGAGTTCGGAGGTTTAAGAGAGTTCCGATAACGCAGTGTGAACCACAGATTATATATATCTCATACAGATATGACTCTTGCATAAGCTCAATGGTAACCGAATCGCAACTTCAGAGCCTCTAGTGACAACAGTCGCAAACGTTTCGGGAGGGTCGCAACAGGTAGTTGTTACTTGTCTTGTTTGTATAGTATCTATCTTTTATTGATGCGTCGCTAGCCGGTTCTGTATTTGTTTACGTTTGTTTTAAAACATAAGACATGTTTCTTTTTATCAAACAGATACTAATAATCAAGCAAATAACCTCAGAAAATATGCACTTACACGTTTCTTCTTAAAGATTTGGCTTTTTTTTTTTTATATGTAATCATTTAAACAGAGAAATTTTCAGATATTTAAATGGTTTCACTTGATTGAATTGATGAAATTTGAATACCGTAAAAACACTTTTACATTACTGTTACTATTTACAAGAATAATAAATAAATAAATTAGCACGTTTTAAAATACTATTTACTGGCTTATTCCAAAAAATTCGGTTTTAAACAATATTATTTTATACGATTTACGCACTTTTAAATTGTTCAATTTTAATATCTGCAGTAAAACGTTGTATAAGGTTATTTTTATTATTATAAAATAGTTTTAAGTATGATAAAACAAAGATAATTTAAAAAATAAAAATTTATTGCACATTTTGTAGAAAAAATACAACATAATACGATAGATTTATGAATATTTTTCAGATAAATACAAAATTTCATGCATTAAAAAAGTAAATACATAGAATGTAAATTTTCTAACAACTTATGAATCATCAGAACATATTAAAATATTTTATGACATTTATTTTACATAAATATTTTATGACATATCCATGATTTTTATGTTAATATAAGTGTTACAAACATCAAAATTAAATAAGCTTTGAATAAATCATACAAGTAAACAAATTGGGAAACTGACAAAGATAATAGTGGTAGTATCTCTTTCAGTTCCATTACTCTTACATTCAGTTCTAAATATTGCATAATTTCCATTTCTAATCTTTAAATATGAAACAAAATGCACTTTCAAATAATATGTTGCAGCTCAATTTACTGATTTTTTATAAATTTACAAATTATTGGCTATGTACTGATTTTTTATAAATTTACAAATTATTGGCTATGTCTGTGGTTCACAGAAAAAAAAAAAAAAAAAAAAAGAAAAGAAAATCACTTATGATATGGTATGTTTTAGAAAATTTGTTTTTCCATACAAAAGCAAAGAAGAGGAAGAATTTATGGGCTGCATGCGTATTTATTGACCACATGGAAAGTAGTAAAATATTTTTAATTAGTGCAGGGGTGCATTTAAATATTTGTTGTGAAGAATATTATTTAAAGTAAAATAGGAAACACCAATTTATTTAGACTTCTGCCATATATATATATTTTTTAATCAGAACTTTTTGAGAACGCTTGAGTGCCATGTCAGTCACCAGTGACTAACACTTAAACTTTCCGTTTAGATTCCACCAGCCATCGGTGACTGACACTTATAGGTTGTGTAACGGGAATCTTATTTCGTGGCCCAAATGGAAAGAGAGGCAAAATAGACTTGGCATTCAATGTGTTAATAGATATAAATTTTAACTACTCTTATTAAAGAAATTTGTTGTAACATTAACCCTTTCAGGGAAAGGGTTAAAAACAAAAACCTTTATTTTAAATTTGAAAATATGCTATTTAATGTTATGCAGACTTGTATAAAAACAAAAAACTTTCCGCGCACATGAATATTAGGTCAAAAATTTTCCGCAAATTAATTTGATCTTTAATAAAATTACGTGTTATATTATTTTGACGATATGAAATAAAAATCATAGTTTAAAATAATTGCTATTTAAATTTCAAAGATAATTAATATTAAGTAAAGAATAAATTTTAATTTAAAAATAATAAAGTTAAAATCAATGATAGGAAAGTGAATTCTTGTCAATTATTTTGTCAATACATTTAAAAACAACCTAATCCTTAATCTTGTGATCTCTTCGCACAAAATGCCAGTCACTCTTATAACACTACGAAATTATTCAATTTAACAGCCGTTGCCGAGCTAAATTGTCACTGCAGCCACCGCCGGAAAACCGATTGACAACAAGTTTTAGTCTGCGGAAAATAGAAATAAAAGGGTCTGTGTATCACAACAATGTTTTGAGTTTTTAAATTTTGAATTGTGGATAAACAATATATAAATCGTATATAAAATTGGGGGATATTTTAAATTTTTGGTATTAATAAAAGTTACAAAAACAAAACATACATTTTCTTTGCGAAACTTTTTTCCGCAAAGTTCCGAATTTTTCGGAAAATTTTCCGCGCATGCGTCTATATCAGGCACAGCGAACCTATGGCACGCGTGCCACTTTTGGCACGCGAAAGAATAATTTTGGCACGGCTTGTGGCTCTAAATCAAAATAAAATGGAATTTCACAAAATCACAACTGATTTTTTCTAAATTCGATTAAATGGAAATTGAAAAATTTTAATTGCTGCATATTATATTCCAATCTAATTAATTATGGTCTCAAGAATTTTCCAAAGAAAGGCGATATTTGAAAACTATCGGAAAGAATTGGTTATTAGACATTACTTAGTTCCGAAGGTAAAGTTATGGCAACTTTGAATTTATTTCAGAACTATTCAGAGAAACTGGCGTTTGACATTTCAATTTTTTTTTTTTCTTAAATATATTTGTTTCCATAATTATTATAGTATAGCACCTACATGTAGGTTTCTAATATTTTTTTAAATCTTAATAGAAAATTTTGAATAATTTTAATCCATTATTTTTCCATCTACTAAATTTGTTTTTTAGTTGGCACGTCCTCGTCACGTAAAATATTTTTGGCCAAATTTGGCACGCAGCAACAAAAAGGTTCGCCAACCCTGGTCTATATTATACAACTCTGATGTTATGTTTAGTGAGTACTACCTAATTATTATTTTTTTTAAATCTGGATATGACCATTTGGAAAGCAAATTTGGTTTTGCAGGATAGAAATAGAGTACATTTTCGAAACATTTTTAGAAATGTGACTGTGAAGTGGAATTTTTTTTTTTTGGGACAGAGTGCTTGTTTCCTATATTCAAAGCAAGATATTTCAGTGTTTTCTACTAAAATGGAAAGTAATTTCAGTGTTGCTAAACCTTGAAATTTCATAAAATTTCAAATGCCATAATTTAGTCAGTTTTGGTAGTAAAAAAATTTGGATTTTTTAAATTTTCTTTCTAGACATGGAATAATATATTTTTAAATACAAGTTTTTAACAACCAGGGGTATAAAAAAATAAAATTTTGTATTTTAACATACATATCTTTATAAAACAAAAGTTGCACTTGATATGCATATTCTTTTAGAATTGGAAGAATGTTTCTATCATCAGCAGTTTAAATGATAATCGCTGTAGTCTTTATTTTGAATCACCCAGTATGATGCAATTCTGAGAGCACTTCTGAATATCTTGCATACATATATATATATATTTCCCCTCGAATGGATTTACAGTACATTTAAAAATAGAAGTATTTTCACAAAAACATTTATGTGGAGTCTCTAACCTCAAAAGTACTTTCTTAGTTTAAGAATGAATTTTACAAAAGTGGAAAAGGTTGGGCGATTGTCTAGGGGGCTAAATATAGACAAAAAGTTACAGTTAAAGTACTTCAAAATGTGTTATCGAAATTGATCGCAATTATAAAAATGATGAGGGATTTATGGTTTTCACTATCGCAATCTTTCAATTTTTTGATAAAAATTGCTAATTTTGGAAGTAACTGCTACATTTGTTTATCTTGAGGTTTCAGATTGGCGATCATTTTCGAAAACAGCATTTAAAAAACAAAAAACCTACCAAGTTCATTCTACAAAGCACACGGGCACATCTGTTCCCATTTATTTTACAATAACAGTTTTCACTACATTTAACATTAAAAAAAAAATGTGATGATGAAAAGAAAAGGGCATTTTTTAGATTCACAAAGACATTTTTATCAGGATTTATAAATATATCACTATACCTTATATTTTCAAAATAGACAACTTATTGATGATATATATCATCATGATAAATATTCAGACTTAATATGAATTAGAAACAAAAACATACTGAACTCAGCATGAAAACCTAAGCAATATTCGGTACTACTTAGTTACTCCGTCAACCAATTTCACCAAACCACTCGCCAAATTATGCAAATTGACATAATTTCTTCAAAACATTGCATAAAAATACGAATTTCGTTAAGGATCGAGGGAAAAACGCATAATTAGTGTTGAGGGGTCTCCCCCCCCCCCCCCTTCTGTAAACTTTCAAAAAATTTGCTGTGAATTTCAGATTTTTTTGTTTGTTACTCAGAATCACCCCTGATTCAAGTAACATAATTGTGTCGCCACAATACTTTGTCGAAATGAAATATCTGATGATAAAAAAAAAAAAAAAAAATCGTAATATAAATTAATTTTAAACTAAAATTTGACAGAAAAATGACTTTTTTCTAATTTCGGGGGTGGGGGGGGGATGTAACATATTTTAGTGGTTACATATTCCAACACAATAGACAAAAAAAATTAGGAATCTGTAAAATTTTCGAAAAATTTCAGAAATTACAAAATTTTAGTAAAAATTTACAAATTTAGAAAATTTTCACATTTTTTTCTTCCGGATTTTGGGTCCTTCCAGATTTTGGAATTCCGGATAATGGGTCCTGTACTGTACATACAAACTTTGCAAAGAAAATGTAAGCAAATCTGTGATAAATCTAGTTGAAAACAACTTTTAAACACATGGAAAAATCCACCTGTTTTAAAAGTTTCATTAAAAAAAAATATATATCTCTTTCAATATTATGGATCTAAACCTTACTAAAACATAGTTTGTGTTTAATGGTTTAAAACCTCCCTATTCAACAGTATTTCTAGATCATGTGCCCCAAGATCTTGCAAAAATAATAGAACTTTTTTTTTCTTATATCATTACTAATATATTTCCTCATGAAATAGTGCCCTTTTTTTAAACTAGCATCTTACCCCTTTTTCTTTCTAAAATGAATATTACTTTATTTATTGTTTTTCTTTTAATAATTAAAGCTTAAAAATGTATAATATGTTGCTAATCAGAGAGTTAATTGTTTAATAATTATTAATTTGAAGTAATGTTAACTATTTAATATTATCTTACCCCTTTTTCTTTCTAAAATGAATATTACTTTATTTATTGTTTTTCTTTTAATAATTAAAGCTTAAAAATGTATAATATGTTGCTAATCAGAGAGTTAATTGTTTAATAATTATTAATTTGAAGTAATGTTAACTATTTAATATTAAATGCAGTTATTAATAATTTTAATAAATAGTAAATATCACCAGTATTTAATAATGCAAATCTTGCCAATAAGTTTTTTTTTTATTATTATTGCATGTGTAAACTAATGTGTAACAGCTTGTGTATTATGAGCAAATATGACAAAAAAAAAAAAAAAACTGCTATTGTCGAAGAACAAAATTTGCTATTAGCATAAGTTATATCTAATAAAGTATTAAAGAAAAAACATTTCTTACAATAGCAGAAGAAATTCAAATTTGCCAACTCAGTTTATAACGCAATTCACTTTTAACACACAATGTTTGAGATATAAAAATGAATATTTCAGTGAAGAAGCATCTGCAATCCACACCGTAGAAATATTATTACACTTTACAGGACTAAGTTGCATTGTGTTATTTAATCTTTATTACCTTATTTCACAGATTTAATAAAAAAATTGCTATTAGCAAATTAAAAAATTTTGAAAATGAATATTATCCCTGTCATGGAAATGTCAGAGAATTGACATAAGAATAAGATATGTGTTACTTTGCATAAACTCAAGATGGTAAGATAAGTATAGAAGGAAAAAAAAACACCTACTTTTTTATAGACTTTGATTGAAATTCTATTTTTAAATCCTCGTTTACTTTTTTAATGTGTTTGTATATTTGAATTTTTGAGATTATTATGCTAATAATCTTTTGCACTTTTTCTTTGTGAATTTCGTGAATATTTAAATTATTGAAATTGATCACATCTCCGTGAAATTTTACCATGTTTTGTATCACATCTGTAGACCAAAACATATGAGCTGTATCAACATCATACATTTTATGCACTATATTGAATAATTCATTGCTCGGTTTTTTCAAACTACTACCTGAATAATCTTTATATTGAGTCAATAAAGAATTGTCATTTGCAGCATTTGTAGTATCAAATAAAGTATTTTCACAATGATCACAGTTTAATTTTGAAACTACTTTCCTTCCAACATATCCGGCAATATAATAAATGACATTTTGTCTTACAGTATCAGATGGCAAGCATGGAATTTCATTCAGTGGGACATCTGGATTTATTTTAACATGGTCACTGAATAATGATGTTAAACTGGAAAATTTGGAAGGACTCCTATCTTTTAACGATACAAGAACTTCATCGAAGTCTATTTCACAGTTTGTATTTTTAGACATGGTAAAAATGTTATTTACCATAACTGCTTGCAAACAACTTACTAACTGCGAACAATCTGGATTTTCATCGTTACCTCTTTTCGATCTTATAATAGAAAATGTATTTTCCAGTGCATCCTGGTTAAAACGTTTAGTTAAGATGTATGCATAATCATGTTCTTCGAATAAATTTCTACATAAATTTATTGCAGATTTTAATGTCACAATCCATCCGTTTTTACAATGAGTGTGAACAGTTTTGTCATCATCCTTTTTGAAAGCCCAACTTTCAACAAAAGGAAGCATTTCTTCCCAAAATGTTAAATGAGCAGAGTCTCTTTTTACAGCACAGAGCATTTTCTTTTTACCGTACTCTTCACTGCTGTTGAAACTATCAAACAGTTTGTCCATAGTATAAATCAAATGAGCTGTGTGTTGCGCTGGTTCATCAAATTTGCCAACTGATTTCAGTAGGGAAATACCAGCTGCAACAGACGTGCTGAGTGCCTGTGCAGCATATTTGACCTTCATTTTTGCTCGGCCAACAGGTTCAATATGTGTTTTACTCAGTTTTGGTGTTACTCGTGGATCATTTTTTTTATCTATTTCATAATAACTACGAATATACTCCCAGTCAGCTGTAACTCTTCCAAAAGTAGGCCTTTCAAACTCCAATTTATATTTCATCAAATTGTTCCTGAAAGATTTGAGTAAATGAGGTGGATCAAACATAAAAAAGATTTTTTGATTATTAACTTCAAAACTGGTTTGATCTATCGACAGTCCAAGTTCATTGAACAAACATATATTATTAGGCCCTTGATCACAAACCGTAGATACAACTTTGAGTCCTATTTCCTGGAGTTTAGAAATACAAGAGACCACAAGTGTTTTTAGTGATTTTCCTGGCATACTGCGGTGCACTAAAAAATATCCTAAAATTTGTTTCCATTTAGTGGACAAGCCTCTCACCATTAAAACCAAAGCATTAGTGGCTATTTTGATAGGTGAATTATCAGTAACAGATATATCATCTTGATAACCTATAACAACATCTTTTCTCGGTGAATAATGAAGAGATGGTCTTATTGCCATCTCATCAAAACTCAAAACACACAGTCGTTCTTTTTCATTTAAATGGCTGACTTTCTTTTCCAGTACCATAAATATTTCTGTACAAAACCCTGTATTTTCACAAAGACCTTGTACAGAACGTTTCAATGTTCTTATACATGGCAGTATAAGAAAACGTTTTAAAACCTTGTATGCTGCAGTCGATGCTAAATAAATATTAAAAGCAAATGCTTTGTCAGAAGCTGTCCAGCGCCTTCCTTTTGCAGGACCCGTATTCCTTAACTGTGCTTCCAGAATGCTATACAAAGAAGGCCGTAAATGTTTCCGAAGCACGTTCAAAGCAGATGTTTTGGATATATTAGGGGAATTCGGAGAATTTTTGAAATATAGTCGTTTCTTCAACCTGTAAATTAAAAATTTGTATCTGTTCAATTTTCTGCTTTTCGGCGTAAGTTTGAAAGGAAAACTCGATGTACTCTTGGGTGTTTTAAATGGTATTGGAGATGAAGGTGCGTGCAGCTGGACTGGAGATGAAGGAGCGTGCAGCTGGACTGGAGATGAAGGTGCGTGCAGCTGGACTGGAGATGAAGGTGCGTGCAGCTGGACTGGAGATGAAGGTGCGTGCAGCTGGACTGGAGATGAAGGTGCGTGCAGCTGGACTGGAGATGAAGGTGCGTGCAGCTGGACTGGAGATGAAGGTGCGTGCAGCTGGACTGGAGATGAAGGTGCGTGCAGCTGGACTGAAGATGAGGGTGCATGCAGCTGGACTGGAGATGAAGGTGCGTGCAGCTGGACTGAAGATGAGGGTGCATGCAGCTGGACTGAAGATGAGGGTGCATGCAGCTGGACTGAAGATGAGGGTGCGTGCAGCTGGATTTTTCTATGAACATCAACTACTTGAATGGTAGGCACAGATTCTGGGAGAAGCCGCCTTTTCAAAGTATTTGTAAATGCTTCCATTCGAAAGTGATCGGAGCATAAGTATTGACGAGTTCTAGTAATCGGTTTCATCTGAATGTTAGCCGTCCATTTCTCCAATCTAGGAAAATAAATGTACATAAATATATAAACATATCTAGTTTTAAATAATTCTATTAAATTGAGTTTGTAATTTTTTATTGACAGTTGCAGAGGAGTAAATTTAGAAAATTTATTTGTTATAAAGAATGAAAGGAGGGAGAGCAGTAATTCAAACAAAGTTATTTATTGTTAATAGAATTATAAATAGAATTTTTCTTTTAATTAAAGAGGCTTAAAAATTTTGTGCACAGAATGTGCAAAATGATAAGTGGAAATTGTGAAAAAAAAAATAAAGAGTGGGGGAAAATAAAAATGAAAGACCAATGCAAGAAAAGTTTGAGGACTTAAAAACAGTGCTGTAGTTGGATGGCAATGCTGTTTCCAGAAATATTTGGTTTGTAACTATAAAAAAAATAGCATGCAGGAACACAAAACTTTTCTTTTTTCACAAGCAAAAAAAAAGTTATTGTTATTTATTATAACGATAATTATCAAATTTATTGATACTAGAGATGAGCCAAGAGAGCCAAACCCTCTTCCCCAGATTGTGGAAACTATATCCATTTTAATGTCTGAATGTGAAAAAGTATTCATTGTAAGTATTGAAAGTGAAAAGTTCTGTATGAATAACATGACCGATGAGAGAAATTCATTCCTTATTGAATAAGTCAGTTCACTTATATTCATAAGCCATGTAGGAGCTTCCTTGAAAGAATCTCATTATCGTTCTTTATGGAAACTTCTAGGATAGATGTGCTAGTACATAATGTATGGATTTATTTGTTATTTCAAATAAATTTTAATCCATGATGGAAAATGTTACTATGCGATTAAATATTGATTTTAGTTGAATACCATACAAATACAATACTATAAATACTAGAATATAATAATTATAACTGTTAATTAAAAAAGTCAGCTTTTGGCTAAATGTTTTAAATTGGCTTTTTGCTTAGTAAAAATCTGGTAGCATCAACATCTACTCTATGAAAAGTTGAGTTCCCACAAATATTTTTTTTTCCCCAACTACAGCACTGCTTAAAAGTTCAGTTTTGTAAATACAACTTTTAAACATTCAAATGGCTAAGGGGGGCGGGGGAGGGAGGTCAGATTTTGCCATGTGGCAGTAGAAATTTAGGATTATTATTTATAATTATTTCAAAACAACTATTATTTTACTTATTTATTGTTTCGGACGAATACGGCACTTGTTCCTGATAATTATTTCAAAACAACTATTATTTTATTTATTGATTTGGAGGTGGGGGAGAAGTTGATTAGATGATTGGAGGTATGGAGTTTGATAGATGATTAATCATTTATTACTAAATATTGATAAATAGGACAGAAAAAAATAAACTGAACAGTTTTAAAGATTTTAGATTTTGTGCTCTTGAAAAGGGACCAAAGGGAAAACGCCACTTAAAAATACGGGGTACGGGGAGTGGCGAGGAAATTTTTATGATCGATTATTTATTGTTAAAATGCAGAACAATTTTTCACAAAATAACAGAAAATGTAATGACTTTTTTCTTAAAAATAAAGAACAATTTTTTTTTAAAGTTTTAAATACAATACAAAATGCGTGTGATTAAATTTTCGGAAAGAAAATGTAAATCGAAATGCCAATCAAAAACACGTATTAAAAAAAGACACATGGAAATGGATGAAAGATACGTAAAAAAGAAATCTACAAAAAAGTAAAATAAAGCTAGATTTCATGCATTTATAATTTATAAATACAGAAATTACTCACCTTCTTTTATTTCCTGTAGGAAAACAAAAGAACGACAAATTGCTGTTCCTGTTGGTGTTTGCACATGATTGCGCTTGACAAAACACCTGATTTTTTGACATTTTGCAATAATTAATTGCAAAAAAACAGCTCTAAAAAGAGCACTTGTAAATATATAATTTTTATATACAAGAAAAATAGCTCTGAAAAGAGCTTTTGCAAAATTATAAATCTCTCAAATAGATCTCTCAATATCAAACTTTACAACACGTGAAAGTGACAGTAACAGTTTATGTTTATAAAATTCCGCGCTCGCGCATTTGTTCCCGCCTGTGCTCAGTAGTGGCGCTAGAATCGCCCCGGTACGGGTTTTTGCTCCTCTTTCATATCTGTGAGATATATAATCTGTGGTGTGAACAGGGTATATGGACCTTATGCACGCGACCTGAGGTCGAGGCTAAAATTCGTCTGCTGGCGGTATTTACTGGCGGTGTTTAGCATAGCAGTCTATGGAGTGCGAGTTATTAATGCTTGTTTGTTAAAAATACCGCAAAATAATTCTTTGATGCAGCAGTATACACTTAATATATAGTAATCTAAATTCAAAATGTTGTTCTGTATGCGAGAAAATTCCCTAAGTTTGCAAATTTTCAGTTAAAATGTATGCACTCAACCTGGATCAAGGCTAAAGTCGTCTGCTAGCGGTGTTTGCGCCTGCGCATACTGGTATTCTGCCGGTGCAGTAACTAGAATAACAGATCTTCATACCGCCAGCTCTGGCGTCTAACGTCACCTGAATAGAGTCCATTCAGATGATGTCAGACGCCAGAGCTGGCGGTATGATCAAGACGACTTTAGCCTTGACCCAGGTTGAGTGCATACATTTTAACTAAAAATTTGCAAATTTAGGGAATTTTCTCGCATACAGAACAACATTTTGATTTTAGAATACAATATATTAAGTATATGCTGCTGCATCAAAGAATTTTTTTGCGGTATTTTTAACAAACAAGCATTAATAACTCATACTCCATAGACTGCTATGCTAAACACCGCCAGCAGACAAATTTTAGCCTCGACCTCAGGTCGCGTGCATAAGGTCCATTGCCTCTGTACGTTTTCCAATTCCTGAATCCTGAACGTTCGCATTGAGCCACAGATTGAGCATGGATGAGGTCATAGATATAGGATTTATATTCCTTATTCCATGGCAAAAGACAGGCTCAGACACAGACGCGAAATTTGACTTTCCATAAGACTTTTAGCATTAGTGTGAAATCCTGCAATTTCATTGGCTGATGCTTCACCGATAGCCAATGAAATTGAACGGAACTTCTTTCCCTGAAAGGACAAGTACAAGAGTAAAATACTGTGTAAGCCGGCACATGGTATTTTGGTATCTCAAATGTATGAATGATCTGCGAAATTTGATTTTCCATAAGACTTTTAACATTAGTTCGAAATCCGACAATTTCATTGGCTGTCGGTGAACTGAACTTCTTTCTCTGAAAGGAAGAAATCCATTTTACCAGTAATGCTGCGTTTACACTATGGCTTATCAGGTCTACAAGGTCTGCCAGGTGTGGGTTTAGCCGGGTTTATGAGGGTCTGCGTGGTCTGCGAGGCTTGGTCTCTGTGGTCTAGGCCTTGGCTTTAAAATACTAGACCCAACCAATCAGCGTGCTTCATTTTTCTTTTCTGTATTCCGCCATTTTAAAAGATTGAAGAAGCAGACGTCAGCTTATGATTTTAAAGATTATTTGAAATTAATAAGGGATTTACAAATTAAAGGTACGTAATGGTTTTTCAGATGTTTTTAACATTTCTTTACATTGTTTCATAACTGTAGAAGTTTCTTTTATAAAGCTACACAATCGTAAGTTACTATTTTCATGTATTTACATACTACGCTGTTAAAATTAATTTTTTAACTATGTTACTTTTTAATATTACCAAACTCTATAAAACGATGTATTCGTAAATTCTTTAATTTGCATCTTCCTGTATTTACATACAACACTGCCTATGCATTTTTTAATAGATAATTATGTTCCTCATTTCCAAATTCTTTAAAATTAACCTGGTTTCATATGCATGAATTTAAAACAAATTTGATAGTATATGAATACAAATTAATATAATACGGTCGTCATTCTATTATAATGTACGGTAATGCCTTTTTGTGAATAAATAGTTTCATTTCCTTCAGGAATTTATTTGATATTCTATTTCAATGCATTTTTAGTATACTGACAATTTTTTAATTTATCCTAAAACTAGCAACAAATTTTTAACCATAGAATTAATTTTGAATTAACTCCAAAGTTTTCTCTATTATTTTTATATAATTGACTGATCATAGCAAACTCTGCATACATAATTTACATTATTATTAATCAGTTTTAAATGTGTTAATTTTTACAATGATACAGTACTATCTAAAGTAATATGAAGACTTTGAATTGTATTTAGCTTCTTATCCTCCCCCTAAAAAAATTCTAATGACATATAAAATTTAACTTTTTTTAAATTGAACAAACTTGTTTTTAAATAAAGTTTTTACTTGTAATTATTATTAATAATTTATAAACCATCCCTTATTCTTTTTAAAATTTTATCTTATATGTTTATCTTTCTGAAGTTTTCTTTAATAATTAATCAGTAGTAGTATATTAAAACTGTAAAATCTAGAACATGAATTTTTTCTCTCCACTTCCCCACAAGAGATGATTTACGATTGAAAAGTTCGTAAATTATTTTTTTTTCAGAAAGAGTTTGAAAAACTTTCAAACCTATAAAAGTTATACTAGAAGTAGAGATTAGAATCTGCTGGTGCCAAGATAAATACATATTTTACCAAGTTTGCTCTCAGGATATCGCAGGTGTGTAGTCTTCTATAATAAGTGACTACCATTTCTGATCTTCTGCAAGAAAGTGGATTGTTTGATGCTCTTGGATTATGTGCTGTTTTGTTTTTTCCCATAAAATTCATCAATCAGGAACTGTCATGTAAATAAAGTATTACTAACTTGTATGACTGACTGTAAGTAGTATGTAGTTTTTTTATATATTTATTTTCTGTTGCTTAGAACGAGGGATTTTGAAATGCATTCTACATTGTTTTTATTAGTTTATTATAGTCTTTTTTTTATATTTATTTACATTGCAGGATGTTTTCAATGGGACATTTTCAACAGTTATGTGAATGTTTGTCGATTGCCTGTTGACCCGACTTTTACATGAGATTTGCATGCTTTTTTTGAAGATATGAATCTTCAATGATATTCGTGTATGATGATTGTAAGTAAGTCATTTTTCTCAAAAGTACCTGTTCTGTATTTTATTTATCATTGTTTTATCTTTTATATATAACGTCTTTTTCTCACAAAATCAATCTGTATCTAAGAAAATTTTATTCTCAATACGATATTTATTATTAAATTCTTTTTATTCTTTAATCAATGTTTTCTTCGCATTAGTTTTTTTAATTTATAAAATGGCGTTAAATGATCAATTAAAAAATGTAGTTTATGTAAACTATGTTTTATATAAACATCGAGTATATGAGTATTCTGTTAGCGGGAAACAGTTAACCTCTCCCTCCCTCCCTATACACACTTTTCAAGGATTTGATATTGCAAAAAATGTGTCGCTCAGACTCAAAAAAATTCAGAAATTACATGAAAGCTAGAATAATTTATCAGATTTGTCTAAAATAAGATCACAGTGTTAAATAAGCAATTTAAGCACAATAATTAATTAGTAATAATGTATGTATTTGAGAATATGGTTATGTATATTGCTTTGTAGCTGTGAACTATGATCAAATGATACCTCTTCCATTTCTAAAAAATTTTTAAAATGGTACACCTGGATAATTTTAATTTAATATCAGCTTAATAATTATTAAACTGCATACATTTTATTTAATGTTATTAACATTGAAATAATATAAAATGTATTATCTATGATAGTATCATGGTTTTTATTTGTTTAATAATTATTAAGCTGCATATGTAATAATCTAATGTATTTGATTTAATATTTGTTAATGTTGAACTAATCTAAAATATATTACTATTATTATCAATGTTGTTGTTTGGTTTTGTGATTTGGATTGTTTGTTTACAATTCTTTGAAGTGATATGAATTATTTATTTCATTAGTATAAGTTATTGAAATTATCAGGAGCATATGGTGTATTTTAGAATTTAATTAAAATGTGCCAACATTGTAATTAATTTTTATAAAGCTCTGAGCTGGAAAATAAAATAAGTGATATTGTTTGTTTCACTCAATCAATGTTTATAATTCACTGGGTCATTCAATGGTAACTTATGTTACATTTAGAACAGTTTACTTCAGTAATTTTAGTAATAAAAGACCAAATATATATATATATATATATATATATATATATATATATATATATTCACAATGCAAAGTTGACATGATTTGTTAATTTAAACCTGTTCAAAGATAAATTTAGATGATAATGGCCTAATTTTAGTGTTTTTTCTTGAACTCTGCCAGTTATATTTATTATGGTAACTGACATTATAAAAAATATCATTTTCATTTTCTAGGTAATTTTTATCCAAATTGGCCTTTGGATAGGTTTAATTAACAAATCATATCAACTTTACATTTAAAAATTATATTACTGACCGCTGTAAATTGTTTTAAATTATAACGTAAGTTACTATGGAATGACCTTAGTATTCAATGTCAATCAAAATTGGAATTAATACATATCCAGTGCCATAAAATGCTATAATTTGAAATAAGTCTTCTAAATTTTTGGGTCAAAGTTCATTAAACAAAAAAAAAAAAAAAAACAAAAAAAAAATCGGAAGCCATGCTTTTATGAGTTTTACGCTTTTAGATTTCACTTACAGAATTTACATTTTTCCTATAATATATTTTGTAAGTAAGTAAGCTGCAGCTTCATACTTTATTTTAAATATGAATTAACTAAGAAATTGTGAGCATAGCAAGTAAAAAAATTTTAAATGTTTTTTTTTTTTGCTGTTGTTTTTTTTAGATCAAAATATTAGTTTTGAGATGTTAATGATAATATTCATAGCTGCTGAATCAGAATTTAGTTCAAAAGCGTTTTGAGAAATTTAAATGACCATAGGTATAAAATTTATCACTTGTATGGTTTGGTTATTTTATTTAGTTGTAATTAATGCAGTTTATAAATATAACATATGGAAAGTAATTATGTTTTTTATTAGTAAAACATATTTTGCATTAGCTGCGTTTGGTTGTCCCCCCCCCCCCCCCTGCTTTTTTTGGAAAAATAACCTTTATCTATAGTGCGTAATATAAATAAGTGTGTTTTATTGAATTCTTCCACGTGTGGAAAGCATATTCTCTTATTTTTTCTATTTAAATTATTCTACACTGGCTATTACTCATGCTGATTAAGCTATTTAATACTTATATTTAACTTCTGAGTATTTTTGATACTTTTATGTTACTCATGTACAAATCTTTCCAATAACAGCTTTTTTTTTTACACACATGAAAATTAGAAACAATATTTTGATGATATATTTTTTTCTGCAATTGAATCGAAATGAGTGAAAGGCATGTATTTAAATGTGACATATGTATTAGAATGAAATGAGTGAATGGTTTATATTTAAAATTAAGTGAATGGAATGCGAATGATGACAAAGGAAAAATATTTGTTGATTTATCAACTGTGCCGACTAACAGAAAAGTACCATATTTTAAAATTATTTTTTATATTACTATGCAAATCGTGAAATGAAGAGTTTTAATGTTATTAATAATTAATGTTATTTTTATTTCGGGTTCGAAATTTTAAGTTTATTTATTAATTATACTATGTTAACTCTCATGGAAAGATGCTTGCAAACTAATATTAAACCAATGGCAACTTTACAAATTTCTCATTTGCTTTTGAATATTTTTAAATAATTTTTTCTGTTTTGTGTAGAACCTGTCTAATTGGGTATCATTTTGCCCTTGATTTAAGGTGCAGTATTTCAGAGGAAAATTTCAGTTTCAGAACTTGTTTCAAAATTAAGTGTCCTCAAAAGAAAAAAAACTGCAACCAAAGAAATAAAAAGTAAACATATTTGGTTAGACATCAGGTTCAGATTACCCAGGCCAAAAAAAAAATTGAAATGCAAATAAGAATTTTGAAAAGAACATTGCCGTTGGTTTAACATTTAGTTTCAGTGTTCTCGTGTTACTACTAGAGATGAGAGATATGGGCTTGGGCTACATTTTTGTATCATTCTTCGAGCTCGGGTGGGCCCGAACTCATTCATTCTGAGATTAACAATCTTAAAAATTACTTATTCCATTTCAAGTTATTTTTATCCGAATGAAAGGGAAACAGAAATAGTGTTTTTTAAGCTCTTTTTAGATGTGTTTGTAACTAACTATATAAATACGTAGCACCTATAATCTTCATCTGGTTCGTCCATCTGTCCGCATATAACAGCACAAAAAATACCCAACTAAATGGTTTGAAATTTAATATATATATATAACCGTTGCAGAATTTTGTCAAGTCATTTCAAATTTTAAGAAAATCAAATCAAAACTTAAAAAATATTAATAAAAGTTTTCTTCATTCTATTAAATCCTATCATACATAATTAATTCAATGATATCCCATGACATGTAATGATTCTAGGTTGCCATGTTGATTATGCCATATTTAAGATGGAATCCTATTATTTCCGTATTACTGAATTTAATATATAGAATCATAATAAATTTTGTATTCATGCATTTTTGCATAAAACTGCAACAGCTATTGCACCAAGATCTAAATATTTATAAAACTAGTTACAGTATGAACGCACGTCTCATTTGCCATACAATTTCTAACTTGTTTAAATTTGGTATGAGTTTTGACTTCCCTGAAAGCAGTTCTGTCAGCCATACAATAAGTTTCTCTTATTTATGAGAAGTAAATATACAATACTCTATATACATTCGTGTAATATTTTTAGAAATTTTGATGTGTAAACAATAAAGGTTTCCCTTTTAATAGGATCACTTGCATTTTGTATGTCTTCAATCTACTGATATTCTTAGCAGTTTGAATTAGACTTATTTCTTTTTGTCTCACTAAATATTATTTACTAATTTATGTATTCTTTATTTCAATTAATGGACTGAAATTTTCTTTCTTTCTTTTTTTTAGGTATGTCAAGAACATGCTCTTTGGTTTTGATGCACTATTTATTACTTCTTAATTATTATACCAACTGAAAGTTATTAAATGATTATCTCGCTTCTGTCCAAAAAACTGTCTTAATAGTTCACAATTTAGCTAGTTACACAGTTTATTTTTACTAATGCTTTATCTTTCTTTCAGATCGAAATATAAATACCTGTTTCTTCAGATCAATAAAGTTTTCTGCAAAACATTGTCATCATCATAGATTATTGATACATATTAATATTGTTTCATTTATTATACTTAATAATCATTATATTCAATAATAAATTTTGTTATGTAATAATATTTATAATATAAAGAAATTTTATTTTGTTTCTGTAACTTGTACTTTCAAATAAAAGAAATTTATTAAAAATTTGTTATCTTTTATTTGACTATATATTTTTATTATAAATGGTATTTCAGATACTTACTTGTTTTGTCTATCATGTAAACCTTGATTTAAGAATTGTTTTTAATTATCTATTTATTTTTTATAAAAAAAAATGGCTAAGATATCAAATGAGAAAAACACTTTCAACTCGAAAAGTGTTTATGAATTCGGTTTGTCCACACTTGTAAATATACTGGGATTGCATTGTAATTATTAAATGCTAATGATATTTGCTATAGAGGGTGCTATTTAAATGTGAAATTCAATAAATATAATGCATCAAAAACTGTTATGGGGACAATAAGTGCTGAAAATGCATTTTTACTGAGTTACGTGTTTTTAAATGACGCATTTATATATTTCATTTTTGTATGAAAATATTAAATTTCTTAATAGCTATTGTTGGAGAGTGTTTCATAATCTATGCCTAATTTTTCATAATTTGTGTATATTCCTTATACCAGTGGTGCAGCCAGTATCCTTATTTGTTAGGGGTTTTGGAGAATTACTACTCCTTGTGTGATACAATATGTAACAAATAAAAACCAATGTAATGAAAAGCAAACATAATAAGTTTAGCATTTATGTGTTTAAAGGTTTCATAGAAAAGCTTCTTTAATCTTTAAAGGGAAAAAAAGAAGAGAGTGGGAAAGAAAAATAGCAGTAATATATATGTAGAACTTAGCACATTACCCTTACACATTAATAACACACTGATAATTACTTCTCACATTAGCCATATTGCTCTTAACTTTTGCTTTCATTAAGTTTGTGTTGAAATAAAGGTTCCTTTTATAAAACCTTGAAACAAACGATTAACAATTTATGCTGCTTATGCTTTTCTTTGATTTTTACATATTTTTATCTTAATATAAGGTATTTTCAATACAACTTATTAGTTTTTTAAATACTGTGGGAGGAATTTTGAAATGTCACCTTCTTTTGCTGCTGCAGTGTTTATATAAATCTACATTTTTTGACCGATTTGCATGAAACTTAATATAAGGGCTGTGCATATATAAATTATCATTTTAATGTGTGTGAGAGGGGGGGGGGACCTGACGTTTGATTGTCATAAGATATTTTGAAGGAAATGGTTTTTTTAAATCCAAACGATATTTTTTGTTTTAGTGCTTTAATTTTTTCTTTACATCAAAATAGTCTTATACTTTTTTAAATAGTAAGTACCCCTTTTAGGTGTTAATTGATATACAGTTGTTTAAATGTAAAATCATATCTTTATGCAAACACAAACATATAAAAATAAAAAGGATTTTTAAACATTGATGATGAATTCATTAAGGTGTGTGTGGGGGTGTCGAGGAATGATAACGTATGATATTGTAAGTGATGGGGTGGGGACTAAAATTACCTAAATGTTGATAACATTATATATGTACAACACCATACAATAGTTTTAGAATGGGAGTAAAATTATTGCAAATTTAAAACAATTATCAGATTTCTCAGCCCTATTTTCAACCATCTGCTATAGTTTATAATTTTTTAAAAAAATGTTATTTAATTTTCTAATGCAACTTTTTCTTTCATATTGCCACAAAAAGAAAATGGGTATGAGCATTATTTTTATAAATCAATTAAAAATCAGACTCACTGTATTTTCACATGCAAAATTGGCATCATTTTGAACAGATAATGCACATTTTTCATATATAAATTTTTAAGCCTTTACTGTAAGTGTTACCATAATACCTTTTTTAAATGTAACATCATGACTAAAAGCATATAGAAAATGGCGTCATTTTCATGCAATCATTGTAGATTTAATTTTCACAAGCGAAGTTTCCATTTGAAAATATTGTTTTATCATCAGGTGAGGAGACTTGCTCTTCTGAAATTAATGTCCATTATCCATAAAGTAAAAGCTTTGTTTTCAAACTGTCCAAAAGTAAAATTTCATGAAATGTTACATTTAGTTCCTTTTTTCCAGTATTGTCAGGGAAATGAAATATTTTCTGTTACATGCACCAAAGAAATTCTGTATTCTCCCTTATAAAACAGCGGGAATTTACTATTATTGTGTTAAAGTAATTAATTTTTTCCTCATTGTCGTTTTTAAAGATTTATTGCTCAGAAGGTAGTGTCACAGATGACAATAATATAAATGAGACAGGCAGTTAACTGTTGCACCAGAGAATGGTGTTGTCATAGCAACATCATACGCTCTGCTGCAACGTGAAATGAGTGGTAACCTGATTACTGGTGATGTCTTCGATTCGGTTTTCCATCAGTGTTGGTATTCATTTCACATTGTAGCAACAATGTCAACATCAAAGCCAAACCATACATATAACAATTAAGAAAACAAAAGTAAGCTCCTACTGCCATTTTTTAAAAGAAGAATTGAAGCAATTATCTCTTTTGTCAGGGGTCGTCCCTGTCCTCCTGGACCCCTGTTTAAGTAATTTTTGAACACTTAAACCAAAAAGAAAAATAGTCCTTGCCCTCCTGGACCCCTGCTTAAGGTAATTTCTGAACACTTAAGGGGCAGTTTCCCTTTTCAACAATTTTCTTTATTTTAAATTTTAAATATGATTCAAATAGTGAACTCGCTGAATTTCAATGTTCAACTAAAAGTACATTTTGAAAAAAAAAATTAACTGTGTATTTAATTTAAAAATTTTTAAAAAGTTTATAAAAATTTGATTTTTTAAAATCTGTACTACTTTTTAAAAATTTGATATTTTTGCCCAATTTTTTTTTTTTGGATTTTCAAATGTGTACTACACAAACTTGCACATGGATTTTTAGACATAGCTAATATTACATTTATTATGATTTTTTTACTGATATATATATAGTGCAAAACGATGAAATCTAACATAGCTTCATATACTTTTATTTTTTTTTTAAATAACAAAAAACCTAAAGGCTAATTCCGTGCGCAGATTTATCACATATATAATAAAGAACATGCACAAAAAAGCTTATATCTCTATCTCAAATACAGAAAAAGCCTTAAAACATGAAAGTGAAGAAAATATGAAAATGGAGAAAAGCCATTTAAAGTTTTCATTTGTGTGGGTAATTGTGCTGAGTGTTTTAACAAAATTTACAATACCTCGCGATTTATTTACGGTATGGATAAAAATGAGGTGTAAAAATATTCACAATTAAACAGGCTTTCATTTAATATTAAAAAAGAAAAATCAATTTTTTGACCAATTTTAAGGTAAACTGCCCCCGTTAATCATAAGGATAAATAAATGTAAATTTTATTTTGTGGAAAGGACGGATCGTACCCCTTCCCCAGACAACAACAACAACAAAAAAAGATTCATTTTCTCTCTGTGTTTCATTATTTTGAACTCTTTGAAAAGAATAAATTTTGTTTTTTTCCCAGTGAGAGAAAGGGAAAATTAGGGGGCAATTGCATTTTCTTGTTTCCCTTGTGGCAATGAGCTTAGAAAAACACGTACTTTTTATTAATTTACACGTAATTAATGTCTGTGCAAAAGAAATTGCGGCGCAAACAACTTTGGCACGTTCATTTCGATACGAATACGAACGTAAACAAACAAACACAACTGTCCCTCCCTTCCCCCAACCTGCAAATATACGCATGCGCAAGCCAAGTTCTTATACCGTAGTGTAAACGCAATGGACTCTATTCAGGTGACGTCAGACGCCAGAGCTGGCGGTATGAAGATCTGTTATTCTAGTTACTGCACCGGCAGAATACCAGTATGCGCAGGCGCAAACACCGCTAGCAGACGACTTTAGCCTTGACCCAGGTTGAGTGCATACATTTTAACTGAAAATTTGCAAATTTAGGGAATTTTCTCGCATACAGAACAACATTTTGAATTTAGATTACAATATATTAAGTGTATGCTGCTGCATCAAAGAATTGTTTTGCGGTATTTTTAACAAACAAGCATTAATAACTCGCACTCCATAGACTGCTATGCTAAACACCGCCAGTAAATACCGCCAGCAGACGAATTTTAGCCTCGACCTCAGGTCGCGTGCATAAGGTCCATTTTTTCGATTCTTGGACCTGAAAGACCCAAAAGACCTGACAGGCCACATAGTGTAAACGCAGCATAACAGCGCTGCTACTCATTTCATCAAATGTATTTCTTGATAGTAATAACTTGATACATTAAAAAAAGCTTGTGTATTTCTCATACTGAGCACGGAATCAATTGTTATACAGTTAATAACATAATATATAATTAATTATTAAATTTGATATAATTTTCTAGTAAGAAAATTATTAACAATTCTAAAACAACTTTGACTTAGTTAAATTATGATAAAATAATGAGATTTTTATAATAAGCTGCTTAGAACTTCTTTTTTTTTTTTTTTTTTTTTTTTTTTTTTTTACTCAGATGTTTGCAATCAGTATTAAAGTTCTAGCAGCGTAACTAAAAATAAGTAATTGAAGCTCCATCTAGATATATAAAAATATTTTTATATGTCAGTTTAAAAGATACTATTATTACATTTAAAAAGATATTTTATTTTAATCATATAACATTACCCCCTAAGTGATATTGTGTAGTAAAATTTAATCTCACTTATATATTTCGAATAAAAAAAGTAAAGCTACTGATAATAAATTAATAAATAAAGATAAAAACAAAAATCTCCATAATAATAATAATAATGGTTATTTTAAATATATATATATATAATTTAAAATACAACTAATAGCAAAATATTTTTCATTGTTCATGTTTGAGGTATATTACATTTTTATTGCAACATATGTATATATATATATAATAAAACTTTTTGCGAATAATTATTAAAACACAGATATAGAATATTTGTTTTTGTTGCATTTTTACCATACATTCAATTATTTAAAGTATAGTAATTTACTGTCTTCAATAGTTAAATTATCATTGAAATATATATTATTAATGTAATTTATATATAATGGATAAAAATAAATTTTTAAAGATGAATAATTTAATAATTTAATTCCGTTAATTACTATTTATATGTTACTGGAGTACTAGCATAAAAGTACTTTTCATGAAAATTTAGAAGATATTAAAATTAAATTTTAATAAATATTCATTTTAAACATACAGTTATATATGATAAGAATTTAGTAGTATTGAATATACAATAAAAAAATTAGAAAGCAGCTGATAAATTGATAAATATTTTTATATATGAAAGATAATACTTAATTTTGAGAAATGAACACTTTAATAAATTACTACTGCTAATTATATATATATATATATATATATAACTTACTAAAGTTCCAACAAATATATTTTTAATGTAAGGTAAGAATATATTATTATTACATTATTATTAAAAAATAGATTAAAAGATTTTTTTAATTTAATTATTTAAATTTATTTAAAAAAATCTAACTGACATTTTTTTTTTCAAAGGAACTGGTGATAAAGATCAACTGATTTTAACTAACTGACTTAAGGGTGTTCTCGAATCCAAAGGCAACTTTCTGACCGAGAGGTTCTGCTCTCGAAGCTGGTAGACGGGAGGTGCTGGGTTCGATCCCAATCGCGCCCGTCGGCCTAATCGTTCGGAGTTTTCGTGGTTTTCTTCGAACCGTGGATCTTCCATGCGTTAATACGGATTAGGTTCCCTTAGAAAGACCCCCACGGAGGGCACTCCCCCCGGGCCTATATCCCTCGTGTAGATAATTGGCCGTCAAAAAAAAAAATCAATCAACTGACATAAATTTTAATTTATTTTTGTTCGAAAATGCATGAAAGTAGCTGGTGTTGTTGTTCAGAAACTATGTAATTGAGCTGGGGTTTTTTTTCATTTTTTTTTTTTTTTTTGCAAACTCAATAGATCTTTCAGAAAATAGTGTCAAAGTGGATGTTTTGAACCGAATTTCCGCGCGAAGGAAGAAAGAGCAGTGAAGAGCGGGCGAAAAACGTGTTTGTCACGCGATCAATATCACTTATAACTCAATTTGATCAAAAAATGGAAAAACAGTTCAATTCCAAATCGCTTCCATGACCAGGCTTTCCAATTTTATACCTTTTCGTTAAAAAATGAATTTGTAAATGTATCAAAACGTTTTGCGCTTGTTGAGCAGAGCAGTTAAGAACAGCCTTAAGAAAATATTATTACTCTTTAATTATTAAAGAAATTTATTTATTAGAAAAATATCGTATAAGTCATATAAATTTTAAAATTTAATTCAATTATCTGTATAACATTTACAATTTAAAAAAATAGTAATCTAAATAACAGATAAATTTAAAATGATCAGAACTTTATAAAAATCTAACATGAAAATACTTTTAATGTAAGCCTAGGAGATTTATTATTGCATTTTAATAAATGTTTACTTTAATTATTAAAAAATAGATTAACTGATTTTTTTAAATTTAATTATTTAATTTATTTTAAAAAATCTAATTGCTAAAAAAATTTACAAAAGAACTAGCAATAAAGATCGACTGATTTTAACTAACTGACTTAATAAAAATCAAAACAAAACTCTAAAAAAGTGAAAACGCCAGCGAGAGGACAGAACACGCAACTTTAGTATTACAAATGCAAAATCTTAAACAGCCCTAGTCTTGACCACTGGGCTAGATCACTCATACATCTAAGATACCAAAATACCATGTGTCGACTTTACACAGTATTTTACTCTTGTACTTGTCCTTTCAGGGAAAGAAGTTCCGTTCAGTTTCATTGGCTATCGGTGAAGCGTCAGCCAATGAAATTGCACTATTTCACACTAATGCTAAAAGTCTTATGGAAAGTCAAATTTCGCGAATGATCTAGCCCGGTGGTCAAGACTAGGGCTGGTTAAGATTTTGCATTTGTAATACTAAAGTTGCGTGTTCTGTCCTTTCGCTGGCGTTTTCACCTTTTTAGAGTTTTGTTTTGATTTTTATTAAGTCAGTTAGTTAAAATCAGTCTATCTTTATTACCAGTTCTTTTGTAAATTTTTTTAGCAATCGGATTTTTTAAAATAAATTAAATAATTAAAGTAAACATTTATTAAAATGCAATAATAAATTTCCTAGGCTTACATTAAAAGTATTTTCATTTTAGAACTTTATAAAGTTCTGATCATTTTAAATTTGTCTGTTACTATAGTAACAGATAAATGCAAAATTATCCGAATTAATATATTAAAGGTTTTTTATTTTAAAATTGTCTTTGAGACATAAAAATCTTTATTAATTTATGATAGGTTACTTTATAATTTTTTATTTTAAATATTACACAAATATTTAAATTAAATTTTAAAATTCATAGGACTTATAGGATATTTTTCTAATAAAGAAATTCTTTAATAATTAGAGTGTAAAAATAATATTACCTTAAGTCAGTTAGTTAAAATCAGCTGATCTTCAATACGAGTTCCGTTGTAATTTTTCTTGTCAATTAGATTTTTTAAAATAAATTTAAATAATTAAATTTAAAAAATCATTTAATCTACTTTTTAATTATTAAAGTAAACATTTATTAAAATGCAATAATAAATCTCCTAGGCTTACATTAAAAGTATTTTCATGTTAGATTTTTATAAAGTTCTGATCATTTTAAATTTATCTGTTATTTAGATTTATCTATTTTTTTTTTTTTTTTTTTTTGTAAATGTTATACTGATAATTGAATTAAATTTAAAAATTTATATGACTTATACGGTATTTTTCTAATAAATACATTTCTTTAATAATTAAAGAGTAATAATAATAATTTCTTAGGGCTGTTCTTAACTGCTCTGCTCAACAAGCGCAAAACGTTTTGACACATTTACAAATTTATTTTTTAACGAAAAGGTATAAAATTGGAAAGCCTGGCCATGGAAGCGCTTTGGAATTGAACTGTTTTTCTATTTTTTGATCAAATTGAGTTATAAGCGATTTTGACCGTGTGACAAACACGTTTTTCGCCCGCTCTTCAGTGCTCTTTCTTCCTTTGAGCGGAAATTCGGTTCAAAACGTCCACTTTGACACTATTTTCTGAAAGATCTATTGCGTTTGCAAAAAAAATGGAAAAAACAGCTCAATTACATAGTTTCTGAACAACACCACCAGCTACTTTCATGCATTTTCGAACAAAAATAAATAAATTAAAACTTATGTCAGAAAGTTGCCTTTTTGAATTTGAGAACACCCTTAAGTCAGTTAGTTAAAATCAGTTGATCTTTATCACCAGTTCCTTCGAAAAAAAGATTGTCAATTAGATTTTTTTAAATAAATTTAAATAATTAAATTAAAAAATTCATTTAATCTATTTTTTAATAATAATATATTCTTACCTTACATTAAAAATATTTTTTGTTGGAACTTTAGTAAGTTATATATATATATATATATATATATATATATATATATATATATATATATATATATATATATATATATATATATATATATATATATATATATATATATACATATGTATATAATTAGCAGTAGTAATTTATTAAAGTGTTCATTTCTCAAAATTAAGTATTATCTTTCATATATAAAAATATTTATCAATTTATCAGCTGCTTTCTATTTTTTTTATTGTATATTCAATACTACTAAATTCTTATGAGATATAAACTGTGTGTTTAAAATGAATATTTATTAAAATTTAATTTTAATATCTTCTAAACTTTCATGAAAAGTACTTTTATGCTAGAACTCCAGTAACATATAAATAGTAATTAACAGCAATAAATTATTAAATTATTCATCTTTAAAAATTAATTATTTATCCTTTATATATAAATTACATTAATAATATATATTTCAATGATAATTTAACCATTGAAGACAGTAAATTACTATACTTTAAATAAATGAATGTATAGTAAAAATGCAACAAAAACAAATATATATATATCTGTGATTTAATAATTATTTGCAAAAGGTTTTATTATATATATATATATATGTGTGTGTTGCAATAAAAATGTAATATACATCAAACATGAACAATGAAAAATATTTTGCTATTAGTTGCAATATATATATATATATTTAAAATAACGATTATTATTATTATTATGGAGATTTTTGTTTTTATCTTTATTTATTAATTTATTATGAGTAGCTTTACAATTTTTATTCGAAATATATTATTGAGATTAAATTTTACTACATAATACCACTTAGGAGCTAATGTTATATAATTAAAATAAAATATCTATTTAAATGTAATTATAGTATCTTTTAAACTGACATAGAAAAATATTTTTATATATCTAGATGGAACTTCAATTACTTATTTTTAGTTAAGCTGCTAGAACTTTAATACTGATTGCAAACATCTGAGTAAAAAAAAAAAGATTCTAAGCAGCTTATTATAACAATCTCATTATTTTATCATAATTTAGCTAAGTCAATGTTGTTTTAGAATTGTTAATAATTTTCTTATTAGGAAATTATATCAAATTTAATAATTAATTATATATTATGTTATTAACTGTATAAAAATTGATTCTGTGCTCAGTATGAGATATACATAAGCTTTTTTAATGCATCAAGTTATTATTATCAAGAAATACATTTGATGAAATGAGTAGCAGCGCTGTTACTCGTAAAATGGATTTCTTCCTTTCAGGGAAAGAAGTTCGGTTCACCGACAGACAATGAAATTGTCGGATTTCGAACTAATGCTAAAAGTCTTATGGAAAGTCAAATTTCGCGACACAGACAGGTTAACAGGTTGTCGTTGTCGATTAGAAAGGGACTTTACCACGAATGGCAACAGCCACGCCTCTGCGGGAATTTCCCCTCCGAAAAAGCCTGTTTATTGGACGAAGGGGAAGTAGTGCTAAAATGTTCTTCACGCCTATTGGTGTTTCTCTTCTGTTTACCCGCGACTGACATCACATGGGTAAAGTCCATTGTACTTCTTGCCGAGTTCTCCATCAGTTTAAAAGATGCCTGAAGTTGCTACGGTATTTATAAAAATTAAAATGCTTGATTTTGTGTTTATTATTTTGTAAATTTTAGTTATATATATATATTATTAGGGTAGATGCGCAATTTTTCCCCACATAAATTTGAAATAGAAGTTTCATAGTTATTGGCTAGTTGAAGTATATTGATTCATAATAACATTAATCTTCAGAAAATTTTATCGCCTTTCTGTTAATTATAATAACTTCCTACAGAATAATTTTGTAGATTGTGATTTATAAGTCATTAATTTATTTTATGGTCACAACTACCCCTCCACATGCGAACAAATTTAGACAATTGTTTGAATGATGATATAAGTTAGAAATTCTTGATAAATCCATCCAAAAGTTTGGGAGGACTTTCGTTCGGTGTATACCAGCCAACTCGGATTTTTTTTTTCGCCAAATGTAAATTAATATTTAAAACTGAAAAGTCGGAAATATAACCCTCCCTTTTTGGAAAATGTAAATTAAAAGGAAATTTAATAAAATTCTCTATTTTCCCGTGAAAATCAGTTAACATTTAATTAGTTAAAAAGAATTATAACGTATTCTTTAGTGGAAAATATAAATTTAATATTTATTTATTTTTAAACAAAATTTAATATTTATTTATTTTTAAACAAAATTGCGTTTCTATCCTTTTGTGAAAATTAAACTTATTTTTATTTTTCTCTATTTTCCCGTGAAAATCAGTTCAAATTTAATTAGTTAAAAATAATTATAACGTATTCTTTTGTCGAAAATATAAATATAATATTTATTTATTTTTAAGCAAAATTGCGTTTCTATCCTTTTGTGAAAATGTAATCCCTCTTTTTGTGAAAATATAATCCCTCCTTTTCTGGAAAATGTAAATTAAAAGCACTAATTTCTTTTAAAAATAAAACAAAGTAAATAACACCCTTTTCTTTTTTTTTTTTTTTTTTTTTTTTTTTTTTTTTTGCGTTTCTATCCTTTTGTGATCCTTATTTTAAATAAAGTTTTAATTTAAAGAAATTATTTCTAAGTCGGAAATATAACCCCTCCTTTTCTGGAAAATGTAAATTAAAAGCACTCATTTCTTTTAAATCTACTAAATAACACCCTTTCTTTCTTTCTTTTTTCATCTTTAAAACGTCCTCATAAGTGATTTTTTCCGAAGTCCATTCAGAAACGAAACTGAAAGAACAAGCAAACGGAGAAAACACAGAGGTTGCAGAGTTAATCACTCGTCAGGCCACACAGCAACTGGCTTGGCGAGTTTGGCGCAGAGTACTCCAAACGAAAGGATCCTCAAAAGTTTCACCAAAAGAACAAGCAAAGTGTAAATAAATATTCAGGGCCGGCCCGAAGACATTTTGACGCCCGTGCGAGCACCCGTCGGTGCGCCCCCCACCCGCACGCAAGAAAAATTGCTTGACTTATGTTCTTAATTTTTTTAAGTATTCGTAATTTTTATACATATTATTATAAATTATTTAATTTAAAGGATTTCAAAAACAGATAAAAGTTTCTAAATTTAATCCCATCTTTCAGTTTGTATTTCGTAAATTGTAAAATTAAGTCTCATAAAGGAGATTTCAATTTTACAGTAATTATCACTCTTAATGTATAACATTATGATCCAAAAGTAAAACACAAGACACAACACATTGTGTTGGACGAAATTAACAATAATAAGTTAATTAAAATATAAAAAACTTTGTTAGAAGAATACTGTTTGGAATACTTCGACAATTAAAGAAGCAAAATTACTAATAAATAGCAACTATGAAAGATAAAAATTGTAAGCTTGTCTCGTTATTTAGTACATGAAAAGTATGAATAAATTTCATATTTAAATATCGATTTTCGTAAACGGGTAATGGCGAAAATTTCATGGCGAAAATTTTCGAGAAATTGGAAAACTCAGTTTTCTTTTCAGCTAATCCCGGAAATATAAATATTCCTATTCCTTTTTTTCATTTTTGGAATGGTTCTCTTTCTCTTAATTGAAAACTAAATTTTCTTTATCAGTGATAATTTTTACCAAAAGGAAAAAAATAGTAATATTTTTTTCATGTAACCTAAAATAATTAAACATTAAGAAAAACCTATGATTGAGAATAAGAGTTGTATTTATAATAATAAGGAATACGCTTAACATAAAATCCCCCCCCCCCCCCCCCCCCCGCAAAAAAAAAAGTTTGCTCTTTCCTGGATTTTGTTCTACAGGTGTCCATGCCAAAACTAAACAAACCATCCGAAAGAAAGCTATATATTTTTTATTTCGAATTTACGTCTTAGCCCAGTACTGAAATTGGACTAACAAAGCGTCATTATAATTGTATGAATCCAAGGGCGCCAGCTGAACGAAATCCCTGAAGGGAGAAGATTTTGGAACAAACATGTGCCTGTAGTAAGAATAGAAATAGTTTAATCTCTTTTTCGTCGAAAATTTTTCCAGCTAGAATTAGAGGGAGGGGCACCGGCCATGGTATGTGCCTGAAAAAAAAAAACGCTTTTTCCGATCAGAGCCTGATTACTGCGAGGGCAAACGAAGCAGCTGTCCAGGCTCTCAACTCTAAAATACCCCACCCCCACAACCGTTTTTTAAGGTGGTTTGCTTTTTTCTGTTGGAAAATCGCTTTTTCTTTTCTTTTTTTTTTTTTTTACATTTTCCTATTTTCTATAGTCTGTAGATTATCCGTGTACAGCAATTTGGCCGTAAACATTTCGTAGTTGTGTAGAGCTTTAATGCAACGCGTCCGTAGGCTTACTACACTGTTTTGGAGCATTATAAACGCATTTTACGCAAAATGACTTTTTTCAAACTGGGCGGGATGAGAACGCAAATCTATTAAACCGATCTTGTTATTATTATTATTATTATTATTATTATTATTATTATTAAAGGCGATTAATTTATTGGAGCGTGTACCACTTTCAGCCATTTATATAAAAAAAAAAAATAAATATTTTTAAAACCGCGCCAAAGTGCGAGGAAACGGGTCTTTTTCTCAAATCGTTAGCACTTTGTTGATTTCCAACTTTTTATTCTCAGAGTGCTGGCTCCAGGCAATATTATCTACCTTCATAATCCTTAAGGCTACTGGTCACTCAGTTTCCGAATTCCTCTCCGTAATGTTAAGTTTATGGGCATTTAATACATTCTTATATTTAAAATATCTCCCCAGGAAATTAATATTTGTAACTTTTTTTTTCTGTGTGCTCCACTTAAAGGGTGTCTCTTTTAACCTTAGTTTTCAAAATATTTCTAAAATATATTCTTAATTTTATATGAAGCATTAAAAATTTGAAGTGTTAAAAATCTGAGTGACAAGCAGCCTCCTCAGTTTCCGAATTCCCCTCAGTAATGTTAAGATTATGGGTATTTTATGCATTCTTATATTTAAAATATCTCCTCTAATATTTTTTATTTCTGCTTTCTGTGTGCTCTTCTTAAAGGATGCCTCTTTTTAGGTGCGTTCGTAATTATATAAATACGTAGCACCTATAGTCGTCGTTCAGTCCATCTGTCTGTCTGTCCGCATATAACAGAGCAAAAACTACCCAACCGAATGATCTGAAATTTTAAATAGATAATTGTTGCTAAATTTTGTCGAGTCATTTCAAATTTTATGAAAATCGGATGTATAGTTTAATTACAGACACCGTCAAAAGTTTTCCATTACATTACGGCCAATGGGAATAAATTATTGCAAGTGCATTTTAATGATATTACAGCCTTCCGAATTGTCTGAAATGTTAAATATATAATTGTTGAAAAATTTTGTCGAGTCATTTCAAATTTTATGAAAATTGGATGTATAGTTTAATTAGAGGGACAATCAAAAGTTTTCCGTTACATTATTGCCATGGGAAACAATTATTGCAAGTGCATTTTAATGATGTTACAGAATTTCAAACAGAATAAAATTGATATGCACTTATGAAGTGCACAAAAATATACATTCAGTACAATATGAGGTCAAAAAATATTTATAAGACTAGTTATAGTACGAACGCACCTCATTTGCCACGTTTGACGAGACATTTTCAACTTGTTTTCTTAGTTCTCAAAATATTTCTAAAATCTTCTCAATAAATATTGCTTAATATTTATCTGTTAAAAACGGACGAGCTGAGAGTAGAGTAAAATTTTAACACTTCACATAAAATTAAGCATAGATTTTAAAAATATTTTGAGAACTACTACAAAAAGAGACATCGTTTAAGAAAAGTATACAGAAAAAAGAAGTTAAAAATATTAATTTCCCGAGGAAATAGTTTAAATATAAGAATGCATTAAATGCCCATAGGCTTAACATTACTGAGGGGAATTCGGAAGCAGTAACGAGCAGACTTAACGAAAATTGATTGCAAGTGACTCTGGCGATTTATCGGATCCCACTCAATTGGAAGTGCGCGGCGCGCATGCTAGGGCATCCACCCACGCAAATGGAGCCACATCATCAATTTGCTATGAAAAAAAAATTAAATGTTCTTCAATGAAAACAAATAACATGCAAAAAAACCGGGCGCTAAAATCTTCAACCCTATTACCAAAAAAAACTAAAATAAAACACCCTTTTTTTAGGTCTTCTACAACCCCCCCCCTCCCCTTGGTGAATATAAATTCTGGCTAAAAGCATGTTAAAGGGGCCCATCCGAATTGAATCTTTGCCCCACTTACCAGGGCGCCATATAGGGTTAGTCGGGCCCTAGTTCCGCCGTTCTCAGTTTAGAGTGCTTCAACGCCCTTCGTAATTTCAATAGCTGACAACTTGAAAACTTTTTAATACTACGAGCATGCATTGTAACTTTAAATATTTTGCTATGTTTCACATTCGCATGAAAGTTACTCATTTAAACGAAATAAAGGGAAGCAGATTTGAATCGGGTGGTTCCTGGGGTTCGTGATTATGTTTCTTTTCTCAGTATGACGAAAAAAGTTGAGCATTAATAGCTTAAAGGCAATTCCATTCAGATAAAGAACAGAAGCAGCTGCATGCATGCAAAAATTCAGCACCCTGCAATACCTTTTTAAACACAACGAATAATCCTTTCTCGAGTCGGCCCCAGCCTAGCTATAGAAAATGTAAAAGAAAAAAAAGAGCAGAATATAAAATAATTTTTATCGGTGCTCTTGTAGGAGCCCTTTTATCTGGTTGGTTCCTCTCCAGCTCGGCGCCTCGTGCGGTGGCACACTTCGCACACGCCTTGGGCCAGCCCTGTAAATATTCATATAAATCAATTTTTGTTTCAATAGCTCATAATAATTTTGAGAAATGGTCAAAAATGTAAAAATTGTTCACATGTGCCCCCTCTCCCCTAATCATTATATTCTTGGCTTTGTTATATTAAATCTGGATTCGATTATATCGTCTGAAATGCTAAACGTTAATGGTTATTAAATGTGCATTTTTTTTTTTTTTAATTATAAGAGAATTAAATCAAATGCACTGTAATTAAATGTCATGATTTTTTTAAATGCAAAATTGCAGAATCTGGAGTTTTGAATACATTTTAAAATTTCACAGTACACAAGTAATTGAATTATTTAAAAAATTTTTTTAATGTAACAAGAAGAAATAAAATGTACTTGGGTATTTCTACTATTTTCTTAACTGCAATTTAAATTTTTAATGAAAAGAAAGTGAAATATTCTTGTATCTATTAAAGTTTTACCATAAAAAATTTCATCCTTGAATCAACAAAAAAGGTTGGGCTACTGTAGGTATTCCATGTAGAAATGAAATAAGAAATATTATTTGATATAAAAAGGCGAATTCAGCATTAGATTTATTAGTAAGTGAGTTCCTTATCTTTAATCTTCAGTTGTTTGAAGTAACTGTTTGCTAAAATCTTTATTAGCAAAGAATCTACAATTCTAAAGAAGCTAAATCTGTACTTTTATGTTAGCCAGGTAAAAATATTAACAAAAGCATCTTTTTCTCGCCATTAGAAGCTCTGTTTGGCCTGTGTAAATTAGAAACAATACTTTGATATTGAAATAAATCTTTTTGTGTGTGTGTGTTTTAAATGAATTGGTGAAAAGCATGTATTTCAAATGTATATATCTATTTTAAATAAAGGAATGAAATATTTATATTTTGAATGAAATGAGTGCAATATGAATGATGATAAGGGCTGGACGATGTCTGGAATTAAATATCACGATAAATCAATATCTTTATATCATGATATTCCAATATATCAATATTGCAACATATGAACAAAGTAGTAAAATGTCAAGTAACAGTGATGTCGCTGTACTTGAAAAATTCTGGGTCCCCGGGACCCAGGATTTCCAAAAATCTAGGTCCCTTTTTTAAAAAAGCGGGTCCCCATCAAAAATAATTCATATTTTAATGAAATAAATGAAACTTTATTATTTGGAAAAGATAAAATAAAGGCATTAATTATTGTTTTAAAAATAATTAAATAATGAATTAAAACCAGTATTATTTGCACTCAAATAAGATATTTAAAAAAATATATTAAGAGAAATTTTCTTTACTTTTTTAAAAGCACAATTTTAGTTGTAAAATAATGCTTATTTGAGAGTAGAAGATACCAAGTTCCACTAACAAATATCCTTAATGTTCGCATATCTTTTAAAAAGGGGCAAGACGGGTTTATTGAAAAAGATATTTTTGCTGAAAAAAAGAATACTTATGATAAGTAAAGGGGTACTTTTGTTGAATGAATGGGTGCTTTCATTACAATTCTCATTGAATTATTTGTCAGCATACATCTGTATTGGAATCAGACATTTTCCTTGGAAGAGAAATTCAGGGAGGGGGGGGGGATTTTTAACTGCTCCACCCCCTGAATACATTATCAAAGTACGCTGAAAACATGCTGTATTTTTAAGAATCTCATAAAAAAATTAAATCCCATTTTATGAATGTTCTACCTACAAGTTTGGTTTGCACATCTTTTTTGGTGCTTTGAGTAAATTCGCGTTTTTTCCGCGATACTTTGACGAAATGTGAGTTTTCTTTCCGAGATCCTTTGGCGAAAAGCGGCTTTATTCCGCGTCTTTTTGACGAAATTCGCTATGTTTTCGCGATCTTTTGACGAAATACACTATTTTGTAGTGGCCCTTTTACGAAAATCGCGTTTTTTGGGATATTTTGATGAAATGTGCGCTTTTTTCGCGATCCTCTGACGAAAAGCGGCTTTTTCCCGCGATTTTTTGACAAAATTCGCTACTTTTTCGCGGTCCTTTGACAAAATAAGCTATTTTTCGCGGCCCTTTTACGAAAATAACGTTTTTCCGCGATATTTTGATGAAATTTGCGCTTTTTTCGCGATCCTTTGACGAAAATCGGCTTTTTTCCGCGATTTTTTGACGAAATTTGCTACTTTTTCGCGATCCTTTGACAAAATAAGCTATTTTCTCGCGGCCCTTTTATGAAAATCGCGTTTTTTCGCAATATTTTGATGAAATTTGCGCTTTTTAGCGCGATCCTTTGACAAAAATAGGTTTTTTCCCGCGATTTTTTGACGATATTACGCGTCCCACGGGACACGTAAGAGATATATTTTTGCGTCTCGTCTCCGATTTTTCGCGTAATTTACGCGCTATAGGCGCGTCCGCGGCATCGCTGAGTAATGTATGAAACTGAACAAAGTAATAAAATGATTAATATTAAATATACACTGATGAATCAAAACATTATGAACTCCCTCACATTTTGCAATGAAGTCGCCTGGATTATGTGGAGGGCAATTAATCAGGTGGTGATGGTATTTAACTGCTGCTAGAAAGTCTAAGGAATAAATAATATTTTGCCTTTTTGTCTGTGATGGGAAAGGCTGCTGCTGCTGATCTAAGTGACTTTAATAGGGGGCAGAATTCAGTACCCTGACGGCTCAGTACAAATAGCTCCAAATCTGCATGACTCGTGAGTTGTTCGTGACTGACTTTTGAAAAACAGAGACAGGGGTGCCCAGTTAAACTGATGGCATTGAGCTCACAGGCTATTCATTAAACAGGGTAGATGTGCCAGTAATGGACACCCTTAAGGAATTTCTTTTAAAATTATTTTTTATTAATAGTCATAATTACTATGTTCCAGTTTTTTCCATATTATATTAACCCATCAACAATATTTGACCATTCTTATAGTCTCATTTCCCAATATGAATAGAAATTTAACTGTAAATAACAGAAATATATCAAAAGTCCAGTAAAGGACACCCTCTGTTCCAGTAATGGACACCTCATAAAAAGTATAAATATAATTGGTTTTATGACTGTATTTAGAACCAAAATTTAATGAATATATACTAATGAAACAAAATTGTTATTTTCAAGTAAATTTAACAATTAGGATACCAGTAATTAATAAAATATTTGTGATAATCATTTACTGTTTGCATCAATTATTGTAATTATCAGAACAGAAGATTGATGTTTTAATTATTTTACATGGATAGTTTAAAATACTAAATATCAGGCAATTAAAACTAACAAATTATTGAAACAGTGGTGGATTTAAAAGGTAATTAAAAAAAAAAAGTTTTGAAATATTAGTGTTTAGTTTTGTCTCACTATTTTTAACAATTAATCTTCCAGAGACTACTTGATATATCATTTATAATAATTAACATTACAAATATAAAAGAAATGATATTGTGAGTTGAATATTTTAAATACTACTAAATGAAATAATTTCAAAATAAAACTGTAGAACTGATGTTTGAGGCCACCGATCTGCAGATTTACTAGTTTCATGAGTATTGCCTGTAACTTTCATTAATATTACTTTTTTTCTTTTCTTGTCAGAGGTGAATAAGGAAACATTTAAGACAGAAAATAGATTTTTAATAGCTTCTGTAACTTAATTGTTTTTATTTAAACAGAGAGGGATTAAGCCCTATGAGCCCCTCTTTGACTGTGCTCTTAAACAATATTTTCTGCATCCTAGCTGTCTTGATTTCCAGTTTATAAAATATGCAAGGTACATATACCTTAATAAAATTTTGAAATTTTATAAATCACAAAAAATAACTTAACACAATCGCTGCCAGTCGAATTTCACGCGCTAGTGCATGAAATTCTCAATCATTTAACACAAAGAGCAGAGTTATTGGCAGCAAACATGTTAAAAGCAGATATTTATAAAAGTTTTGGTGTTATTACATTTTAGCAGGGTTGGTCAGTTTTTGCCATAGCTGGAAAAAATCTGGTTAAAACCGTCCCGGCAAAAATACGGTTTTTGCCGAAGTGGTGGCAAAAATGGACCGTCCATTTAATTTTTTTAGCAGAAAAAGTGAAAGGAAAAAAAAACTTAATACTTAGTTAAAAAATCAATATTCTAAATTTATTTTTGAGCTAAATAAGTATAATTATGCATTTTATGAAAGAATACTAACTTTTATAACAAAATTATAAATGAAAAAAATAGTAATTTTATATAAATAAATAGAAAACTCTTGATTATTTATTCATGTTTATACAATTATTAATGATTATTCACATAATAGAACTGTAGAGGCTAAAAATGAGTGAAGCATTTATGTTTTTATGTGTTAGAAATTCAAGTGAACAATTATATTCTAAATTCAATTTTTTAATATAAAATTATGTTTAAAGCAGAACACTAAAGTAATTCAGTGATATCTCCATCACAACCTAATTTTTGCTGTTTTAGCATAGCATAACAATAAACTAGTTTAGAAAGAGTATTTGTTGACAGTTTATTTTGAATTTTAGTTTGCACAAATGAAAAATTTGAAAAAAAATCTTTCGATAGCAGCACTACTCGCTGGACATATTTGAAGGTGTGAGACTGATGAACAGAAGTCATTTGAAATCTCACAAGCTTTTTCGTTTTTATCTGTGTAACAGACTAGTTTCATCAGATAAATAATTATAAATTAGTACCAAAGACATAGACCGGGAGCTGGCAGCACAGACAATCACCTGATCGAGTTCACGGATAAAATTCTAGGATTAGTTAAATCTTGATTCGCATATTAAAACGCAATTGGTCTGCCAAGTCATATCTTAGTAGAAAATACCTGAAAACCTGATTTTAGTGGCTGACTCGTAGGTTTACCATTGTGTTTTCCTGCACCAACAGATATGAAAACGTGGAGGACTGGGAGCAGGAAAACACGATGGTAAACCTACGAGTCAGCTGCTAAAATCGAGTTTTCAGGTGTTTTTCACCAAGATATGACTTGGCAGACCGATTGCATTTTAATATGCGAATCAAGATTTAACTAACCCTAGAATTTCATCCGTGCACTCGATGAGGTGATTGTCTGTGCTGCCGGCTCCTGTTCTGTTAAATATTTACATATTTTTAAGTATAGCACAAAATTAGCACTCGCCAGGCGTCGAGTAACACTTAAAACGTGGCGATTAACTTTCTTGTCCTCACTCGCCAAACTCAATGGGCACCAAACGCGATGGTTGAAAGATCGATGCCAGGGAGGAAAGGGGTGAAATTCGTTTGGAATTTACGGCGTCAAATCGGCGATTATCCCGAACGTAAGAAAATAATGTAGCAGGTGTGATTCTGCCTCGAATTTTCCAAAAATTTAAGGCATTCGGTTCCGAAAAAAAAAAAAAAAAAATAGTCATCAGTCCGAAAATTCGGACATAAAAATATCGCTAATTTCGATATAGTCGCCGAAAAAAATCAATTTCGTCAATCGTTCGTAGAAAGAATTCACCAATTCCGTCAAAGAAACACGAAAAAACGTGAATTTCGCCCAAGGACCACGTAAAAAACGCGAATTACGTCAAAACATCGCAGGAAAAATGCAAATTTTGTGAAAAGATCGCAGAGAAAACGCAACTTTCCTGACAAGATCGTAGGAGAACACAAATTTCCTCAAAAAATCACGGAAAAAACACAAATTTCGTGAAAAGATCGCAGAAAAAACGCAAATTTCGACAAAGAATCCCAAAATTCTTCAAAGTATCGCGGAAAAACACTAAATTCGTGAAAAGATCGTGGAAAACGAAAATTCATGAAAAGATCGGAGATAAAACACAACATTCGTGAAAAGATCGCAGATAAAATGTAAAATTCGTGAAAAAGTCGCTGAAAAACGCAAAATTCGTGAAGAAATCACGGAAAAACACAAATTTCGAGAAAAGATCGCGGAAAAACGCAAATTTCGTCAAAAGACCGCAGAAAAAACACAAATTTCGAGAAAAGATCGCGGAAAAAATGTAAATTTCATTATAAGATCACGGAAGAACGCAAATTTCGTGAAAAGATCGCGGAAAAAACGTAAATTTCGTGAAAAGATCGCAGAGAAAACGTAACTTTCGTCAAAAGATCGTGGAAAAAACAAAAATTTCATGAAAAGATCGTGGAAAAAACGCAACTTTCGTCAAAAGATCATGAAAAAAACGCAAATTTCGCGAAAATATTGCATAAAAAACACAAATTTCATCAAAAGATCGCGGAAAAAATGCAAATTTCGTCAAAAGATCGCCTAAAAATGAAAATTTCGTCAACAAATCTTGAAAAAAAAAAGCAAATATTTTCAAAGGATGGCGAAAAAAAACCCAAATTTCATTAAAAGATTAAAAAAAAACCCGCAATTTTACGAAAAAACGCAGATTTCGTCAAAAGATCACGAAAAAATGCAGATTTTGCAAAATGTCACAAAAACATGAATTTTGTGAAACGATCGCGAAAAAAAACGCAAATTTTATTAAATGGTCGCAGAAAAATGCATATAAGTTAGTGTCGAGGGGGGGGGGGGCTGTACTGTAACCTTTGTGAAAAATTCCTGTGAATTTATTTCATTACAATTAATAGTAAAAATAAAATTTTTCAGTTGAGTGTAATCATATCGAATGGTAAGTAATATGTATTAGTAAATTACAATGTTGATAGTTAGAAAAAACACAATTTTATATGGAGCATACATAATTTTGTTACTGGCCAGTGGTAAAAATGTTAATTTTGACTTATATTTTTAAGACTCATTACATAAAACAAAAGTCCTTCCGGCCAGTGCCGGGAGGAAGAGGTAGCTTTCATAATCCTTATTTAAAAAAAGCCAACTTATATCATGCAAACACACGAAGCTCAATTTAGTGGAAACCGAATATAGGAGATTCAATACTAATTTTTATCAATATAATGAATGAAAATTTCGCGAAATTAGTCAGCTTTATCCAAGCTGCTTTTTTTTTAAAGTAACTTATATTTGGCTGCCAAATTCGGCAATTTCTTAAAGTGCCTGTCATTTTAAGACAACATGGTGGATGAGGCTAAGCAGTGAACTTGGTCGAGACCTTAGTAATTGCTGTGCACATGCTCACTCCCATCGGAATCGGTTAATATATAGGAGTGCTGTCGCATGCAAAAAATCAGATTTTTCAAAATGTCACCCACAATAGAAATTGAAACTGCTATATCTGAGCCATTTTTTAAGGTAAAGACAAACAAAAAATGCTCCTGAATCCTTATATCAAGATCAAATACTTAAGAAAGAAACCTTTTTCAATTTCTAATTTTTTTGCACCTCACTTTAAATATATATATATTTTTTAATTTAATGGCCGCCATTTTGAAACAAGATGGCTGATGAATCTGGCCAGCGAACTTGGTCGAGGTGTTGATGTATACTACCCACATGCCTTCTTACATCGAAATAGGCGAATACGTGTGTTATTGCGTGACAAATACAAGATCGTTTCAAAATGTTAGCCATGCTAGAAATTCAAAGTGCTATAAATCAACCATTTTAGGTAGCTTTCTTTACAAAAAGCTACCTATTGCAGCCGTTCGGAGGAAAGCGATTTCAAAAAATTTTGGTATATTTTCATCGATCATGACCCCCAGACCCCGAAACCACCCTCCGTTCAAAATTGATATATATATATATATATATATATATATCAATATATATATATATATATATATATATATATCTGACCTATGTCACACTGTAACTCTCGTATTTATGAACCGATTTGGATGTAATTCGGTGTGTACATAGAACATACCAATGTCTCGACCGAGTTCGTTGGCCAGCTTCATCCGCCATTTTGTTTCAAAATGGCGGCCATTTAAAAAATTTTAAAAAATTTTAAATTTGAAATGTGGTACCAAAAAATTGAAAATGGAAAAATATTTTTTTCTTATGTATTTGACCTTTATACAAAGACTCCGTAGCAGTTTTTGTTTTGTCTATATCTTAAAAAATGGCTGAGTTATAGCATTTTGAATTTCTAGCGAAGCTGACATTTTGAAACGTCCTGAATTTTGTCACGCGATAAAAGGCGTATTTGTGAACCGATTTGGATGTAACTTCGTTTATATATAGCACAGACCAATTTCTCGAACGAGTTCGTTGGCCAGCTTCATCCGCCATCTTGTTTAAAAATGGCGGCCATTTAAAATTTTAAGAAAAATTTAAATTTGAAATGTGGTAGCAAAAAATTGAAAATTGAAAAAATATTTTTTTCTTATGTGTTTGACCTTGATAAAAAGATTCGGTAGCAGTTTTTGTTTCGCCTATATCTTAAAAAATGGCTGAGTTATAGCATTTTGAATTTCTAGCGTGGCTGACATTTTGAAACGTCCTGATTTTTGCCACGTGATAACATACGTATTTATGAACCGATTTGGATGTACCTTGGTGTGTACATAGTACATACAAATAACTCGACCGAGTTCGTTGACCAGCTTCATTCGCCATCTTGTTTCAAAATGGTGGCCATTTAAAAAAATTTAAAAAAAATAAATTTAAAATGAGATACCAAAAAATTGGAAAATGAAAAAGATTTTTTTTGTATGTGTTTGACCTTAATACAAAGATTCCGGAACAGGTTTTGTTTCGTCTACATCTAAAAAAATGGCTGAGTTATAACATTTTGAATTTCTATTGTGGCTGACATTTTAAAACGACCTGATTTTTGTCACGCGATAACAGGCGTATTTATTAACCGATTTGAATGTAACTTGGTCTGTACATAGTACATACCAATGTCTCGACCGAGTTCGTTGGCCAGCTTCATTCGCCATCTTGTTTCAAAAGGGTTGCCATTTTTAAAAAAAATGTAATTTAAAATTTAAAATGAGGTATTAAAAAATTGGAAAATGAAAAAGATTTTTTTATGTGTTTGGCCTTGATACAAAGATTCTGGAGCAGTTTTTGTTTCTGAAAATTTGTTCTTTTGTTTATATCTTAAAAAGTGGTTGAATTATAGCACTTTGAATTTCTATCATGGCTAACACTTTGAAACGATCTTGTATTTGTCACGCGATACCACACTTATTCGCCTATTTCGATGGAAGAAGGCATGTGGATAGTATACATCAATATCTCGACCAAGTTCGGTGGCCAGCTTTATCAGCCATCTTGTTTCAAAATGGCGGCCATTAAATTAAAAAAAAAATTATTTAAAGTGAGGTGCAAAAAAATTAGAAATTGAAAAAGGTTTCTTTCTTAAGTATTTGACCTTGATATAAGGATTCAAGAGCATTTTTTGTTTGTCTTTATCTTAAAAAATGGCTCAGATATAGCAGTTTCATTTTCTAAAGTGGGTGACATTTTGAAAAATCTGATTTTTTGCCTGCGACAGCACTCGTATATATCAACCGATTTCGATATGAGTGAGCATGTGCACAGCAATTACTAAGGTCTCGACCAAGTTCACTGGTTAGCCTCATCTACCATGTTGTCTTAAAATGGCAGGCACTTTAAGAAATTGCCGAATTTGGCAGCCAAATATAAGTGACTTTAAATAAAAGCAGCTTGGATAAAGCTGACTAATTTCGCGAAATTCTCATTCATAATGATTTAGTATTGATAAAAATTAGTATTGAATCTCCTACATTCGGTTTCCACTTAATTGAGCTTCGTGTGTTTGAATAATATAAGTTGTCTTTTTAAAAATAAGGAATATGAAAGCTACCTCTTCCTCCCGGCACTGGCCGGAAGGACTTTTTTAAGATATCAACAAAAGAATAAATTTTCAGAAACAAAAACTGCTCCGGAATCTTTGTATCAAGGCCAAACACATAAAAAAAATCTTTTTCATTTTCCAATTTTTTAATACCTCATTTTGAATTTTAAATTTAATTTTTTTTAAATGGCAACCCTTTTGAAACAAGATGGCGAATGAAGCTGGCCAACGAACTCGGTCGAGACATTGTTCTATGTACAGACCAAGTTACATCCAAATAGGTTCATAAATACGCCTGTTATAGCGTGACAAAAATCAGGTCGTTTTAAAATGTCAGCCACAAGAGAAATTCAAAATGCTATTACTGAGCCATTTTTTTTAGATATAGACGAAAGAAAAACTGTTCCGGAATCTTTGTATTAAGTTCAAACACGTACAAAAAAAATCTTTTTCATTTTCCAATTTTTTGGTATCTCATTTAAATTTTTTTATTTTTTTATTTTTTTAAATGGCCGCCATTTTGAAACAAGATGGCGGATGAAGCTGGCCAACGAACTCGGTCGAGATATTTGTATGTACTATGTGCACACCAAGGTACATCCAAGTCGATTCATAAATACGCCTGTTATTACGTGAGAAAAATCAGGACGTTTCAAAATGTCAGCCACGCTAGAAATTCAAAATGCTATAACTCAGCCATTTCTTAAGATATAGACGAAACAAAAACTGCTCCCGAATCTTTTTATCAAGGTCAAACACATAAGAAGAAAATATTTTTTCAATTTTCAATTTTTGGTACCACATTTCAAATTTAAATTTTTCTTAAAAATTTAAATGGCCGCCATTTTTAAACAAGATGGCGGGTGAAGCTGGCCAACGAACCCGGTCGAGACATTGCTATGTACTATGTATAAACGAAGTTACATCCAAATCGGTTCATAAATACGCCTTTTATCGCGTGACAAAATTCAGGACGTTTCAAAATGTCAGTCACGCTAGAAATTCAAAATGCTATAACTCAGCCATTTTTTTAAGATATAGACGAAACAAAAACTGCTCCGAAATCTTTGTATAAAGGTCAAATACATAAGAAAAAAATATTTTTCCATTTTCAATTTTTTGGTACCACATTTCAAATTTTAAATTTTTAAAAAAAATTTTAATGGCCGCCATTTTGAAACAAAATGGCGGATGAAGTTGGCCAACGAACTCGGTCGAGAGATTGGTATGTACTATGTACACACCGAATTACATCCAAATCGGTTCATAAATACGCCTTTTATCGCGTGACAAAATTCAGGACGTTTCAAAATGTCAGCCACGCTAGAAATTCAAAATGCTATAACTCAGCCATTTTAGGTAGCTTTCTTTACAAAAAAGCTACCTATTGCAGCCGTTCGGAGCAAAGCGATTTCAAAAAATTTTGGTATATTTTCATCGATCATGACCCCCAGACCCCGAAACCAACCTCCGTTCAAAATTGATATATATATATATATATTTATATCTGACCTATGTCACACTGTAACTCCCGTAATTATGAACCGATTTCGATGTAATTCGGTGTGTACATAGTACATACGAATGTCTCGACCGAGTTCGTTGGCCAGTTTCATCCGTCGTTTTGTTTCAAAATGGCGGCCATTTAAAATTTTTAAAAAAATTTAAAACTTGAAATGTGGTACCAAAAAATTAAAAATGGAAAAATATTTTTTTCTTATGTATTTGACCTTTATACAAAGATTCCGGAGCAGTTTTTGTTTCGTCGATATCTGAAAAAATGGCTGAGTTATAGCATTTTGAATTTCTAGCGTGGCTGACATTTTGAAACGTCCTGAATTTTGTCACGCGATAAAAGGCGTATTTATGAACCGATTTGGATGTAATTCGGTGTGTACATAGTACATACCAATCTCTCAACCGAGTTCGTTGGTCAGCTTCATCCGCCATTTTGTTTCAAAATGGCGGCCATTTAAAATTTTTTTAAAAATTTAAAATTTGAAATGTGGTACCAAAAAATTGAAAATGGAAAAATATTTTTTTCTTATGTATTTGACCTTTATACAAAGATTTCGGAGCAGTTTTTGTTTTGTCTATATCTTAAAAAATGGCTGAGTTATAGCATTTTGAATTTCTAGCGTGGCTGATATTTTGAAACGTCCTGAATTTTGTCACGCGATAAAAGGCGTATTTATGAACCGATTTGGATGTAACTTCGTTTATACATAGTACATACCAATGTCTCGACCGGGTTCGTTGGTCAGCTTCACCCGCCATCTTGTTTAAAAATGGCGGCCATTTAAATTTTTAAGAAAAATTTAAATTTGAAATGTGGTACCAAAAATTGAAAATTGAAAAAATATTTTCTTCTTATGTGTTTGACCTTGATAAAAAAGATTCCGGAGCAGTTTTTGTTTCGTCTATATCTTAAGAAATGGCTGAGTTATAGCATTTTGAATTTCTAGCGTGGCTGACATTTTGAAACATCCTGATATTTCTCACGTAATAACAGGCGTATTTATGAACCGATTTGGATGTACCTTGGTGTGTACATAGTACATACAAATATCTCGACCGAGTTCGTTGGCCAGCTTCATCCGCCATCTTGTTTCAAAATGGCGGCCATTTAAAAAAATTAAAAAAAAAAATTAAATGAGATACCAAAAAATTGGAAAATGAAAAAGATTTTTTTTGTATGTGTTTGACCTTAATACAAAGATTCCGGAACAGTTTTTCTTTCGTCTATATCTAAAAAAAAATGGCTGAGTAATAGCATTTTGAATTTCTCTTGTGGCTGACATTTTAAAACGACCTGATTTTTGTCACGCGATAACAGGCGTATTTATGAACCTATTTGGATGTAACTTGGTCTGTACATAGTACATACCAATGTCTCGACCGAGTTCGTTCGCCAGCTTCATTCGCCATCTTGTTTCAAAAGTGTTGCCATTTAAAAAAAATTAAATTTAAAATTCAAAATGAGGTATTAAAAAATTGGAAAATGAAAAAGATTTTTTTTATGTATTTGGCCTTGATACAAAGATTTCGGAGCAGTTTTTGTTTCTGAAAATTTGTTCTTTTGTTGATATCTTAAAAATGGTTGATTTATAGCACTTTGAATTTCTAGCATGGCTAACATTTTGAAACGATTTTGTATTTGTCACGCGATAACATACGTATTCGCCTATTTCGATGTAAGAAGGCATGTGGATAGTATACATCAACATCTCGACCAAGTTCGCTGGCAAGATTCATCAGCCATCTTGTTTCAAAATGGCGGCCATTAAATTAATAAAAATATATATATTTAAAGTGAGGTGCAAAAAAATTAGAAATTGAAAAAGGTTTCTTTCTTAAGTATTTGATCTTGATATAAGGATTCAGGAGCATTTTTTGTTTGTCTTTACCTTAAAAAATGGCTCAGATATAGCAGTTTCAATTTCTATTGTGGGTGACATTTTGAAAAATCTGATATTTTGCATGCGACAGCACTCCTATATATTAACCGATTCCGATGTGAGTGAGCACATGCACAGCAATTACTAAGGTCTCGACCAAGTTCACTGCTTAGCCTCATCCACCATGTTGTCTTAAAATGACAGGCACTTTAAGAAATTGCCGAATTTGGCAGCCAAATATAAATTACTTTAAAGAAAAGCAGCTTGGATAAAGCTGACTAATTTCGCGAAATTCCATTCATTATATTGATAAAAATTAGTATTGAATCTCCTATATTCGGTTTCCACGAAATTGAGCTTCGTGTGTTTGCATGATATAAGTTGGCTTTTTTTTAAATAAGGATTATGAGAGCTACCTCTTCCTCCCGGCACTGGCCGGAAGGACTTTTTTAAGATATAGACGAAACAAAAACTGCTCCGGAATCTTTGTATAAAGGTCAAATACATAAAAAAAAAATATTTTTCCATTTTTAATTTTTTGGTACCACATTTCAAGTTTTAAATTTTTTTAAAAATTTTAAATGGCCGCCATTTTGAAACAAAACGGCGGATGAAGCTGGCCAACGAACTCGGTCGAGACATTGGTATGTACTATGTACACACCGAATTACATCGAAATCGGTTCATAATTACGGGAGTTACAGTGTGACATAGGTCAGATATATATATATATATATATATATATATATATTAGGGTCTGGGGGTCATGATCGATGAAAATATACCAAAATTTTTTGAAATCGCTTTCCTCCGAACGGCTGCAATAGGTAGCTTTTTTGTAAAGAAAGCTACCTAAAAGTGACAAAGTTATATAAAACCTTTTGATAATTAAAAAAATATTAATGGCTGGCAAAATACTTTACTTAAGAAAAAAAAAAATTAGACATCTCATTTTTAATTAGGTTCTTAAATTCCTAAGTATTGGGCTGAATTATATTATTAGTATTTTATAAAGATTTAAAATATGTAAAAATATTTAATTATATTTATTAATTAGCAAATTAAATAAAAATATTAAATGATATGTTATTAAAATTAATGGTTTATACCCTTATTATCCTTATTAGCTTATACATTTTATTACACATTAAAGACAAATAAGAATTTGCCGTTTTTTTCCATTTTTGCCCTGGTTTTTGCCACTGTCCTGGCAAAAATGCCAACCCTGCATTTTAGTAAGTAAATATAATTTAAAAATTAATTTTGTTTATTTAGGTTTGCATTTAAGTCAAAATATTTTATGCACTATAAATATTACTGAAATTACATTTTTAGCAGTGTCTACAAGGGGTGTCCATTACTGGAAAATGACTAATTAACCAACCCAGTAATGCACACCCCCTCTTAAAATCTTAAAAATAAATGAAATTTTGTAAATGGCCATTAGTATATAAAATTCTATTGCTAAGTTTTCTATTGCTACTCAAACAAAAACATTCAAATTTTGCAAGAAAATAAATAATATATAAATTAATTAAGCAAAACCAGCTCTTAGTCTCTTCATTAAGATTTTCACAGCAAAACTTTGAAACATTATTTTTTGCTTCCTGATTGGTTTGATTAAAAGTGTCAACAATAACCCAGTTTTATAAAACATGCTCAAGGGGTAATTACAAAAAAAAAAAAAATAATTAAAGCTAAATATTTATTAGTTATTTTTTTATGAACCAAAAACATCAAGGGGTGTCCATTACTGACACATCTACCCTATAACTCACACTTTTTGAGCAAAATGGTAAATAATCAGAGAAGGACCTTATCAGAATAAACCGGTATACCAAATTTGAAGGAAACCGGATAATTCTGTATGGAAAACCCATTTTTCTGAATTAAGGAGGAAATTTTCCCCCTCCTCCTTTTATACTTAACCAATGAACCTCCAAATCTAATCAGGTAGTGTTGACTCTAAGCTGCTTTAGCAGGACGCAGCGCAGGGCAGCCCTTTTTATTTCTTTTTTGCTCCCGGCGGCTCTTTTAAACCCTTCTGATGCGTCCGGCTGCCCTTTTTAACATTTCCTATGTGTCCCGTGGCAATTCAATTGATCCCGGGAAAATATTGCAAATTCTCGGGACTCTAAACAAACTGGTTCAAAATATTTTTAGTGAACAAGATACAAGTGTGCCCTTTTTGAAAAAAAATAGGCCCTTTTTTTAGAATAGTGTTCCCTTTTTGATAAATTCCCGCCCGACGGCCCTTTTTTTCTAGAGTCAACACTATGTGCTGCACGAACCAATGCTAGTTTGACAACATCAGTACAGAAATATCAACACAAAAAACCCTTAACGGGTTAAAGGTTTGTGACGCAGCACTTTATCTTATTGCTATAAGAATTTTAAATATGGAACTTAAAAATAATGATATCAAATTTTAAGTAACGCTATGCTATTAATTAATGTATATATCATCATCATCATCATCATCATCATCATCAACCGTTTTCAAATACAGTAAATTCTGCCTAAGGCGGACTCTGTGTAAGCCGGAAATCTGCCTACCACGGAAAATTCTTCAAGTCCCGGCGAACTCATAGAAAATTACATTAACTCATGCTGCATAAGACGGAATCTGTCTAACGCGGAAACGGAAAGGATTTTAAGGTCCCACCGAAACCAAAATTTTGCATAAGGCGGAAAAAAAGGATATTTTAAAAATGAAAGGCATTTCGTTTATCAAACATTAAAACTGTTAAGTGAAATACTCAATGTCGAGGATGTCAGTTAAATTACGTAACACTTTGAAAAAGTTAATTCAAAAGAGCAGAAACTGTTTAAATTTTAAGGAATTCTTGCTTATGACATTTTTTCCAATACAAAATTGCATTTAAAAGTTATTATTTCTAGTAGAATGCAAATTTATGAAAATGCATATTTTCTACAGTACAATATATTATATTTTAAGGTTGTACTCAAATTCAAAATTATAGCATTTTGCCTCATTCTCAAAGTTTATTACTTTTTGCTTCTGTAAACCTCCAATTCGCATGTATTATAGCACTACTAAGAAATTGAATAGCGCTTCTCATTTACCTATAAAGACAAAGGATCTTTCAGAACTTCAGTTTTAAATCGATTTTCGAGTCAGGGAAATGAATAAAAAATAATCAAAAATCGAGATTTTTTTTTTTTTTTTTTTTTTTTTTTTTTTTTTTTGAGGGGGAGGTGAGAGCTTTTTTGCGTAAGCCGGAATATTGTCTACCAGGGAAAATTTTCTCAGTCCCAACCGATTCCGCCTTAGGCAGAGTTTACTGTACATGTATATTATTTATATTATCATTTTATTTTTGTTTTACTTATAATTGCATGTGTAATAATTATGTTAAATTTAAAAGGATGTATAAAAATTTATTCATTGATGCTTTATCAGTCACATCTTTCATAAATTCAAAATATGAGTTTTAAAAGATATGATATCAAAATTTAAGTGACGCCTTGATGTAGCTTTAAACAATGTTTTAAAATTCAATTTCAATTGTTTTCGGTTTGGCTAAATATATTTACACATGTAACCAAAACTTTTAATTTACCAATACACTGTTAAAAATATCACTCTCACTGAACCTACACAATGCACTGTAATGTATTTATATGAAAAATTTGATTTATCTTTTGTGCCATGCTATCCAAAATCAAAAGTAGAATTTATGTAAATGATTTTTGTGCGTCATATTATCCATTTGCATACATTTCGTTTAGTTTGGATACAATGACGCACAATAATCATTTACATAAATTTTACTTTTGATTTTGGATAGCGTGGCACAAAAGATAAAGGAAATTTTTCATATAAATACATTACCGTGCATTGTGTAGGTTCAGTGAGAATGATATTTTTAACAGTGTATTGGCAAATTAAAAGTTTTGGTTACATGTGTAAATATATTTAGCCAAACCGAAAACATTTGAAATTGAATTTTAAAACATTGTTTAAAGCTACATCAAAGCGTCACTTAAATTTTGATATCATATCTTTAAAACTCATATTTTGAATTTATGAAAGATGTGATTGATAAAGCATCAATGAATAAATTTTTATACATCCTTTTAAATTTAACATAATTATTACACATGCAATTATAAGTAAAACAAAAATAAAATGATGAAATAAATAATATAAATGTATGTATATATATATATATATATACATTAATTAATAGCATAGCGTCACCTAAAATTTGATATCATTATTTTTAAGTTCCATATTTAAAATTCTTATAGCAATAAGATAAAGTGCTGCGTCACAAACTTTTAACCCGTTAAGGCTTTGCATCACTCATTTGTTTTTCCCTCAGAGTAAAGATAAGAAGTTATATGAGAAGTCTATGGTTTTTCCAGATCTGAGTTCTCCTTGTATCCTTTCTTCCCCCCTTTCTAAAAACACCTATGCCTGTATGAAGCTGTCAACGAGTTGGGGTCAAGCAGGGTGTTCAAGGGGAAGCAGTTGGGGTCAAGCAAGGGAAGAAAACTCCTTTAGGGCAGTCTTGAACACAGAAAGAAATGGACAAGACTTCTTCTACGGGAAAAAAATGGGAGCAAGCTTTCCAATATTCAGATAATTCCACAGATCGGACAAAGAGAGTCCAGGGGCTTGATATTGTACCCCACCCGCCCCACCTCTTCCTGTACCGTTATTTATAAAAACTAAACATTTTCGATGCCTTATAAAACATATGATTGGCTATATGAATACACACTAGGGTGGTCACAAGGAACATGGGAAATTTTTTTTAAAACATTTTCTTCCGGGCGACCCCTCTAAAAGTTGCCAATGAGTTAGAAAATGAGATTGGCAAAATTTCAGCTCAATTGAATAGTATTAACCCGTGCCACATCGAGGTTGAATTCGTGAAAATTTGCGATTTTTGGCGAAAAACAGTAGTTTTTCTTTCATTATTTGAAAACTATTTTTCTTAGACACCTGATTATTATCTTATTTCATAGAAAGTGTTGTTGTCTTGAACTTTTACTCTCATCAAATCTTATATTTAATGACATTTAGTGTTTTTCAAATCAGCTTATAAACCATACCCTCAAACTCTGCATTTTTGAAAAATAAGTGAAAAATGAGAAATGAATAATTTTTATTAAATTTGATATTATTATTTTTATTATTTGCATTAAAAGACAAAAGAAATTAGACAATTTTCGTAATTTTATCATTATTTCGCGAATTATAGTTAATTATTAGTTATCTAGTTCCGTGCATGGAAATAATTCCCAATTTGTATTGCAGTTGAAGCGCATTTAAAATGAACCTCTGAACTTCTCTTTCTATTACAAAGCTGTTTTTATTACATGCTATCGTTATTTATTTTTTAAATCGACGAAACATTCCGACCCCCACCCTCTCTTTCGGTATCATGGTAGCAATGAAAGATTCTTTTTGTTAAGCCACATGCTCATCAAATCACCGGCAGTAAGTTATCAAGTATTTGTCAAGTTTTATGTATTTTGTTTTATAATATTCCCAAGTTAAACTGAACACCAGAGAAACTGCTAGACTTACAGTACAACCACCAGTTAATCAAAAATTTTAATTTTAAGTAGAAGTGTAATAGGACTTTGGAAACAACTATTTCGAAAATAAAGAACTGAGTTCATCAAAAACAGATTTCACAATTATGATTTATAGGGAGATTTTGTTAGCAACGTTGGAAAACTGTTTCCTCATTTTTTGAATAAAGAAAATGTCAACAATTTATTCATTCAAAAGAGATGGCAGCTAATTGTGGATAGCAATTTTAATTAGTTGTGGATGTGGGAAACACTTAATAAGAGTGTTTTTCTCCTTAAAAATCAGTATCGGAATAACTCGGACAAAAACTGTATTTTCAGCAGTTGAAGAGTGGGTGGAAGTTGGTAAAAACCAGGCAATGTGTTTTGGTACCACTGCAGTAAACACTGGTTGCTTCAGAGGAACTTACATATATCTATATCAATTATTAAAGTAAAATCTTCTGTATTTACCATGTCGCTACCATAATTTACAAATTAACATAAAAGCTGTTTTCAGCCAGTTATTTAAAATAAGATTCAGATTGGATGGCCCAAGTTGGACCAGATTAAGTATGAAAATGCCATTGGTGGTAAAATATTAGATATAAAATATATAATTCAGAAGAAATTTAAAGCTTTCTTATAGAACATTTAAAAAAGTAATAGCCCTGTGTGATTATAAAGAATTTATCTAACTTTCTTTAATTTTTACAGGATGTCTCCCTCCAAAAGACATCCAATTTCAATTCATCGACGATGGGTATCACAGGTCATTTATTCTCTTAAAATATATCTTTTCAGGAATCAGTTCTTGTTAACAAATTTAGAAAAAGAAGGTGTTAGAGACATTTGATTATTTATAATCAATATTTATATAAAAACATGGTTCACGCTTCCACTTCCCCGCAATCAAGACCTGCAATTATTAAAATCACTTGTTGAGTACAGAAAATTTATAAATTGCTTGCAGACAAAGCACTCGCAAAAATGATAAATCACTTTTGGTATCTGAACTCTGTTCAAGTTGCATTTTCATTTTTTGATAATTCTTTGGGAAAAAAGGTGAAAACTAGCATGGCTGTAAAATTAATATTATTTGAAAAAGAAAATGATGCTGATGATAGGAATATAAGAGCAACAATACGAGCCGTTAATTCCCAAATTGGCTCAACCGAGTCCAGCAATCTGATTGGCTAAAACTGATATTTATATAGTAGATAATTACATTTATTTTCTTATGAAGTAGTGTAATGTAAAATAGAATGCAATTATAATGACTTATATTGATTTATTTTGTTAAATTTGATCAAAATCACAGTAAAGTAATCCAAAATATTAATATTAACAAAGGATCAGATTGTTGAGCTCGGATGAGCCAATTTGGGAATTAACGGCTCGTAGCAACAATAGGTTTCAACCAAGTGGATTATTTCTTGAACAAATAAGTTGATGTTTATGTTTAATATCAAGCTGATTTTTTTTTTATTAGATTGTATATTAACATACAATTTCTAAATACTGATCCCGATGTATGGTGTGAAAATATACATTATTTAAAATCAAGAAAAATACTGAATAATTTTAAGCTAACACAGCTGAAAGGGGAATAAAATTAATCCATGATTCCAATTCCTGTTTAACAAAAGACGAAGAAAAAATTTGTTTCTGCTAAATGTTTTATCTGAATGTAGAAAAACATTTCAAGACAGACCTTATCTGAACCATTACCACCTTAACATGACAACGGGGTATATGATGTAACGGATAGTAATTTCTTTTCTCTATAATGCTTCCTTTCTTGTAACACAATTTTAATAATAAAATGCATTTTAAAATTTTTGTTCCAATTTTTATACTTTCTTTGCCCATTTTTTCTTTTGAATCTTTCAGCTTAAACTTCAATTTTTATCATAATTAAACCCTTTATTATACACAAAATGAAAAAAAACAAACAAACAAACAAAGAAAACAAAATGATGAAAGCAGATGAAAGGGAATGTTACATTGTTTTTTCGCATTTTCCTAAAAAGTCAATTTTTAGGATTCGGGTCAAGTCTGGTCCCGATAAACGCGCATATGTTTAAATCTATACATTTTTACAAAAATGTAGCGAGTGGTTTTTCAAAGCAAAGATATTTTTTATGAAATGAGATCAGCATTAGGTTTCTAGGTTTAATTGTATTCATTTCACGAAGAAAAAAACAGTATTTTTTGCGAAAAATCACGTTTTTTCCGAACTTTGACCTCAATGAGACACGGGTTAATATTATCCAAATGAGCTGAAACTTTTCCAATCTCATTTTCTAGCCAATTGGCAACTTTTTGGGGGGTCCCCCCGAAAAAATTCGAAAATCGATTTCTTGTGACCACCCTAATACACACTCACACATCTATATATGATCTTATCCTATTTTAAAAGTACAAAATATTGATTATAATGATTAGAAGATTAAAATAGGCTTGAAATTTCAGCTATATAAAAATTTCCTAAAACAAAATTCAGCGGCCACTAAAATCAGGAGTGTCAAGACCCAATTCGCCTATTATTTAATCAATCCATAGGTGAGCCTGATTTTTATCCCAAAAATAATTTCACTGTAAGTAATTTAGATCTTTGTTTCTGTTGTTTTCTTATAATGGTTTTATAAATTACCAACAAATCTTTTACTTGTTTAGGGGGTATTATTATTATTATCATAAATATGAAACCTAAAATTGCTTGCAATATAAGATAAGTAAATTTTTTTTTAATCTTTATTTTCTTGTGTGTGTGTGTTTTCTAATTAACTATAACGGTATTATGTAAATAAATTTAATTATTATGTAAATAAATTTAAAATATCCGTTTTAATGTTTTCAGAAAAATACATCTTGGCGAGCGTTGGATTCTAGCCTGTAACCAATATTTGTTCCAATTTCGTTGGTCTTTTAAATTTCAAATCTTTTACATATTTCTCAGCTAATGTGTAGCGTATAACGATGAATGAGGTATCATTGGAATGGATTTTTGCTCGCATCTGACATCGCATACTGAATGTAATTAATATATAGCGTACAATGATCAATGGGGCATCATTGGATAGGCATTTTTGCCCACATCCTATATTGCATATTGAATTTTTGTTAAAGGACTTCATTTCTTTTGAAATTTCACTTAAATTAAAAATTGGGGAGATATGGGATGAGATAATGAAGGAGGGGGGGGGGGGGGCAGGAACCGAAGAAATGATGGAGGAGGGCAGGGAAGCTAAGTGCGAATTTTTTGCACTGGTTTACTGGTATTTCCGTAGTATGAATATAAAATTTGAAAATCCTCGCAATATAAAAGATAAGATAGCTCCACGAGAATGATTTTTCATTATGATTATTACAAAATGGTTATTTACAAAGGATAAAAAAATATATTATTTCTAAGGAATTAAATACTGATTTAATAGAATATTTCAGGGGTGCAGAAAATGTTTCTATTCCCAACATTTCCCCCAATCAACATGAAAATTTCCCCAAAATTTTACGGTATGTTATAGGTAAATGCTGTATTACCGTAAGGTACAGAAAAATTATTTTTCCAATATTTCTCAAATTATCTGAGAGTATATATGGCAAGTGGGATTCTGAGTGAAAAAAAAATCCTGAAATTCACAGCAAATTTTCTGAAAGGTTGCAACAGAATTGGGGGAAGGGGGGTATCCATTCCCAGCACTTACTATGTTTTTTTCTCGGCCCATTGACGAAGCTCGCGTTTTTCGCGATCTTTTGACGAATTTTGCGTTTTCTAGCGATCTTTTAACGAGTTTTGCGATTATTTTGCCTTCCTTTTGACGAAATTCGCGGTTGTTTTGTGATCGTTCGAGGAAATTTGCGGTTCTTTCAGAATCTTTTGACGAAATTTGCGATCTTTTAACGAAATTTGCGGTTATTTCAACCCTTTTGATGAAATTTGTAGTTGTTTCGTGATCTTTTGACGAAATTTGTGGTGGTTTTGCGAACTTTTGAAGAAATTTGTGTTCATTTCGCGATCTTTTTACGAAATTTGCGGGTTTTTTTTCCCGCGTTCCTTTGACGAAATCTGCTGTTATTTCGCCATGTTTTGACAAAAATCGCAGTTATTTCACCCCTTTTGACGAAATTCGCGGTTGTTTCGGAATTTTTTGACGAAATTCGCGGTTGTTTCGCGATCTTTTGACAAAATTCGCAGTTGTTTCGCGATCTTTTGACAAAAGCTGCGGTTCTTTCGCGAATTTTTGACGAAATTTGGGGTTTTTTCGCGATTTTTTGACGAAATGTGCTATGATTTCACGATCGTTTGAGAAAATTTACGTTCATTTCGCGATCTTTTGATGGAATTCGCGGTTGTTTTGGGACCTTTTGATGAAATTTGCGGTTGTTTCGCGATCTGTTGACGAAATTTGTGGTATTTTCCGCGATCTTTTGACGAAATATGCGTTTATTTCACGATCTTTTGACAAAATTTGCGTTAATTTCGCGATCGTTTGACGAAACTTGCGGTTCTTTCGCAAACTTTTGACAAAATGTGCGTTTATTTAACGATCTTTTGACAAAATTTGCGTTAATTTCGCGATCTTTTGACGAAATTTGCGGTTTTTTTGACAAAATTTTCGGTTATTTTGCGATTTGGTAACGAATTTCGCGTTTTTTCCGTAATTCTTGGACAAAATTCGAGGTATTTTTATGTCCGAATTTTCAGATAGATGACCGATTTTTTTTAATTTTCAGAACCCGAATGCCTTAAATTTTCAGAAAATTCGGAGCCGAATCAACTCTGATATACAGTACACATTATTCTGAGATCGATTTTCTGAAGGTCGCTCTATGGATCTTTTTAATTGTAGTGAAATTTTTCTATCTCAGGGAATTATGGAATTAGTTGTTAAAATCAAAATGCTTATGCGATATTGTATATGTTTCTCCAAAATTTCCCCAGGTGGTTAAAATTTCCCCCGATCCTAGATCGTCGGATCGGAAATATTCTGCATCCCTGGAATATTCATACTCATATACCTAAATAATTCTAATACCATACAATTATGTAAAAAAAAATAGACAAATGTTATACATTAAGCATTAACAATTAGCAAATATATAATTCAATTTTAAATACTTCCATTATTAAGCATCGAAGCTGGTAGACGGGAGGTGCTGGGTTCGATCCCAATCGCGCCCGTCGGCCTAATCGTTCGGAGTTTTCGTGGTTTTCTTCGAGCCGTGGATCTTCCATGCGTTAATACGGATTAGGTTCCCTTAGAAAGACCCCCACGGAGGGCACTCCCCCCGGGCCTATATCCCTCGTGTAGATAATTGGCCGTCAAAAATCAACCAACCATTATTAAGCAATCTTTTATTATAAAAAATATTAACATACCACTTCTTTGTGCCTTTTTTACTTTCTTCTATCTTTACAAGAAGAAAGTGTTGGATACGTAAAAATTTTCGATTTCCGGTTTTCGACGGATTTACACGTTTTAGAGGTCAGAGATTCCGAAAAACATGTTTTTACAAAATGTCTGCCTATAAGTCTGTGAGTCTGTCTGTATGTGACACAAATTTTGTGGGCGCTCTATCCCAAGATCTAATGCACGGAATTTAATAAAAGTTTTTATATTCAAGTAGTCCCTAATATAAATTGGCGCTGATTAGTTTTTGGTGTAAATCGCCCAACAGGTGGCGCTGCTATACTGCATTTTTCGCGATCTCTGCAGTAGCTCTATCTCAAGAACAAATGCACGGATTTTCAACACACTTCAGATTCCATTATTCCTTGATATGATTTGGTACTGGTAACGTTTTGGTATAAATCGTCCAACAGATGGTGCTGCTATGCTGCATTTTACAGCATTTTGACTATTTTCGTAATAGCTCTATCTCAAGAAATAATGCACGGATTTTCATCAAACTTCAGATTCAGTTAGTCCTTGACATGAATTGACGTTGTGTACCTTTTAGTGTAAAACGCTCAACAGGTGGCACCGCTATGCTGCATTTTTGTGATTTCCGCAATAGCTATATTTCAAGAACTATCGCTTGGATTTTCAACAAACTTCAGATTCAGGTATACCAGGACATGAATTAGTGGTGTTTATGTTTTGGTGCAAATCGCTCAACAGGTGGCGCTGGTATGCTGCATTTTTCATAATTTCCCCTATAGCTCTATCTCAATAACTAATGCACGAATTTTCATCAAACTTCAAATTCAGATTTACTTTGATATGGACTGGTGCAAAATTGATGCAATTTCTTGTACTATTTAAATTATTTAATTGACATGATTTATATAGAAGAAAGTTTTGTGATGGCCACATCATACTAGTTTCATATTAGAAAATAGCCTGAATTACAGTATTTTTTTTTTCTCAGTTGATTGTTAGTTGCTCATGGAAGATTATCCGAAAATTAATTTAACTGCTAATACTTTGGATAGATTTTGTTGGAGCATTGGATTTTTACATTCGAAAGGTCTCTTTTATTTATTTCTCTATTTATTAATAGTTTTTTACTATGGCTATAAAATGAGAAAATTGAAGCAATATAAAGAACAAGAAAACTGCACATAATTATAAATGTTGGGTTCGGATTAATTTTAAAAAGAATTATTCGATTCAAGTCGGGTACCTGGCATGCGTTAGATTCTAGACTGTGATCCATATTTGTTCTAATTTCGTTGTCTTGTAAATTTCAAATCTTTTACGTATTTTTTTTCTTGTTAACCCTTCGTCTACCGGCAATACTTATAAGTACCAATAAAGTAATTTGTTATAAAATTCATTTAATACATAGATTAGTTGTAATACAGTTTAGAATGAGTTATAGATACATTACTTTATCTTAATTATGGGTTACACAAAACAAAAATATTTTTAAAAGAATGATTTATTTTTCCTTTGCATCTTTTCAGATTTCTTGCCGTAGGGAGGCGGAGAGGGGGAATTTTTCAATTCGGAAACACTTTTTATATTTCTATTGTAAGAACATTATGTTTGTACATTTCCTAATTCTACAAAATACTAATAAAAATATTTAAAATAAAAGATTTGAGTTTTGTTATAAATATTGCACAAAATCCCTATAAATTCAAATTTAATTAATCCTCCTCAATCCTTCTAAAATTTATTAAATGATTATCTAAATCTTCTAATGTAGTTTAAACAATTCACGAAAAATGCTTTAGAAGGTGAAATTTTCATGAATTCATAATTCAGTACATAAAGGGTTAAAAATTATCCTAGTTATAATTAAATAGCATATTGAATTGATACTCATTCAAACAAGTTTGAATTTTCTTATTTTATTATTCAGTAAGATTTAAAATCTTCTAAATATGGTATTGAAATATTTAAATGGATTCTAGACCGAAAGTAGGTTTTAAATATTTTTAATAATTTAATAATAAATAAATTAATTAATAATAACATAATTTAATAACAATTTTAAATAACATGATGAATTAATGAAATTATGAAAATGATTACTATAAATAAGCAATCAAACCTTCACTTAAACTGCAAATTAACATGGACGATATTTTAATTTCTTTTGCTGTTAAATGTTTTTTTTTTTTAGACATTCTGAATAAGTGATAAATAGCATAAGAGTTTTCTTTTCTTTTTCTTCTGGCAAATGCAAATAAGGTATTTTTCTGAAAACGGATATTTTAAATTTATTTTAGAGAAAGAAAACACAAAAAAATGTGACCTTGTCCCCTTACGGACGTGTGTTTATATTGGCTGACGTTATAATTTCGATATCGAAACACGTCCTTTAAATTTTATGGTGATTTACACAAAGTTTTATTACTTCATAGTTCATAATTGTTTGGATTACATTGGTCTTTTTAAATTTTTAATCTTTTATTTACCCCCTTTCTCTCTAAAAATTATCCTAGATACTATTACATGGCATATGGAATTGATACTCATTCACACCAGTTTCATTATGAATTTTCCCTTTATTATTCAGGAAGGTTTATAATCTTTCAAATTTTGAATTGAAATATTTAAATGGATCCTAGACCAAAAGTAAGCTTAAATAACTTAAAATACGTGGATAGTATTTTAAAAATGATTAAATTAATAAGCAATCAACAGCCAGGCTTGCCAATTTTGTGTCTTTACATTTAAAAGGAGTCAGAAAAGGTATCAAAAAGTTTCGCGTTTATTGAACAGTGAATTTGAGAACCATCTAAAATTTATTTTTGGGGACAAATATATATATATATATATATAGTTATAAATTTTTATTTTAAAAGGATGTCACATTTAAAGGGTGTGCGTGCGTCGGGGGGGGGGGGTTAAAAACTACTTGTTTCCTTGAAAACTAATAAGGTCTGAAATTCAGATGCATGCAAGGATGGAAATGTTTTCGTAGGTGTATCAAAACTACTTGTTGAAAATTGAAGAAAAGCGTATATATTTTAAAATATATGCGTATAGTGTTTTACGTAGTTTTATTTTCTAGAAATTATAATATGTTATTCAGAGAAAAGACGTTCGGGGAAAAAAGCAGTATTTAGAGGGGGGGGGGGGGAATGTTTTGTTACGTTTTAGTAAACGAAGCAACTGAAACGAAATATAGAAGTGTAATTTAGCCTTTCACATCGATGAAGCAGAGAATTATAAGTTAATCATGTAACATTTATATAAAAGGCAATTATAATATAATGCACAGTAAGAGACTTCTATGTATTATTTGAAATCTAAAAGCTCTTTATATGTATTTTCAATAATAGCAATAATAATAATAATACCATACAATTATATAAAAGAAATAAAGAAGAGGTTAAACATATGATTAAATGTTAAGTATTTTCATCAATAAGGAATCTTTTATTATAAAAAATGTTCACATATTTACTTTTCGCATGTGCTAATTTTTATTATTATAGTACTTTTATAAAATTTTGCTGACGTACTAGTCGACATACATGTAAGAAGTAAAACCTATAAGTAATAAATAGTGTCTCAAAATGATTGAAACGCACTTTAATTTTTTAACTGTTGGAGATATATATAAACAATGTAAAAAGCAAAAGTGTGCAAAATAAGGCAGGGATTAAGATTGTGTATGTTGATGAAATAGCCCTGCCATTCATTTTCAAAAGCGTACATATTTTAAACTTTTATATGGTACCTAGATCCTATTAGTTATATTTAAAAAAAAATCAAACTCTAACAAGTACAACAGTACCGAATTAAGAAACTTTGAATTTGAATAATTTTAATAACATTTTGAAAATTAATGGCAGGACTATTTTGTCAACATAATTTTAAT